>BPLQ01015232.1:0-617451 GCA_021605075.1 Caerostris darwini | reverse complement strand
ATGCATATTCATCGTGAATGATATTCATTTAAGATAAAAGGCCAAAACGTGAAAACAAATTTTTTATGCTTCTCCAAAATAAAAAATTAAAAAAATAAGTCATAAATATTATTTCATATGCAGATTAAAAAAAAATTATTCTATTTTTGAAGTTTTAAAATCTGATATTAAAATAGAATAATCATCCAAGTCTGTTTAAATATAATGTTAAGTTGATTATATCAAAAATATGAGACGATGTTTTCATTTAAACATTACAGGAAGGGAAAAAAAACGTGATCTAAACCAAACACAGCAATTGAGATATAATTTTTATGTCAAATATTTGGATGATGTAATATAATAAAAGGACCATTTCAAAATTTAGAAGAGGTGTTTGTGATAGAAATTCATAGTCTGCATTTTTCAAGAAACCTGTTCAAAATCTCCAAGTATTACTGTAACAACTTTTTAATTTATAATATAAAAAATTTCAGAAATATTCTCTTCTATTTATTTCAACTTACCTTGTATAAAAAATCACTTATTGAACTCAGTTTAATCAAACACCATGTGTGTTTGGTTTGGTTAGGTTAGGCTTGTCGCTCTACGGCCATTTTGGCACACTTTGGGCTAATTAGATCGGAACCTACAGTTTAACATGGATTCCAAACCCACAACAAACGTTCATGCCACGGCCAGGATTTGAACCTGAAGCCTGTAGTACCAATGCCAATGCCCATTGGCCATCAAGCTGCCAAACATCAAGGGAGATGAGGAATCCCCAATTAACAATCTTCACTAATTCATCAATAATTTTAAATTCAAAATTTTCTCTCTGTAAATATTATTCGATTATTTCACATCTTAGGTAACAGATTGTACCTTCAGACACAAAAGACGATTTATACATTTTCTATTTTGAAAATATTCAAAACGAAATCTTTTGGAAAAACTGCAAAAGGACATAAATGAAAAAAATATTTCTAGAAAAACTTATTTCCCCTTAGAATAATACTTAAATCAGCTGATGATAACTACCCTATACCTTCTTGCTTGTCACTCTTGTAGAAGAACAGATTGCAATAAGATCCTCCTCTCGTTAAATAATAAGCACATCAATCTCATTAATGATATGTGTTTAACCAACCTTTCCGTTTTGATACTACATTAAGGTACCCAGTATTCAAATCAGTGAAGCATGACGACAAAGTCGTACAGCATTTAATTAAGATTTTAAGAAATGAGAAGACAAATTTTCTATTCTGTGTCTTTTTGGGTGGTCATACGGACACCCGCAAATGGCCGTTCTTCGTCATCATCCATCAGAGGCACAAAAATCTACATCAGTTATCTACAGCTCCATCATCCGTAATCCATAATGCATCAGATACAATCCGCAATTCATCATCTCGCAAATCCCGAATGCAACAGCAAAAACTTTTTAAACCGATTAGATGACACCGCATGAACTTCCACTCTGACAGGAACCCAAATCCCCGAGCATCTGTGATAGTAATGCTAAATTCAAAGTGTCCTTTACTTGTCAAAGCATGGTATATATATTTTATCTCTAAGTGTCATTACATATGTAAGGCATATTTGATATGGTTCAAAGAAATGCGATGCCTTGATTGATAGACACTGCCAATGAAATGAGAAGGATAAGTCCAAGTATATATTCTATATTTTTCGAATTAATAAAAATTGGAGACAAAAAATATTAAAGGAAGCCGGTAACGCTGGTTTGGAAAATTTTTGTGCAATAATTCCCTTTATTTAAATCTTTCCCTAATTTCTTTCTCTAAATCTAATTTCTTTTACTGTTTTTTTATTTATAATTTTGGTATGTTAAATACATTTATTTTTGAAATTGTAGAAATTGAATACCTTGATTTCTGATCTGTGTAATACTGATTGCCCAGAAGTTAAATTCTTTCATTATGTAATAAAATGGATCTCTTAAATTGTTCAGTGATTGAACACTGTGCAGTTTCTAGTTTCGAATAATAGAACAACAAATCAGGTGATGTTAATGATATAAACAACTGCGATTTTAATATATTTGAAAAAAATTCAAATTATTAAATATAAAGTATTATTGTTTTTATTTTTACTAAATAATTTTTTATTTACATGTTAAATATTTGTCCAATGTCCAGTCACCAATGACGGCCTGATGGCCAATTGGCTAGCGCTCTGGCCTTTGGTACCACTGGCTTTAGGTTCGAACTCTGGTTGGTGGTAGCATGGATGTTTGTTAGTGGTTCGGAATTCACGTTAACTGTAGGTCCTGATCTAATTAATCTGAAATAACCCGTCGAGCGACAAACTAAATCAAACCAAACCAAATCATCACCAATGGTTGGTAAAAGAAACCATATACGAAAATATAGTTATACAAACAAAAATCCTCTACATTTTATTATTGAGTTTTATACATTAAGCATGCTAATTATAAAACATTCACACGATTTTATATTAGGTTGGGGAAAAAGAAATCCATTATTTTTATATGAACTTCAGGACTTTATTTAACATGCTTCGGATTGTCCGATTTGGGTCAAATATGCACCGTTTTGTTGTATGATTTGTTGCCATTTTAAAGGTAACTTCATAATGCCTCTCTCATAGAAGTCCTGGTCTCTATTTGCAAAAAACTCTAGTAGTCGATTTTCACAATCCTCCCTAGATGCCAATTTTTTATCATTAAAGAAATTTTGCAATGCAAGAAAAAGATGATAATCGCTTGGTGTCAAGTCCGGACTGTATGGCGGATGCATTAAAACTTCCCAACCAAGCTCCCGAAGTTTCTGGCGAGTCACTGTAGATGTGTGTGGCCTAGCGTTGTCCTGGTGGAACACGACACCTCTCCTGTTGGCCAATTCTGGCCGTTTCTGGTCAATCGCTATCTTCAAACGGTCCAGTTGTTGACAGTAGAGATCAGAATTTAGCGTTTGGCCATATGGAAGCAACTCATAATAAATAATCCCCTTCCAGTCCCACCAAATGCATAACAGAACCTTCCTGGCCGTTAGTCCTGGTTTGGCCCCCGTTTGAGGTGCTTCACCGCTCTTTGACCACGATCGTTTTCGCACAGGGTTATCGTATGTGATCCATTTCTCATCTCCAGTCACCATCCGTTTAAGAAATGGGTCTATCTCATTCCGTTTGGCCAAGGCTTCGCAGATGGAAATTCGATCCATCATGTTTTTTCTGTTAATTGGTGTGGCACCCAAACATCGAGCTTCTTTTTGAATCCAGCTTTGTGTAAAATGGTTTAAAACTGTTTTATGGTCGATTTTTAGCTCCTGGGCGATGTTACGACTGCTAACATGCCGGTCAACTTCGATCATTTCTCCGATTTTATCGACATTTTCGACGACCGGCCTACCTGTGCGAGGTGCATCTTTAACATCAAAAATTCCTGAACGGAATCTACGAAACCGAAATTGCACATAATTGGCTGTTACAGTATCGGAACCATAAACACCATTCACAATTTTAGCCGCCTGGCTTGCATTTTCGCCTTTGTCAAAGAAAACTGTAAATGTACCGAATTTTCTTTTGTTCACTTCCATTTTTAACACCCTGTAACTCCCAACTGAATGGACCAAACAAAAAACAGAAAAAGAATTATTTTAGTACGAAGTGCCACCTTTCTAACGAGCATAAATCTGAAATTGTTTAATTGATACTTTACGTGATATCGATCACTACAGCCATCTATCGAAAAAATAATGGATTTCTTTTTCCCCAACCTAATATTTTCACAAGGTGAAAAAAAATTATAAGATATTTTCATAGAAAAATAACTTATAAGTAATGTAACAATGTCTCGCAAATATTTTACATTAAATTTTTTTTCTCAAATGCGTCTTTACACAGCAATTATCACAGTACTTTTACATATGCATGTGTCATACGTATCCCAAAAGTACTTGGAAATAAACTCTTTGTAAATAAACGACCGCTTCCTTAATAATTAATTACATAAAGAATTCCATCCCGTTTACTCTGAAGGATGAAATTTTTTATCAAAGATTGCAAATCATGTCAAGGACTAGAAAAAACTATTCTCTAATGCTAGTTAGAATACATCATCAACTTTGAAAACCACAGGAAAGAGCATACAAAAGAGTTCCATTGGAAAGTGATAACGAAATTAGATTTCTTAATATTTAAATTGTTATGCTGACTGCTCACGGTCCTTGCATACAATGCAAAAGCAAATAATCAGATCGAAAACTCTCTTCACCTTCAACACATAATCAAATGATTCTTACCTTACACTAAAGATACTGAAATCTATAGTAGATAAAAGTTAATATTCATTCCAAAACAGACTCAAGTAATTATTTTCTTTATTGTCTTTCAAATTGAAAATATATATATATATATATATATATAGGAGAAAGAAATATTTCCAATTAATAAAAACATGCGTTATTACAATATAAGGTGTATTATAAAAAAAAAAAAGTAAAGAGTTTGTATAATTTTTAAACCGGAATTTTCAAAATAATAACAATAATAATAGTAAATAAAATCTAATTTAATGCTTATTTAACTTTAAATGAAGTAATGTAATTTATTTAAATTAAATAAGTGAAAAAGATAATTCTTATAGTTGAATTTTATGGGGTCTGAATGGCCAAGTGGCTAGCGATCTGGCCCTCGGTACCACAGGTTTCGTGTTCGAGTCCAGGCTCCATGGATGTTTGTAGTGATTCGGAATCCACTTTAAACCGTAGATCCCGGTCTAACATGATCGTAGAACGTTGCGAGGGCATTGTTACTCCGCGTCTGTAACTTATCTTCAAGCTACACGCACCTCCTGAGTGGTGCTAAGTGAGTAACGTTGGTGCAGCGCCTGCTTTAAGACATCAAAGACAATTGTCTTAAGTGTTTGCCAGCTGCATTAGAACAACAACAAAAAAACCCATCAGAAATATAACCGGAAATTCAAATGTTTTTAAAAATGATAATTTAAAATCAAGAATCAAAATAGCAATATATACGTATATAAATATACAATTCCACAGCATATTTTCGTGAGTGACAATATAACAATGCTACACACTAAAAAAAAATCACAATGTATTCTTTGGATACCTCTAAATCACCAACAAAGAGCCTTGATATGATACAAAAGCAATTTCCCTATCTACCAGAGTTTCGACCAAGAAACGATGAATTAAAGAATGCTCATTCTGATGAAAGAAGAACAAAACTTGAGATCCTTAAGAATTCGAATAGTTGCATTTTATGTGAAATGCAGGTTCGGAGGACATTCAACAGTTGACAATAACAAAAGATTTTTTTTTTCCCTTAAAAAAAAAAAAAAAAAAGACAAAATTTGTTTCTGCTGTTTCCTTTTTCACACGTCCGTGTCCATTTCGAAAAAAAAAAAAAAAAAACGTTCTTTAGAAAACAGAACGTCCATCCACAAAACAACAGATGAAAAGAAGAAAATAAAAAAAACTGCTCCAAGGCCGGTCTTTGGCGAATGCTTATATTGTATGAATGTTATCTTTTCTTTCAACCTTTTTTGAGGAAGTTATGGGCTGTGAATAATTGAAAAAACTTCGACGAACGATTATCGAAAGATGTGACTCGAATATCCGTCCACGGCCACAATGCAGAAGAATAAAAGAAGAAGAAAAAAAATTGACCGAAGAATAACGAATAGATTTCGAACGGATTGGGTATTCTAGAACGTCGCTAACCCTTCGGCTACTCTTCGCAGTGACACGGTGTCACGTTCAACAAAGCGAGGACCATCTATTCCGAGAAACAAGCTAACAAAGCGGCAAACACGTAGTGAATTCTAACTAAAATGCGACAATTTGTAACTCTTCGCGTCGGGTCTTTGGTTATCAGATAGCCCGGCCAAAAGAAGAAACCGGAATGATATATCGATGCATCGTCAAAAAATATCGAGACCTTTGTTGATCAGTGATAAAGTGTTTTGTTTGGCATTCTTTTCAAATCACGATGTTTCGATTCAGGGTTAAGATGCTTTGTCTGCCACACATGTTTTGTCCCTTTTGAAAAAGCATCTTCACTAAATCGTGTCTCTTTATTGTATTTTGTGTTTTACAAAAATTGAATTCGTTACTCAGATACAATTCGAAATTTAGAGTTAAAAAAAAAAGGATCCTCATATTTCAGGCTTAAGGAATATGATATTTGGTTAAGATTTCATAATCTTTTACACTATTGTTAAATGTTCTGTGAAACAAAAATACAAATATAATGCTAAAAGTGCTTTAAAAAAAAGGTTATTGTAAAAAATAATTAAATTTCTGCTTAAACTCCAGCACTAAAAATTGTCCTGAATTATTGTTTAAGAAGTCATAACTAAGGCAGTAATGCAGTATCAAGTTAAGCAATTACCTAAACCTTGCTAAAAATAGTTCTCATGACTAAAAGGATGATTAGTTTTATGATAAATATCATAACGAGTTTTATGAGTTGCAAGTTGTTTAACTGCTTAAACCTCGCGTTTTAATGCAGAAGATTAAAAATTGCTTAGAAAAAGAATTTACCAAAGATGAATAGTTTTAAAAGTGCACTGAACGAATAATACTGTAATCAGGAAATTGCATTATTCTATATATATTACCATATATATATAGTACAATAAATTAAAATTAACTTGTTTTTATTTCACATTTTTTTAAATTACTGTTCAAGTTGAGAAGAAACTTAATGGTTTTTATTATTCGAAGAAAACTCTTAAATTGTAATACGAGATTTTTTTTACACGAAAAAAGGAAACAAACTGTTTCTTCAAAAACTTAATAGACTAAAATTTTTTCTAATGCCAGATTATCAGATTATTAGCCAATGACATGCAGAATTGAAACAGATCCTGTGGTAACCAAGTTGCAGATCTGGGTTTTGTTTGTCGCTCTACGGTCATTTTGGGCACACTTTAGGCTAATTAGACCGGGATCTACAGTTTAACTTGGATTCTGAAGCACTAACAAGCGTCCATGACAGATCAGGATTCGAACCTGAAGACTGTGGTATCAAAGGCCAGAGCGCTAGCCAGTTGACCATCAGGCCGCTGCAGATCTGGGGGAAGGCAGATAACATCAGCTAGAAGAAAATAGAAAACACTATCTTTGGAGATAATACATACGCAGATACAAAGCAGTTATTAAAAATATCAGAAAACTTCAACAAGACGCTTGGCCAGCCAGGCCAATGTTCTGTAACAATCATCACTGAATCTACAATTTTTTCGAAGAAGAGATTGTAGTGCACGCCAATACCAGAACTGGTACCTTTGTCCTCTTGCACTCTAGTGAATGCTGACTACAAGTAGATAGAGAAGGACAAAATTGAATATCACTTAAATTACAATCTATTTTAGTAAATATATAACATTAATGCACCCCTTTATTTATATTCTATGCGTGCTAAATATCTTAAACAGAACACGGCTATGGTAAAAAGTAAAAAATATACTAATAAATAAGACTTAAGAATTTCATTGATATTTAGGTGTATAGTTAACATTCTAATCACTATATTGTCATCCCTATCAATAATACCAATATTGTGTTCAGTGATGCTTTAAAAAGCCTCTCTCCCCCTTTTCCTCCAAGATTTTTACGATTGACTTAATAATTTTTTGAAATTTTCATTTTTTATTTAAGAAAAGTATGTATAAAAATAATTAACATAACACAAATCTTATTACTTCTATTCGTTGCAACTTTGAATAATATATTAACAGCGAATAGAATTCCCTGGTACTAGCTTCTGCTCTTAGATACGGAAGAACTCGCAATATTTATCATCAGCCTCAAAAAGAATAACCACATTCAAGTGGCCTAAAGATTATCGACAAAGGTTAAATTGAACAATTAAAAAAAAAAAAAAAAAAAAAAACACAAGTGCCACCAAATATCCACCTACCAACTGTATCACAAAAAAGGGGGGACCATAAACTAATCACTTTTCGCACCACTTCGACCTCAATCCAGGAAGGAAGAATGAAGAGCAGCTTAAGTAATGATAAATAATAAAAGATATATATGCACACATAAAAAAAAGAAGAAGGAAGAAATGAGATAAAGGTAGCAAGGGAGGAATGAGAAAAGCGAGGGGACATATTCCTCAGGGGTGATATACGAGTCTGGCGAGCGAGATCTGTCGGTTGACCGTAATTCTGTCACGATGCAGGTAAACACACCTGTAAATTAGGCGCCGATATCTACACCATCGTGACAGGGTTGACCCCGACCGAGAAGGGAGATTTACGGCGCACCGCAGAGTCACCGTCGATGACGCGGCAGCGGTGACGGACTCGTAGCCGCTGACGACGGGCGGGGGCCAATCAACAAATTTAGGGGAAGGCGATTGATATCGGGGAATAATGCGGGTGAAATGAAATACGCTTTTTTCTAGTGAAGTTGTCATAATGCTCGAGTTTTGCAATTGTTTTTAAACAAAATATTTTCTGGAAAGATAAGTGAATTTTTAGGAATCTCTAGATTTTATCTCCCACTTTTTTTTCTAAGTTTGAAAAAAAAAATAATACATTACTATTATTATTATTATTATTATTATGAGATCATGATTTACGTAAAATATTTCGTATAGAGGAACTGCTGAAATTTAATTCATCATGTATATATATAAATCTTTCCCACTTTTTCTTGTAAGTTTGAAAAAGAAAAAATGACATGAAAAATTTTTTTTTTAAATAACTTAAAACATAAAATAATGCATTACTATTATTATTATGAGATCGTGAATTATGTAAAATATTTTGTATAGAGGGACTGCTTAAATTTAATTTAGCATATATAAATTTTTTTTATAGAATCCCAAACCATTATTTAAAAGTAAAGACGAAAACTTGTTGCAACAATTTTAAATGCACTAACACAAAAAAATATTGCTTTGCATTTTTTTCTATCTATTAAAAACTAGGAAATGATTCCAATTTATTATACACCTTTAAAAAAAAAGCAAAGTTTGAAGATTTATCAATTTCATCATTTATGTTAAATTTTTGTATAGAGGGCCTGCTCAAATTTAATTCATCATATACATAAAATTGTTTATGGAATCATAACCCATTATTTAAAAGTAAAAACAAAAACTTACTAAAACTATTTTAAATACACCAACACAAAAAATTATTGCTTTACATATTTTTATTTATTTATTTTTTTTTTATTTATTTTTTTATTTTATTTATTTATTTATTAAAAACTAGGAAATGATTCCAATTCATTATACACCATCAAGAAAAAAAGACTAAATTTAAAGATTTATCAACTGAAACTTTCTAAATTTATTTTCACAAAATAAATTGGATATGAGAAAATGTATTTTTCTCCTCCAACCATCCCCTGTTATTCAATAAAATTTTTAAAAGGATATTTTCGAGCAGATGAGAGAAAAAAAAATTTAAATTAATACATTTTTTTAAAAAAAATATCCATTCGAGAACAAATAGTTTACATCGAGTTGCCCATAAAATACAGTACCGCTCTTTTAAATCATAGGGGTGGTGTGGAGAAGAGACACGTGCACACAAAATGTTTAAAAAGCCAAACGACAGCAAATTAGGGGTGAGCCACGCGGAGGAACAAGCGATTATCGAAGAAGATGATTGCGTGAAAGACTCTCTTTTAACCACTTAAAAGGTTCCAAAGAAAAATAAACAACAATAAAAAAATAAAAAAAAGTGGGGCCAAAAATCAATCTTAAGCCATTTTATTTTATCTCCCTCTCCTTTTAAAAGTATCATCGTGTAATCAATGGTCGACCAGCAATTCCGTTGAAGTTACAGTTAATCACCGAGATCAAAATATTCTCTGGAAAAACGGGAAGGATCCCGTCTGGAGAAGAAGAGGGGGGAGGGGGGAGATGAAAAAAAGGGGGTTGGGGGGAGTTAGAACAAGAGAACAACAAGGCGCAAGGGGAAAATATCTATTTCACGCATTATTTGACTAGAAATACGAAATTAATGTGAAACGTCAGAATCCCCTTCTTCTTCAACAAGAAGGCTGGAAAAAAACAACGGTTAGACATTAATGGAAAATAAGTAACAATAAAAAAAATAAAACATCTCAATTACTGAGGGACACAACAAGCATCCAAAAACTTTATATATGCATTTTCCCCATTTTTATTCTGTGGGTAAAGGGGTATTCAGGGGTGTCAAACACACCCGCGGGGGATGGGGGTGGGGAACAGACAAAAGGGGAGGTAAAAGTGAATCGATTGAGAAGTCAGGCTATCAAAAAGATAGTACCACAGCATAAGAGAGAGAGAGAGATACAGTGCAAAAATTTATTTTCACGGAGAAAAAGCCATTTTGTTATTAGTTTAGACAGTGGAAAACGATGAGGTATTGTGTTTTTGTGTGGCTGGCTTCCCTCCCCCTTCCCTGCTATGCTCATAATAATGCTTCTGCTTGCTTCTAAATGTTATTTATCGGTAGGAAAATTGCGATGATAACCGCTCGCGGGTTTTGGAAGCAGATGGTTTGGAAATTTTTGTGAATCCGAAAGGACGTTTTTGGTTGATCGAGTCCGGATTGCTAGATTAATCCGGGAACAACAGTTGTTGTTGACAAGAAAGTTCGAGCAATAACGGGAACTTTTTTTTTTCTTGCTCCCAGTGCGTTACATTACTCTCTCTCCAATTTCCCCGTTAACTCTTTTCTTGAAATTGTATTTAAAGTTAATTTGGAATTAATTTGTTTTGGAAGAGGGGAAAAAAAAACGTGAAAAAGCCAGTACTGGTGTCCAGTACAGGTGACGGTTTGCTGGAAGCTTTTAACTGTATCGACAACCATTTGCGGGCAACGGTTTTTTTACAGTTTTCTTCTTTGTGGGCACATTTATATTTATTATCCGTTTTAGAGGCACCAGTTTACCGACTAAATAGCTTCAATTTGGTTGGGTAAAAGGGGGGGAAAAAAGTTGGTGTTTCGAATTTCAATTTGTTAAGTCATAAACACTCGCAAACTAAATGTTTCGGTTTGGTTCGTTATATGCGCTTAGACGTGTTTGCGTTAACTAGCTCAATGTAAAGTAATAAAAGTTTTGCAACAATTTTCGAAGCTGAAGGATTATTTTGTTTTTTTTAAACGGTGTGAAATATCTATGTCATCTGTGAAGGACATAGAAATTACCAGAGGAAAAAAAAAAAGGAAAAGAGAGGAAGAACACTATTTAAAAATATAAGTAATTATAATTAATTCCCAAGCATAGATTAATTAAAAAGAATTTATCTTTCTTTTTTTCTTTTGAAATTTGAAATCAACAACAAAATATTTAACTAAGAAGCAAATCAAAAATTAAATTCTGCATAAAGTTTTTAACACATTTTGCTGAGTACTTGTAAGTTGAACTTGAAAATTGCATTGCATTGAGAATTGGAAGCATTATAATTGATACTTGATTCCTTGATTTGAAATCAAGGAAATTATAATGATCAAGTTATATAAAGAAATATTAAAAGAAAATTTAAAATCTAAAAATCAGAGATAATACGAATTACTTTCTATTTAAATAACTTTAACTTATTGAGATAAAATATATAATTGCATATAATTCCAAATTAATTTTTGTTAAATTCTTTACTGAGCTATGGAAGATAGTGCATCTAATACAAAACCTCATTAAATTCAGCTTTATAAATAAATGTTAATATTCTCTAGATCATTATATTCTTTTCATGAAATTATTACATTTAAATAAAATTTTCATAAAAGAACTTTTTAAGCATATATTAAATAAAATACATATTTAAATAAAAAAACACATTCCAAGAGTACTTGAATTCAGATTCTTTTAAAACTTTATCGAATTAGCATGCTAGGTTTCGTGATTTTTAATTTTTATGAATTGAAATTCATTAAATGAACTATGAGGAAATATGAAATAAAGTTTTCCCATACAATAAATTGTATTCAAAGAATGTAATATATGCTCGCGGTCATTATATATTCCCAACTATTACAATATTAATATTTTTCTATGTTTTGAAATGACACTTTGCATTAGTTTTTACTCAGCCTAAATCGTGTTTCACAATCGTTTCGAAATAGTTATACAGATGTAACTCTTATACAGTAAGAAAATTTCTTTTTTCTCAAATTTAATAATGGCATAGACAACAATCTGAAAAATCTTCATTCATCTTTGTATTTAAAATATCTCATAGTCATTTTATTAATTATTAGGATGGTAGTGTTTTTATCCCCTCCAAAGAATATTGTACGAAGATTAAAGATATCAATTTCGCAATTTTACCACTAATGATTGAAGAAGACCTCAATGTTGTCCTCCAGAAACACATTAATTCACTTTGCTGTCATAAATTTCAATATATGTGGAAAACATGTTTTCTTAAGTATAAGTTTTTGCCAATTCAAAGATACTTATAATTAGTCTCTGGTGTGGTAATGGTAATTTGTAAATAAAATTTTTAAATATTAAAAATCCCATCCAATTTTTACAGACATTTGGACTGATAAAAATATTAAAAATCTTGATTATTTACAAAACAACATGTTTATGTAGCTGTGAGTTGTTCTTTCTTATTTGTGTAATATCAATCCACAAGTCCAAAATAAATATAAATACCTGAGTAAGAAATTGAATGCCCGTCAATAGTTGTCATTATATTTCATTGGTACTGAATAATTAAAATCAGTAATAATGATATTCCGAATATTTTAATTTTACGTTAAAAAAACATTGCTATTCATAGGTTAAAAGTATATAATGAATCGAATAGAGTATCAGAACTATTATAAGAATGAAAAGGCACCAAAATTTAACCTTACTAATAAAGGGAGTGGAAAAAAAATCGAGTTTTATCGACTAAGGCCATTATAACTATCACTTGTTGTAAATACTATATTCATTTTTTTTTATCAAAAACCAATGCATTAATATAACCGCCAAAATACATAGGTACCCTTTTAAAGTTCCCTCTTTCTACTATACGTTAAAACACTACATATATGGGTAAATAAAATAAATATATATCAAACACCTCGTGAGCGGACATGGCGCTCAGCAACAAGTAGAGCAATTTTCTTTCTTTTCCAGTTGAAAAGCAAAGTGAGAAAAGGTTAGCATTAGCATTGGTGAGGCGAAATGATTAGCGGTGGCACTAGCGGGACGTCCAACCGGGAATACGGTTGCAGGTAAACACGCTGTTGCTTGCGCAACCGTACGCTCGAGCGGAAATTTATGCAGGAATCACTATGTGCAATCTCGCCCAAATAATATGGACGCATCACGCGAGCTTTTTTTTTTTTTTTGCCTGCGCTTTCCCTTCCATATCATTTCGCAAGATGAAAAACTGTTCGAATTTTTCTACCTGCGCCAATGGTTATTGAGAACGCGTGATTCGAACAAATTTCTTCTTCTTTTTTTTGTTTGTTTGTTTGTGCAAGTGTTACCTGTATTATTCAATACCCAACATACTTTCAGAAAAGAATATCTTACGATTAATGATTTGGCAAGGCAATCTCTACTGAGTTATTTGTTGTTTTCTTAAAGCAGAAGAATGGTACAAAACAAAGCATAAATAAATAAATAAAAATAAATAAATAAATACATAAAAAAAACCAGAGAATTATTTCCATGTTTTGATTTGCTATAGACTAAAGAAAGTTATTACTATAAAAGTTCTATTGAAAAAGATTTTCACACTGATTTAATCTTTTAAAGATGATTTTAATAAATTGCTAATTATTATTATTTATTTTAAGCTTTTTCTACATATTCTTGCTCTACTTCTTTACTGGCATTACAGCCTTGTACAGGCTTGAGCCTCTCCAACACAACAGCCATCCTCGCTCGAATGGTAATATCTTCCAGTTAGTAATTTTCAGTTGTCTAAGATCCTCTTCGACACTGTCCATCCACCTTTTCTTTGATCTTTCTCTCTTCCTATTGTTGAACTGCATATTCACAATTTCAATCAATTCAATAGTGAAGTACGATTGTTGAATTATAAATATTTTCAACAGAATTATGGGTAATATTCGGCTCACAGATTTAAGGTATCCACGGATTAATTCAAATTATAAAATATAATAACAAACGAAGTCTCTCAAATGAAGCAAAAATGGAAAATGAAATCAAATGAAAGAAAAATGGAAAGTCTTTGGATACCGGTTTGATCATGGCGTGCCAATTTTTCACTTTTGTGATTTTATTTGTTGCTTCTCAATGGGATGTTTGAAAATGAGATAGTTCTCTCTGGTCTAATTATTTTAGTGCGATTCATTTGCTTTAAATGCCATTATAAAATCAATTTAAATTTCAAATAGAAGCAATCTTCTTATGCCTCATTCATTCTATATCAATTACCTTCCACTGAGTTCGATGAGAAAAACTTTTAATAATTTATCTGTAATATAAAAAATAATTCTATCAATACAATAGAAGACAATTGATGATTATCACAATAGAAAAAACGTTGTTTAAAGCTGTTTAATTCTCCATTCCAACAAGTGTATTTTGTATTTATCAACCTAATTTTATGTGTGTCAAGCCCTTTGTAACAATAAATTTTGGATCAGATAATTTCAAAAAAGAAAATAAATTCAAAGAATTTTCATATTTGATCGAATCCTTCTTCAGATTCAGATAGATCTGAAGAAGGATTCGATCAAATATGAAAATTCTTCATCGATTAACAGATTTATTTTTCAACGGAAACGAGGTATCTAGTGTGAGACCTTTTTATTCTTTTAATTCCCTTATTTAAATAAGATAATAATAATAAGTATATTTTGTGTAGATTAGGTTCTATATGCATCTAATTCATATGCAATGATATATTTTAATTAATTTAGTCCTGGCTAGTAGACAAATGTGACGTAAAATAACAAACCTAATAAAATATTAAATATATAATAATGTTATATTATGGATGCAACTTCAATTCATTGAATTTCATAAGACAAGTAGATGTTCAATTAAGCAGGCTTGTTAGTATTTTGAACAGATAAAAATGAGATAATTAAACTTAAAATAACTCGTATCAAAAAAGAGGAGAAAACTTGTCCAAAGTTGCAAAAAATGTGTTAAAGAAGCACTACACTTCAAAACTTTTACGGGGAAAGGGGAGATAAACCTTCACCGACCCACCCTCTTCACTTGGAGAACAGAACACTCAACCTTCCTGGTAGGTCTGGTTTACCGGTTTCCCTCTGTGAAATATTGAATTACATCAAGCCTATAATTGAAATATAGCAAGTCTACCTATATTTATTGTAATTCACAAATATCTACTTAATAACTTGATTCTTAATTGAACAGAGATATCAACTCCTTATTGACGCTTGCTCTTTATGGCACTTTCATTGCCCGTATCTATTACAGAACAAACGGCAGCACAAAAAAAGGGGGCCACTCGCGAACAGCTAACAGGTGAAGGGGGGTCGAAGTCAACAGGTGAGGCCGCCAAGCGAAACCGAGATTCAATCGCCAAGAGAGAGTGAAAGGTGGAAACGAGGTTCCTGGCGGAATCGGGAGCAGCGCGCATATTGAAGCCTGGTGAAGCGTCAAGTCCCGGGACTCAGTGGTCCATCAAATGGACGACCCCAAACCGCGGACCGGACGTGACGTCAGGCGGCCTTCGTCGCTTCCGACGCGCTTCAACAGAAAGCGATTTTTTTTTTCTTCCTCTATTATTCATCAAGTCTTTGTTTTGGTTTGAGTAACTTGTTGCAGAGGTGCTAGTTGTGACCTATTTGTCCGACTGGGGGTGGCAGAGTTTGGCTTTTTTAGATTAGCATTTGTGAATTTTGTTAAATATTAGACCTCTTGGTTAGAGGAAATAAGCAATAAAAATTGAAAGCATTTTTATTATGTTATTTATTACATAGTATTAACATTTTCTTAATGGATTAATGAACACAATTTTTTGTGGGGGCGGAGGTTCTGGTGGTGTTCTTTAAGAATAACATGTTTCAGAAGGCAGAAATTTATAAATCAAAAGCTTTCATTGCTATATCTATTAAGGCCAGTGTTATAATCACCAAAAGAGGATGTATGAATCTAAGCTATTGAATAGTTAATCCAAAAAAATGAATGTTCTTATGTTTCAATATTCCATCGTCGGGTAATAATTATCTAAGAGAAATAGTTTATTTTGATAACCATATAAGTAATACAATGCCTAATAAATATACTAATGCAGCAACCGAAATGATTTTAAAACAAATCCAGTAAAGCTATAAATTCCATGCATAAATAAATGAAAAAATATTATGAAATAGTCGAAAATAGTTTTAATAAAAAAAATATGAAATAAATTAGGCAATTAAATTTAAGTGGCGAAAATAATTATGCATAATCAAAATTAATGTTCCATCAATAATATTATATTCATTAAGAAAAACGACAAAAAGATTACTTTAAAATAATAAGAAATAAAAATATCTTTCAACGTCTCAAACAAAGAACTTTGGAAAGACTGCATTTAGCAATTTCTTTTGGCTTTTGATAATTTCTAAGGTTTTTATAATCAGGATAAAATCAACTTATATTTCTTCAAAATGAATGATTCAAACGAGGATTTAGGGGATCGATATGATTTCAATATGAATATCCATTAAATTTCAACCCATAGTCAATAGACAATTTTGTCCAATAGAGAACTGTGATTCGATGTTTGGCCTTGAGTTCCTTCTGACTGGCTGGTTTCGTCTGAGCAGAAAAAAAAAGGCACTTTGCTTACATCCTCACGCTTTAATGGAAGACAAAAAGGCCGCCTCCATCAGCCCAACTGATCAAATAAAACGCTATCTCAGAGAGAGAGAGAGGAAATTCTTTTTCACTCGCAACCAATAGCTTTCGGCATCGGTGTCTCTATGCTATACCGATCCATTGAGGCTTGGAACATTCTCGAAAAGGCAGGCGTCGAGTCTGGGAAACAAGAAATTCGAAACCGTTCTCCTTTCCTCCCCCTCCCCTTCACCCCTTCTTCATACAAGACACCTACATTCATGCAAGTGAGTAGCAGCAGCAACAGCATCAAGCCGTTATCTAATAAACTGTTTCGAAAACCGACGTTAAATGAGGTGGAAAGAGAGCGAAATTGTAGACGCCGGGAGCATATTTTCCAGAACAGATATGAATACTTTTTTTACCATAAAAGAATGAATGGGGGTGGGATGGCAAAAGAAATTGGCGAATCCTAGAGAGTGTTTTCTTCGAAGATTGGTGGGGGCCCTGTTCTTTGCCACAGAAACCACACAAGTACCACAGCTGTCTTCCGTTAGGGCATTCATTGCACCACTGTAACAGCTCCCGTTAAAAAATCTCCTTCCCCTGGGGGTAAATAAATGGGCCAAAACCTTATCGGGGCCTCACCACCCCCGATCGCATGCTTTTTTTTTTTTTCGTCTGCTGCTTTCCACCCCCCTTCTTGCCAGCAGCAGCATCCATGGAGATAAAAAAAAACACACACACACACAAGAATGCAGCAGCTATTTCTTCTTGCAGAAGACAACGTTTGAGTTGTTGTTGTGTTTGCGTGCGAAAGGAACGGAAGGCATTAAAAGAGGAATGGTATTGGGGGAGGAAATGATTTTCAGTTGCGGTGAGATTCAATAATTTTAAAAATAAACTTTAAAATATACGGTTCTCTTTTTCTCTTGGATGATAGCAACAATGTACACAACCCCATAGTGAGAACGAATTGTTGAACGGCAGCTATAGTTATCCGAACAAATTTAATACAAAAATATTTCTACCAATGTGAGAAAATTCTAGAATAATTTGTAATAGTTTTTAAATTCTACAATCCTTTCAAAGTTGGAATAATAAATGCAGTGAACCTATAATGCCAAAACACACAGATCAAAACAATTTTCTTCAGATAAATTCTGTGGAGATCCATCCACAATGTTATTGAATGTGTATTTTTTATTATGTGTATTTATGAACCACATAACTAAAATGGTTTTTAGTAGAATTTTAACAGATAATTATATAATAATGTCTGTTTTTGAATTTTTATGTGCTAAATAAAACTAAATTTTATTCCAATAAAATTTATTGTGAAAAGGCATACGTTTAATTTCAACATCACAGAAGATCTACGCTTATTTATACTTTTTAGTAATTATTTTTATTATTTTGAGTACTTTAAATATTGCTCCTGTAGTTAAATAATCAATTTAATATCAATTATATTTTTAAAAATTAATTTACAGCAATTTTTTTTTTTTTACTTAACAGGAGAATCTCTCATTTTCCCCAGTAAACTCAATCACGAGTTGGTTGCTTTTTCGTAAATCCTTTTGTCATTGGTCGCTTTTTCGTAAATAAACAAAGTCGACCAAATATTTCAATAATAAAGCAGTGATACTGTTTAAGTATAATTTGAATGAAATGATTAAGACAGCCAAAAGCTAACTGAATCATCCAAGATTATAATATGCAACAGTTGATATAAATCGACCAATACATCTGCAGATTGAAAAATATTGAAGTGAGTACGAAACTACTTATCTGTTTGAATCAATTCTTGGAGAAAATGTTCTGGTATGTGTAAATAAGTTGTCCTGTTTTTAAATATTAAAATTTTCGACATATAAAAAAAACTACAAAAAAACCCGATAAATAATTAAATTTTATACAAAAATTGGGTTTTTTCATGAAATACAGAAACAATTATTGATAAAAAGATGCGAATAAAAATAAATTTCTAGTTGTAGGGGAAGACTATCATGAAACTGAAAAAAACAAACAAACAAAAAAAAAAACCCAAAAAACAAATAAATAAAATAGCCTAGATATTTGACAGTACAGTAACTAGACCAAATTTAATGCCACGCGCCATCCATTGAAATTTCTCACTTAATTCTTATTACAATTGGAACAATAAAGTGCGAAGAAAACAATAAGAAAAGGTGTTTTTTATTTAAAATGATTACTGTTTTTTCAGTCATGTGTCAATTCATAAAAAGAAGAAAAAATTATGGTTTTAAAAATCTTATTTAAATTTCATTTTCTTATTTGAAATTTTTGAACTTGTGAAGTTACTGAATAATTAAGAAAAAATAATAATTAAGTTATTAATAAATCAAACTATTTTCTTCTCAAAATGAGAATTATTCCTTAACGGCATTCCTTTTACTTCTATTTTTTTTCCAAATGACACGATGTACTAATATATAAAAATTAATATTTCAATAAATGTCTTTGCATTTTCACACTAAAAATATTAAGACAATAAATATTTCATTTGTTATTTTATTCTGCAGTTAAAATAATGTGTTCAGGAATTATCCACATTATTTTTATAATCATGCGCATTATATAACAAAACTTAAAACTTCAAAATAATGTTACAATGATAGGAATTAACAAACCAATTAAAAATAAAAGGATGAAATTAAATGTTCAAGAATTTCACACGGCACCTTTCCTTTACAAGATCTTTTGCTGGTGCACAATTACAAGAAAGAGTGTTCCAACAGATGATTTCAAACAGTTATAATCACAGTTTAAAAAAAACAAAAAACGGAATGAACCATTACGACACATGGCATCAGAAATACCCAGAACTTCAGCCATAATTCTTAAATCACCCAACATTTGATTGCATGGGAAGTTGTTTCAGAGATCCAAAAAAGCCATATGCTCCTTCAACTAATTCCTTTTTAATTCTGCGGAGATGGGGGAGAAAAAAAATAAGCCTCAAGAGATAATGCACCGCAAATCTCGAAAAATTCTTCGACATCCGCGGGAATCCCATCTTCACCCGGGATCTCTTTTTTAAGATAGATGAGAAGCAGGTGGACTTCAACTCAACTCCAGAGTAGGAGGGCGGCCATTAGAATTGTCATCGCTAGTCTATATCGAACAGCTGTTACCAGTCGCTCCAGATTGAAAAAGAGAGAGAAGGAGACACACACTGAAATAAAAAAAAGAAAAGAAAAAGGAAAGGCGAAAAAAGAAAGAAAAAGAAAAAAAATACCGATAAAATACAAAAAGTCAAAACCCAAGCGGGGGTGTCGAGTAGGAACCGTTAGTAAAAGGACATGATGGACTGACTTTGACTTGGACTGATTAACAGGAAATACTACTCAAAAGGGCTTCGTCGGCTCCAGATGCCATTAAGTTTGGGGTTGATTTAGTTCCTGGGATAAATTCGAGAATGATCATACAGTGTTTCCTAATTTTGTAAGGTCATTACCAGGGCAATGACGACGGCGTTTAAACGTCGTTGTTTTTGATCGGTTTCAAACGGATGTCTGTCATTTCGTATGGATGGATACGATCCATTTTCTTGAGTTACGTCTCGCCGAAAGTCACTTATTAATCTCAATAAACGCCCAGAGAGACTTGCGGCGACTTTATGAACTTCCGTTCGCCGATGGCTCTGGAAATCGGACTCTTTTAACCACGGCGGGTCTTAAATGACGCTTCTTTAATTTCGCCTCTCGAAGGCTGCCTTTTTAATGGGAGGATTTCCTTTGCGCTTTTTTAATTCAATACGTCTCTTGTGACAACATATGTTATGCAACTGCAAAACAACTGTTTTTTTAGTACATTTGAAGTAAATTAACTTATGTAATATGTTTATGATAATAAACATACAAAGTAAAAATAGTAATTCCAAAACATTATATTAGTGATAATTAAAAATCTGAAAAAGTCGGTGAATTTTGAAACTAAATTTGTAATAAGTGTATTAATAAACAAATTAAAACCTAAAATAGAGAACTGATATAAACATAAATAATCCAAAGATGATATTGAATCAAACACAATTAATTCTTGAGTCGATTCTTGAAAATAAAACAGTTTAAATTATTCTTTTTTTAGAAAGGGAATGGCTGGAAATAGAATTGATATAATATTTATTTGTAATACATATAAATCTATAGCTCATCAGATGATTTTTTCAATATTTTTTCAAGCTTACACATAATTATAAATGTCAAACGAATAACAGATTATAACAAAGAGGGTTAAAAAAAGATTTCCATTGAGAAATTTAGTTTGGAAACAAATACATAAAACTTTCTTCAATGCAGAATTTATTTGGTACGCATGTGTATCTAAAATTCAATTGTGTAATTCAAATCAAATTTAATGCAAATATAGCATTCTGTTCTGCATTTTACTATGGAATAGAATGATTATTCGCATACGTCTTCTTAAAATATGCCATCATTACCTTAAAACTGGGATAGAAACTCATTGCTACTCATTTATTTTATACAAACAAAGTTGTATAAAAGTTGTTGAGTCATCAAGTATTATTTATCGGAGAATTTTTATCGAATATAATATTTTGATCAATAATTCATTTAGTTTCAATCCTAACCAAAACAGGAAGACAAAAAATCCCACATTATTGCACTTTTTACTGGATCTTTATTAAAAGAACGAAAATATCATTTTCGTGAAAAAACACCGAATTTCAATAAATAAATAAAAATATCCAGATTTTGGCAATCTTGGCGGAAGAAAAAAAATTCTTTCTTTATTCCCAAGATTTCAAATATGCTTCTCTAGTTTTGACAACTAATTAGCTTCAACCGGATGAAATCGAACTTTGATTCCATTCGAATTCGATAACATATAAAAATAACTTCCTCGTTTCCCAGCTCCAGTCTCATCATTTACTTTTTTTTATTTCTTTGAAAAAACCCTCAACCACAATTATGAATTCCCAGGGTCGAGTCGAAGTCGCAATCAGCACTCGAGACAATAGGAAGAAGTGAGGGGACGCTCAAAAATTTGAACCCGGGACCCTCCACTCTTGGAAGGCGCCATAAATAAATCCAAGATAAACACAATTGCGTCGAGTGTCCGTCCGTCTGAATTTATTTATTTTTAATTAACAAAGAAGTCAGCAGAGCTCATCTGGAGAGGGGAAGGGGGAGAGCATCTTCTCTCGTAGAGACTCCCCAGGGCCGAATAAAAGCGGAAATAGTGTTTATATTTCGTTTCCCGCATCTACTTGACGTGGTCTTCTTTCACGGAGATGGTGGGAGGACAATTTCCATCAAGACAAAGAGCTCCAAACGAATGATGAAGAAGATGGAGATTTGCTTTCTCTGTCTCTTGCTTTTGTTTTTGCCAAAAGGTCTTTGGCTTTTTCAAGAGGTTTCCATTTTCAAAGGGAGCAATAGAGTTGAAAAAAAATGAACTCGCCCAAACTGAAACCACACTACTAACCTGTAATCTGAATGGTAAAATGACTTACTCACATAAGCCATTACAGTAGAGCCTTGATCTATCTACAGTTTTTTCACTGGCATTCACAGCTTTTAATTCATCAATTTCGGAGGAATTGTTATTTTTTTACAAAATTGAAATCCACTTGGATTGTTTCCTAACTAAAACATTTTCCTGTATCAATTGAAATCCTGTAGATCTTCAGACTATATCTCATTATAATTTTCTTTAATTCACATGAATGAGACACAAAATGTAGTATTCTTTTCAAGAATATTGGCCTAAAATCTGGTAAAAGTATTAAAAAAACACGAACTTCAAGGTATTAAGATGATATAGTGCAAAACCTTCTGCTTAAGAAACTAATTTCAATTATATAATACTAGTTGACAAGTCACTCTCAAAACCAATTCATCTGCAAATCCATAAAAATCAAAATATTTAAATTTAATCAAGATAGAACATCGTTTCTTGTTTTCGATTCATACATCAAATATTTATTTAGTTACTTCCGGTCAGCATAAATTTTGAAATCTTGAAAATAAATTTTTAAACTTAAATTTTTTTTTTGTATGGTTTCTACCGAGAAAGAGTGTAAATTTACTTTAAATTAAATTTTCACTTGTTTCATTGTCATGCTGTTAAGAAGAAGACATGAATACATAAAATATTACAAGTTTGGTCGTAATGTTTTACAATTGGATTGTAATTAATTAATCCTGCAGGAAGTCAATCCTCAAAGTAAAGTTTTCTCGATGTGTTATAAGTGAGTGAAATAAGTAAACAAAGCATTTACTAATCTTCTATTTTTAACAGAGCAGTAGGACTTTGGTGACTAATTCTTTCAAAACATCTGACATCACATCTGTTACCAAAGAACTAATCATCACAGCTTAACATGCTCCCAAAAGTAAACATAATATTTATTTTGAGTAAGCGCAATATTGTCAACCAACACTGAGAAAAGCATTGCTGATTGATATATATACTTATTTTAACACTGTTTAAAATGTATTTATGAAATTTAAAGGTTTAGGTGATAGACAAATAATATCTTGCTCAGCAAAATTGAGTAACAGAAATCTTCTGTAAATTTCTCATTGAAAATGTTTTAATAAAAAGCCATATATCAAAAAATCTTAAATCTTTCATGTCAAGTAATAATATTATAAATATACATATTAGAGAGAAATCGGAGAGGGAAGCGAAATAATAAGTATTATGATAATGATTATTTGTAATGATATTTTAATGATTATTTAAATGATTATTTACAACTTAATATTGAAATGTAGAGTAGTTAGTGGGCAAAGATATAGACAGCAGTTGAAATGCCTCTTGATTTTATTAGGAACATGTATAGAGCTATGTACAAGATCCCGTTATTTAAATTTGGAAACTTGTACTAAAAAACAGACGCCTTCTGAATATTGTAAAGAAAGAATGAATGAATGATGCTCAGATATTTCATAAGTTGTTATACTCCATAAATGAATAGCTATTATCATTTATAGTTATTTCTTTAAAAAAATTTTTTAATATTTTAAAATTTTTCATAATTATCAAATTTCATAATTTTAAAATTCACTACTAGATATATGGTCAAAAAAATTTTTTATTTGATTAATTATTATAAATTTTAAGAAAGAGGATGGGAAGGAAAAAACTGATCAGCTGACCCAGAAACAATCCATTGTCCTTGATAGAACCGGAAACACCATGTCTCATCAACTCTCGCCAATAGCCAGACACTACACACACACATAGAAAAAAATAAGAAATAGAAAAGAAAAAAGGAGAAGGAATCACTCACACCAGCTATCCCTCAAAATCTGAGAACATTAACTCTTATTTTTATCGACGGCCATAAAGAAGGCAATTTTTTTTCCCTTCCTATTCCTTTACACAGTCCCTTTCCGAAAAGGCTAAATATGCGCGTAACCTACAATCAGTCAAGCACCATCAGTCGTGACGTCATGCAGTGGTGGAAGTCGGTGGGTAATCAATAGCCAGAAGACGTGAGAACCCTCCATTGCCATTTTATTACCCATATGTCATCATTTTCTGAAAGGCCACAGATTTCGCAATCCGTAATTCTATATCCATCCATACCAACCCCTTTCGATCAGGGCGGCTATGCAGCCAGCCAGCTACAGAAGAACTCATCAGATAAGGCAGCAGCAGCAGCAGCGTCGGCACTCTTGCTTTATAAAAAGACCCGTGTGTGTCATATTGATGGACGCTTGTGAGTCACAACACCCACTACCACTTAAACAAACACTGTCGTCCTTTCAAGAGATCGAATGTCTTACGCGCATTAAAAACTTGGGATATGGCCTTCGCTTCTTGACTTTGATGATGCTCAATGCTTTTATAGATCTACAGCTCTCTGCTGCACTGGCTCGGTTCGAAGTGAGTATTATTATTGCTTTTTTTTTTTTTTCTTCTTTCCCCACTTCGTCTTCGTTCTTTCCTTCCTTTTCGCTGATGTGGGTCTGATGGGCTGATTGGACACAGAATCTTCAGTGGTAATTTGAGTGAGGCCGTCGTGGATTTGTTTGATTGCTCTGTGTGCCGAAACGTCTGTCTGCTTTGATAGGTGTAGCTGGAGATGACAATTTTCATTTGAAAGATGAACAGAGGTACCATCCATGCACGTCATTAATTAAAATTAGACGCCTATGTTGAAATAGGTTGATCGAAACGGCTTTTTAATTGCATTTCTGAATAAGCTGAGAAACAGTACACTTTGACCATCCTCTACTTGCATTCATAATAATCATAATCATAAACATTGTTTATAATGAATGCATAATGTAAACATCATAATGCTTACATTATTATCAACCTTATTCCTTGGCTTATCATAAATTATAAAATGTAATACTCATATTTTATTTCGAACAAAGATGATCAACTATATTCATGAAAAATTAATCGAAATAAACTTTTAACCATGTTGGATTTATCGTATGAAAAAATAAAATGGTTAAACTAATAGAAGAATTCGTGAATATTGAGATATAAAACCGACCGATGATTTTTTAATTCGGTTAAAACAAAACCTCATATTTTTACTATAGACCAGCAGTGATCAATTTTCTGATGATTGTTTCCCTAATAAAATAACTACAATCAAAGTTTTATAAGAAAAACTAGTGTAAGCTGGGTTTGTTTTGTAAAAATCTATTTGGTAGTATTTTCCAAAATTGCAATTTCAATTCCATTGGATACAAATGAAAAGTAAAGATCTGACACAACAGAAAATAACCAACTATATTAAATAAATGACATTTTTCTTAAAAACACATTTTACGGAAAATAAAATGTAATTTAATAAAAAAAAAATTATGTTTTCATGCCTATTACCAAATGTTAATAATTAATATTTATGCTTATAAGAATAAGTCTAATGTGCAATCATATGTAAATCAGAAAGCAAAGAACAATACTTTATCTTCGTTAACTTTAAATAATTCACGAGATATGCAAATTATCCACTACAATCCTTCAAAAATTGCTTTTTGGTTGGCTTGTTTGCTACAAGACAAATAGTTCGAAATCGTTGAAATTCTATAAATTGAAAACTGATTTAATTGAACTAAATAAATTGAAATTGAAGTAAATTTCTGTTTTAAGTATTTAAAATAAAATCTTCATTTAAAGCTATATTTATAGCTATCTTTAAATGGAGGAAAAACATCTATTTAAGCACAAATTTAAAAGTGTATAAAGTATATACTTACATGAATCATCATTAAAAAATTTATTTCAAAAGAAAATTATATTTATTTTTAAAATTTAAAAAGTTGATACAGTATTTAAATTCACTTAGCAAATCAAATTATTTCTCAAGACCTTCTCATCGTTTAAATCAGTGGCCTACAGCGTTTATGAAGTGGTGAATTCCAAAATGAACAGCGTCTTTATTTTTGATGGTCACAACACTCAATCAAATGGTAAGTGTAACAAACACTAGAGAGAAAAATAAAAGAAATCAAAATATAGTTATAAAAAAGTATATAAAATGTTAATATGTTTTTGAGAAGATAGAGAAGGATTAGAAAGTAAGCTTTCAAAATGAAGTTATATCAATACATTAACAGTTTGTATCATTTGTTTTATGAAATGCTTTAAATTATATTAGCAATATTTGAAAATTAACAAAACAAATTATTAAAAAATTAATTTAATTTGAAATGCGTCATAATTAGTTAATAATCTGGGAATATGTAATTTAAATCAGAAAACTGAAAAAACAATGTACACAGTAGACATAAGCTAGTTTCAATTATTTTTCATTTTAAGTAAACGTCATAATTCACATTATTTTAAGCCTACAAAAGGTTAAAATAACATAACAATATAAAATGAAAATTTGAAAAATTTGGTCATCTTAAAAAAAATTACATTTGCATTTAGATGTACTCAATTTTAGGTAGTAAAAAAAAAAAAAAAAAAAAGTAAAAAGTAGGTTCAATTTTAGTATATAATTTATTTATTTCTTAGCTTGTTAATAATACATTTTTTTCCGAGTCTAAAAACAAAACAAAATACATTGAAAAACAATTAAATTGTTAAAAGAAAAATAATATTCTCCATTTTCAACGTAGATATCTATAATTCATTTGCAAGCAAATTTGCACTTCATCTTCGCATCATATGTCAAAATGCAAAACATATCACTAATGTCTACTCTAAATCCCAATCACACATGCGCACAGATGGAAAAATTAAACAAATAAAAAGAAAGAAAAAAAAACTGTTATGATTACGAGACGTCCATTAAACAATCTTATCTGCACAGCTCCAAAATGGCCTTGATCGCCAATTATTACCCACGGTTCCAATAACCATACATCCCCCTTTTTATTCATTTTTCTATTTTTTTTACATTAATAATATCTTCCATGCCTCTACAACAACAACAACGAGGTTTCTGTCCTTTTGAATTTAGTTCCATGTACGAAGCTGTTAATTACAATTAGAGGGCCTTTCGGCTGCAATGATTGGGGGAATTACCAACATTTTTCATGGGGGCGAATGAGCAAGCTGGATGGGAGAGAGAGAAGAAGAAAAAAAAAGGGCCGAAAAAAGGAAGGGGAGGGGGTGAAGAGAAGAGAAGGCATGCTACAGCAATCTTCCATGATGCGTGGGCAACCCGCTATCAGCTTCTATAGCCTGACGGCTGTGTAGCTTGCCTTTTGATATTTTGCAGATGGCCCAATGCAGACATCGAACTTGCGAGCAGTAGTAAAATGGCAGCGACACAATCGTTTCTGGTTTAACAAAACAAAAGGAGAGAGAGCAGAAAAAAAACTGCAGCAATAATTGCAGCAGTACTGAAAACTGGCGAACTGTATAATTGAATGATTATTAATGAATGCTACCATCATCTCCACTCCCCCTCCCCCTTCGATAATTAGGTAATATGGTAAAGAATTAGGAAGGGAGGATGCAGAAAAACTTTTCCTTAATAAAACGGGCTTCGGGATGATGAATAGGGTGGAATTTATTTCCATTCTAATTCTTTTTCTCTCTCTCCATTCCCCCCAGGCCTTAGAGCTCGACGAATCATCTGTTCACTTTTCACCCCGCCGTCTGACGGCTACATCTTCAGTCAGCATTTATTTTCGGTGCAGCACCGTAAGCAGGCCTTGAGGGTTTTAGGGAACATTAGTTAGACATTAAGTATTAAAAGAAATGATTACATTTATAATGCCTGAAAGGAGAATGTTGGTCGTTGAAAAGTAAAGTGTCCATGATATGTGTTACAGGAAAAATAATAAGCATAGCGTGATTCTTTGATGATAATCGCTTAATAGTAGAAAGTGTTATATATTTACTCAGAGGGGTTTTGGAAATGATATAATTGTTCTATTAAAAAATAGCAAAAATAGTTTACGTTTTTTAATTTTTTATTTTTTATTTATGAATCGTGCATAAATTAACGTAAAGTGGCTTCAAAAATATACTTATGTATAAAATAATGACAGTAACAGAAATTAATTTGGCCTAATGACCGAATGACTAGCGCTCGGTGACACAGGTTTCGGGCTCAAGTCGCAGATGTTTGTAGTGGTTCGGAATCCCCTTTAAACTATAGGTCCGACCTAATATGATAGTAGAGCACAGGGCTGACAACCCTAAAAGGGTCTCGAAATATGCCATTAAGCAAACAGCATTGGCCCACCATGGAACTGTTGCGCCAATGATGATGATGAGTAATTAACTTAAAAAATTGTACTTATGTTATAAAAATTTGTTAAGATGTGTTTCTCGCTTAATCATACACACTACAAACCTTTTATTTCAAAAAGTAATGACTCAGCGAAGACGCTAATTAAAAAAAAAGCAAGTAAAATTAGTTATAATTTTTCATGAATATTATATTATATTTATGATTAATCATTACATTTTCCAAAAATTATTCACAGAAAAAACAGTTGCACTAAAATGTAATAGAGATATTTCAGGATAAGATAATTTAAGATAGATTTTCTTTTGAACGCTGTAGTTCAATAGCACAAATGTAGAATCAAGAGCCTTTCAACTGATAAATAATTATTAATTTTTTTAATAGCCGAGAATTAGTACTTCATTATAAAAAAAAAATTAAAATTTTAAAAGGGAAATTTGTTATTCACGAAAGACAGAGAGTATTTTTTTTATTAAAAGAAATTTGTTTATAAAATAAATTACTTAAAATTCTTTCATTTCATACATCTCATCTGATGACAAAATGCAAAAACATCTATGAAATAGGACGCCATTCAGCATTAACTTCCCATTTCTGAAGTGTTTAATCGAAATGAAACAGATACTTTTCAAGGAGTTAAGAGTGAACAGTTTTTTTTGTTACTAACGCAACAATGAAAAGATTACAACGTTGACGGCCGAATTCAAAGCAATTAGACACAGACTTTTTACCAGATGCTTCTTGCACTGTCACTGGTTATTTTCAAAAAGCTATTGCTCGGTTGTTCTTTCTTTTTTAAATTGCGAGCAAGAGACGTTATTTTCGCATCTGCTTAACTGAAGAGAAGGGATAATTTTCAACTTTTGAAATTGGCAGTTGTTAAATCTTTGCATGTTTAAAGAATTTGGTCATAAAAACTTTCTCGTATAATCACAGTTAATCTAATAAATAAAGTTGAATGTTTGTACGGATATAAAATTTTTAGCGTTTTATAACATTAATTTTTTTAATAATAAACATCATCATCATCAGTGGCACAACAGCCCCATGATGGGCCAAGACCTTCTGTCCTGACAGATTTCTAGACAGGAGATGTTTTTCTTTTTTACGGGCTAGGGGTGTCAACTCTATGCCCAACGCTCTACAATCATATTTGACCGGGACCTACAGTTTAAAATGGATTCCGAACCACTAAACTGCCGGGTATAGAATTAATAATAAGCATAGCACTAACAATAAGGAATGATGAATAATAACTAAAAAGCGTATTTAATTAACCAGAGGATATCTAGAACTAAAAAATTATTCAGTTTTCAAACTTTATCAGTTTTATGTTCCAAAACTAACTCCTTTATAAATGATATGCGGTACTATTATAAACGCAAGAGTTGTAACGGATGAAAATTTTGCACCGTTAAAAAAAAAACTCCTCATAAACTTTAAAATAATTAAATAACTCCTTTCTAAAAGTTGTATATGATCGTAGTAGTTCAAACGTTTATCTAAAATTTAAAAAGATAAGCATCTTTAATAAATTTTTCTACAAAGAGAACTATTTTAACTGCATTATCTAGTAAAATAGAGTGTATTTTTCAGATTGTAGATCCAGCTTTTTACTTCTTTCTGTAGATTCAACTCCAAATTAACGAAGAAAGAGCTTTCTTAAAAAGGAAGGAATATATTTCAGTTAAAAATCCACTAAAAATCATACTTGTTATTTACATTTCCTTTCATTTAAAATCACGAAATATTACGTAAAGCAAGGAAATGCCAGACAAAGAAATGCACAAATTGTATAACAGGCGACGTATCTACGATAGGAAAGGATTTATCTATAGGAATAATTTGTCTCTGTGCATTACTCCCGGACAACAGTTTCATTTACCAAATGATTTACAAATAAAACAACCAATTATATTTAATCTATTAATTTAAAGTTGGTATTCATCATATGAAAATATTTTTTTTCTAGAAGCACACCATAATAAACGTCACTGATAATATTTTAATTATGTAATTACTTTGAAAATAAAGGTAAAAATTTATGACTTTTATAAATTAAAAAAAAGACAGAAATGAAGGAAAAATAAAAAAAAGAGGGCTGAGGGAACTAATAACACGAAATTAAAATTACTTTCCAAAATCTAATTTTATATGCATTAGGTTTATAAGAAGTGTAATAATACATTAGTAGTTAATTATATTCATAAACAAATTTTGATTCCTTTCATAGATTTCTTGCTTATACAACTACTAATACTTGAACTTATTTTTATGAGACAAAACTATCCATGAAAGATATGACAGAAAACACATTTCTTTACTTAAAAATATAATAGTTTTTTTTAAGTAAAGAAATGTGTTTGATATATCTTAATATTTTAATACATTTATTAATATATAATATTTTTATCAAAACCTACATTAATAAATAACCTATATTAATTAATTCAAATTCATTATATATATAATAATTATAATATATATTTGTTAATATATTTCATGTGCTATATGTGTGTGTATGCGCTATATGTATGTGTGTGAAAGATTTGCCTTCGTAGCTCATACAACATTCAAATAATACTAAATTCCATACTTTGTATTTTCCAACATATCAGATGGCATACATTCCAAGAAGCAATGATATGCTTTTGAAGTTCATATAAACATATGATATGCTTATATGAACTTCAAGATATGCCGATGAAGTTCATACGTATTGTATACATGACCACTAACAAACTTCAAAGGATAAAGTATATTAAAGTGACATTTGGAAACTAGCAATTTTTTACACTGAAACATTACTACAATTTTCATTTCTTTTGTTGTATTTATCAAAAAAACAGATTTTTTTTGTAGGGTGTCCATATTCTAAACGATATTTTTGAAATAATTTATATAAATTCAACTAACTATATAACAAATAGCAATAACTGTTATTACAGTGAGAGCGAGGAAACAAGAATTTCCCTCTTTCACGGTCAACGCATGAGCAACTACTCAAATATATTAGAATACATGATTCCTGACGAAAAGAAGTAGTTATATAAGTCCCCTTTTAGCCAACAGTCCTTTTTTCATATGCAACACATAGTCTCACATTCAGCAGCCGTTTCTTCCTAAAACAAAGTTCAAAAATTTTGTCGTTGTGTTTGTTTAATTTTTCTGTCAAACTTTTGGAAATTTGAATGATAATGTTCAGATATTATTAAATTAAAGTTCAACTAAACCTATCGAATTAATTTAACGATAGATTAATGGTTTATTAAATAAATACTCATCGATGAATAATTTCTTCTCCAGTGAAAGAAAAAAAAAGTGGAGTGGAGTAGTTATTCATAGGAGCTAATATACAAGATCTAAACTATACTAGTTTAAGCTCTATACTATACTATACTCTATACAAGTTCTGCAGTATATTAGATTTTTAAGCTATACTTGTTTTGCTGTAACAAATAAGATTTTTAAACAGCCAACACATTAAATTTTAGAATCTTTATTAAAAAGTTCATTCTTCTTAGTAATTTATAAAATAAAAATTTCTTCAAAAGCTAATTTCAAAAATGATGTTTAATTCGTCTAAATTATTAAATGGTTGTTAACAGAATTGTAATTCGGGTAAAATATATATTGATGCGTTAAATGTAATTATTTTGTTAAAAAACCTAGAAATTAAAGAATACAAAAAAACTGCAAAAATCATAGATGTCAATATTTCAGGCAGATACACCGTTAAAAAAATTCACATACAGACAAAATCATCTATAGCGACGTTTTTATCAATTGAGCAAAATGGAATTACGAACAATGGGCACAAATCTAATAAATGTATTATTTAGAAATATTGATTAACAAGGCTAATGAATAAACGCAAATACGGATAGTTTAAATTAGTCAGGTAAGCAATATTTGGCGAATTAAAAATTGAAATGAAATTATTTCACATATTTATAGTATGAGATTATATATATATTGTGTTTTTCCTCTTATATTAAGGCATTATTATTGCATATTTTAATTATGGAATTACAAATTTTAAAAGAATCTAGCATCTTGTTGTTAGAATATTATATTAATTACATCATCTAGAGCATTGCAAAAATTATGAGATGTCAATGTTTTCAGTAGAAATATTGTTTAACACGCACACGCACACACACACACAAATAACAGCAATTGGAAAAATTGAGATAGAGCAGCATCAGCTACCATGTCAAAGCACCTAGTCAAGTCGCACACAAATCATCCATTCTTTCTTTTTTACCACTTCCATGCAATAGGACCCAATATGATTCTGATGGCCATGCTATACTGATATAATTTATGTTAAGACTTATAGTCAGAGTTAATTTGTATATTTTTTATAAATATTAGAGATAACAAAATATTGAAAAAATCATGAGATATCAATATTTCGTACAGAAATACAGTTGCATCTATCTCTATCGCTTTTTATCATCAATTCCATGCAATAAGAATCTTCTAACATTGCTCTATAAATTTATATTAAGGCTTATACGAAGAGTTTATTTGCATGCTTTTAAAAGAATCTAAACATTAGAGATGACAAGATATTGCAAAAAAATCACGAGATGTCAATATGTCGTGCAATAATACCGTTAAAGACGTACATACAAAAAAAAAATCTATTTCTACTTTTTTTTTTCTGTCAGATGCAATGGGATTCTGGTCGAACGCAAAATAAAAAACTGTAATTCGATTCTAATGACCGTGCTCAGTGGAAAAGTAATAGCATTTTCTATTTGCACTATAAAACCATTCGCGTAAATCACGGGCGGATTTATACGTTCGGAAATCGGATATGTGTGTCAAACGAGCAAAAACCGAAAGTGAATCTTTTATTCAGAGCAAAAAGGCAAAAATCGAGGACACATTTTGAAAGGACAAAAGTTTCTGGCTTCTCGATGCTGTCACGAAATGATTTTATTGCCGGTCAATATGGGACATCAAAGGGACTGGAATATTAAGCAGCGCACAGAGCACGCACTCACTCACTCGGAGGCTTTTTATTTATTTATTATCAGCGTTTCATTGCTTTTTTCCACCTTTCGATTTTACAAATACTTGCTGTTTTCTTTTTTCTTCTGTTGTTGAACTGTGGTAGCAAATGCGATATCTGCAAAGCCATAATGTTTCGAGAAATGCTTAAAATAATATTACATGTATATTTTAAAAGATATTATGTGTATATATATCTTCTTCTTTAAGGCTGTAATGCCAGTGCAGAAGAAGATATATACATTAAACTATACACTGAGTAATACATCTTTACTTGCCATGTTGTTTGCATTTAATTAATTCTTAAAAATATTGCAGAATTTCGTAACACTTGGACTTTAATTTAAGAAGTTTGCATTTTATTTAACAAAAATTATAATCAATTTTATTAAAGAGGATGAATGATGAATTATTAATACATAAATACTTGTATATATATATATATATATATATATATACAAATATTTATATATATACAAGTATTATACATATATATATATATATATGAGAGAGAGCATATATGTATTTGTATATATACTAAAATATACATGCAAATACATATCCACACACACACACATATATATATGTGTATGTGTGTGTGCAAAAGTAAAAAAAAAAAGTGTGTGTAAAATATATATATATATATGTGTGTTGTGTGTGTGTGTGTGTGTGTGTGTGTGTGTATAAGCTACTTATGAAGCTTCAAGATATTTTTTATGCGGTCTCTATCCCCAGCACAAAAACAGGTTTGACTGTACATAGACAAATAGTTAAAAATCTATCTATAAAAATTTTTGGATAAAGAGTTGACAACAATATATGGATTAGAAGACCAAACAAAGAAATTGAACACCTAATTAAAAATAGAGACATTGTGAGATACGTCAAATCACAAAGAATCCGCTGTCTTGGACATAGACATGGCAGAGATAAGGGAAACATCATTAAAAGGATTATGTTATGTAAATTGTTCAACAATAGGAAGAGAGGCAGACCAAGGGAAAGGTGGATTGATAATGTCGAAGAGGATTTTAGACAGCTGAAAATTATTAACTGGAAGAAATTGGCATTGGAGCGAGACAGATGGAGAGCTGTTGTATTGGAGGCTCAAGCCTGTACAAGGCCTTGTAATGCCAGCAAAGAAGAAGATATATAAATTAAACTGTATACTATGTGATATACCTAAGCAATAAAGATACTTATATTTGTGTAATATATATTTATATGCCTTCATTTAATTAAGAACCTGCTTTAAAATATTTTTTTAAAATTAATATTATAAAATTGAAATTGCTGTACAATATTATTGTAATCCTTTACTTTTTTTTTCGGAATTCAAAAAATATATATGGTACTTATATGGTGAAAATATGGCAATGGTGTATATATATATATATATGGTTATATGGTAAATATTATTTAATTAATAATAATTAATATATTAATCAAATTCATAACACGAACAATATAAAAATGTAAACATCCGTGTTAGGATGCAAGGATCTCTAACCTCCCATGATCTCCTCTAACTAAACTCATATAAAATTACTTTATTTATATTCATTTTCTGTAGAAGTACTATTCATAAATTATCGATTATAATCATAATAACAATAATAAAAATCCCTATGTATAAAAAAAATGTTTTGTAACTGTAAAACACTGCACACAATCCATTATTAAAAAATACTACATAAAATGTAGTATTTTTTAAATACATATTATAAAAAAAAGTTACATGTTTATAAACTACTTTTTCAAATATTAGATCAAATGTCAACATACATGTTATAATATTTATTAAGTCAACCACATTTATTTCAAAAATGCATTAAAAGATAACTGATTTTTTTTTTAATGATTAAAATGGCGAATTGTTTTTGGGATTGTAATTCATCTTTATGCAATACATTGCTTTAATACCAATAAAAGATACAAATTTATGTGATGCCTGTGATTATTTCAAAAATAACAACGTATTTTTTCAACGTATGTTTTTTCTAGATGTTCAAAAAACTCTAAAAAATTGGAAACTAGAGAAAAAAATAACCCATCTAACTTTCATACAGTAGATAAAAGATGCCCTTTCGTGTAGATAAGATTATTTCATTCCATTCTTCAAGTTTCACTCACGAGGCTTAATTTTATTAACCCCAATGAATAACAGCGGCGAACCCAGAGCCAGCGCCGGACAATATTAATTCATTAGCGGATCCCTAATCTTCTTAGCTAATCTAATGAGAATGGAGCGAACTCCGGTGCGACACGGAACTGATTCGGAGCCGAGGATTAACGAGATCCGTTACAATTAAAAACAAATCCTGACAGGGGACCCGTTCGGCCACCGATAAAACCCGTTCGATCTCAGGAATGAGAGGCGCAGGTAGGAAGGAATGCGCATCGCCTGACCCCGCCCCTTGCGTCCCGGCGGCCAACCCCCGCTCTTCGCGGACATCGGATCCTCCTCTGCGATTGGATGACACATACGGGCATCTCGCCGAAGGTGCGCGCGTTTGAGTCCCAAGGAAAATTGTCGCCGCCGACGATCGGCCGATACGTAACGGGAGACGATCGCACAAAAAGGGAAAGCGATTCTGTAAGGTTTGTTTTTGTTGAATAAAAATAAAGAGGATAGGGAATAACTAACTATTGAAAGTAGGTAGAGTTAACGCATACAAATCCAAATTATCCTTTATTATACCTACATCGTTTCAAATTAAAATTTTCGCTTTCAGTAGAAAAAGTTTTAAAAGCTTTAATCAAACCAATTATTAATTAATTAGATAAAATGTCCATTTTTCCATTAAATTATTTAAATTTCATTCTCCCTTCCCCTACAAAACAACGATATCTTTTGGATTTTAAGACATACAAGTTTACAATAAAATAAGCTGATTAACGCGCAATTCTTAAATAATAATATTAAAGTAAATAATTCTAAAATTTTACTTTTATAAATCACAGTTACAGTAAATTTATTTTTTTTTGCAAATTAAAACTGTATTTTAAATAAACAGCTTGATGTTTTAATTTTTCGAAATCTTTTATTTCAACAAAAATTATTGATTTACATAATATATATCTTTTATCAAATATAAAAGGTAATTTTTAAAGCAAAAAGGACAATTACTAAAAATGAACATATTTATGAAGTAGTCAATCTAAATTAAGTATCATTTAAACAATAAGAATTCAATTCCACAATCAAACTTGATATTATAGTTACTTGAAACTTTAATATTTTTTTAATTGAAGAAGTATATATATATATATATATATATATTTCTAATTTTTTTTTCCTTCTAATAAAAGGAATCGTTAGATGTTTAAAATGGATACTAAATTAAAAGTTAAAGTTTGAGATCAAGAAATGCTGATTCAAATAATCCATTATTTATAAAACTGAGAAAGGGTCAAACATAGTTATTTTTTTAATTGCAATTATTAATTTTCCCCATCAAATTGTTATTAATAATTCAGTGATGTTCGACTCCATCAATTTCATTTTTGAATTTAGAAGAGAATTATTAAATTTATAAAAGATAATTATCTTTAACCAAAATTCAAAAACATGATTTTTCCATCAATACAAAACAAATTACGCGAGAGATCATTAATTGAAATATTTGAATCAGTTTTAAAATTCGTAATCAAATTTTAAGGTTATATTTTATTTTATAATAATGTACATTAAAGAAAAAAAAGAGAATTTAGGTGAATTATCACTTTTTGTAATCAATAATAATAATGAAAAGAATGCACGTATACAAAACAACTACGAAGTTAAAATATTAAGGGGTAACAATTAGCGAAATAAATTTCAAGTAACAGTAAATAATTATTTTATAACACAAAAAAGATAGTGAATTTATTTTAATAACAGTTATATTTTAATCAAATTTTGTAAAACTAATGTCCAAAACAAAAATTTACGAAACACAATTTGTTAAACTTTTTTCTTCTTTCACTTAAATATGAGTAGCAGAAGAATAAGCATTTCTAAATCAAGTAAGATCATTTTAAACAATTGTTATAATATGTATTAAATGATATTGCATTATAATTATTTCTTTTCTTTAAGCATTCAATTCCACAGATAGAATTGATTGAGAATTTTTTTTTTGTTAACTAATAATAATATTACTTAAACTAAATTGTAATTGATCGACAAATTTAGAAAAAAAAAACAACTTTTAAATCCTACGAAAAAACTAAAAGCGCACAGAAAATAAAAGGTGGCGGTATATATACACATAATATCTAAAAAATCGTTCATTATTTTGTAAGTGCAGATTGACAACAACTTCAAAAATATGCTATGACTTTTTTAACGAAATACCTATAATAGCTGAATTAAAAGCATTGAATCGGAAATTAAATGACGACGGTAGAATATTTCAAAATTATCTTTAAGCAATGAGCCGAATACACACACACATATGTATATATTCGTGAAAATATAAACTGCAACACCTTAAAATATTACAACTATTAATTCAGCATAATTAACCCAGAAATATGAAACAAACACATTCCAATTTTGTATACATCCTATGTTTCGAAAGAGAGAGAAATTAAATAAAAGGTACTTTACAGAATATGAAGCAATAAATAATCAAATTTTGTCTTTATTTTCATATTGTTGGCTTAAAATTAAGTACTACATATATAAAGAAAAGTATTTTATCGATTTTTACTGCTATTCAAAATTTTAGGAATATAAATTCAAAACTGGTGGTAATAATTTACGGTAATTATAACTTACGCATAGAAACGATATGAGTTGGATTTAAAATTTATAAAAACGAAATGTTACCACTATCTATAAAAGTATTTTATTAAAAAAATTAAATTGAAAATCCAATCAAAAGTATCCTGAATACAGTTTACACAAAAGTAAAACTATTGCTGTTTGAATAAAAGAAATATCTTAAAAGTTTAAGATTAATAACTATTATCAAATAAAATCTGACATGCATTAGAAGTTTTATAAAATATTAACACAATGACAATCGTCAATTCGGAAAATTAAATAAACTTGTTTTTATAAAAAAATTAAAAACAAAATCTTAAGCAAAAATATCCCATAAATTCTGTATCCCGTACAGTCTTAAAAAGCCAATATTCCATTGGAACTTTTCCATTCTGATATTTGAAATGAAAAACCTTTAAAATATTTATAACATTTTATTAATCTTGTATTCATAATGGAAACAGCTAAAAAAAAAAAAAAAAAAAAAAAAAAAAAAAATAATAAAAACTCGTATCACAAAAACAAATAATATTTTACAGTTTCTATTAAATTGATATTTTTTAATGGTTTTATTCTCAAAATTTTCTTACTTCTTTTTTTTTTTTTTTAAGCCAAACTGTAATTTTCAATAAAATATTCAGTTAATTAAACATTTTTAACAAACAACAAAATTAGAAGATTTTTCAAACAAGCTAATAATTTATTTTCATTTACATATTACTTCAGACACGTTAATATTTTTAGAAGAAAGTGTTGAAAAAAATAAAAAAAAGAAAAGCTGAATAAAATATAATTAAAATTTAATGATTTATGCCGTACTGTTTATATCTTAACAAAGGAATTTAATTTCGAAATCCAATTATCTAAGAATTTTCTCTCCTTTTCATTATTTTGATATATAATTTACTTCCAAAATTAACTGTAATTAAAGCGAAATAATTTTTATAAGATTTAAAATTTAATAAATAAATCCGATTTCATATTAGAAAAATTGCGGTAAATATATTTATCAACTTTCAAATTTTATAAAAACTCATTGAAAAAGGCACATTTTCAATGCGTTTAAACAGTAAAATCTTCTGGCATGCGTTAACAGTTAACAAAAGTTTCTCATATTTTAATACAGATTATAAATTGTTTTATTTTATATTTAAGAAGAATTTCATGTGTAAAAATCTAGAATTAAAATTTTTTTTTAATTATTTGTCTTCTTAACTAACTGTATCCAATAAAACTTAAACATTTCCTATAATGGTTTCCTCTTGTTGGAATACAATCAGAATAATTATTACAAACGCGTTTTTTAAATAAGTATTTGGAAATGAAAAGAATTTTGTATAAATTTCTAAAAGAACACAGTAACATGCACAACAATGCAAAAATTCATTCCCCTAGCTGAAGAATTCGTGCCAATAAAATTCCGTATTCCTTGGAGTGAAAAAAAATTCAACATTTTGAAAAATACTGACCTAATTTCGAACTTACGAGAATGGTTTCAAATACAAAGAAAGTAAAAGTCCGGAAATAAACATTAAAAAAAAAAAAAAAAAAAATTAAGTAAATGCCTTAGAAGTAGCCCATTTAGAAATTTTTTTTTTCCATGCAAATATTTTATACATCGTGTTAAACAATAGTAAATCAATTCACAAAAGATTTTCATAACATTCCATATAACTTTAGAATATTTAACACGAAAATATATTATTGGGAATGTATCTTTTAGTTTAATTTGAAGAAATTTATGGTTATGAAGTTATGAAACTGTCTAAACTACCATTGAATCTTACTAGACATCAAAACCATACATGTAGTGACATTTTCAATAAAAATATTAACTAGATGAAGGTAATTTTTATTTTTTTTATTAATTACAGAATTTATATATTAAAAATTAAAAAGTAAGTAATAGTAAAAGTAAGTAATATCGAAAGTAAATGTGGTTATGATCACTTTTCAAGGTTTTCTTCAACAAAGCTGTAATTTTTGCGATTAATTTGTTTTGATTTATTTCAATAAAGAAGATCTGAAGAAATCTTGAGAAGATCTTAATTAAATAATGAACCAAAGTATTAAATTTATTTTTATATTATATTTTATTATATAAACTTATAAACTTACCAATATTAAATACAATTTATAAATGTACCAATTAAAACAATGCTCCAAAAGAGAATTAATCTCAACTTCATGGAGGCAAGAGTGTTTAGAGCAGAGTGTTCGTGGGCAAAACTGAAACTTTTTGAAACTACATGTCAAATTTGTGGAAAATGTGAAAGAAATTAAACTCCCTCCTTTACTTAGTTTTCCAGCAAAATTGCAACATAAAATTTCAAAACACAAAAGGGTCCTGTGATCCGTTGCATTTTTTCACCGCCTACTTAAAACACATTCTTTACACATTCTAGTATTTCAGAGATGGCGAAATATAACTTGTTAGAAAATATTGGCTGTATTTTCGGAAAGAGTAATATTAAAATTCGGCGAAGATAGCGTGAAATTTTCAAAATTGGTCGGGTAAAATTTTCGGTCTGAACCCTCACTCCTGAATCATGCAATAAATTTCTCGTTTGCTTATTTAAAATTCACTGTAATATTAAAAAAATATTTGGTATATTATTTACATCAATTATTTTTTTTTTTATGTTCAAATTTATACGAGTGATAAACAAAAAATTTTCTTTTACACTTGTAGGTATTGAATACATTCTAACACCATCTAAACTGTAAATAAAATTTATTTTAGATACTGTAACTCAATGATTAAATAATACTGCACATTCCCTTTACATACGGATTACAAACAATTAATTAAATGAAAGAACTAAAAAAATGAAAAGAAAAAAAAATACATAAAAAAAAAATAAAGTTTATTTTGAAATTTAAAATCACATTAGATCTGGTGGATGCAAAAATAAATGAAATGCAAAACAATACTTTTGGGGGGAAATGGAAATAATTTACGGTACCCGATGTTTTAAAGCTCGTATGTATATATGACTACAACACCTTCACATACTACGGGAGTTGAAATAACTTTTAAAGAAAAACCAAACAGCCTTTAAAATACATTTACCGTATAACGAAGTATCCTTTAAAAAAAAACAATAAAAACAGTACAATTTCCTTGAATCTCTTATTGCGTTGCGTGTCCTATAATACGCTCCCCGAAGAGAACACATTTTACGAGCACATTTAGATCGAAAGGCATTCACATACATCATTTAAACAGATCCTCAACCATTATTTATACAGCTACTTGGAAATCAAATCCTAAACCTCACCGGTGTTCCAAACCAAACGATATTTTTAAAACGAAATTCAATTTGCGTCAAGAGTCACACACTACCGACTCTATCCCGGGAATAACATCCCCCCCCCCACACTCACCCCCTCAGTCTTAACCCCTTTACCTCTTCACCAAACGATACGGTTAATACAGGAAGTCTGAAAAGCCAGCATTTTTTAAAACAAACACAATGAACGTGAATTAGGATTGTATCTTCCAATTAGCTGGCCAGATCCCGACCTATGCCCAACCCTCAGGCCCACCCTTCTTAGCAGCTGAGTCCACTTCGCCAACAATCTGCATATTTTTCCCCCCAACTCGTTTTATGGCTGGCAACAGTCTCTTTCTCGTTTGGTGTCTTTCTGTGAGCATTTTTTTTTTATATATATTTTTTATTTTTATTCCTGGTAAATGCGACGAATTAATTAAACCTAGCAAGTTAGGATGTGAAGCAAAAGTACTTCTTATTTATTTATTCCTATATCCTTCCATCCTGTGTATATCCTGCGTGAATTCGCCATTCTTAATTATTCACGAGAAAAGGCAGGGAGAAAAGGGGGTGGTGGTGAGAAAAATAACGAACCATTATTATCTTCATTATTATTACTCTGTTTTACCTCTCTCTCTCTCTCTCTATTTCACTCCATCCCTTTTTACTTCTTAATGCGAAACTCTTATGAATGGGGTTTTTCAAAAATATATTCAGGTCACGTTGGTTTTTACAAGAATTTTTTTGTTTGTGTATGTTTTTTTTATTCCATCACCCAGTTGAGAGACTTTATTTTATTTATTTATTTTTTACTTTATTTTTTACCCCTGTGTGTTCAGAGAAAAAGGTGCTTAAAAGATTGAAAACAGTTTATTTGGAGGGTGAATTTTTAGTTTGCAAAACGAGTATATCCAAGAGTTATTGATAGATAGCCAAGGAATGCGTTTTCAAACACGGCACGCTCTCGTTTAAGAGAGTGGGAGATTTAATTAAAAAACCATTATCTGAATACTTGGGCTAGCCGCAAATGGAACTAGTTTCCGTTAATTTTTATTGCGGATTTTTTTTTCTTTAACTGAGAGTTTCACGTTTCTTTGCCTTGTTGAAACGCACAAAAAAAAAGTAAAGAAATTCCCAAAATAAAAAGCAAATAAAAAAAAATCACTCTCGCCTTTTTCTGATAGATCATTCGTTTTCGAAATTTAAGAGAAAAGTTAAAGGCAGTTAGTTATTCTTAGCAACATAAAAAGCTTCGACCGCCATATTTCGGGACATAAATTAAGTTAAGAAATGGAGTTCCTAAAAAGGCATTATTATTTTTTTTTATATGTATATAAATAATATAAACAGGAAAATCATGATGGAAGAAGATGTCAAACATGTCTCCATTTTTAAGTTGATTTTTTTTTTTTTAAAAAAAAAGGTCCTTTAATTTTTTATAATTAATTGATAATTGAAGTTTGGAGACTAATAATTTTCAGTTAAACGCATTTACAAGTGTTTTGCCCTCATTTTAAAATGTTTCGTTAAAAAAAAAAAAAAAATGGAAACATTGCAATTAGTTAAATCACTGAAAAAAAAAAATATGAAACGCAACTAATTATTTCTTTTAATTTAGAATCAAATTATTTTTCTTTAAGTGAAAAAGAAAGAAACACAGAAAATTTTGTAAACACGCAAGTCCAATTATTTGTAATTAATTCATAAGAGAATAAAATTAAAATGAATTTCAACTTGCTTTCTACAAACATAGATACTTTTAAAATATTAGTATGATTGACTTCCTTTTAAATGCTTTGAAAAACTGTCAGAAATCAATGGAATATAAAAAGCTATATTATTATCTCAATGAAAAAGAAATGCTGTCATAATTTATTTAAATTTGTGTCTTTATCATGTAATGCATGAAAAATCAGTGAAAACTTTCCACCAACATCTGATAGATCAAATGAATATTCTAGATGTTAAAAATAACTATTTTGATTTCCGGTTTATATTTCAAAAGCACAAACCGAATCAAAAGTGAAGAAAGTTCTTAGACCGATAAGAAAGTTTTCCCATGCTGAAAACAAAATGCGAGTCACTATGTTAGTTTTTAATTTAAGTTAAAAACCTTACAAATTACTCCAAAAAACATCATAATTCGAAAGAAAAAAAATTTATAAACGAAACAAATAATAAATCTATGTGCTGTTTCAAAGAAATGCCTCAAAAATTCATTTATAATTTATACATTTTTTTTTTCTCCTTATAAATTATAGATCCTTATATACCATAATACATTAGATTCCATTTCTAAACCAAAACAATTTAGTTTAGTTCAGATTAATGAAATAAAAAATGAGGTTAATGGATAAGATGAAACATTGTAAACAAACTCGTTCAGCATTAATTAATCGACAACATCTAAGTCTGACAATTAATTGTCTGTCTTAACAATGCAATTCAATGTGATGGGGTCTTTGGATATAAACATAAAATTCATAAAGGGTCATTGAAGAACATACGGCAAATGTGTAATCATTAAGACGGTTGTATTGTTATTATAGGAATTGTATTCTTACGAATATCTTGTGTGCATTTCAATCTATAAGTTGATTATATAACTTTTCGAAAATATCAAATATTAAAAATAAAACAGACAAAAAGGTCCAACAATAAGTTTAATGAAATAAATGAAGCTAATGGATAAGATGAAACATTGTAAACAAACTCGTTCAGCATTCGTTAATTGGCAAGTTTTAAGTTTGATAATTAATCGTCTGCCTTAACAACAATTGAAACTGTGCAATTCAATGTAATTGGGGTCTTTAGATATTAACTTAAAATTTATAAAGGACCACTGAAAGGGACATACACAAATGTGCAATGATTAAGAAAGGCTGTTTTGTTATTATATAAACTGTATTCTTATAAATGTCTAGTTTGCGTTTCAATCTATTGGTTGATTATGTAACTTTTTGAAAATATTATAGATTAAAAATAAAACAGATGAAATGAAATATAAAATAAAGTTACTGGATAAAATAAATGAAACCTTGGTAAGCAAACAGGTTCAGCATTCATTAATCGATAAGATCTAAGTCAGATAATTAGATATAAACATGAAATTCATAAAAGGTCATTACATTGAGGGGACATACGGCAAATGTGCAACCAGTTGTCTTGCTATTATATGAATTGTACTTCAACAAATATCTTGCTTGCATTACCATCTATTATGATTATGTAACTTTTTTGAAAATATTATTGATTAAATAAAAGATAAAAAGTCCCAATAACTAAATTTTTCTAGCTTTCCACATATCCCAATCATCAATGAGGTAGGAAGTATTTTTTTTTATACCAAAGACACATTCTCATTCAAAGACATTGCAGTCAAGAACAATATAGTCAGATGAATATAGTTACCTTGATTGACATGGCTGCGCGATTATCTATCTATCAGGACTCAAAAGAATGTGTGCAAGTTCTTACTTTTTTTTTTTCTTTCTTTTTTTCTCAGCAGACAAGTTGTTTAAGGGTTTCGTACGTTTGGCGAAACATCTAATGTCTACTTATCTTTATGATTTACGTGAGCAAGAATGGCAAAAAGCGAAATATAAAAAAAAGAAGTGCACAAGGCAGTCGCAGGTAGAGCACAAGTTATTAAAATCCGTCCAACACAACATAAAAGTCATTTGTAAGCATCTTTTCTTCTGTGTGCAAAGATAAGCATTAAATTATGTACATTTCACAGGAATTTTATTGGTGGAGACTGGTTTCACATTACATACGATACTAGAATAGACAATGATTCAAGCAACAGCCTGAAGGCAGCTGGAAAAAAAAACACAAGTTCAAATGTTTATTCGATCAAGCTCATTGTAGCTTATTAATAATATAACCGAAAAGATAATTAACTACCCTTATTTGTTAACTAAAAGCTCATTGTCTACGTTGTGTAATATTATCTTAACCTTTTAGGTATAAAAAATAAATAAGCAAGAAATATTTCTAGACAATTGTTTGCATATTTAGTACGTTTATGATTAGGAAGTTCTCACCAAATGTAGAAAAACTCAGAGAATACAAACTTCCTATATGTTAGTTGTATGGATATAATTTATTATTACAGAATTAATCAAAAGCAAAATTCCATTGTTTTACAATTAACAATGGATGAAAGACATCTAAAATATTAAAGAAGCACTAAATTTTTATTCAAGTAATTTGTGTAAAGTATTCCAATAATCAGTTTAAAAAAAATCAAAAATTATTTTTTCAAACAAGCATTTAATTCTATTTTCAAATAGGTTAATGAAAACGTAATATTATCTTAACCTTTATGTATAAAAAAACTACATAGGCAAGTGTATTTCTAGACAAGTGTCTTAGCATATTTACGATTATGAAGTTCAGCGTTTGACTATGGTCATTTGATGGCATAAGGACGATATGGCATTAGTTCAAAATGTTTCACCAAACGCTGAGAAGAAACTAAGAGAATACAAACTTCCTAAACGATGAATGGATCTAATTTATTATTACAGAATTAGTCAAAAGAAAGATTCATTGCCTTTCAATTAACAATAGATGAAAGACATCTAAAATGTTAAAAGAAGTACTAAATTTGTGTTCAAATAAGTTGGCTAAAAATCGATAAAGTATTCCAATAGTCAGTTAAAAAAAAATTAAAAATTACTTTCTCAAACAAGCATTTAATTCTATTTCAACATAGGTTAATGAAAACGAGATGGAAAACAATTCTCACGAGAGAAATATACCACTTTATGAAAGGAAAAGCTAAGTTCAGCAAAAATCCAAAATAATACCGGACGTTAAGTTATTTTAATATATTTTTAAGCAGAAATAAATGAATAAATAAATTATTCGATAAAATTACACCTCATACAATTTGCGTTATATTATAATAAATGATACATAAACTAATTGTATCATCAAGTGAATGATATTGATGTAAATGTTAAAAAAATTCATTTCAAATAGATTCAACAAAGATGACATAGATTAGACAAAGATGATTTAAGTTTTTGAATTCAATTTATTGTGTATTTTAATTGAAACTAACAATCCCTATTAAAACTGCACATATCGAATACTATTTGAAATTAAATAAATGAGAAATGGACTTTTTAATTTATTATAATACTAGATTTTGATTGCTATAATTTTTAAGTTTGTTATATTGGCTAGATTTTAATAAAATCCTAATCACTAATATATTAGCTTTATTATTGTTACTATTCATTCCATATATATATATATAATTGCTACTCACGGCCTATCTAAAGTAAAAAACAATATTATACGTGAAGCAGTAAACATTATGGGCAAATAATTAATGTATATGAATGATAAGTGTTATGACGATTCTTATTTATATATATATTATTTATATATAAATTCCATTTAGCATTGAAAGTAAATATATTTAATATTCATAAGAGTAAAGAGTAAAGTTAAAAGTAAGGAGTAAAGTTACCATATCAAATATGTCAATTCAAATAAACGATATGATGAATAATTGTATGATTTCATTGCACCTCCTTACAAGTTCATTCGATATCTCTATATCAAGTATATTTATTAGATATCTAAAAATAATGTTGGCCACAACAAGTTGACACCATCAAATTTTAAAGCAATGCAATGATCTACGCTACAAGGGCTAAAGACAACACTTTTTAAGAAGATGATTCTATACATACAATACTCGGAAATATTTAATTTCGCTTTTTATTTTTTTAAAAAAGACAGAAAATCCCTCTGAAAAGCCGGAAGAACATGACGTCACACTGCATTTGTTTGAGCATCTCGGGTAAAGATTTATAAAGAAGCGACACTCCCACAATTCCATTAGCATGAATGCACAGACACACCTATCCGTGTATGGAAGCACGCGCGCAGAGACATGTAATTTGCAAATGGATTATTTATGATACGAATCGACAAGATTAAGTTAAGATTTCGGAGCTATTATACCACCCAAGATCCATTTACTTGAACGCACCTTAGACTACCTCCTCTTCTTCTTGAAAAAAATATTAAAAAAAAAAAATAATAAAAAAGAAGCAGCAAGAATTGAACGCTTTGTTCAATTCTTCTTTTTGGAGGACCCTTTTTTTGTGTGTGGAAGGATTCAAGATATACACCACGTAGAAGATCATAATACTTTGGCTAATACCATTTGATCTGTACATCACGAAAATGATATTTGGATAATAATAATTTTTTGGCTTTTTGTAATTGATATTGCCTGTTATTATTATTTATGAATGGGTGTTTCGAAATATTAGCCAACCATACTTCTTCTGTATGGTTGTACGATTCAATAGAAATTTGTTGTGTTTACGATACTTAACCTAGCGGAGTGGGAAGAAAGATCTTGCACCACACAATACTATGTGCTTTTGAAATAAATTTACGTTTATTTCTCAGTGAAACAAAAGCGATGAAATAATATTTCAATTTCGTAAAGTCGTAATCGTTTCGTATTAAGATGATAAATGCATATGATTAAAGTGAGCTAGATGAATGAAATGCGTACAGAATACTGAAAAACTAATTTCTTATACTGAATTAAATCTTCAACAATATACTACGAACAAAGACTCAAAACAGATTTGTTATGTCGATTACTATTGATATCGATAAGCAATACAAAGAATTTCTTAATAATTGAAGGAAAGACAAGATTATGATGATTTTCAGCAAGAATTTATTAAAAAATGAATATAAATAAAAAAAATTAATTAAAAAATCTTACATCTTGTACATTTACTGCTAGAACAAGCAAAAAAAGAAAACATTCAAGCGAAACTTGAAGCATGTAAACTGGAAATTCTACATAATTTACATCAAGAAGCTCAAAAAATTGTATAAAATATAGATGCCCTTACGAAATAAGAAAGATACTAAAAACAAACTAAAATGCTTGATGAAATATTAAGAATGTATCATAAGGTAAGTTATGTTTTACATTGGAAATTCTACAAAATTTACATCATGAAGCTCACAAAATTGTATAGAATATAGACGCCCATACGAAATAAGAAAGATATTAAAAACATACTAAAATACTTGGTGAAATATTCAGAATATATCATGAGACAATTGTGTTTTAAAACTATATGAAATTAAGAAAGGTTTTTTATCATACGTTAGCAAAAATTCATATGAAAAGATTAGATATTTACCACAGTAGTGGCAACAGAAAATTATAAAGCATTGTATTTTCATTTCAAAATAAATTACAGCATTTAAAATAGCATGTAATTTGTGTTAGATAAATGTAACTATGTTATTGAATATCTTTATGTATAAGCAACCAAAATAGCAACGAAAATATAAGGGATTTCAACGATGCATTAATAACTATATCAACCAATTCTGAAGATAAACGTTTTACAACAATTATTAAACAGTTGTTGTTAATTTCCGTTATTTAAACACATAATATTAATATAATTATTAACACACGAAATAATGCATTTTTTGTTTTATAAGTTTGAATAATTAAAAATTAACCACAATTTGGCAGCATCTATTGGTAAAATTTGTTTAAATAACATAAAAAAACATTGCCTAAACGCCTAGCCCCATAAAAAACATTGCTTAGATTTAGTGTAATTTACATACTATTATAAAATTTAGATTTACACCAATTGCGTTCACGAAGGTACTGAAGTTCCTTAAAAAAGTTTTACCTATTAAAAAAAAAAGAGCATGTCACGCTACAAAGACGAAGGGTTAAAAAATGCACATTATTCCTCATTTAGGAATCAGTTAATTTTCTTCTCAGTAAATGATACCAAAAATCGCAGGAAATGACAGTATATATAGCTTAGAGGGGTAGGGGAAGGTAGGTTCTAGCTTCTTGTGCGTTTGTTATATGTTCTGGTGTTTTATTACTCGCTGGTCGCTAACCTACAGTTTAGACATATAAGATCACGCAACATGCAGTTGCACGCCCTAAACTCCTTAATCGATTCGATATGCGACCGGAATATTTTAAAAATATCGATCGAAATCTCCAGGCAACATGAATGTTCCGCGAAATTCAACGGTCAATTTTTCCTAGAAATTGAACTCGCATTCCACCAGAGATTTCATACGGTATCTTTCTCTGACCACTGCAAATCTACTTCCACGAACTTCGCTCTAGATTTTCTCTCCCTTTGAAGTCGAGAATTAGCCAAGTGGACACTTGAAGTTGATATTCTTCCGATATGCGAGATTCCTTCAACCGCCCTCAGGTTTAGGGAGGAAAATTGGGGAAGTCATTGATTTATAGGAGTTTACCAATGTTGATGGAAAAGTTTTGGTCGGACTTGCTTGTGAAGTCCTCCAAGACTGCTGTAGTTTGTCTTAGTTTCCGTAGAAGTTCACGGAATTAGCCGTTTGAAAATGCATTTGCAAAAGGTTGTAGCTTTTAATCGGGTTTTAGAAATAGTCACGGTTCAACTTTGCCAATATTTCAGAAAGATGCTCAACGGTTTCGTAGGCAATTGACCACATTTTAAATTCGTCTTCTTTTGAACTAAATTAATTTCTTCATCAAGTAATATATTAATTTTGATTTACACATCAATTGCTAATTTGATTTAATTTTATAGCATAATCATCTACATATCTAATTTAAATTATAAAATTTTATTGTACAATCAAATGTTGTATAATTAGGCTATTAAAAAAAGCTCTCCGTTTAAAAAGAATGGATATTTATACTCGAAAAATGCGTATAGTAAGTTAAGTGATATTTAATTGAATTATAATATTATTACTTTTCATTTTAAAGTAAATGGAGATGAACTAACAATAGTCAAAAAACTTTATTTGAGTGTTTGTAAGAATTTGACACTTATTTTACTCAAATAATCTAACAAACATTCATTTAAAAAATGTTGATCATGATGTGACTGTGATAATCTGAGACTGTGACTGCGATGTGACTGAGTAATGTAAATGTTATCGAATCGAATATCAAATTATAAACTGTAATATAACCACAAATTTGACTTTTTAATTTAGAATTAAAAAAAAAGCATTTTACATTTAAAAAATCTATTTCTTTTCCGATATAATCTTAATTAAATTTTGGCAGACATTAGATAGTCGAAATTTTTTAAAAACCTTTTCTTAGTGTTTCATTTTTATTTGTATTATATTTTAAATACAAGATTAAGTAAGCGGAATTATAATCATGTATTACATACATTAAAACAACAGAAGTAGCAGATTTGATATAGTTAGTGTAACATCGAAATATTTATATTATTTCACTACTAAATGTCTTTACTATTAAAAACACAATAGATAAATAAAAGATTTCAAGAAATGCAATAACTCTATTTGATATCAAAATGCAGTATTTAATACACTTTCCTACATTTGACTTTTCATGCTACAAGAGAAACAACACATAAAGAATGAGATAACGAAGCGACAGATATTGTTAACAATCAAACTAGAAATTCTGTAGTTGATAATTGGAAATTAATACAATTTTCAGCTAAATTTGGATGGTACAATTTTTATACCACTAAGGAAGACTTTAAAAGTATATATATTTGACAAAAAAATTCATAAAAGTACGAAAACAAGGTGAAATCAAGAGAAGTAAAGAATGACTAATAGTAATGAAAAGTATATGTTACATCATTAATCGAGATTGATTTTGCAAATGATAAGTTAATCGTTAATAACTTTCTAAAAGAAAAATTAATTGCGATATTTTCTATTTAACTTGATGCATATTTATACCTTTTAATGATGAAGGACATAATTAATGTAAACATAAAAACACAAAAATATTTTGTAAATAAAATATAAAGACAAAATATTTATTAATAAGTTTTTATAAACTTCACTCAGTAAATACCGTAGTAAAAGATAGTTTGATTTCCTAAAAGTTAAATATCTCATTATATACAAATCAATAATTGGATTTTCCGATGAACTTCGTTTGATTGATTGGCTGGCAAGTCACAGAGTTCATGTTCAATAAGAGTCTTGAATGTAATTATGTTCACCTCAAGTGTTAAAATAGGGAATTTTCTGTTAAGACACATCAAAGCTTGCTTACGAAACATGACAAATTTGTGCCGCTAAATCTCTTCAGTGTTACAGATTCTGAAAGTCAACAACATGCAACAAACAGCAAAACACATAGACAGACACAACGCGACATTTCCTCCGGATATTTGGGCAATTCTGTTCGATATCCACCTCAAGTGTTAAAATAGAGAATTTTCTGTTAAAGAGACAGCAAAGCTTGCTTACGAAACATGACAAATTTGTGTGCCGCTAAATCTCTTCAGTGTACAGATTCAAACAAAAGTCAACAACATGCAACAAACAGCAAAAGAGACAAGTCCCCTTGCAACAGCAAAACACATAGACAGACACAGGCGACACTTGATCCGGGCGTTTGGGCAATTCTGTTCGATCTCAAAATATAGTAACGAACTCCGGATTCCGTTCTAGATAATTAAGCACGAAACGCTTTTAGAAAAAAGGAAGAACAGAAAAAAAAAAAAAAAAAAAAAAAAAAGAAAGAGAAGAGAAGAGAGGCGGGAGGGAGTAAGTAACAAGGAAAAAGAAAGAAAAGAAAAAAAAGCAAAAAGAAACTTTTCAAAAGCAATGAACGGGGAACGTGTCAAAGACAACTTGGAGGAGCACTGAATAGGGAGAGGGGGCATTGGCGGCAACCCAAGTAGTTCTGCCAAAGGTGAACAGAAAACGTCTCCTGCGCCGGTCGCAATCGCTACCGGAAACCTGGAAGTTAATTTAGTGTCGCATGGTAACGGACTGTCGCAAGGAAAGCGACTGGGAAGGCGACCGGGGAACTCTGGTAATCTGTCAAAAGGGATGGATCCCCTCGGAGAACACACTTTCTTCATGCAAATGCTTTCGCGGCATGTTTCGCAAAACAGGAGCTCTTTCAAGCACCAACTGTGCTCACGAATGCAATCCAGAAAGAATTCTGAGAGAAATAACATGTGTTTTAAGATTTCTGGATTTGCATTCGTAACTATTTGTACAGTTATAAATTCAAATACAATTTTGCTCCCCTTTAAATACAGGCTTTTATGTGTGAAACTTGAAATTAACATGATCGCGAGAAGAAGCAAAGAAAATGACAGAGATTTAATAATTCCGTGAAACTTCCATAATCCTAAACAGAAATTTCTTCAGTTGGTTTTGCGAATACTATCTAGACAATATTTACAAATATTTTTAAGAAAACATTTGCAGCTAATACCTGCACATTTAAATGACCCTTCATTTAACTTTACATTGTATCTTAAAACGAGGAAAATGACAGAGACATAATAATCTGTGAAGTGGGATGGTGCGTTTGCGATATGTTTCCTATACAAAAATTTCATCAGTGTGTTTACGAATATCATCTTAGAAAGAAGTATTTGAAAAACTCACTTTTTTTAAGATGCCTTTGCAACTAATACCTACATAATTAATTCTAACTTGACTTCACCCCGAATCTTGAAACTAAGCCAGAAACTAGCATAGTATTCAATATGATAACGCATTATCACTAAGAAATTAAACTGATATTCAATGAAGAAAGACTTAACAGCATTTTCTTCAATGTTTATTCTATATGTTTCGTAAATTAATTGTCTTTCCGATTACCAGCCAGAGGAATAAAAAATATTTTTTCAGCTTCTAGCATTCGCAAGCAATTTTACAACAGAAATGAGAGACAGGAAAGATACAAGTAATCTGTAGAGAGAGATTGATTCACTAAAGACCCATTTCTTTATAAAAATGCATTATTTTACTTTTCATTTTCCACCCACGTTGAAGTTTCCATTGTTTCATTCCTGAATGTTTAGTAACTTAAAACCACAGAGATAAAAGTACTGCTAGTTGAAATTTTTAGATTGTATAGCTAAACATTTAAATCAGCATACGTTAGGCTGAAACATGGATTCTTTGGTTCCAAATGTCTTGTTTTGCATACAAATTATATATATATTCAATATTCTGCGTTACGTGGTCAGTATGTAATCGTGTAATGTAAATGTATTCGTGTAAATGTAATCGTAGTCAGTATATAATAGTGTAATGTAAATGTATTCGTGTAAATTAACAAATGTAATCGTGGTCAGTATGTAATTCTTTCGTAAAAGTAACTAATAGTCTAAGTTTATATATGACTACCACAATTCTAAAACTGAAAAGAAGTTATAAATCTTAAATTTAGAGCATAAAATATAAAAATTCTATATATATATATGTATTTTTTTTTTTTTTTTTTTTGTATGTACTATGAAAAGAAAACAATGTTAAAATAAACGATAAATTTCTAAATTTAAATAGCCCAATAAATTTTAAATATATTTGAAATGCTTAACATATAGCAAAAGCAATACATTAAAAAAAATATAAAAAACACCAAGGAATGGTAAAATAATTAATAAGCCTCACAATATTCTGAGAATGGTTCATTTAAAATCTTCGTTTTTAAAATAAATCGTGAATATTGTCCCAGGAATCTTTATCAACTATTTAGTTAAGGACAAATACTCGTATGTCAGTTAATGCTCATCCAAAATACTAGGACAAAGAACAATACACATGTAAAGAAGTTAATTATTTAAAAAAATAGATTCACATCAACACGCAAATGTTGTTTACTTATATATACTAAGCGCACGTGTCCAGAATATCGAAAAAAAGTTGTCCTTTGTTTCACATTGTAACAGAAAGAAAACTAACACCCTTCCCAAAAGGTGTGCCATTTTGACGGATCTTCTTTAACTATTTTTTTAATTTAAAACATCGCATCACCTTTTTATAGGAAGAAGAAACGATGAAAATCAGTTTCAGCCATGCCATTCTTCAAGCCAGAGGATGACCGATACTCGGGCCGATTCTTCAAACTGATACCAATGGTGTTTATATACAGAGGGCACTAAGATAATTATCGAGGAACCGTAGAAAATTTGTATAATTTTGGAAACTCCCATCTCATTATACTTCATATGATGGATCAGTTGCAAATGAGGGCAACTTCCCATACCCTAAAACTTCACACCGAATATACTTCAAAGGGGAGAAAAAAATAAATAATGGTGAAAAAAAATTTCTTGATTTAACTATGATCAATGAGGCTATGAATATTTACGTTGTAACAGGATGTTTATAGGCGGCAAAGTAAAACAAAAATCAATGGTGGCATAAAAATAAAAATCGTTTATGGGTTTTTGCCCATCTCGATGGCATAAAACTCATATTCCTAATCCTTTCCATTCAAATTAATAAATTTTTAGATTAGTTTATCAACTGTTTAAAGATAAGTCTATCACCTTTTGCCAAAATAGCATATAGTAAAATCTTTAGCTTTAGTGTCAAGTATCATGGTCTAAATTTACGTTGATACATTAAAGATGTTGGCTGATACAGTAAAGAAAGCAGTCACTAAACTGAAAAATTTGTTAGTAGATGTAATCCTATTTCACTAAAATTAAGTTGCAACGAAATCATTGAACTTAATATTTTGCAACGAATTCTTTAGTGGAAAGATCAGATATATAAATAATAAAATATAAGTTTTTGCCAAGATCATTAAATACTATAGGTTAAAAAACATCAATTTTTAACCTTTTTCTTCTCTTTTCACTTAAGTTAATAAGTTTACAGATTTTAAAATTGAAGTACAAACTTAGGAGATGACACTGTTTAAAGTTATATTGAAATACCATCAGAAAAGTTTTAAAAAAATGCGTACGTTGGTGTATATAGCGGATATAGTAGCGCTGATACTCAATATCGAGAAACTATTTTTTCAGTTTTCTAACTTTATATCTGTCACAATTGCGAGTAATAAATTGTTTAATTTATTTTCAAACAAGTAAAAGAATGAAAATAAAGATTTTATAAAATATTTTGCCAGAATATTGTGTTGTATACTGTCTACATATGATCTTTTAATGAAAGTACCCAAATTACATCAATGACACAATTGCTATGTATTAACTATAACTATTGCCATGGAGAAACAATTTTTATTTGCTAACAAATATATACTAAGTTATCGTATAGTTTCTTAATAAAAAAACAAAACTAACGAAATAATTGCTATATATTAATTTACATTTGTTAGTCTAGTATTAAACATATTTTAGAAAAAAAATCTTTAATCGTATACTAATAACGAATCTTCCAATTAAAAAATTATAAGTACATAAAATGTAATAACTTAAATGCTTCTTACAAATTTTTTCGTATAAAGGATTTTTTTTGCGAAGAATAGAAAATAAACACCCATCCTCCATATGACTATTATAAGTATGCCTGCTTATATACGTTTAAGATGTATCTTTATATTTCGCATATAATCAATGATATATAAATCCAAGAGTGACCGATGTTTTTACCCGGAAACATATCTATACACGTCGATCAGTGGCAAAAGTGAAATTTTTCATTCCATCTAGAGTTTGACCTATAACTGAAGATCACGTATTCATCACCAGTTCGATTCTCTATATAAAAAAAACGGAAATGCAAACTATGGATCACACACTTTCGCAACCTATTGTGAATAAATAAATAATAAAAGAAAAAGGGTTCGCTCTCATTTTTTTTATTCGGATTTATTTCATATTAACTTTAAAAAAAAAAAATAGTTTGAAAATGTGCAAGAAAATGATTCCTACATAAAAAAAAGGACAGGAAGCTAGTGAAATTGGATTATATCATTCAATAGGGGTATAGGAAGAACTTCATCAAAAGGAATGTCACCAATAGCATAAAGCAGCTTTTGGTGGTAGGAAAAGTTTTTATATGCATTGTTTGTCTGAGATACAACTGCTTCATTCATGAAATAGTACGTTTGTAATGAATGAATATTATGTCTCTTTTTTAAATCTGAAACAGTTTTTAGGACCAATGAATAGTAAATATAAGCGTAAAAAGCTTTCGTAATTTTTGATAACATTTTTAAATCAGAAAATTATAAATTTAAAAATGAGAAATTACAAGAAATAATTTATCTATTATAATTAAAATTTTCTAATTTCTAAAAAAGAATATAACAAATGATTACATTTATGCATTTATCGAGCATTGGTTTATCGCTCTATAGTCATTTTGTGAGCACTATGGGCTAATTAAGACCTGGACCTACAGTTTAACGTGGATTCCGAACCACTCACAAACATTCATGTCACCGCCAGGATTCGAACAAGAAGCCTATGATACCAAAGGCGACAGCGCTAGCCAATTGGCCATCAGGCCGCTATTTATTTAGGAAAAATCCTACAATCTATATCTAAAATGATATCTATCTATATCTAAAAAGCAAACTCAAAATGCTGATAAAAACGAAAAACTACTTCATAGTTTGCAAGTGACTACGATAGATCTTAATTAACAATAGAAATTCAGTCATAATTCATTAAAAGCAAAGCAGTTTTTCGTACACAACTTAAATAGCTTTAAATTAAATGAATATTCTGCTACAAAAATGCAACAATTATTAAAATTAGCCTATTTACTCCCAGTCTTATTGTTATCATGGTAAAACTTGTGAGATAAAACCTAATTCTACTTGAAAACTTACTTTTAATTCAATTTATTTTCTGGTGATTAAATTATTTTAATCTATAATAACTTTAAAAAATATTTAAGATTTTCGTGAAAGTTATTATAGCTTAAAATAATTTAATCGTTGGAAAATAATAAATAAACATCGAGTAGAATAAACACAAGTTATTTCAAAAGTTTTGGATTTGAAGTGAAATTTAAAATAAACCAAATAAATTTATATTGACAAATAACCGAATTTTTATTTATAAGATTACTTTTTTAAAAAAATAACCCTTCTTTTTTTTGTAGCAATTTAAAATAATTTGCTTATTAACTTACATTAAAAAAACACAAATATAAAAAATGTTCCACTGAAAAATGCATCTAACTTATAAAATATTCTACAAACATCATACACAAAATAATATTTTTACGGATAAATTCAACAGCCATTGAATTTGCAACTTTAACAAAAGCAAACGTATTTATCGAGGAAGAATATTATGTAAAATGCAAATAAACTGAGAATTCAAACGTAAACGAGTAAACTATGAATACCAGTCTTCACTGTTTGCAAGTGGCTATGATAGACCTTAATTAACAATAGAAATTCAGTCATAATTCATTTAAAGCAAAGCAGTTTTTCGTATACAACTTAAACAACTTTAAATGAAATGAATATTCTGCTACAAAAATGCAGAATTATTAAAAATTAACGCATTTTCCTCATCTATTCATTGTTATCCTGGTAAAAATCATGCGATAAAACTTAATTCTACTTGGAAACTTACACTTAATTCAATTTATTTTCTGATGATTAAATTATTTTAACCCATAATGGCTTTCAAAAATATTTAAGATTTTCGAGAAGTTATTATAATTTAAAATAATTTAATCGTTGGAAAATAATAAACATCGAGTAGAATAAACACAAGTTATTTAAAAAGTTTTGGATTTAAAGTGAAATTTAAAGTAAACCAAATAAGTTTATATTGACAAATAACCGAATTTTTATTTATAAGATTACTTTTAAAAAAATAACCCTTACTTTTTGTAGCAATTTAAAATAATTTGTTTAAACTAATCAATGTACTTATATTTAACTTACATAAAAAAAGCATAAATATAAAAATTTTCCTACTGAAAAATGCATCAGATTTTTGAAATATTCTACAAACATCGTATATAAAATAATATTTTTACGGATAAATTCGACAGCCATTGAATTTTGCAATTTTAACAAAAGCAAACACATTTATCGAGGTAGAATATTATTTAAAAAGCAAATAAGCTGAAAATGCAGACAAAAAACGAGTAAACTATGAATAACAGTTTTCATTGTTTGCAAGTGACTATGATAGACCTTATTCAACAATAGAAAAGTAAACATTTGCGAAAAATATATAGCCACTTGAATTTTAAATAACAAAATAAATAAATAAAAAATAAAGAATTTTTTGGTATACAGAAATTTTTTTTTTTTTTTTTTTTTAAAGTACCTCAAGTTGTTAGTTGCAATCGAAAAACGGACATTTTCCCATTCTAAATTTTACATACACGATATTACCTAAAAAAATTGACTGCACAAATGATTGCCAAAAAAAAAAAAAAAAAGAAGATAAAAAAATGACACAATTATTATTCTATAGTATCAGCATTCCACGCTTTAAAAAGCATTTAAAGCAGAGAAAGAAAAATCCTGAAACCAACTATCTTGATATCATAAGATCGTTTAATGAGAGATATGCCCTGTCAGTTATATGGTTCATTTTCTTGGAAAATGTACAGTGCATAATGGTGAACATGTTAGTCTTTGTTGGCAATTGTGTTCTTTATAAGAAATTCAAGGAATAGGCCTTATTTAGATACACAGCGTTCATTTAAAAGTTCCAGTTCGATTGCTAGCAAATCGTTTCCGAGGAAATCTCTCCTAGCCGTTGAAAAGGCGGTTCCTTTGATTTGTTTTGGTTTTTATTTTCCTCTCTGGCAGCTCTGTAGAAGTAGGTTTAATTTTTTTGGCCACCCAAAACTCTGCTTTTATCAATCTGATTGGCCCTTAAAAGTTTCGTCAAATTTTATTTTTTTAATCTTTGATTTTTTTTAGTTTTCAATCCTTTAAAAATTTCGGAAGAATTTATTTATTTTTTAAATCTTTATTCGAAATTGTGTTAGAAGAATAATTTGAATTAAGAAGAATTGGATTTAAAAACAATCACGTGCATTAAAAAAAAATGAATTAAATTTTTCGTAGATATGGTTAATGTTTCGATATTTAGCTTGAAAGGTATTGTAAAATTTTAAAATAGAACATTAAATAAAATGTATTTATAAGCTTTATTTAACTTGTTGAGAAAACAATATATTCAAAATATATTTGAATACAATCAAATTTCTTAGACAATTTTAAATCATTCACTAGTATATTCTAAATGGCAACTTCAGATGAAAAAAAAAAAAAAATACGAAAACAAATATATATACATATATATAAACTAACTAACTCCCTGGCACTATATTCCATATTGGACCATGGCTGTCTGCCCACCGGTAGACTCCGAAAGAAATGCTTTTCCTTTTTACGAGGTAGGGTTGTCAGCCTCACGCCTAACGCTCTACAGTCATATTGGACCGGGAACTACGATTTAAAGTGAATTCCGAACCACTACAACACTATACATGGCACCGCCGTGACTCGAACCCGAAACCTGTGGCACTATCAGCCCCCTTATTATACACAAAATAAACGATGGAGAATGATTTAAAATAAACTATAAATAAAGTATTAATAAAGAAATACTTATTGAATTTTAAAAAACGCTTGTTATATAATCTATATTGAATGTTAATAATAAATTTTAAGAAATGCGCCGCAAACAAAGGATCCGAAGAAAATTAATTAGTTTCTTATATAGATACACTTTGAATTTGAATATAATATTCCCTGTACTTAATAGTACAACCAGTCAAGCAAGTGCTCAAATATATTTCAAACAACAAATATACGAGAAAAAGTTACTTTATCAAAATAACTTTTTACATATCATTAAAGATAAAAATTAGTGAACCGCGCAGGTTACTAAAAAAAGCAACACCATTCTCCCAAAACTTTTGCAGATGAAACCGCATGAAATATTCAAAACAGCTACTCCCAATTAAATGCCATGAAAACCGCTGATTCCTGTTCTGAATGTAGAAGAAAAAAAAAAGAAAAAAAGAAAAGGCATCCTTTATTATGCTAATGGCGAAAACCGAAAGGGATGATGGCATATTAATTTTGACTTTTTCATCTGAATGTTTAAATTTCGGTGATTCCTGGCCCTTTCTTAACACTCGACCAATTGGTTTAAAAGTTTTTTGATAGAATCGCACCAAAGTGAGCCATTATCAGCTCAACCGAAACGTGTCCGTGATACTTGGCAAACAGCTCACGTACCAACTCGGACTACTGCCTTAAAATTATATGATTGCATAACACTGATGAAAACGAGTATCGCTTTAATGTCGTTTGTACCAACTGAATCATCCTTTAGAAAGTTAGTGAGGCACTCACAGTTATGTTGCTAGTTAAAGTTCAAGTAACGGTGTAAAAAAGTGTATATTATGATCTTTAAGCTGAGAGAACATGAACTTTTGAGTTAAAAAAAATGTTAAATCCATTTTTGAAAAACAAACTTACAGTACAGTACTTTTCTTTTCGGAAAATATGACATAAGAAAATATAGATGTTTGTTTTTAGATTATATGAGAAATAATTTTTTTTTTAAAATTTAATTATAATTATACGTTTAAATATTTATGAATATACGTCCATGATTTTATATTCTATTTACTGCACATGTTATGTTGCTAGTTAAAGTTCAAGTAACGGTATTATGATTTTTTAAGCTCGGAGTACATAAACTTTTGGGTTTAAAAAATATGTTAAATCCATTTTTGAAAGACAAACTTTAAAAAGGAAAATGAAAAATTTGGAAACCATACTTTTATTTTCAGAAAATATGGTGTGCAAGATATATAGATGTTGGCTTTTAGATTATTTGAGAAATGTTTTTTTTTAAATGTAATAATAATTATATGTTTAATTATTTATAAAATGTATAAATAATTAAACAATAACATAATATACGTCCATGATTTTATATTCTACTTATTACACACACAAAGAATTTTTAATTAAAGAATACAAAAAGTACTAAAAATACTTTAAAAAGCTACATTGAGTTGGAAGAAATCAGTAAAATTAAATATTTAAAAAAAAAACGAGAAATTTTTTTTTTTTTTTTTTAAAAAAACGAGAAATTTTTTTTTTTTTTTTATAATTAATACATTTAAAATTTATATTAAACATTTTTAATGGTTATAATATTTTGTATAAAATAAATATTCAAAAACTCTACACAAAAACAAATATTTACTATTCAAAATATAAATAATAGTCTTACTAATATCAGTATAATCTTACAATTTCTCCCGGTTTTAATACTGGCCATCGTGATATTTTAATCAGTTTTTTAAAATAGTAGTAAGAAATATATATTATAATTCGTGAATAATACGAATTTATTAACACTGCACACTTTTGCTGGTATCATGTCTTAAAAATTGTTAATTCAATTATGTACCTATTATTGAACAAATACTTTTATATCTTTTCACGCAATTAATATGGATAATTCATATTAAGAAATTTGAGATAAAAATTGCTACAATACTGATTTATATAATGGCTAATATTATTTATGATGTTAGTGTTAAATTTAAAAATAGAATTTTTGTTTTACTGAAATTTTTCAGCATAAGTCTTTATCTTGAATTAAATAATAAAAACAAATAAATTTAATATTAAAAATTGAGTGATTACTGAGATTTTTCAGCATAAAATCTATAAAATTTAATCTAGTAAAAGTAGTAAATGGCTAAAACCTATTTTGTCTATATCTAACTAAAAACCTATAAAACCTAAACTAATGATTAAAACATTAGGAGTGAGCTGTATAATAAAAATAAATAAAATTAGTATTAAAAAATTGAGTGATTACTGAGATTTTTCTGCATAAAATTTTTAAAATTTAATCTGGTAAAGAAGAAGTATTAGTAAATGACTAAAACCTATTATCTTAATACCTAACTAAAAAAATCTAAACCAATGAAAAAAATATAGGAGCGAATTAAATAATAAAAACGAATAAAATTAATATTAAAAATTGAGTGGTTACTGAAATTTTTCAGCATGAAATCTTTAAAATTCAATCTAGTAAAGTAGAAATTCGTAAATAATTAAAACCTATTATGTCTGTACCTAATTAAAATATATGAACCTAAATCAATTAATAAAACATAGGAGCGAAATAAATAATAAAAACGAATAAAATTAATATTAAAAATGAGAGATTACTGAAATTTTTTAGCATGAAAATTCAATCTAGTAAAGTAAAAAATTAGAAAATAACTAAAACCTATCATGTCTATACCTAACTTAAACCTATGAAACCTAAACCAATTAATAAAATATAGGATAAAATTAAATAATAGAAACGAATAAAATTAATATTAAAAAATTGGAATTCAAGTAATAAACAGAATAAAATTTAAAAAATGAATGAAGAATAAATAGATCGTTTAAGTCGAAAAATAATTGCAACACCGTTTGTAATTTTCTTACAATATAACTATATTTTAAATTTATATATGAATTAAATCATAAGTAAATGTAATTATAAGTGCATACATCCTCTTTCCCAACGCATGTCATCGTTGTTTATCTGAACATTAAATTTATTGGCAAATATATTCAAGCTGACGAAGATGCACGTGAAATTATTCATGAAAACTTTTAATTACAGACACTTTGAATTAATGAGATATCGCAGTTCGTCTAGAGAGGATTGTGCAACTGGTGTTCCATGCTTACGATGTAATTAATGCTTAAATTTATGTCAACTGTTACAAAAGAAATATTGAAATGCACGACAGCGTTAATATGTAGGACATATGTGCTGGAATTTAGAAAAACGACACTTAATTTTATAATAAAAGAAACGACATTTGATGACCACATAGTATCACTTTTAAGTATGCAATTACACGAAAAAAAATAATCTAAAGTGTTAAAAAATATACAAACTAATAAATTAAAATAAAATAATAAAAAAGTAGAGTATAGTAAATAATAAAAGAGTATAGTAAACTTTTTCGATAGCTTTTGTGATTTATGTAGATCGTAGTGTCTTAATTTAGAGAAATATAATTTTAGTTCATTAGCTATTAAAAATTTTAATAATTTTGACAACGCATATTAATGATTTAAATAAACTATATAATGAAATAAGATAAGTAGTAAGAATTGCGGAGTTTTTAATAATAGCAGGAAAAATACTTTATTATTCACATCAGATATGGATAGTGTTTACGATGTAAAATAAAACTATAAGTAAAGCAGATTTCAAAAAGTGTACTTAAAATAATCTACAAGTAATGATAATGTATTACAAAATTACAACTTAAATTTCGCATTTCGTTTATATTTTTAACAAGTATTGCCTTATGATTAATTTTCTTCATTTTATTTATAATATTATTTTGTGATAAATATTAATATCAGAAAAATAAAGAGATATTATAAAATGTATTAAAAATAGCTTAAACAATAATATAACCTATATATGGTGAAAAAGTTTTTAGAAAATTTAAAAAAAATTGTATGAAATAAGCCATTAGATGTTTACTTAATATATCAAAATCTTCCGTATATTTATTACAATTATAAAGAAAAACTAACAAGATTATTTATTGCAGAAGATAAATCATTAATTAAATAATATTATCTTCATTCAAATCAAATTTATTTTGACTGACCATAAAATTAATTAAACTCAAAATTTCTAAAATAAAATAAAAGTTAATTTTAATGAAACGTAAAGCTATTTTTTGAACAAATTTTCTTAACAAATTAAGAAAGAAAAATTTTTAAATTAGGATAATATTTTGAATTTTATTTTCAGCGATAGTTAAATAATATTTTTTTACTTGGAAAAAAAAAATTAAAGTTATTGAACAGAAATTTCTTGCCATACTTTTCGCAGTTTGTAATAATAAATAATTACTAAAACAAACTGAAGTTTAGTAATTATTTAAAAGAAAATACTTTTAATAATTAAAATATTTATAAACGGTATTAAAAATACATTCAATTTTAAAAACATTAAGAACCAAATTTTAATGTGCCAATTAAAAACTTTACTGTAAAATGACACACAAATTTACAGAAATTATCTCTCAATATTTGTCAAACAATGTTTTCAAAAATAATGTTTGAAATAATCTTTTTCCCGCTGTTAATTTTTATTAATATAATAAAGATAAGTTATTAGTTAAATACATTTCAAATTTTTATAAATGCTTTTTTTTTTTTTAATTATTATTTAAGAGTTTCGAATGTAAAAATACAGTGAAATTGGCAAGCGATATTCGATTACGAATCAACGTGTTTTACTCAAAATGTAAACAGATCTCGCGGGGTGGTGGGGACGTAACACCATCTATTCATCTTTCAAATCCTACCAATACCATTCATTCTAGAATTTTAGAAGCCCCCCTCCTCTCTCTCTTTTATACTGTGAATTGTCTTCCTAGTTCCGAAGAAAGAAAAGAACGGCGCTCGAATAAAAACCTCCCCCACAGAGCAGACGAAAACAACGCACGCGGTCGCGTAAACCACACCACTCCAAAAAAATAAATAAACAGACGATTTTTCTTTTTTTCCCCATCCTTTGAAAACGAAATGTTCGAAAAAAAAAATTGGTTTTCCTACCTTGTGAATGTTCCGAAGAGGGTTAACCAAGTGGGCAGCATGTCGCATTAGAATCGATTTTGTTGTGGAAAAGTCCAGAATTAGGGTTTAATTTGGTATAGAGCGAATCAGACGACATGAACCGTAGAAAGTCAAAAACAGTTTTCGCCCGTTTCTTCTTTGCTTCCCGCGTCCCCCTCTCGCGGAATCGTCTGCTGAATCACAGAGGGTCACGTGGTCTGGATCCGCCCGCAGTGCCATCTCGTGGGTGTTGTGGTAAAACTTTTGTCATCTCTCCTTTTCGTGCGGGAAATTCGAGGGAGTTAAATTTCGGCACGTGCGGAGCTTGGCTGGAGCAGGGATGGAGGGGTGGAGAGGATGCTCCTCTTCCTTCCTTTTTTTTCTTTCACCTCGTGGTTTCTCTGATCCTTGTACTCGTTTTAAGTAACAGAATGATACAGAAGAGCGGGAGCTATTAAATCGAATCACCATTGTTCCATTAAGAGCAATTATAAATAGGATATTTATGAACCTTTAATTCATTTCAAGGTGATAATGTGACTTACACATATGATTGAACATATTACACATACGATTATACACATTGAATTCTTATCATATAATTCTTTTTAACATATTTAATTTCGAATGGCTAGTTATTTTGATGTACTATTTATTCGAAGTTTTCAAATAAGGGGCCCTGATGGCCGAATGGCTAGCTCTCTGGCACTCGGTACAGGTATTGTGTTCGAGTTCCGACGGTGCCATGGATGTTTGTAGCGGTTCGGAATCGACTTTAAACAGTAGGTCCTGGTCCTAATAGGATTGTAGAGCTTTGTGGGGGTAGTGTTTGTCGCTTCCGTAGCATATCTTCAAGATAAACGTGCCCCTTAGGTAGTGCTAAATGAGTAACAGCAGTACAGCCCTTGCTTATGGCATAAAGATTAACTGTATGTATTGCCAGCTGCATTAGAACAATAGTTTTCAAACAATTCTTAATATCGCCAATACATACTGTGGGTTAAAATGCCATAAATTTAGATGTTGAGATCAAAGCCCTAAAACGAGCCACTCTAAGCCTTTTAAATTTGTCTAATTTGAAAGTTGCCTTTTTTTAATAGATTCCCAATCTGCTAATTTGGATGTTGCTTCACATATAACAAGTGATTCCCACCAAGTGGATGAAGTTAAGATGCTTTTTAACAAAGAAATTTCAACTGGCTGGAAAATTGTTCTTCAGTGGATTTCTTGTCACTGCAACATTCCAGGAAATGAATATGCTGGCATCCTTGCAAAAAATGGATGCAATTTGCAACAGCCACATTTTATTCTGTCTTACCAGCAAATTTGGGATGTAATAAAAAAAATAGATTGGAAATGTCCCTTCGAAATGACAGTGTTGAAGCTCTGACAGGTAACGTCTGGAGTTCATTATTGTACTCCCTCATGTCCATAGATCTTCCTCTCTCAGTTTATACTACAAATTTTAGATTTTTCACTGGACATGACTTTTTACAAGGATATCTTAGCTGTATTGGCGTGGCCAATATTCCTGGCTGTATTCTGTGTTCTTGAGGCACTTTTATGGATTTTACACATTTGACAACCTGCCCTGCGCTCTCTTTTATGAGTTCTCCAGACAACTTTTATAACAAGGCTAGTTTTTATTGGGTTGCCAGAGGGCTCATGGTCGATATGGCCTCCGCCCCGACATGGGAGAAAAAAATATCGCCAGTATTGAATGAGTAACCAAATGAATTGATAATGCAAAAAATGATATTTGGTGCATTTCTATGAAATTAAAAAAAATAGAAAAATATTTATTTCACAGGTGTGTTAACTACCAAGGTAAAAATAACTGTATTAGAGACAAGACATGACCCTACATACAAAGATGAAAAATTATATAAATGAATACCAGTCTTAGTCTTACATTACGATGAATTTGAGATACCTCATGACTCTATTAGTCTATGAAAACTTAACAGGATTAACTCTACCTTGTAATTTATAGAAATTGTTTAAATTACCTTCTCTTAATGGTAATAAATACAATTGAAATGCATTGTTTATTTAAAATGAATACCTAATTTTTTTCTTTTATAAATTTTGATTTATATATATATATATATATATATATTAGAATTTAGAGCTTTATCTGCTATAAATAAAATTCACCAAAACAAAGCTTCAATACATATCAACCAATACTTATAGAGATAACTGACTCCTAATGAGATTGCTAAATTCGAAACTAGTATATTTATGTCTGTCAATTTGGCGTTTCACTTCACACTTCTTCTTTGTTTAACCCATCAACGATAATGTGAAGTGATTTTAACAGGGATAACTACCCAATATGTGAGCCTTCTTCATATAGAAGAAGACCTAGAAAATTCCTACCTTGCAATTCGAAAGTCGATGCTTATACAATACGTTATTTCAATCGTCATCGAGTCTCCTCGAATCTGAACTTTGGCCTTTGGTATCCCATGCTTCAGGTTCGAATCCTGGTGGTGGCATGGATGTTTGTGAAGGGTTCGGAATTCAAGTCCCGGTCTGTTTAGCCCTGGTGTGCATAACATGACCGTACAGCGACAAAATAAACTAAATCTTGAATTTGAAAATAGTAACTGATCGAACCTGAATTATTCGTTACGACAACTGCGAGCATTATCACAATGCCATGAAACGAGTAATACAGTGTATTGGAGCGTGAAATTTAAAATGTAGAAAGTTTCTCCATTGTGTTTGAAGAGGAAAATAGCAGATGCGAATCTTCAGCCACTGTCACAGTCTGAATTGCAGCGACATCAATGACCACATTTTCTCATTGAAATGATGATGATATCATCAGAATAATTTGTTTACAGGCAGACGGGGGTAGAAAAACGTTTGTTCTATAATGAAATTTATATACACTCTAGAGCCAAAACATTATGACCACCCCTACATTTTGCAATGAACTCGCCTGGATGACGTGGAAGGCACGTGATCAGGTGGAAGTGGTATTTAACTGGTATTAAGTGGTGGTATTAATCCATGCCAAGGCGGGTTGAAGCTGTGTTGCGCGCCAAAAGTGGGCCAACTCGTTATTGACAGGTGGTCATAATGTTTTGGCTCTTGAGTGTATATACTACTGTGTCCAAAAAGTAAGACCAATTTTCAATTTAAAATTCCCGGGGCTGATAGAATTTCCTTTTTTTGGTTGCTGGCCCTGTCATTGACATCTGTGTGAAATTGTTTGAGTTACGCTTGGCTTTGTGAGACGCTAAGACTGATTCCGGAGATTTTTGAAATGTCTGAATTAATTGAGCAAAGAACTTGCATTCAGTTTTGTTTGCGGAAACGTATAGAACGTTGCAGAAGGCATTCAGTGAGCATTCCTTTATCGGAAAGAAATGTTTAGAAGTGGTATAAACAGTTCAAAGAAGGCGGAGAACGCGTTGAAGATGAAGAGCCTTCTGGTCGACCCTCAACCTCAACCGACGAAGCTCACGTCCAAAAAATTAAAGATTTGGTGCTTGCAAACCGTCGATTTACAATTACAGATCTTGCTGCTGATGTTGGAATTTCAATAGGATCGATCAATTCCATCTTGGGCCTCAAACGCATCAAATCTCTATTGGTACCGAAAACACTGTGCGCCAGCTCACACTGCATTCCACAATCAGCGTTTTAACACTTGCGGCTATTCTCTAAACTCCAAAAGACCACACCTAGGACACCGTTTTGAGTCGATTGAAGAGATTCAACGTGAATCGCCGCGAACTTTGAAGGCCATCCTTGCCGATGACTTTTTAGTATGCATTGAGGATTGGAAGAAAAGTTCGCCTAAGTGCATTGTATCCGGTGGGGATTACTGTGAAGGTGCTGAAATAAATTTGGAAGAATAAATAAAGAGTTTTTGAAAAAAAATAAAAATTGGTCTTAATTTTTAGGCACAGTGGTATCTACATACACACAGAAAGAGAAAGAGAGAGCATTTTTGATTCAAATACAAAGATATTTTAAAGAAATCAATAAGTGACCTGCCAAAAAGGTTCGTTAAATTATTTAAATATATGGTTTAATTAACTTTAAGCGTGCAGCCAATACTAATTTTGAATAATAAATTAATATTAAATATAATAATAATTAATATTTTGAATTAATAAATATATATTGAATAATAATATATCATTAACTAATTATTATATTTAATAATATTATATTATAATAATATATAATTAATATAATGAATAATTTTTATTTCGAGCCAATACTACTTCTGAAGCACATTTTATTTTTCTAATCAAAATTATTAATTGAAGATAATGTTATTAAAAACACTAAATTAAATTACCTTATTAATTTAAATATAATGCAGAAATTTTCTCATGGGGTTTTTTTTAAAGTTAAAACCAATAAAAAGTTAAAAGTTATTTAACCAAACTTTTGAATTTTCATTATTTATACATATTGATAGAAGAACTTGAAACTGTGAAGGTTTTTTTTTTAACAAAAGTAATCAATTTTAAAAGGTGACTTTCTTCAAAATAACAGTAAAGAAGAAGGTAAACAAAAAAAGTGGAAGATTATTAAATCTTTCACGCTTGAGATAGTTATTTCACAGAATTTCACAGTTGGACGAGAGAGTTTTTGACCTATTCAACATAATAATTAATGCCATTTTAAAAATCTTATAAAATTCTAAAACACTTCAAATGCTTTCCATCTCATTTTTTATTTTATCACTCGCACACAAAGCGCGTTCGTGGAATTCATGATAAAAACAGCAATGCCTTTTTTTTTCTTTTTTATTGTTACTATTGCTAGGCTCTGTATATTTTTTTGTACACAAAGAAAAAGTGAATCATTACTCTAAATAAACGAGCTGTGAGAATTTTTTTTCCTTACTAACACACCTTTTATTCGGAGTTCAACGTGGAATTTCATGCCTGGTTGGGAAAGTTCTTACAACCTTCATTGATTTCAAAATACCTTTAAAGATGTTATACATTTGCAAGAATTTAATATATGTTTGTTATTCACAAAATGTAAGAAAAGTGAAACTACATGGAAAAAAAACAGGCACATGCTCGCTGCCAATTAAGCAATATATTTTTCTCAGTGAAAGATTTATGTGTATTATACTAGAAGTAAAATAAAATACTATTTTGAAAATGCTTTCTCTTTCAAGAAAGAAGATTAAAAGATTCTGAAATTAATGCCAAAACTGATATCTTTATAGTTTAACTTAAATTACTTAACTGACTATTTCATATGGCAACTTAATCATATAAACAGTCGTGACAGATCGATAATTCAGTGAGTGAATGATTATTGTATTCATTTGTATAAAACATGAAATGTTAAGAATTAAAGGATGAAAATTGCTCTTTGCTATCAGATTTACACGTTGACGCTTCAATGAGCTTTCACTATTCTTGAAATGTTTGGTGACAATTTTTTTAGTTTTCCACAACACTACACGTAAACGCGGGCAGTAAGTCCTAAAAATCGAAAAAAATTTAGTGATGCTCATACTTGTTAGTGTATGAGATAGATTTGATTCAATTCCTACTATTCGTTCACACTCTCCCTATATATCTTGTTCAAATTTTCAATCGTTAATAAAATACTTTTTATTTACCCACTCAAGTTTAAAAAATATATATTTGAACTTGTAGTGGATGACATTTGATGTTAATACAGCTTTTTTACAAATATTAATTCATTAATTAAATTAAATTAATTAGTTTTAGTTTTTTTTTAGATTTAAGTTGCATGTATCTAACAATAGATGGCGCCAGATGTAAGAGGAAAATTTCAACTTTAAATGAAAACCTTTCTTTTTCATTCAATTCCTACTATTAGTTCACACTCTCCCTATATATATCTTGTTCAAATTTTCAATCGTTCATAAAATACTTTTTATTCATCCACTCAAAATGAATGGAAATTATTTATAAAGGACTTTCTGCAATACAGTGGAAAAAAAAAAAAAAAAAAATGGGAATTTATTAAAAAAAATTTTTTTTTTATATTACTTGTTTCAGTTTTAGGTTGCACTATATTAACCGATTGAAAATACTTCGGTTCATTGCTATCTGATTCACAAGTTGAAGATTCAATAAGCTCCACTGCTCTTGAACTGATTGGTGACAGTTTTCTCCAACATGATACGCAAATGTATAGAATAAAATCCAGAAATTTTTAAAGTCCGAAAAATCCAGAAAGTTAACGGAGTGAATAATAGTTAGTGTGCAAGATAAATTTGATTTCGTTTTTAGAGTGTATAATTAGCGATTAAAAATAGAGTCAGATCAATGTAATTGTAAAAGGCTGCATCGATAATTAAGTCGCAAATAGATCAATCAAATCGCAATCGCAAGTAGATCAATTAAATCGCAAAATAGGGACCGTTAGGATTTGGCAATTTGTTTGTGGTGCCAACTGAGAGATAAGTTATCAAATATGGTAACCTGGGTTTCTTGTACTGTTTGCAATTCACTTCATTTACAATCACAACCCGTTACTTGGCGGACATTGGCGAAAATAATTTTTGACACCAAATCTTAATGGCCCCTGTTCTGCGTTTTACCATCAGTCCTTTTGGTTGAAGTTGTCCGTCTTTTCTCCTGCATGGTACAGGTTTTCGATAGTTAGCGTCGAAATTCTTCCAGGAAGGTTTGCTTACAGAAGGCGACAATCTATGTTCAAAACTTTAACATAAGTTTGTGAACATGTTTGATTCCTTTTAGTCTTATCCACTACAATTATTGCCATGGAAAAACTTTTAGATAAACTGTGCTTCATATCAATAGTCGGATTTGCGTGGTGCAGATTTCAAGGGTGCGGATTTTTCCCCCCAAATATCATACTCAAATGGGCGGTAGTTAACCCAATTTTTATAGCATCCTTGACAAATGTGTCGATACGCCGGTGTTAATCATTGTAAAACTGTCAATAAAATTAGTAAGATCATTGGCTCACGAAGATAGGTACATTGGAACAATAACAATAAAAAGTATAAAACCATCCATTACTTCAATTACAATTTTTTTTATAAAAATGAAATTACAAACTATGTAAGGCCGGAATAATAATAATAAAGAACGCAGACAAGCTACTTTTACTAAACTCTTTTATTTCTCCTAGTGAAGTATGGACGGAGAGGCTTCACAAAACAAAAGCAGAACTAGCAAAGATAATTAAAAATTGCTATATAATTTTTTTTTTAAAAACCAGTGAATAGAGCAGAGAAAAAAAACTTTAAAAAGGAAAATATCTAAGTGTCTGAAACTCACATGTACGTGACGTACACCTTGCTAAAATAAAAGAAATTGAGATAATTATTCACTCATCGCTTCTTGCAGAACTCTCTCTCTCTCTCTGTGTTCCTCTTTGTTGTTGTTTGGGGTACCCTTTTGACACTTTCATCAGTCAAATCGTTTTTCTTCACAACACCGCTAGACAATTTACTTACCTCACCTACCTGGTGGTCGGTTTTGTCCTAGTTTAATGCTGACTTGTCTCATTTGTAATGTGTGCAATGGCACTTTGGGGAGGTGGTTTACCAGAGACAGATATGTTTGCAAGATAAGGAGCCTTGATGCAGTGAAAGCGCTGGAGCGATAGGCAGATCTTCAGTCAACTCGCTCTTATGTTTTTCAGGAATGATTAATGAATTTAAAATTCGCTTCCGTTTAGAGTTAAATTTAATTTCGTTTCAAAACTTGTCTAGTCTTTGGTATCCAAGAATCAATTGCAGTTTGTAGAAGAAATCTGTCATTCAAAGTGTGACACAAACTGTTGCATTCTAAAAAAGAATGCGATTTTTCGCAATACTTTCTTTTAAAAGAACTCTATCCTCCAGAAAGGTATTTGGCCTCTGACACACTGAAATAATACTTACACCCTTAATAATTTTTTTTAATATAAAAAAATTTAAAAGATTTTCATAAGGTAAACGATGAATACAAATATTTCAAAATTAAGCGTAAAAGCATATGAAAATTTAGATAATATAGCAAAGCAATTTTTCGCCTCAAATAAAAGAAAATAAATTACTACATTGAAAACCGTATATGTCATAGTGTCTAATTTCTGAATTCAGTTTTTTGTTTGCTTGTGGCTGGTATCTTAACTTTCCATAAAATGGTGATGTGTGTATGCTTTACTGGAGTGCCAGAGAAAACATGTCCTGATCACACGGACTTATATTATGCTTATAACAGCTTCTGACATTTTAAATGTTTATCCTTAAAACATTTAGCTTGTTCTTAACTGTTTTTAAGGCCTTTTAACTTTAAACTTACATTTAAATTCATTACATTATTAAATTACATCTAAACTCATTACATTACATCTTAAACTTACATCTACTATCTTATTCTTAAAATTTTTGTTAAGATTGTCTGGTCTTTTTCCTTTGTAATTTTGACTTGTTTATATGTTCTTTTTGTTTCTTCAGTAAGTGGTAAAAATTGTACGGATTAAGTTCTAATAAAGCCATAGTTAGCAACAGCAATTGAATGCAATGTCAAGTTTTTTTCCCCTGCGTACACCATATCGTTTTTAATTTTGAAACATTAATTTATATTATAGAAGATAATCTGTGGTGTTGCAGAAATATTTTAGCAAGAACAGGATTAGGACATTTCTTGAGAACTGTTTGAAAGATAACAATATTAATTCAATCAGTACTACACTTTATAGATAATTGAAATACATATGTTACTATCATCTTTCTAACGAAGTTTCGTTTTTTCATTGGGCTGCGGAGAGACAAGTGTGTATTTACCAGGTTTACAGAATATGGACAAGCTACGAAGAAGGAAAATCTCTTCCAGCATTAATATTTCTATGTTCGCTAAGACAAGTAGATTCATGATCAGGTGATGCATTAAACAAAATTTGCTAAAATAAAAAAAAATTAACATAGGTCTGTAGTATTTTTATGACAACTTTTTTTTTCTCATTTGTGAGAAGAAACTTTTGTTGAACATTCTGGCACTTTCGCTAATCGAATTTTTTTTTTAAAATTAACACCGGGTAATTTACTCCTTTAATCAAAGGTATATTCTAATTTGTCCATGTCTGTTTATCCTATTTTCATGCTGAGTAGTTTCAATTCAAAACAGGTAATTTGTGGTGTTACATGAAAACATTTTTGGAGGTGGTCTAGAAAAACCACAAAAATATCTGCAAGCTATAAACCTTGATGCAATAGAGGCTTGTGCGAAAGGCATGTCTTCTGTCAAGTTCATTATTAATCATTCTCGAAGAGAAAAAAAATAATAAAGTTGTGTTGTTCTGGTGTTCTGAAATTCAATTTAGGTTGTAAAAAGCTATCCAGTATTAATTACCTAACATTCATATGCAGTAGGGTAGAAGTCATTTACATTTACTAAATAAAATTGGAAAGACAAAACAAAGATAGCACATTGGGTTTTCGAACTAGGGGAGTTGGGTTCGAAAGCCATCAATCAAAGCGAACCGAAGACTTGGAAGAAATTCGAAGAAGAAAGGAATAACGAAGGAGATGGGAACCATAAATTCGTAGATGGGAAAATCCTTTAGTTGGATCCGAAATAATTGTAAAATAAGTAATTTGATAAGCTACATGATTAGTGAAACATGGTTTCTCCAAAAACTGACATTAATTAATAGTGGCCTTTTTGAAATATTTAAAAAATTGTGATTTGTGATAATCCGATATTCATTATCAAAGTATTCATTAACAAGTGAAAAGAAGCAGGGGTCTATAACCCTTTTTAAAGGTAATCTTATTCATATAGAGGCAATTTGTCCGATATTATATCTTTATATAAAATTTAAAATATTTTAATTGTTTAATCGCAATTGTTTAGTTATTAATAAGTCAAGCTTCATTACAGCATTTATTGTGCATTTCATACTGATATTATAAACGATAACTTTTATTAACAATATTCTGTGCATGTAATACAAATATAAGCTTGATCCTATTAACACCTTTAGAAAAGTACCTTCTGTTAATCCTGTCTTAACACTAACCTCTTTGTAAAATTGTCCATATTGGTAACAAATTTCATGATCCATACGAATTAGAGCTTATTTTAAAAATCAGATGGAATTATTGGATAAAGTACTATACAATATAGTAAATTAAGTAAAATGGTCCATTTTTTTACAGACAAAGATGTTAATTTACATAGTATTCACACCTACTTTATTTTAACAAAAATTAAATAGGTTAATTCAATAATATCATCGAAGGAAATGTATGTAAAAATTTGAACGAGTGGCAACGTCAAAATATGAATAAGTGAAATTTTTTTTTTAAATTATAGTTAAAGAAAACTATCTCTTAACTTTTAGGTATAGAATGAAAATCATTAGTTAATTCCTGTAATATACGCGATTACACTAAAGTATTAGAGCGCTTATATCTTTAACTTGAAATGTCTTTAGTCCTTGGACTACTCCAACTTCAAATAAGAAGAATATAATATAGTTAAAATGCTAAATCAAAGACAAGGGAAAACCTCTAGTCTATTCCCCACCACTTTTATTTTAATTATAAATCAAAATTGGCCACATTGGACAGCAGATTTTTCTCAGAAACACAAATGAACCACTTCATCAGATTTAAGTGGTTATTATTAATTAGGTAAATAAAAATCATGGTCTTAAATAAGCTCCAATTGAACTCATGTCACCTTTATTTATGAAAAACAAACTTATTGGAGAGATAAGAGGATAAACTAACATGCATAAATCTCAAACAATTAACAGTGTCTGTAAAAGTACGTCCAGATTTTAATTAGTAGAGCAATAGACTTCATTGCAACATACACCCCAATTGATAAGACAAGTGAAAATCCATACTTCTAATCAGGTGAATTCAAATGCAAAGCATACGGTGCTGGACGATAAAAGGCCACCCAGTCTAATCCCCCGAAAATCACTCTTGCATTTTCAAGTAGCAGCCGCAGCGGTACATAGCTAACAAAGCTGACTCCACAAACCTCCATCCAGCGTAACAATAATAATAAAAAAATAAGTCTATCACTCTGGCAAACCCGATACACAGATTGGTCTAACGTCTCAGTCGACTGATTAACAAGAAAAGGTGAGTGCATACCCCGCCCACACCACTTTTCACTCTCTCCTTTCCATTCCCCCTTTGCGTGATCAAAGGGTTATTTGCTGGGGATGCATTGATTGCCACCATTTCCTGCACAGCTATTGTCTGACCTACAGAAAAAAAGAAAAAGAAGCCAACTCGGTGCAGTTTTTTTTTTGCCAATTGGCGTTAGGAAAGCAATCCGTTCGTACTGGCGGAGTATCATTTCCTCAAAAAGTTCTAGGCTTCAAGGTCTTAACTTGAAAAAAAAATAAAATAAAGTGGGGGTTTGGAGGGGGGGAGATGGTTTGTCCTTAACGGTTCTGGAAATCTATTGGAACGTGTAACGGTTGAGATCATCATTTCTATCTTTCCTTCTCCTTTCTTCTCTCTCTCCGGTCGTATAATGAAATGAGTATAAATTTCTTTAATGGTGTTTGGTTAATGATAGAGACCCAGTCACAACGGCACTATTTACGGACGCAAAAATTGATTTTATTTTTATAAATTCTGTTTGCGTTTAAAGTCTGTTGGCAGAGTTTCCAACGTTATTTGATAGAGACGATTTTCCATTATTGAATCCTATTACAAATTTCGAACAATCCTCCAAACATATATATGGGTGACGAGATGCAGTTAAAATAACTAATTTAACCAATGAAAAAGATCATACTCTCAATGTAAAGTCAACAGTTCTCAAGTTATATTTAACAGAGAAAAACCTCTAATTTGTTGAGGATTATCATTTGGGTTAACTTAGCTTAAGAAGAATACTTAATGTCCATAACAGAATAATATCCATGTAACAGAATAATATTCATGTAACAGAATAATATCCTTAGAGGGACAGAATAATATCCAATAAAGTAAAGTACCTTACTAAAATCCACCTCAATTGTTTAAAAGGAAAAACTAAGTGAAATTAAGGATTCAATACAAAATCATTCCCTTCAAAACAACCAAAATTCAATTCATGCAGACATTAATCACTACTCCATGATATAGATCCTAAGGAAAATAGCAACAAAGCTCGACTCGTTGCTTAACTCGCGGCAAAGTGCGCAACTAGTGTATTGGAGAGCAGAAGTTCGAATCCGTCGGTGGCATTGTTATAGTTCATGGAATATATTTTGATTATTTTCAGAAACGTGGAGGCAATGGAAGTTGCAAATATATGTGTAAACGCGTTGGGCATCGATAGTCAGGCTGTCTTGTGGAATTTTTTTTTTTTTCGGTTTTTACCATATGATACGTAAATGCGGGGCGTCACCCTCCAGTGTAATCTTCGTGGTACATTGAAGTAGTAGTAGTAATACATTAAAGTTTAAAAAATATTGCAACAACAACAACAACAAAAAACGAGGACTTCTAAAATAAGCTAAATTAAAAGTAGCTACTGCAGCATAATTAAAAGATTTTTAATAAGATGCAATTTTTTTTTCTAATGCAGCTGGCAAACACAGACAGATTGGTCTTTGGATGCCTTAAGGCAAGTGCTGCAGAGACGTACTCACTTTGCATTACCCAGGGGGCGCATGTAACTTGAAGATAAGCCACGGACGCGGAGTAACAATGCCCCCGCGACGCTCTACGATCCTATTAGACCGGGACCTACTTTTTAAAGTGGATTCCGAACCACTACAAACAACCATGGCACCGCCGGGACTCGAACCCGAAACCTGTGGTACCGAGCGCCAGAGCGCTAGCCACTCGGCCATTCAGGCCCTAATAAGATGCAATCAAACTTACCCAATATAAAAAGACGGATTTAAAAATTATGAAGATCGACTAAATTATAAATACAAATAAAACGTTAATGATAGAATACTTATTCAATCTAATTAGGCGAGAGGTTCCTAACTAAATATTTTTTTAATATTCAACAAAAAGTTTGTCAGCTAAACAAGCATGTAGTTATTATAATAAATGTACCTGGTTGATTGAAACATTTATAAGAAGCACATCCCGTAAAAGAGTTAACTGGTTACAAGTAAACAGAGAATTATTTTGTGAACAATCACTTATTTCTTTCCAAAGAACTAGAAAACAATAAAATAGTTATTCAGATAAACAATATTTTCTCGCACACTGAAAAAATATAGGAAGATTTATTTTTGCAAATATGCATTCAATATGAAAATATAATTAATCTGAGAGTAAGTAATGCAACAATTATTTATGGTTCAGAGATGGAACTTAACTCAGAAACAGGAGAAAATGTTGATAACCTGGGAGGGTTATATTTGGACCTATCAAAGAGGGTGATGTTTGGAAGAGGTTGCAAAGAAGAGGTTGCCTTTATGAAATTGCAAAGTTGTGTGGAGAAAAAGATATAAATTATATAAAGTCAGACATAATCCAACGCCAGGACACGTATGGACGATAGCAGAAGCACAAAGAAGATTTTCAAATGGAAGTGCCAGTGCCAAAGAAAAAAAGGGAAGACCAAAAAAAGAGATGGATCGATGAAGTGGAAAAAGGATCTGAAGAATCTGAAGATCCCGAATTGGAAAACTAAAGCTTGAGACAGACGATTTTGTACTCGTATTATTATGAAGGCCATGATCCAATATAACCTGTAGTAAGTTAGTTAGGGTAAGTAATACAAGAATTTTCTGATAGAAATTTAGGTAATCGAAATTCTATTACTATTCAAAACTAATGAATTATTTTAAAATAGGTAGAAGCATTGATTTATGACATAGTCTCAATACTTTCATTATGATTCCTTTAATGAGTGATTATTGTAAATGTATTGAGGCTAATTTAAATTTAACATCCTAAGATAGAATAATCCGCAATTTCTTTTCTAATGCTGGACACTTCAATGTCATTTATTGTCATTGGCCATTTATATGGCAGAAATGTAACATATTAAATAGTTAATTGTAACAGATAATGAGACTAATCAGGGTGTACAATATGAGGATTAAGTAGGGAGGGTGTCTGCACGACAACAATAACAGAAGAGTAATGCTTTCTAAAGATATTTCAGAATTCGAGGGGTTATTTCAGGATTCAATGAATCTGTACCAAGTATGGTATTTTTCAATCCATTCAGCAGTCACGATATTTTTCCCAAACGGTCATTAATCTTCTGGATATTGGCTATGGTTGAAATTGTTTTCACTCATGTGTCCCTTAAAGTGTCAGTGGTGTTTAGGGATTGTCTTTCTGTATCAGGCCGGTTAGCTGTTTCTTCTGAACTCGATAATGCTAACAAACTCAATGAACGAAAATTGTAATAAAAAAATTGTAAGTTACGAAGATAATCCATCAATAATTTTAAGCATTTTATTTTCTTAAAATTAAAAATAATCATTATTGACAATTTCCATTAATTTACTAAAGTAAACTTCTAATCAGGCAACCTCTTTAAAAAAATATGGAATAATTAAAATAGCAAATAAGTAACTGCAGATTATTATTATCGAAGTAACTACAATTCGATAAAAAATAACTGTTGTTATTTAGAATTGAAATGAAAGCAGAAATAAACTATTAAATCGACCGTTATTTTCTCTTCAGACCACACACATTGCATAGACGCGCTGGCGGTTAGGCTGCTTAGGATTAGAAGATGAAACATAAATATTTTCGCCAGGAATAACTTTTTGGACTGGGATGTGGTGGGTTGTCACTGGCCGCTTTAGGCCCAGAACAATGCGACTGTCGTTTCCTTCAGATAGCTGAATATGCTAAAATACTAATCAGGTGTCAGTAAGCGGAAATTGAATTCTTCTTTCTTAGCGCATTATCTTTGGACTTCGTGAGACAATTAACTTTGTTAAATAATTCCTAATGTAAGAAAGGAAGATTAAATTTCTGAATAGTTAATCAAAAAGCTAATCAACTGTTTATATAAAAGAAAAACATCGATTAGCTTTTTAATCATTCCTTCATATGACCTCTTTCCTTTAAAGTAAATAGAGAACCACTGCATAAGAATATTAAAAATTGAAATACCCTCGTAATGAAAATTTGAATGAAATTGCATTTGTATGTTTGGAAAGAACGTCTTTCGAGTCTTGAAACTAAACCTAACCATATTCACTATATGCAATAATTTCAAAAATGGAAACAGAAAAAAGATTTAAATTGAAAAATTTTATATTAACAGTCAAATAAGGATAGATAATAAACTTTTGGCCATTGGGGGGGGAAAAAGCGTGTTTATCAAAGTGTCATAAGCGATGTCGTTTCTGCTGAAAACAGTGTTTCAACTTGTACTATTTCTGTCCACTTTTTCATCGGGATTGTTCAACCCTTAAATTACATTGTATGAATGGACATTGCGTGGTATTATTTATTTATCAGCAAATAGTGCACTTATTATCTTCGTCAAGTTTTCATTATTCCCAGAATTGCAACAGCGAGTTTACCCATGTGGTAAGGATTGCATTTCGAAATACTCATTTAGCCGACTCTTAACCGTAACGGTGCTGGTCTCTTCCGTTCAATTCATTCCTGGAAAATCATGTAGTTTTTTTTTTTTACACTCCCTTTTTCCCCCCCATCATCGTTATCTTTTCGATTGGTTAATCCGCTACCCTCTGTCTAGAAAGGTCCCAAAAAGCCAAAATAATTGCCTTTAAAAGCCAAAACCCCTTTTCCTCCCAATGTCACACTGTCTTTTTACTTTTCGGAAAACGGATTGCAATTTTTCGCTTAATTGCACTTTTTAAAGTTGGTGATTCGGGGGTAGGTTTTTGTTTTTAAAAACGCATCTATTTGCGACTAATTAAAAGATAAGTTGCGATTTCTACGTCCTGATCTCTCTCTGTCTCCTAGAGATGAAGCGAGCATCCGTTCAAGCGTACTTTGGGTGGTTTGGTGACTTAATTGGTCAATTCGGGAATAATTGACTCTTGTGTTTTTGTGCCAGTGTATTTTGCCTTGAAACTCAATGAGAGCATCGTTCATTTGAAAGTTTGTGATGTGACGTTGGAAAAAAAAAGAGAGTCCTACATCCACAATGCATTAATCGCAAGTTAGATTGTTAATTAGTGCTTTTATGATCCTTCGAATTCGATGGTTCATGTACAATTTACGCATAATGTGTTACTTATTGTTTTATGGAAAATTTAATGTTTTTTAGCTGATGGATTCATGGCTGGTTTTTATTTCGTTTCGTAACACGGCGCTAGTGACAAGAAGAATTAATTGCATTATGTGAGCCATCATTTATGATTACCGATTTAACTGACGTGTAAAATAATTCTGCGTTGTTATCTATGGAACTTTAGTAGCATACGTTAATTAAAAAGATAAAAAAAATATTAAATTGCTAATTTTATTAATTGTATCTAAGGTAATTGAAAGAAATATGATAACTAGTTAATTATATAAAATTTATTACATATTTTTCAAATGTATGCCATAAAATATGAAACATTACTTTCTCAACCTGCGATAAAAATTTAATCTCGCAATTTCTTTGGTTATGTTTTTAAGAAAAAATTATTCATTACATTTTCAGAAATGTCAGTTTGATTATTTATATATCATATTTTTAATTTTTCAATCTGTAGAAATTCTGATAAGTTGTTCAGTTTTATACTAGTTCTCAATTTTGTGTAGTATTTTGGCACATGTTATTGTAAACGTAGGAGTTATTGTTATTGTAAACGTCCATTAATATAATATCTCATTACCAAATAGTCAGCTGTATGACATTGAATTGTTTATGAATATGAACGGACTTGTGGTAAGTACCTCTTGCAAAACGCAAAATATGCAAATAATTTTTAAAAATAGTCTTTGATAAGTTTGGTAGTTAAAATTATTTATAATAAGTAGAAAACTTTTTTAATTAAAATTTTGTTATAAACATACACTAATATCCCAAAGTTACGTAATAGGTGTGTACGACAAAAATAGTCTAAATTGAGGTACAACTTTGCATATTAATACATAAAACTTCGTTTCCTTTGGACTAAGGACTAACAAAAATATTAGTTTAGCGAAAAAATATTTAATTAAATTGCTGTTCTTTATACAGAAATACTTATACTTAAATGAAAAAATACTTATGAAATTATTATACATTCTAAAATTTTCCACTTCTGATATATACCACAATTACTTTGTTCTATAGTGGTAATATTTTGATCAATAAAGTAAAAGTAATTGTAGTAAAAATCGTAAGGAAAACGAAATCTATACAGTCAAACCTGTTTCTTGAGTGTGTGTGGTTACATAAGAAAATTCCATCAAATGCATATTAGGTATAAAAATTAATTAAAAAACATAATGCAAAAAGAAAACAGCAGATGTCTGTCATAATAACATGCAAATTAAAAAAATTCAGCATATGGCCACCTAATATTATATCATCCCATTACGACGAATGTTATTAGACTCGAGTTAATGCTACATTGTGAGGTTTTGATTTACATATTATGAGGGACATTTTTAAACGGTCGCTATTTACCGCATAATTTTTTTAAAAAACTGTATTGCAAACAATATGTTTTTAACTACTTATGAAGCTTCGAGATATTTTTTATGCGATTTCTTTTATGTGGTCTCTATACCCATCACAAACCAGGGTTGACTGTATATAGACAGATAGATAGATTAAGATATATATAAACAACAGTGAAACCCTGATTTTGAATAAGTTCTGGATATTATAACGTAAAAATGCACTGCGAAAAGAATATGCAATAAATTCTTTATGATTATAAAACACATAAATAACCCATCATTGAGAAACTGCCCATGAAGAGCATAAGACAATTAATTTTGGGATAACTGAATAGTTAACATAATTATATCTATATTCTTTTGTAATGGACATATATGTTTCAGCATATAGTACTATATTCATTAACCTCTATATTATGTGTAAAATAATTTTTTTTAAACTTTCGGAGCAAAAACTGAGAAAACAATTGACCACATACATGATTGACACTTTAAACGGAAATCTCAAAACAGCAACTAGATCTTTACCTATAATCAAACTTCTATTAATCTCAATAAAGGTAAAATTCCTCAAATCATTAGTCCCAATTTCATCGCCCTGGCCACTGTCAGCCACAATCACTTTCTACCACACGGGGCGATTACTACACAAGTCGAGTGATATTAAATGTGACAAGTGAACAACATCCCTGCAAGGCAAGGCAAGCCAATTTGAAATTCGTCCTGGCGGGATCATCGGTGACAGTAATTGAGGGATCTCATCAAGGAATCGTTCCCACGGCAAACGCTTATTAATATCCCCCCGATCTTGGGCACAGCGTCCGAGGTGAGCAGGTCCCTTCATAAACGACCTAATGGCGCGAAATACTCGGTTAGTGAAACCGCCGGCCGCTGCCCGTCATCCACCGAAATCGGACGAACCGTTCCGATTTTCCACGAATTGAACCGACACGCGCCCTCAGCCTTGTCCAATCCCTTGGAATATGCTGTTGTCGACATGGCACTGGCGGTTGATTAGCCCATTGCTATCTCATTACTAGAGCAGGAATAGTTAGTTACATGTAGGCCCCGTGATATGAATATACACGAATATGTGGCAAAAGTATATACTATATCGATTTCATGTTAAAGTTATTATTTATTCTGTGTGAAGTTTTAAGGATTTATTGCTTTAATATTTTCTGCATCTGCGTAATTAATGTCTTGCGATTTAGCTTCTTATATTCTTTGTTAGAATTATGATCAATAAGTCCTGTTTTATTGATTTTTTTATTACTTAAGTTTAAGCATAAATTTAGCTATTCGGATTGACCCATTAGAATCAGAACAATAATTCTCCGATTTATTACAGAACTTTCGAGAGAATCATGGGATACATTTGCTGTTATTATCACTAAAAATATATTTTTATTTTAGAAAAAAAAACTTAAAGTAAAATACTTATAATACAATTATAAGCAGTAAAAAACACACAGCCCCTGCCATGGCTTTTTTGTAGTGGTCCGGAATCCATTTAAAAACATATGTCCCAGGCTAATATGACCGTAGGGCATTGAGTTTAGGGTTGAAAACCCTCCATTTTAAAAAGAAAGCATCTCCTGTCTTGAAATCTGCCAGTAGGCAGACGGCCTTGGTCCACATGGGGCTGTTGCAAAGGAGAAAGCAACGAAGAAGAATTAATTTTTTTAATTATAACATTACTTGATATATTATAAAAAGAATTTTAATCTATATATGCCGAATAAAAATTGGCAAGCGATACAATTAACCTGACACAATTCGCTACTCTTTGGGATTTCGATTCAGTATTCTTTCTGGCTGAATTACGAGAATAGAGACTGATTATATTATTAACCTGTTATAGAAAAGATCAAATCTTTTGAACTTCATTTTCCTGTAAGAAATTATAATTCCATTAAGCAAAACACGAAATACTTTAATTCAATTTTGTGAATACCGTTTTCTTTTTTACAACGATCAAATTATGTTTTCTACAAAATATGACATGCATTAGCAGAACAAAAAAAAATGATTACGATCATTATGTCTGCTATATTACCGATCATTATCTTGGTTTTTTTTTTTTTTTCCTCAATTTGATCCGATGTCTATTTCAACTGAGGTGATGCAAAGACACAAATATGTCCTTCGACCGTGACGTGATAGATCATGAAAACAAAATAAAAAAAAAGACGAACCATCTCGAAAAGATCAAAATACAATATCGAAAAAAAAACAAAAGATTAATAAAGGCAACCATTTCAGCTCGTGGTTTTACAACATTAAAAAAAAAATGATACAATGATACAAAAAAATAATACTTCATTATTCTTTCTCTCCGCCTTCCCCGATCGGAGATTCAGTCAAGAGCAACGATGGCAAAAAAAAAAAAAAAAAAAAAAAAAAAAAAAAAAAATGGCAGACCTACTGACACATCATAAACTGGAACTGGCCCTATCCATCCACAGAACAATATTGATTTACGCTTCCTTTTTTACAGCAAATCGAAGTCGAAAATGGCTACAATTTATATCACACTTCATAACCGGCGAAAGTCCACATCCACAACATCATGGTCATAAAAAAAAAAAATTTTTGCAATGACCAAACGAAGTATAGGTTGACTTCCTCCTTTTTATTGCCATTGGTTTCATCCCCCGATTTCTCACCGCTCCACCTGTTCGGCTTCGGTTGACTGCAACCGCGGTTTTAGAGGGGATTGCGAAGGAAGAAGAAGAAGCGGTAAAAGTCGGGGGAGGATTGAAAGGACACATCGAAGGGGGGGGAAATGCATTGAGGCGCATCCCCTACCTGTTCAACAGGTGTTCCACAAGAGCAATTTGTAACTCTCTGAATCGGAGGAGAGAAACTGTAAACAAGCGGCATCGACAATTTGAAAAACTAGATAAAGAAGACACTCTTCTTAAGATTAGAATAACGTTGTTGTGAGAAGAGGGTAGCAAAATACCTCAACTTACCTTATCAGTAAAGATAAGGAGGAAGAATCCTTGTTTTGACTTTTATATAGTGAGTTCACCTTCTATAAAACTACAGTTAGATTGTGAATGGCTATCCTTGCACAAATTAAGATAATGTGATATGCCAACAAATTTAAAAGATAAAAAAGATGGGCGAATTTTTTTTTTTTTTTTTTTAAGGAGAAATAAATATATTGCTTAGTATTTGTAAGTAATAGAAATTATTTTTGTGTAAAAAAATATACGTAATATATTTTATTTGAAACGTTTTCTTTTTATTTCTATTTAAGATTGCACTTTGATCATTATAAAATATTCTGACAAGATAAATTAAGATTCTTAATCTTTATGCATAAAAGGATTCTTTAAATGATTAAACAACAACTTGAGAAAATTAAAGAGAACAATTCACAATTTGTTTTCTTTATAGTCAAACTTTAAAAATGCCATACTATGCCTTATTTTAGAATCGGTAAAATTAAAACAAAATTTATTAAATTGATTATTATTAATTTTATCTATTCATAGTAGCTAAAAACAATTTTTAAACACTTATTTTAATGTAAAGGATTATTTAGATAATCCCCAACAAATCAAAGAATTAAGTTATTCTTTGAAACTGCTATAAGTAGACTGTATTTCCAAAAGAACACTTCAGTGTTAAAAAATATTCCAATAGTAAATAAGATGCTAGCCCAAATCATGACCGGCGGTTACGTATGTAGCATACAGAAAGAATAAGAATCGAATCCACTGTCAGCAACCGTTAACTGTCACTGCTTTCAGAAACGAGAAATCTCGATGGTGACTATGACAACGAAGTGTCTGGCATCCCGTTAGTCAAATTGTCTGGTGTGAGTTTCGCTAGTTTTCGTCCATACGACAAACAAATGCGGGGTAGTCAACCCTAAAAGTCCTGCCGGAAGACAATGCCTTCTCCTTATTTTTCGGGGCATACATAAATAAAAATTGGGACACCACTGATGTTCAACAACAAAGGAAATTTTTTTTAAAATTTGCAGTGCTAAAATACATGTTACAATATTGGAAGATTTTAGTAAATATGCCCCCGTACATGAATAGTATAATTGTACCTGGTACTGTTTTAATTGGGGCTGGTAGTAGATCCGAACAGACAGCTCTTGCTAGGCTCCTCATTGATCATTTTCGTCCTCAACTTCTTGCTTTAAGCTTAACCCCTTTGCCCGAAATGAACTTGATTCAAGTAACTCCTGCCCACATCTTAACTTGCATTGGTTGCCAGAAGAGCCAGTTGTGCTCAAGTCTTGGAGCGGTTTTTCATTGCGGGAGAACACTTTGTCTGATGGATTTGGTCTAGATTTGCTGTAGACCAAGAAGGATAAGAAACAACAACAGTGTTGTTGCAGTGTTGTTGTTGTTACTAATCCTCTAGTGCAGGAAAATCTACATCAAGTCCAGAAGACTCTGTCGCAGGCGACTGATCGTTGGCTAAGTGCAATATGCAACTTCACTTTTAGCAAGGAACTGGGGGTAAAGCAAGTCAAGATATGGTCAAGAGTGGCTTGAGACAAGCTACATTTAGGGCAAAGAGAATAAGCCTTAAGACCCAGCACATAACGTTGAGCGAGCACGAAGATGATCACTACGGAGCCAAGCAAGAGCCGTCTGTTTGGATCTACTGCCATCCCCAATTTCATTGAAGACTACTGAACCTCAAGACAGCTCTCTACTATCATGTTAGACCGGGACCTACGGTTTAAATTGGATTCCGAACCACTACAAACATACGTGGCATCGCCTCCCTCGAACCCGAAACCTGTGGCACCGAGAGCCAGAGCGCTGGCACTCGGCCATTCGGACCCCAACAAAAAAAATTAAAGAAAATAGTAAATATTCCTTAGGAGAATTCCTTATGTTCTTCTATCAACAACAGTTAAATTAATAATTCCAGTTCATTCAGTTCCAAAATCAAACACTGAATAGATCCACTTCTTTTCTTAACTAGTAATACATAAGTCACCTCGCCCTATTTTGTCATTTCATTTAAATAACATATCTTTATATTGAGAAGTAATGGTATACAATAAGAATATCATACAAATTAAAATGATGAAATTTTACTTCCTGTCTTTCAGCTTAACGATTATGTTATACCCTGTCTTGTTCGCTCAGTGGTTTATATGCAAGAGAACGAAAACCTTTCCATGGAAAAGACAAAGCTGAAAAAAGAGCAACCTCCATTCGACCATTTGTTTTCGGTTTACATAACGCAGATGTAACCAACCACAAGGCTGCAAAAGAGAGGACAGAGAGAAAGGATGTGATTTTTAAAAAAAGAGCTCTACCGCATGAATTGAGGCAACAGACAATTTAGATGAATGCTTCAGACACTGAAATGGTCCACACTTCATTCTCCAAGTATTGATGGACACTTTGTCATATTATATGATTTCGCTCGATTCATTCAGACCCTTTTTTTCCCGGAAATTTCCAGCGGAGCTATTTGAGCTCGTAATAATAAAAACAGCAATGGTTTTCGCTTTGTTCTGCGGACGGAGGCCCCGCCCTCGTATTCAGCCTGTAGTCAAAGGGAACAGAAGTCCTGTGAATGATGTGCATTACGTGGATTGGAAACCGTATTTTCTAATCGTATTAACTGATTGGAACAATTCCGTGAGAACTAGGCTTTTGCTGTTTCTTCAGTTCAAAAGAAGTCGATTTTCTTAGAAAAATGGAAGCAGTGTTCGCTCAAAAGGAATGCGAAATAAAATCAAAATTAATGCTTGCCCTGATTTTGATACATTTGAAAAACATGTCTATGCAACTCTGTATTCTTTGGAAATTAAAGTAAAGATAATAAAAGATGAAATAATTGATTTAAATACACCTTCTTTTACTCATAAGGCAATTAAAATTTGAATTTGCTGACAATGAAAAGCTAATTATTATTTAGTACCGCAGGTACATTAAATTTTCTAATTTTTTTTATAAATAAACACAAATATTTTTTAGTTTCATTATTATTTGAAACCCACAGTTTTCTTACCGAGAAAAAAAAGAATTAATTGAATTTTATTATTTATGACAAAAAAAAAATAAATAAATAAAAATGATGGAAAATTAAACGTAATTTTTTTTGTTTGCAGTGAATGAGATCATGGAAAAGTTTAACTAATGATACCCATAAATGATTGACTGCTTTTAAGGAAAAATCTACCAGTAAAATACACAGGAAAATGTATCGCAAATCTTAAATATTCCCTAGTTCATGGCCCAACGGTAACTTACTTTGTTGGATTGTAAGAACGACTCAGTTCGAATCCATTAGTGGCGTTCATTGCAATCATTGTTGTCCGAAACGCGGAAGCTCGATAGCAATTGTGACTGAGTGAATAAAAGTCTGCCATCAATAATAAGGCTGTCTGGGAGAAACTTAGCGGACTCCTCTCTATACGAGACGCAATTGCGGGGCACTGACAGCTAAAAGTCCTTTTGGAAGGTAATTATCTCCTTTCGTCTTCGCTCGATAGGCTATTCATGTTATGTTGTTTAGTGGGGCATATATATATATACATAATATGGCTGTTTGTTGTGGTATATCCTCTTATTCCACATATAAACATGAATAGTTTATCTACCAAAGACGAAATGAGATAAATACCTCCCAAAAAGATTTTTAGGTGTTAGTGCTCCCCAATTGTATGGAGAGAAGTATATATAGGGAGGGAAGGGGCAGAAGTGTATATTGTCGTGTTGACATGTATTTATAAATAATTTGTGTGTATTAAAGAATAATTTTAGGTAATCTTTATATATTTCATGTGCTGCATATATATTTTATGTATGCATATTTGAATATTTTATGTATGAAAGCCTTTGGCCGAGTGCGAGTCGGCTTTGATCAAGGAATGACCATCTCCTGCGGAAACAAGCCCATCACCACAGCTGCGAATATGGGGCACACGTTACTAATGTCTTTGTGCGTTCTTTGAATTGGCGAGTTTTTATGAAACTTCAAAGAGCAGATGGTCAGATGCGGTTTGTATTACCGATGGAGAGGAGATTTATGAAGATGGCTGGGGATTGACATGTGAAGATGTCTGTCGTCGCTTATTTATTGATGGGGGAGTTCGCCGAAAAGATATTGATTATTTTGGCGGCGATGGGAAGATAAGCCATGTGTACATAAATGTTTTCGTAAATGCCGCTTGTGCGGGAGGAATCGACCCCTGACCTCCAAAAGGACTAGCAGCTTTTTCGACTGATTAAGTGTCGGCAACACCGCCCCCACCAATGAAAAACTTATAAGCCCATGGGCTGATTTTAAGAGCCACTAATAATTGCTCTTAAAATCAGGAATTAAATGGAACATTGACAAGAATAAAATGTGATAATGACATCGAAGATCACGAGGAGAAGAAGAAAGCTCCGGAGCAAGAAAGAAAAGATAGAGCAGGATATATGGTGATCTAAGGTGTGGATTTCGGAGAGTTAGCGAGTGAAGAGTCCAGCACATGGTGTGAAGAACTGACCTGGAAAATAGACAGTTGGAAAAGGTTTGGTTTGCTTCTCGGTCATCTTCTGCACACGAGGGCTAAACAGACCGGGACCTACAGTTTAAAGTGGATTCCGAACCACTCGCAAACATCAACAGGACAGCCAAGATTCGAACCTGAAGCATGTGAGACCAAAAGCCAGAGCGCTAGCCACTTAGCCACCAGGCTGCAAGTTGGGAAAGGAGAAGAAAAAGAGATGGATGGCGCGCGAAAAGAAAAACTCGTCGATTCTGAGATTCAAACTCGGAGACGTCTTGCGAGTGCAAAAACCAGTAGAAGAGGATTCCTGGATCCGAGGATCCGATTCGGGATCCATGGATACATGTTGCAAACAACCTAAGAATGAATCCTCTCTTCCCCATCCTTGGCTGGCCTCTTAATACCGCGATATGCAGCTTGAGCACGGCCAAGCAATTAGATAAACGGGGGAAAAAAAAATAGACAGAATTGTAAGTGCTTGAACTTTATTCTACTAAGACTGAGAGAGAGTGTTCCGGTTATTAGTACACAGGCGTATGAGCATTATCACCAGGGTTTTAAGATCCAATTGACCTCGGCGTTTATCGAAGAGGGATAGAGGTATAGAAGATTTTTTAAAAATACATATATAATATGGACTAGATGAAATTATCCTTTTGGCAGGATGATTTGATTTAATTTGATTTAAATTATGATTTCAAATCTCATATCTAATTATAGTTATTCGATAGTATATCAATGTTTTCTTTATTGAATTTGTAAGTTTAACTATAGTATAGTAATCATGACTATCACATTTTGTTATATGGTGACGAAAATAATTTTTTGAGATTTTTTTAAAAAAAACATTGCAGTTTTTCTTTTACAGAATTGTCTAATAAATGGTTTAGGAAAAAAATAATAATAACGTAAAGAGAGCGAGAGAGAAGACAAAAAAAAAAAAAAAAAAAAAAAAAAAAAAAAAAAAAAAAAAAAATACCATTACAAAATTTAAAGCAGAGGCATCATTATTTTAACTATTTATCTCCTGTTTTGTTTAATTTTTTGTATTAACTGTTATAATAACAGCTAATTCAAAAATTTTTGCGGTATGAATTCGCCACATCTGATTTCATTGCTTTTCTACAAGATATACAAGACTTTCTGTAGAAATTTATAAAATAATATTGAGAGCAAAATAAAAAGAAAAATTCAAGTCAAAAACTTCATTCCAAATCCGATTCCAATGATCTGTAAAAATTTGTAAAATATAAATAATATCGAGACCCCCTCCCCCAAAATATATTATAGTAATAAACCTGTCACAAAATTCCACGTCAAAATCATCATTACTTTAACAATATGCCTGCCCGCGAACAAAAATTCCCCAATCAACAACAAGCCAACAAAACATAGGCGAAGCGAAAGTCAAACCGATGATAACGTCTCACGCTGTCAGCTATCTTCTGACAAAGACCAGATGCCTGTCTTTAATGACAGAGTGGACCGGAAAACAGAACCCGGTGCCTGCTCGATAAATTGCTCAGTGTCTTTCTCCCTATCGCACAAATGTCGAACCCTTGTGCTGGCACTCAAATGAAGGGGTTGTGCTCTCCACTATCTCGCACTGAATTCTGCCGGTTTTTTTTCAGATCCCTGCCTTATTTCCGGCGAAATTACCCTGCTCGTAATGAAACATGGATCATTTTGAATAAAGATGGGTTTAACCCTTGGGGGAACTTTCGATGGCTTTGATACACCGAAAGACAATGAAATTTGAACATTTAAAAGATACTTTATACAGATGTAACTCAATTGCCTTTTTTCCAGAAAAGGAAAAATTAAAGAGGTAATGTTATTTTAATTAAAAAAAAAATATTAACAAAAATTAAGTTTTATTCCTTATTAGTTCTATTTTGGTCTATGGGTCTGAAACTAGGACTTTGGCAAGATTTGATGAGGTCCATTTGGGTATATTTGAGCGGAAGAATTTAAGGGCTATACTTAGTGGTGTTACGGAAAGTGATTGTTGGTGAAGACCAGAAATTTATAAATGCTATAAAGACCCAGATATTATAAAATTTATTAAGATCAACAGATTAAACTGTGCTGTTCATGTATTTAGAAGGAATTATTTAAACTTGTAAAAAGGCTCTTTTGGGTATAGCCGCAGGGACAAAGAGGACGACCCAAGTTGTGACGGATAGACAGAGTTGAAAAACATTTTTCTGTACTAAAGGTTAAGAATTGGAGGACTATTGTCACCCAGAGAAATGCATGGAAATCTCTTCAAAGGAAAACCTTCATCATCATCATCAATAGCCTGTTGTGCTATTGATGATGAAGTTTTATTCATTAAACTTTTTAAGCCACATAAAGTTTAAATCAGAAAAATCAGGTAAGAAGTAAATCAGGTTTTTAGAAAATGAAAGTTTTAAAATGAAGTTAAGGATCATTAAAGACTCCTTTCACTTAATATGCATTAAAATTTTAGTTCTTTAGTTTTACCTCTTCTAATTTTATTTCGTTATAATATATATAAACAGACAAAGTATTTCCCTCACAAATGGGACCACATAATAGTAAATTATAAGCATATTTTGGGGAAAAGAACCCTGGGAAATTTAGTATTATATATTCAGTCATAATTTATTTTTATTCGTCAAATAATTTTGATTGATTCAATAATACTTTCTAGCGAAAAACTTATTAAATTAGAAAACGTAAAGTCTTTTGAGAATATTTAAATCACAAAAAGTATGCATTATAATCTATTAAAAGGCCTAAAGAAAATTAAAAGGTGCAGAAAATTTATCGGAACACTCCTTAAAAAAAGTAGCATTCAATTCTACTTTCTGTCTGAAAAACTCCGAAAGCGAAAGCTATAAAAAAAAGAGCGATGTTAATAAAAAAGCAGTCTCAAATTTAACACCTTGTTATCGTTCTTCAATATTATCTTAATAACAGTAAAGAGAGGAATTTAACAATCTATTTCTCTACCTCAAAGGGACAAAGTATTAAAGGGCCATGAAATGCATGAAGAACCCAAAAGAACATAACCCTTAGGGTCGAACTACTTCTAAATGAACGAGGGGGTAACAAACCGTTATCGTTTTCTTTACGACAAAACAACGTTCCACTGCTGCCCTTTTCTAGACATGTTTTTACCTTTTTTATTTGCCCCGTGTCTGTGTTCCATTACCATTTTCTGCAAGATCGTCTGACGAACAAGAGTTGCCAACTCGCCTCCACTCAACTTCTTTCTTTTTAATATTATCATTATTATCCCTTCTCTTGCGTTGTAGAAAGACTGTTTATTCGTTAACACCATCATGTAGAAGGGGGAAATAATATGGAGGGCTCTTGTATGACCTCCGGTGGAATTTGAAGAAGAAACATTTTGAAATTTACCCCTTCGCATTTTCATTTAATATTTCGGGAACAATAGAATTCATGGCAGATTCGAAACGACGAACATTTATTTATTTATTTATTTTTTTTTAGGCCCTGAAGACACTAGCAATGAGAGCCCAGGTTTCTTATTATCGTTTTACTGTAAGTAAGAACATGCAGATGATGAGAATTCTTCCGAAAAAGAATTCTTTATCTTTTCTTTTTCTGCACTAGGTACTTTTAAGTGTCCTTTTGTTGGCAACAGCCGAAATCGTTTTACGTCGATTTGGAAAAGAAGGTGACAAAAGAGAATTCTTTTAAGAAGTAGAAGAAGAAAAGAAAAGCCTAGCATAATTATGATAGCAGATTTTAAATAAGTTTTTTAGATTATTTTTTATATTTTTAGCACTCCAAAATTAAATTCAGTGCAAAATTTTCTAAAAACAGAATGTCGAGTGTTTGTTATTTGCACTTTAATCAAAAGAAACTGTAAATAATTTTTTTGTAGCTTCTTTTCTATCTGCTTCATTACTTTCGCATATTTTTATTTATTTCTAAATATTGAATAATTGACATTTTAACTAATTATTCTTTACTACAATTGTTATTAAAAATATTGAAGGTTTAACTAATTATCGAATGACATTTTTAACTAATTATTCTTTATTATGATTGTTATTATAAAACATTGAAATTTTTTTTAATACGATGTTAATTTTATATTCAGAAAATTTTAGTAAATTATTAATCGTAAATCACACTATAATTAATTCTTTCACCAAAAATTTTATAATTATTTATGTTATACCATTTAAATATTAACAGATATTTTTTATGCTTTAATTGCAATTCAGTTTTCCAAACATTTACTGCAGTAACATAAAAAAAAAAAAAATAATCCCGTAATTATTTTTAATTGACTACATGAATATGGCAAAATAAAATGCGAAACTGATTATAAAAAGGAATTAAAACTTTAAAATTAATTTTGAAATTCGAAACCCAAAACCTTTCCTTCAAGAGCTTAATAGCCTTGACGTTATTTTTCAGAGACCAAATCATTGCATAAAATGAATCTGTTGTCCTACATAATAAAACAATGCACCCACTGAGCAAATATCATGACGCCCACTGTGCTTCAAAAGTTGATGACATGATAAAATTATATTAACGAGTAATACGAAAAAAAAAATAAATAAATTATGGCGAGATAATAAACAGTTGGTTTTAATTAGAAGATACAATTTTTTTTCAAAAATTATTATTCAATAAATGATGCACTGATAAGTATAATACAATAATATTTACAACTATAGTGCAAAAAAATGTTTAAAAAAATCAATAGATTATTAAATTACAATAACATTTTATAAACGTTTGGTAAAAGTGGCAACATGCCTTTCATTTCGAATTAAAAATAAATATTATGATATTCTAATTTTCATCATTACCAAAGCGATATGAAAAGCCAAATCGGTAATGCTATACTTTTGATATTTTTAATACTGAAATATTATTTGATTTAAAAAATTTTTTTTTAAAGTTTTCTCCTGTATTTTTATGTTTATATTTTTACTACTCGTTTGAAAACGTTCTATCATTTACCATAGCACATAACAGCAGCTTTGACTGTTTTATTTGAATTTATTTATTAAAAGGAGTTAACTGGTCATAAATATAATTAATTTTTAACTAAGTAAAAGAGTAAAATAACAGAAAAGAACTTTACAAAAATAAACAATAAAGCGAAGTTAATTTTCATTTTTAATACTGAAATATTACTTGATTTAAAAAAATTTAAATTTTCTTCTATATTATTAGGCTTATATTTTTACTACTCGTTTCAAAAAGTTCTATCATTTATTGTAACACATGACTGTAATTTTGACTGCTTTATTTGAATTTATTAATTAAAAGTAATTAACTGATCATAAATATAATTCACTTTTAACTAAATAAAAATTGAAAATAACAGAATAAAACTTTGCAAAAATAATCAAAACGAAGTTAATTTGCATTTTTAACACTAAAATATTATTTGATTAAAAAAATTCATTTTTTCTCTTACATTTTAGGCTAAATTTTTACTACTCGTTTGAAAGCATTCTGTCATTTACTACAGCACATGCCAGTAGCTTTGACTATTTTATTTGAATTTATTTATTAAAAAGAATTAACTGGTCATAAATATAATATTTTTTAACTAAGTAAAAAATTAAAATAACAGAAAAAAATTTTGCAAAAATAAACAACAAAACGAAGTGATAAAAACGATTCTTAAATATTTCTTCATTAAAAATGAATTAAATTTTTCTCCTAAATTTTTAAGCTTATATTTTTACTACTCGTTTGTAAACTTTCTATCATTATAGTACATGACTGTAGCTTTGACTGCTTTATTTGAATTTATTTATTAAAAGGAGTTAACTGATCATAAATATAATTCCTTTTTAACTAAAAATTTAAAATAACAGAAAAAAAAAAACAAAAAACGAAATATTGCAAACATAAAAAAACAAATAAATACAGCTTGGAAAAACAAATAAGGAAAAAAAAAAGTTGAAATTTTTAATACTGAAATATTACTTAATTTAAAAAACTTTTCTCCTAAATTTTTAGGCTTATATTTTTACTTATTTTTACAACTAGTCGTTTGAAACGTCCAATTTTACTATAAATTATGACTGTAATCTTTTTTCCACTTTTAGTTGATTTATTTACTTCATAAAAAGGAGTTAAAGTTCAAAATATAATTAATTTTTACCAAACTAAAAATGAAAATAACAGAAAAAATACATAAAAAAAACTTGCGAAAAAAATAAAAATTTAAAAAATAAAAAAACAAATAAAATAGCCGATTTACGTCATGCACTTTAATAGAAAATCAAACAATTCAAAAAAAAAATTCTAAAAAGTTAAAAAAAAAAAAAAAATGCTAATTGAATAAAAAAAAAAAGTAATATAATCTTTTTCATTTCAAGAAATATTTTTTGCTAATTTTTGAATATGCTGATCAAATGTGAAAAATGGGGATTTGTGTATCACAATTAAATTTGTTAGTGGATGTAATTTGCCAATTTTTTGTGCAAATGTTACGGATTATTAATAACAGATTGCATTCCTTTTCGCTCAAATTGTATTTATACGGTATAGAAACCATTTTTTAGCGCATTATGAACATGTAGTTGTAAATATTTATAATTTTTTTTATGGGAATATCTTTTATTTTACAATATTTTAATTTTTTTTTTTTTTCACAATTATGAACAATTTGATTACTATATGTAAGAGATAAAAAATTGTTTATTGATTATTAACAAAAAGTTGACCAGAATAAGTTAATGTTATGTTAGAATAGAATAAGTTGATGTTATGATATTGTTATTTTCAAATGCCGGGAAATTTGACCTAAGTCATTTGCTACTGCAAAACCACAGTTGGAGGGGAAGAATTATTACACTTTACACTGAAGTGACAAAAGTCATGGTATACCTCTTAATATCGTGTCGGCCCTCCTTTCGCCCGGCGAAGTGCAGCAACTCGACGTGGCATGGACGTCATGTCGTTGGAAGTCTTCTTCAGGAATATTGCACTTATGCTGTCTCGATAGACGTCCATAATTGTGAAAGCGTTGATGGTGCAGGATTTTGGGCAGGAACAGACCTCTCGATGATGTCCCATAAATGCTGGATGGGATTCATGTCGGGCGATCTAGGTGGCCAGATCATTCGTTGGAATTGTCCAGAATGTTCTTCAAACCAATCCCGTTGACATGGCGCATTGTCATCCATAAAAATCCCATCGTTGTTTGGGTACATGAAGTCCATGAATGGCTGCAAGTGATCTCCAAGTAGCTGAACATAAGCATTTCCAGTCAATGTTCGGTCCAGTCGCACCAGAGGACCAAGTCCATGCCATGAAAAAACAGCCCACACCATTACGGAGCCACCACCAGCTTGAACAGTGCCTTGCTGACAGTTTGGGTCCATGGCTTTGGGGTCTGCGCCACACTCGAACCCTACCATCAGCTCTTTACCAACTGAAATCGTGACTCATCGGACCAGGCCACGGTTTTCCATTCATCTAGGGACGAACCGATATGCTCACGTGCCCACGAGTCGCTGCAAGCGATGTCGTTCTGTCAGTAAAGGCACTCGAGTCGGTCTTCTGCTGGAATAGCCCAAGAAAGCCAAATTTTCCGCTCAGTTCTAACAGACAAGTCCCTTTACGTCCCACATTGATTTCTGCGGTTATTTGACGCAGTGTTGCTTGTCTGTTAGAATTTACGACTGCAGACGTCGCCGGTCTCGGTCGTTAAGTGCAGGCGGTCGACCACTTGTCCATGGTGGGATGTTATGCCTGAAATTATTAACACACTCTGACCAGAATGGATTTGGGAATGTTGAATTCCCTAACGATTTCCGAAATGGCATGACCCATGCGTCTAGCTGAACTAACATTCCGCGTTCAATGTTTTAATTCCCGTCGTGCGGTCATCATCACGTCAAAACCTCTTCACATGAATAACTTGAACAGAAATGAAAGCTCTGCGAAAGCACTGCGCATGTATACCTGTTCTACGCGATGCTACTGCCATCTGAAAATTTGCATATTGCTATCCCATGACTTTTGTCACTTCAGTGTAAATTAAAATTACTAAATCATGAGACAATAAGTATTTCAATTTTGTAGCGCATTACGAACAATTACTTGTAAAAATTTATAAAATTTTTATGGAAATGTCTTTCATTTTACGTTTTTTTTTTTTTTTTTTTTTTTTTTTTTTTTGCAATTATGAACGATTTTGATCAATATATGGTATCTAATAAGAAAATTTACAATTTTTTGACTGAAAGTTGATTACAATAAGTTAATGTTATTATGTTAGAATAGAATAAGTTAATGTTATTATGTTAGAATAGAATAAATTAATGTTATTATGTTAGAATAGAATAAGTTAATGTTAATGCCGGAAATTTGATTTAAGTCATTTGCCACTACCAAGCCTAAGTTGGGGATGCAACATTACCATGATGTACCACGATTGGAGACGAGAGTAGATACACTTTTAATTCAAATCGTTAAATCGAGTGATAATAGGTATTTCAATATTATACTCAATAGTATTTCAGTATTTATAGTAAACATGCATTATTTCATTTATGCAAGAATTTCTTTAATAAAACTTTGAATTCGACTTGAAATACAAGACGAAAATCTAATGTTAGAAATATTTATTCTTAATTATAAGTTGCTAAATTTAATAATTGAATAAAGATGTGTAAACAACACCCTTTAAAATATTCATAATTTATTTTAAAAGTACGGGATTTTGAAACATAAAAAAATAATAAATAAAGTCGATATAAGAGATATGCTAAATTTGCTATTTAATCCCTGACCAGAAAAAATTCCTTAATAACGGGACTTTACTTTGAAGTCACCTTACTTTGGAGAGATTTTCTTGGACAAAAAGTATTTGATGATAAAATATACAGAGACAAACGCTTAAATGTGGTTTTAAAAGCATTCACAGATTTCTTTTTTAAAATAACAAAAAAATTTTTAAATAACGAAATCTATCTTTTTATCAAATTTTTTAATGATATTAGTTTAATTTTGATAGTAACGCGCGAAGCTGAGAAATCAAACTAATTTACTTATACTTTTACAAAATTTTCATGCTTTAAAACTTTTTCTTGTATTTTTTCTTAGGATTCCAAATCAATTTGAAATATTATAGTTTTCTTATTTTCTTAAGGAATTATAGAAAATATAATTTTTTTTTTTTACTTTACTTTTGGAGTTCTATCTCTTCTATAAAATCGTCTTAATTCAACCCTGTGAACAAGTTTACCCACTTAATATTTTTCAATAAACAAATCTTTCATAAAGCACGAAAACTCAAAGGGTCACAATAAAAAATCATCAGATTACATATTAGGAAACTAATGACGCACCATTCATGAAAAACCATGAAATAATAATAAACAAAATCACCACCAAAGTAAATTTTTTAAGAGGAAAAAAAAAATGGTAATAACAACAATAAAAACATTTTTATTCTTTTTTCCACCTCCCACTCAATTGGATGCCGGGTAAGGGGGGGACTGCAAAGAGCCCTTACAATGGCTGCACTGGGGTTGTCCATCCCTCTGCACAAAGTGGCGCATTTAAATGAAGAGCGGCAACGCAGACAGAGCAATTGAAAAGGCGCTCTCATATTCATTCCTCGATGAAAAACGCACCAAAAGAAAACATTAAAAGAAAAAAGAACTTGTAATGGCATTTCCAACTCTCGGTCCAGGTCCACCATTGAAAAACTCGACGGGGTTTTATGCAGCGGACGGGACCATTAAGGCAGTTCGGATTCGTGTCCCAATCGTGGATAATGTGTGGGTTTCGTTGGACTGTTGGCACCGCCTGCCAGATTTCCCTCACAATTGAATCGTACAGGTGAGCTTGACCCATGAGGTGAGGATAGGTCCGCAGCTCGTGAGATATGGTTCTCATGTGAAAGAGATTCAATCGTCAATACCTAACTATTCCCCCGTACAGACTCCATATTGTTCGGTTTGGCTGTAAAGGTTGCTTACAAAGCTCTCTTTGAATTTGAATTTCACGAATTCGCTGTTCTTTTTCAAATCAAAGGTTACATTTCTTCAGTCAATTCATTGAACTTTTTGAAATTTGCTTCGTAGGTGGAAAAAGAATTAGTGTCTTACTTTGTTGTTTTTTCATTTTTATTTCCAATAAAGCACTAGAATATATATATATATATACTGTTTGGGAAATTTTCTTTTTTTATTCATATGGACAGTCTTATTATTTTTCTAGTATTAAACACTTTATTTTTAAATCAGCAATTTTCAAATATTTATGGGCAATAAAAGCAAATTATTCTGAAGTATAAAAAGTTTTTAATTATTTCCATTAAAAATTCGTTTTATTTATATAAAATGTTTTTTCACCGTACAAATGTCTCATGTTGATCGTATCCAGGTTATAATTGATAAAAATTTTGAAAATATATAGGTATCTCAGATAATATTATTACGCGTTAATTAGCAATTCTTAATCAGAGAAAATTTCATTACGTTATTGTTTGACGAAAATGCAATTGCATTTTTTGTAGAATTTCAAATGAGATTAACTATTCTTTAAAATTTAACATTTAAGTGTTATTATTTTTCAATTAATTAAAAAGACAATTTTGTATAAAATAACATGAAAATAATGATTTAATTTCTAATCTTTCTGAGTATCCTCTTTTTTTTAAGGCCATCTTTAATTATTAGTTAAAATTGAATAGTTAAAATCTTCTTCGTGGCTCTGATATCGTTCATTCTCTTTATGTGGCCTAGCCATTGAATTCTCTTTAGCTTTATATAATTTATGATATAGAGTAATATTAACAGATAATAAAACTTAAATTAAGCTTCAGAATATTATTAAGAATATTAACAAGACTATTATTAAGAATATTAACATAGTGATAATATTAATATACCTATCATAATGATAAGAACTTATTTCCTACCTTATATAAGATTTCTTTTTTCTTTCTTTTTTTTTTCATACGTTAAATAATTTTTAATAAATATTTTCAAAATTGATTTTAAATTAAAACACTTCAAATTATTTCTGCAAAGAGCAAATTTTCTACAACATACCAATCAAAATTATGCTAATAAGCTTAACAGATACAAGTCCTTGAATCATTGCATTTATAATTTTTTAAAATGAATCTGTTTCCAGTGATTAATTAATAGCTATAAAAATACAACATACAATAAATATTACAAATTTCTCTGTATTTTTTATACTTTATATATTTTTACATAATTTTGCAATAAATTTGCTTGAACTTCTTGTAAGATAGAGCAACAAAAACAGATATTATATTATATATTATTATATATATTTATTATAAAATTTAAAACAAATCAACATTATATCATTTTAAGAAATTATTTCCTCAGTTATTCCTTTCTTTATGTTCACATTTTTTTTTTTTTTTTCGTAAACTAAATAAATTTTTATGAATATTTTTAAAATTGATTATAAATAAAAACACTCAAAATTATTTCTACAAAACGCAATTTTTTTCCAACACACCGATCAAAATTATGATAATATTCTTAAAAGACACAAATCTTTGAATCATTGCATTCATAATTTCTTAAAATTAATCTGTTTCTGATGATTAATTAATAGCTATAAAATTACAGCATGCTATAAATATTACAAATTTCCATTCCATTCTATTTTCTCTGTTTTCTTGCAGCCATAAATATTCCAAAGGATACACGGGTAATTAGCCCCTACACAAAACGATAACAGAGACCAATTCGTTTGGGTAAACAACGTATGATAAGCATAATTCTTACATAAATTCGATAAATTGACTTCTGTAATGACTGCAAAAATTGAACAACTTTACACAAACCCAACGCTGGAAGGGCCAAAAAATTAAAAACTTGAATGGGGTTAGAATGGTATGAATAAAGAAGCAATGCAATTTGCATTTAAACACCTTGGTTTACAGAGATCTTGGACAGCAAATATTTAGATAGGGCACAACATGGAAGGTTGTTGGAAACTTTGAGAATTTGTTAGCTGGGATGTAAAGGTTTTTGTGCGAAAGAGAAAAGAAAAAAAGCAAAGAATATTATTGAAGGCAAATAAAGTTCTTATTTTTCCAAGAGAATATTTAAAAGATAAATGAGAGGATATTTCGGAATATATATATTTTCGGTTTGGTATAATGGAAATGCAAATATTGGTATCTGACGAGTTTGGTAGATAGTTGGAACTTAATTCTATATGGATATTTCTTTGTTGACTTGATTTTAAAATTCAATGTTTTATCATTCGTTAAATTCAATAAAGGAGAAGAAATTAAATATTATTTTGCAAAGTGTTAATTTGAAACTTTTTTACGTTCAGGTTTAAAAATATATGTTAGAAATTTTGAAATTTTTTTTCTATTATATATTTAAAGGAAAAAAAAATTCTTTTTAAATTTATAAAAAGAGGTATAATTTTTTTTTTCTCTCATATACTCAAAACAATTTTTTTTTTTTTTTTTTTTTTAGAAAAAAAAAAAAATTTTCGTTTTAGATTTGAATATGTTTTAATCAAATAAAGATTGAAATTATAGTTATATACATATAATGAAACACTTTTATATTTAGTATAGATTAAATGTTATCTGAGAAGTTCTTTTCAAATCTATTTTAAGCAATTAATAAACTCATTAATAATAGGGTGCAGTTTTGATAAAAAAAAACACATTTTAAAAATAGGATTTTTTAAAAACTTTAATAGTTTTTATTTATCACTTATTTCCTTAATGAATAAAAATATACATCATTTTTATATTTAGCAGAATAATTTTTTCTTCGACTTTAACTTTTAAATATTAGAATTTGCAGCACGCGAATAAGGGAAGGAAAATAAATAAAAATTCAATTCCTAATTATTTCTAAATTTTACAAATTGAACTTCATATTAAGTTCTAATTAAAAGGTTATTATTTCATCCATTGACAACAACAAATAATAAATAAATAAATAAACATTTCAATTAATTGTTCAATTTAAAAAATTTTTTTTTTTCTATTTTACGAAAAAATTTGAGTTATCTTTGTCATTTTTTCTATAATGGTCTGTTATTAAATATACATTTCCATAACTATCAGCCAACTACGAACAATAACTATACAACCATCACAACTAGGAGCGAAGCTTGAAATTTTAATTTTTTTTATCTGCAAAATGGAATGCATCACCATTGGGTGTCACCACTGTCTATTTGACTGTTATACTTTGAATTACTAATTGAATAGAAAAAAATTGTCCAAAATAAGAGAATAGCCCAACAAATGATTTTTTTTTAAATTTTTTTATTTGCAATGCTTCGAATAAAAAAAATCATATTTTAATGAATATTAGATGATTAAATTAAAATTTTAATTAACAATTCACAATAATAAATTGTTCACTTCATTTTCTCCATCATAATGAAATACATATGAAAGGAATTAAAAATGGTGATAAAATATACAAATCCTGCTACATAGTAAAAGAAAGTTATTATCTGCCACTATGATGAAATTTAAGTGAGGGATAGCAAGGAATTCCAACTAGGCCTTACTGACAAATTTTTCATAGTAATAATATTAATATAAATAAAAAGTGCTAAGTAAAAGATAACATTAAAAATATGTAATAAAGATATTTCATAAAATAATCAGTGGGCTATGGATGAATGTCTATTTGATTGTCATGCTTTGAATTGCTAATTGAATAAAAAGTATTTATAATAAATGGACCGAAATAAAAGAATATCCCAAGAAATTAAATGAATTTATAATGTTTCGAATAAAACATCGCATTTTAATGAATATTAGAGGCCATTTAAAATTTGAATTTAAAGAGTCCTTAAAAATTTTCATTTTAACTTCTTCATCATAAGGAATGAAATACATATGAAATGTATTGAAAATGATGGTAAAATATACAAATCATGCTGTGCAGTAAAAAAAAGTTATTACTTGCCACTATGCAAATTTGAGTGAGTGATAGCAAGAAATTCCGAATAATTAGGCCCATGGCGATGATAGTAATGTAATTAAAAGGTGCTAAGTAAAAGATAACATTAAATATAAGCGATAAAGGTATTTCATATGAAGTTAACCGTTATGGAGTTTCTTAAAAATAACGATTTTTTAAAGGCACATTCTATAATTTAGTAACTGTTTAGTAAAGATTAATAAAATATCGTATATATTGCTATAAATTGCGATTCTTTGAATAAAAGTGTATCCGCCATTTCATTGAATCATCAGTAAGAATTCTTGACTTACGACTGTTGTTGGAACGGAACTGTATTGTTGGTCTTGCCAAAACGAACTACAGTGAAATGAAAACGAGGTTAAAGGCCCACAAATCTAGCGCCCTAGTAAAAGAAAAGCCCTTGTCAGTCACGATGTTCAAACTTAAGTGAGCGACAAGGAATAAGACAAATTTCTCGAGTTTCCGACAAAAGTTGGGAAAGGTAAATACACGGCACGTGCAAAGCGCCATTCCAGTCTCGTGCCGAAGAAGTGGGGGGTTTTTCGAAGGGTTCAGGAGGGTCATCCGCATAACAAGCACTCTACAGGGAAGGGTGTCTTGAGGTAAAAGAACATCCTCCTATTACGGCAATCCACTAATGGCCGATATAACAGCAGGTGTAAGGGTCAATTTTCCTCTAAAATTCTTGACTTCTCCAGGGTAGGAAATTAAAAGCCGTTTAGTGACAATTACTTTTTGGCGGGTTTCTCTTTTCTTTGCGGTGAGATGCAAGACGGAGAGGGATGATGACACTCGTGCACCGGTAATGGTAATAAAAATAATAACAATAAAAAAAAAAAGAAAGGTGTTGAGTTTGAAGATGGCTTTAAGGGCCGTTGATAAAGATCTTTCATACAATATACTTTAGTTTAAAGGCTTTGAGGATTTTTTTGTAGTTTGAAATTTCTTATCCTTTCTTTAGGAATAGTTTAATATAGATGAATAAAAATCACAATTTGTGCAATGGTATATATTTGTATTGTTCGGAACAGAATGAAATTAACTTAAGTGAAATTTTTTTTTATGGGAGAAGGGAATTTTGCAACCTTAGTTTCGCAGATATATATTCAAAAAAGGGGTGGGGGTGGTGCAAATTTTTAATAATTTTAAATACATTTATTTTTTAGAATTGTATGAAAGTTTATTAAAAATTTAATCACTGCTATTAAATTTTATAAAAAATTAATCAAGAGAAATTTATCAAACATGAAAAACTTATTTTATTTAATTGGTTTATTTTTTATTTATTTTATTTAATTATTTTATTTATTATTTGTTTAATAATTTTATTTTTTATTTATTTAATAATTTTATTTTTTATTTATTTTATTTAATTATTTTATTTTTTATTTATTTTATTTAGTTGTTTTATTTTATTTAGTTATTTTATTTTATTTAATTATTTAAAATAATATAGTTATTTATTTTTACTAAAGTGATGCAACAACTTTTTACCATAACACATCTTCGATGGAAGTGAATATGGTGATCAGCTAATATTCAAAATAGATGTATAGCAACATTGCCAAATATTATTTATTTAAATATTTGAAAATAGGAAAAAGCATACATTGCAGAAACATTAGTTAGGAAAAAAAATCGTATTAAATGTAAAACGTATGTATATGTTTTTTATTAAAGCGATGTAAAAACTTTTAACCGTAACACATCTTTTGATGGAACAGAATATGGAGATATCAGCTAATATTCAAAATAGATATTTAGCATACCAAATATTATTTTTTTAGATGTTCAAATGTAGAAAAAAAATATTATTATACATTGAAGAAAATTTAGGAAATAAAAAATCGTATTAAATGTAAAATAAGTATGCTACATAACAGCTGCAACATTTTGTTGTAAAAACATGATCAAGACGTCCTTGGAAAAAGAAACCAATTGGTGATTGAAAGCTCGTTTCTCTCAATTGCGCAATTAATGTAGAACTATTTGCTTAATGGGAAATTGAAATATCTTGAATCTCTATTGATTACACACAGGAATTACCACTATTAAGTAACTAAACAATGAAAAAAAAACCTTTTTGTAATACACGTTTTGCCATCATGAAAAGTTTTTATACACATCACGCAACATTCATAAGGATAAACTGTGTCTTTCCTTTTCTTTTTCTTTTTTTTTTTAAAGCTGGACGTATGAATACAATGGTATAAATTTACGTAAATTAAAAAAATAATAATAATTTTCAGAGAAAATTTTTATTTATTAATATAAAAATACTAGGGTCGAATTTTAGAATGTTAAAAATAAGCTTTAATTTATATAAAAAAATATTTAATTAATTCCATAAATAAATTCAATTTTTTAATAATTTTTAATAATAATTTTGTATAATTAATTTTAATTTAATTAATATTAATTTATTAATAAATATTTTATTTTATTAATTATTTATTTATTTATTAATAATTAATTTTAATTCTTTAAAATAATTTGTAAATTTATTTTTATTAATGAATATTAATATAATAAGCGTATAATATTACTTTTAATTAATTAAATATCATTAAAATCAATAATTATAAATTTCATCTCATATATTTCTCGAAAGTTTATATCTATATCGAAAGAAACTTTTATATAAGTATAGTAGATTTTTAGATGATCCAAATCATCAGATAGGAGAAAAAATATATAATGAGTAGCATTTCTAAACTCTCAAGCATAATACTGTAAATATTAATATTATAAATAAAGCATTACAAGTAACAATAAATAAATAGCTGTCATAAAATAAAAATGTTAAACTAAGATATAGCTGTCAAATTTAATAAAAAGAATTATAAATAAGGTGTGTCGGATAATTGAGTTGTAGGTTAATCGAATATAAAAATTCAAATGTATGAATTTCTACTTTGTTATGAATAATTTACTCTCAACAACTTTACCTGACGCAATGGCTGATTCAGTAAATTTATTTTTCCATCTTAATATTTATTTTATTTTCAATTTCAATTTTAATAAGTTTAATTTGCAAATTTAATTTAATGTTAGTTATCCTCAACAAATTAATTTATTTTAAATTGTATTTCAGTTTAAATCAAAGATGTACTAAAAGTTTTATGGTTAAAAAAAAAAAATGTTTATTTCTATTAACCAAAAAAAGCCAACCAAATAAATTATTAATTAATGTATTACTTTTTTTTTTGGTAGAAATTTGGTTATTTTAATGATGTAAGAAGTTTAAATAGGAATTGTATGTAACATACTTACAAATTCTAAATTTAGCTTCCAAAAAATATGCAGCTTACCTGAAAATAAAAAAAACAATATTTAAGATTATTTGAAATTTATAATTACTACAAATCATTTAATAAAATTTTCCTGATTGAAAATATGAAATATATAAAATAAATTAATATGAGAATTATAAAATTAATTTTCTTCTAAATTTTGGTAAAAATATTATAATTCTGAATATATTTAAAGCATATTTAATAATATTTTTATATTTTCTAGTTGTTCAATTCGTAAGGAAATGAAAGTAAAATTGCATCAGTTACTTATATGATTATTGATCTTCTGTTTATCAGTTTGAGATAAAAAATAACATATAGAGAAATAAATCTCTTATAGCATTTTTCAATTTCATATAAACAATATTAAATATATTATCAATATTATTTAAGGCAAACAATAATTAAAATTTTGTTTCAAACAAAGAAATACGAAATTTTTCGCCTTAATTTATTTTTCATAGTTATTTTCAATACATAATTAAATTTATTTAATATTTCTAAAACTATATAAATTTCTGTAATATTATTATGCGACAATGATAGCAATACTGCGTCTGGAGTTCATTATTTATAAACATTCAATATTTTAAGTATGCTATTTTCCGAACAACAAAATATTAAACTAAGTTGCTTTTGAGAAATGCCTGTAAATGTAAGTGAAAGTCATTTTATTCTCGAATTTACAACAACTTAAGAGAACTTATTAACTTATCTACAAGAGCTTAATAACATTAAATTTTAGAAATTAGTTCTCTGATATTTTTTATACTTGGACCACACCCAATAAAACTCAAATTGTGAAGTAAATATGATCTTGGAGGGAGGATTGTGGACTTTCCCAACTATAAGTATATTCTGAGGCACTCCTATTACATATGAGATGTCTTTTCCAAATAATGTTCGATTATTTAAGAAGAAATCATTCGTTGATTAATCTTTGAAATCCTTTAATTAATCTTCGAAATTGTTTATTAAACTTCGAAATCATTAATTAACCTCAGAAATCTCGGAATCATCCTTGATTCGAGAAAAATCATTAATCTTTGGTACCTCAACGTAAACACAAAATTAGAAAAAGAGTTTTCAACACGTTTAACTTAAAACAGATTAAAAACATCTTTCGCCATTTACTGCGATACTTTTTCCCGAACGAAATCTCCGTTTCAGAATCAAAACTAGTGATTACCTTAAATGTTTTCGCTGTTTGGAAAGCTTTATTTAAAAGACTTTTGATTCAGCCTCAACGAGAGACAGCATTAACATAAATAAGTGTTGCTAAAACTTCCCTCAAAACCTATCATCTCTAGTTACCGCAAATCGCATAGGAAAAACCAGCACGATTACCGGCCATCACCAAAACACAGTCTTTGACATAAACCTTTACTTGCACCTGATGATGACGGTTGTTATTGCCATTTTCGTGATCAAAACTTGCTCAGAATAAAAATCGTCTGGCGAGATTCGAAATTGTGTTTACACAATCCGAACCCCGGCGGGGACCTTATGGAATTATTTCTCATTTTTCGAAGAGAGAGGGTCGACCGGAGGGCGGAGAGGAACCATATGTGGTTTAAAAAAGATCCACCTCAAGCATAATGGAAATCGAACGAATTGAACTCGAAGCGTCCACGAGCGGAATAGTAATTACGAAGTGATATCCGCCAGTGCATCATCATCATCATCATCAAAAAAAATAAATAATGAAAAAAATAAAAATGGGCAACTCATAACTTCCATCTCCTTCCCTTTCGTCCAACCTCGAAGGTAGTTATTAACAACCAGTTTTTCGATTTTGTACATCAGGCGATCGATTATTGCTCAACACACAATGAGAAAATTCTTCTATCCCATTCTGTCGGACCTCCCCCGCACACACACGATAGCGCGCACAAGCCGAAGAAATGGTAAAATAATAATAATAAAAAGATAAAACATATCGTTTGGAAAAAAAAAAAGAGGAGAGGGGGTTAGAAGGAACCGGACAGAGTAATAAATCGTTTGAGGTAAGAAACTATCAGGACGTTACGAGCTAGTACATGATAGATAACTTGACCTGCGACCCTACAGGCGTAGCTGTAAAGGCATCGCCGCACCCTATCCGAACCGGTGAATAGCCAATCGCAGGGGCCCCCCGGGCTAAAATACCACGTGATCATCGAACATCACTACGAAGCGTGTGCCCGGCGCGATTCATTCTTTTCAGTTCTTTTTGGCGAACGTATTATTGTTATTAGGCCATCACTGACTCGCATCAAATTGAGAGGTTTCTTTCGCTCGGCCCTTTAAAGGGTGGCAGAAGATGTAGATGTTAAAGGATGAAGGCCAGGGCCCTGTGTATGCAGAGAGAGGCCATTCTTCTGTCTACCCGAGACAGACTAAATATTGTTTGGTTTTGGAGATTTATAACACGAAACCTGTTGTTTTCTGTATGGCTTAATAGAGACCTTATAAATGGTGGTAATTTCTCTCGCTGCCCACATGTGCCAATTTGGAGCAGATACTTATGGCTTAATTCCATGACGGGCATATACATTCAGGTAGGGCGAATCAATTTCCCACCTTAAACACATTTCCTTCCATTTGTTTTCATCTAAAAGTGATGTTTATATTACCGGTCATTTGGCTCTTAAAAAAAAACAGAGAGAAATTTATTTATAACACAAGCCACTAAATCAAAACTAAATGTTTAAATTAGTACGGAGATATATTTCTTTTGCCGGGCAACAAAATACGTAGTATTGCAACCATCTAGGTATTAGAAGAAAAAACAGAAAGTTTATGGAAGGGGATTTTAAAACTTGCAAATCTCGTTGACATTTTCAACAGAGAAAACACAGACACGCCATGACCTCAGACATGCCCACTAGGGAAACACCTTTGAATGTTGAACTTTAAGAAATAATTCTAAAAAAGGGAGAATATATATATGCAGGAATGGAGGAGGTGAATTCCAGATTTATTATCAAGCTGTGACTCCAAGACGGTTAAACCCTGCTAAAATTCATCGACTAACTACTTAAGAGAGTATTGCTTCTCCTTTTAAACGCTTTACGGCCACTTCTGGCCATTACCTCTAATACCCACAGAAGAATTAATATACTATGAATACTTTAAATCTATACTATAGATAACGCGATACACAAAGAAATAACTAAGTAAATCGAATCCAAAGTTTAAAAAAAAAGGAGAAGAAAAGAGAAAAATAATTTTCTAAAAGAGAAAAAATATGTTATTCAATAAATAATATTATGGAGCTCTTAAACACATCGTGAGCACATTTAGACCCTGTGGTCATATGCACATCTAGTGTGCAGGAGGGTTAGTTTCATATCCTTTGCCATTATCTCTTATAGTCAATGTTTTCAGAAACAGAATACTCGATGTGTTAAGGTGCTTCGAATCGACAGTCAGATTGCTTTGTGAGAGTTTTCCGGGTTTCCCTTCATATGACACACAGATGAATCAGATATCTCTAAAAGTTCTTTCAGAGAACAATACTTTCCTTTCATCAATCTAAATCACTACTGTTTGCGGTATTTATTAGTGGAACATTATGTTCACTAATGTAAGGAAAAAAATAATTAAAATAGTGTAAATAATAGCAAAAGTCTCATTAAATAATCTCATCTATAGAAATATAAAACTTACAATCGTTAATTATAGGTTGAAAGGCTCTTGAAGAAATTCATGTTAATGGGTAAAAGCATTTCACTTAATTTAAAGAATAATTAGTGTATTTTTAAAATCCAGTATTTGCTATTTTCTTCATCAAATACCAGGTACTTGGCCTAAAAGCATCTATGGATACATACTGAATTATCCGAGATCATACTACACACAAAATATATAGTAAGGTACATATAGTCACATAAGGTACACCTAGGGTGCAAAAAATACAACGAACACACTAAGGGGAAAATGGTTTTTATGTTTTTTTTTTTTTAAGGAGCCTTAGATGTCTAAAAAGTAATTGATGCATATTTCTATAATATGTGTAGAAGATAAAGAAAGGTCCAAGCAACATAATGTTCTACCATTTTAAAAATTTATAGTTGAGTGGGTGGAAACCGAATCTCTTTATCCAAAATTGCCCAATCGACATTCGAACAACATATTTGATACAAAGGTTTTATATCGTGTCTAAATTTTTTTAATATTTTAAATTAAGCCTTTATACTGAATTTAATTAAGGAATAATCATTTTCAATTGGTTATTTGACGTAAAAAAAAATCACAAATTTAAAAAAAAAAAAAAAAGGCTTTTGAAGGAGACTCATAATTTTTTTTTTTTTTTTTTTTACACAAAATAAGTTTATTTTATTGAAGTAGTATGGAAAAAGTACACATTAGCACCGTTCAAAATAAATAAATAAAATAAAATTTAAAAAATTAATCAGCTGGACCTATATGCAGGTCATTCATAAAATTTAGAATTTAATGTAAAAACAAAACGCATAACAGCAATCTTAAACAAACAAAGAAAGAAAAAACATCATATTCAGGCAATAATTTACGTTCATAAATTATCATTCAAAACTGAAAAAAGAAAACAGTTTAAATAAAAATTAAAAACAATTGAATTCCAAACGATTTTATAAAAAAGCACGTAAAAGAAAGAAAAGAAAAGAAACACCGAAAATGGACCAGTACATCGTTGACCCACTCTTCCCAAAACAATACCCATATATTTTATGGGTAAAAAAACAATATTTTGTTAAAATAATTTTTATAATTTCATTTTTTTAACTAAGGAAGCCCTTTTTTATGGTGCAACCTATACGATTTAAGAAATAATTCATTTGTTCCTTTCTATAACTATAATAACTATTGGTTCCTTGTCTGCTTTTTTTAGCAAATACCTAATGTTTTTTTTTCTTCTTTTTTTTCCCCCTTTCCCACAGGTACAGCGAATTAAATTTTTCTATATAAAAACTGTTTGATTTTGAATGCAAATTTACTAATAGAAATCAGCGATCGGAAATATTTCTCATATAATATGAAAAATATATTAAGGGATGATACAAGCAAACATGTAATTATGGACATACATAAAACAGTAAATATTTCTTCTGTCAATGTACTTTCTGCATATAGTGCATGAACCTATTTGATAGTCACATCTGTTGAGTGTGCCAACACTGTTGCCTAGACCAGTGAGGAACGAAGTAATATATTTTCTTATAGACTTCCAGGACTAATTGTCCCATTCGTGCTTCTTATTGAAGTAACAATAACAATATGCAAAATTCTATAACAATCAGCATAGTTTTTTAAAGCAAGACAGAAGAGTTTTCTATAAAATGTACTCGAAGGCCTGTATCCCTGAACTCTTGTAAACCCTCACTGAAGCACAAATGGGGTATAACAGTAAATGTGAATATTAGAAAAACGTTTTTATCGATTGGTTAAAGCAAATACGATATTGAATTTTACTTTTCTTACTCTTTCTTATTTAATATTTTCTTATTTGTTAACAAAATTGAGAAGAAAAAAAATCATAAATATATCCCTATATATATATATATACATTACATGGATAAATAGAAAAAAAACCAAGAGATGAACTAACAAATCTTTTTCAATGATGATCGGTTAAAAACGGATGCTTGTTAATACTTTTTAGACAAATTGCATAATGTCTCTATCCGAATTCAATTAACAACCACGGGATCTAACAAACTTTAATAATAATTACGTTCCACTTTGGGAACCGATCCCTGGCGTTTGCGAATCCTTCCAAATGAATGCCTGAAAGCTTTTAATTAAGGCACCATCTCGAAGCACCATAAATCTTGGCGTGAATCGTGATTGGAAGTATCGTCATGCGGATATCAACCGCCAGGGCGTGATGGAGGGTAGCGGGGAGTAACCTCCCAAAGTGTAATGATAAAACCCAATCCAATAACCATCACCGTCACACCTGTTGCAGACCCTCCCCTGCACCATCCTTCGATCCCACTCCACCACCGGGTAGAAAAAAAACTACCATCTTCGAACCTTCAGGGAGTGTCCGGTGCTGGATGGAACACGTGCCACAGTGTGGGTGGGGAGAGGGTCATTCCGAACTTATTCGCATAGTGGGTGGAGTAATTTTTCCATTTTTTATTTTTTCCACCCTCATCCCAAACTTCATCATGGAGCGATGAGGAATATAAGGTGGTTATTTATCTTGTGTGACAGATGGTGCTTTGGTGCGTGCTGCGTATGTAATGCTAAACCGTTCGCCGGATTTGATGAATGGTGTTCGATGTTCTTCGTATTTTTATATGTGTATATATATTTTTTTTTTTCAGTTTTTCCGCATGTGTCATTGGAGCACACTTATCTAATTTGTACCTTTACAGGTGGTCGTGAATATTTAATTTGTACAAGGTTGTCTAGAGATGATAGTGTGCTAATCGATTAAGTCTTTGACTGTAAATCATACAATATTTTTTTGTTTAACTTTAAACTATGCTATTAAATGCAGTTGAACAACCATGTGAATAACCATAAATAGTCTATCATTGTATCCCAGAAAAAATTGAATGTTTTCGAATCTAGGATTATATATTATCATTTCATGATTTATCTATTCTTAAATTGAGATAAATAACAAATAAAAATATTATGTTGATTCGAAACTACTACAAGAGATTCAAGGAGAAACAAGAATGGGCTCACGAGAAAGAGGAGAAAAAAAAAAAAAAAAAAAAAAAAAAAGGTAGCATATTTTTGAAAAACGTAAAAATTCTCGTAAATGGAATACAATTTGTATATTTTTTTGATAGGTTCTACAAAAAGCATAACGGAAGAAACTTTTTAGTAGTATTTTTGACCTTTTGCAATTTTAACTTTTATGCAATTTTTTTTTTTTTTTGACGTTTTTTGTTTCGATATTCTGCTTTCTGAAATTTTTTTTTTTTTTTTGCTCACATTAAAAATATTTATATTAATGATATTATATAAAATATTAATAATATTATATAAAAATATTTATATTATTACGATGCTGATGATATAAGTTATTGATAAACATTTAAAATTGCTAACTTAGTCCAAGATTTTGTTTAAGGGATTCATAATTTGTTTATATACCGAACAATTTATCCAGTCATTAAGTTTTTGTATAAAGATTGATACATAAACATTTTTTATAACTTAATTATCTTAAAAGGAAGTGAGAAATCAATGTATAGGGATGATATATTTAGATATTAAATATATTAAAAATATATATTAGAATAAATCAAATTGCATAATTGTGATCAGAACAGTTTCAGCTTCTTTTTGTTTGAGACAATTTCAATACTTTTCTTTTCCAAACGAGCTGTTATTGAAATTAAGTAAGTTATAAGTTTACATTTTCAATAACTGGGTAGGAGAGTAATTCAAACATTAAGCTGCCAATCACAGTGAAGAGTCGGCCAATAAGCTATCGCCCAAATTACCCTATCATGCTAGACGGGATCGACAAATATTGTTGGTCAAACGAAACGTGATGGGATCCTATGTTCCTACAGTTGATTTCACATATTGGTTAAATCGCTACGCATCTAGCCATTAATTTGATGCTAGAGGAGACTTGAGATTGATTTACAGATATAGTATACCTTTCCTTCAAAATGAATGCTAAATATATACAACATACTAATCCTTACTAATACAGAAAGAGCAACTAATCCTTACTAATACAACAACTAATACTTACTTTATGTATAAAGTAAGAAGATAAGTATTGTAAAACATCAAGCTTTAGTTATTTTAATTGTGAACAGATTTTTGAACTCGATATAGAAATTGTTTTTTTTTTGTTCGTTCATTTTTATACACAAATAGATCGGTCAAAAATTTGAAAATAATATTAGAGAAAAATGATAGTGTTAAAAAAAAAAAAAAAAAAAAAAAAAAAAAAAAAAGGATTTAATAAACGAAAGTTGTGTTAATAGTTTTTTTGAATGACTTTGTGTAGTTGAAAAGCAAAACATAAGGAGCAAAAAAATAAATAAAAACATTTCAAATATGGTATGAAAGATGTTCACTCAAAATAATTTGAAGAAATTTGTCATAAAATTTTAAAATTTTTTAATCCTTTGGTTATTTCAGCATATGTTTGACAAAATTTTCAATATTTTTACTCAACACAACATTTCTGTTGATGGCGTTAAAAAGTACCAAAAATGTGGCAACTGCCTTGATATCGAGCTTACTAATCATCATTTCTTCGATTGCCCAGCTATTGCAGCAGCCATATATTGTCTGGACCATCCCTTGGAAGAGGATTTATACTCCGAACTGGCAATCAACCTAACCAATATTATTCGGTAACACCACTATATATGATTTTGTCAAACACTTCAGGGGATACGACAACAACAAGACATCATTACAGGGGAAAATTATCAGCTGTATAATTAAATGATTAAGTTGATTAAGAATTAAAATGATTAAGTTGAAATATTCCAAATTTTGTTTTGCTGTTTTCAAGCAAAATTTTATTGCAATAACATAAAGTTGTATTAAAGCAAAGCAATAATTATGACAAAAAATGAAACTTTGGTACAGTTGATATTAAAATATATTTATCTAAACTCCAACTATTAATTCTCTAATCAGTGGAAAAAAAATATGAAACGAAATGTAAGTTATAACAATGAATAGTTTTTCAAATAATATTACGGGTAACAAACTCAAAATTTTAATATAGGTCAAACTAATAAGCTAATTTATAGGATCATTACCAGCACAGAAATAAAGTATTCATACATACTAATATTTAGTCTGTACGTTTAAAAAACTCAGAACTTCACCCCTATTAAGCACGGATTATCAGTTGTTCTAAATTTATTTGACTAATTTATTCCCGCGAAATAGCAATTCTAGAAATCTTGAACTCCTGACATGTGGCAATATTCCAAGCAAGAAATGAGATGTTTATCACTCCGAAAAAAATTTTTAAGTTTCTTTTCAGTCATGAAGCATTTATTATTTTCGCACAGCTACCAACTTTCTGAAACTGAAAGCGTTTTAAAAGCACAGCTAATATGATTTTCATGCAGCGTATGCTAATATTTTAAATTAAAATTATAGAAGAAGAATTATAGTCTTGTGTTTATTCAGGTATTCTTATATTATTGTATGAAATTGACCAAAATAATAGCTTATGAGTGGGAATCATCTAATTCCACGAGCAAATTCTTCTTCTTCTTTTTCATTGGCGCAACAGCCAAATGGTAGGCCAAAGCCGTCTGCCTACTGGCAGATTTCGAGACAGGAGATATTTTCTTTTTTAAGAGGTAGAGTTTTCAGCACTGTCCAATGCTCTATAGTCATATTAAACGTGGACCTACGGTTTAAAGTGGATTCTGATCCACTGCAAACGTCCATGGCACCGTCGGGACTGGAACACGCAACTTGTGGCACAAAGCGCCAGAGCGCTAGTCATTCGGCCATCAGGTCCCCCACGAGCAAATTAGAATGGATATTAATTCATTGTTGATTATTCTCAATATTTTTATGTTCAGTATAAAAATTTAATTTCTATGACTCCATAAAATCTGTAACAATTTTTTGTACCACCCCGTTCATAGTTGCCTCGTGGCCTGATGGGCATTAGGATGAGATCCAGGTATGAAGGTAAGAAGTAGTCGAGGCTGGTACCTAGGGCCTCTTTGAGAAAGATCAAGTAAAAAGTTGGCCTTTCAGTTTTGAACATATACCTCATCTCTAATACCTACCAACAATTAAAAATGATTAATCGCCCTATCATAATTTAATATTTTTAAAGAATTAGAAAATATCTGATAAATTTTTTACTGTTATTTGAGTGGTGACCAAGGTCTGGAGCATGTTCCATATTTATCGAATTCTAAAAGTTAGTGCTATTTTTTTCATATTGAAACCTATACAATTATATCACAAATTCTCTATATTATATACATAAAAGAGAAATTACTTCGCAAACGCGTCTTTTTACAACTTCATTTTTATCCCTTCTCCGGCAATTGCTCGCCAAACAATATAAGAGCCTTTTTTTTCATTTCATTAAAGTCAAACCTATGAGAGCTTTTATTGAAGAGTTTTTAAAAAAGGGTAGAGTACAATATAAATTAAAGCGAATAGTGATAGTAAAATTATGTTGAATTTGCTAGATGACTGATCGAAATTAGGAATATCAAATCTTCGACACTTTCAATTCACCCATGATTGCAATTGTTAAAAGGACCGTTACAATTTTTAAAGGACAGAACTAACGGAACTGGGCTCGAAATAATTTCAAGCAAAGTCGAACTAAAAGCTTTTTTCTTTAAGCCAGGGATGGGCACAATAAGTATTTAGGCCAGAAAGATTTCTAAGCTTTCGCTGAGGTTGAAGAAGACGGAAGGAGAATAAGAATTACTAGCGATGCCAACCTTGTTGCTGTTAGTTCAAAATTAGGGTGGTAATACATCAGTGCAGAGTAACAGGTTCACCATAACACTGAATTTGCTACATAAGTGTCATTTAAGTGGCGGCATACGAAAATAAACAATTTAAAATAAAAGATCTGATTTTAACACTAAAATTGTGTAAAGTTGTTTGTGTTTCATGAGAAAGTAGGGTACTAGGAATTTCGAAATAATGTAGTATTCAGCATCTTCCTTTATCAGAATTATAAGTACTGTTTATTGAAAGCTTTGAAGATAAATTAGATAAAACTAATATTCTCAATATAATTTAGGTATTACATATTAATTCCTAAAATAACTATCAGATGTAAAATTTGCTTCAGAATTCATAACGCTGAATTTGCTACATTAGTGCAATTAACATAATAATTAACATAATTCGATACATAAGTGCACATACAAATATAATAATCATCATCAAGAGCACGACAGAATGGCAATAGTCCTCCAATTCTTAACTTTTAGTACAACAAAATCTTTTTCTACTGTGTCTGTCCATCGCAACTTGTCGTCCTCTTCCTCTTTGTAATATAGATAAAACATTCCAAGTTCCTACAGCCAAATCCAGATTCCATTTCCCAATATCCTTATTCCCTGTTCCAATCCGTCTCCGAGGATTTTTACGGAAAGGAGTTGTCAGCCCCAAGCCCAACCCCCAACCTGAAGGACCAGTCCCTGATATAATCCCCAGGGGCAGGGTACCCAGCTATACTACCGGACACTGGGTACCTATTTTAATGGCCTTTTACGACACGCATAGGCTACGTTGGGACTATTCTACTCCGATCACTACACGGCGATACAAATATAAATAATTTAAAATAAAAGATCTGATTTTAACACAATTCTAAAGTTGTTAGTGTTTCGTGAGGAAGTAATGTATTAGGAACTTCAGAATAATGTAGTATTCAACATCTTCCTTTATCGAAATTATGGTAGTTACTGTTTATTGAAACTTTTGAATATAAATTAGATAAAATTGATATTCTCAAGATGTAATTTAGGTATTACATATTAATTCCTAAAATAACAATCAGGTGTAAACTTGCTACAGAATCATTTTAAGATTGGCGGATTTGTTTAAGGATTGTTCATCAAATATATTTCATGACTAACAGCCTTGAAATTGCCTTTTCAAAAAGTTAAACGGTTGCAAGCTCCGGTTACCTTGAAATTCATTGTTGGGAAAATAATGAATTGGGAATTTATTTGTGTGGTTAAAACTCCTTGCAATCCATTGTAGAATTAAATTTCCACAATAGTAACTTTGTGAGAAACATCTGAAGTTTTCGTTTTACGAAATCTTTTTATGTATTAACCTTTAAACTTATTTGAAAAATCGGATCATTAAAGTTTTATTATTTTCTTAGTAAAGAACAATTAACTGTGTGTGAGGGAAAATCTCATTTTATTACGTTGATAAACCGTCCTTGATGAAAATTGAGTTTTTGTTATTCATATTCAATTTCAACAAATGAATTTTTCCGCTTATTTAGTTCATAGTGAATTAAATATTCTTGATTCATATATTGGCCAGTTTATATATATGTATATAATCATTTAAAAATGTAAGCAACATTTAGAAATTTTTGAGAATGGTGATGCAGAAAATGAAATTAAAATATTTTTAAAGTTCAATTCTCAGTTTATTGTTCATCGTTTATAATTAGGCGAGTGAGATAAAAATATTAAATTCCTACTCATGGCATATGTTGGAGTCCTTGCAGCTAAAGTACCATTATAATTTCATGATGTGACATGATAATTTCATGAGTGCATGAGTATGTCATAAGAGGAAAATATTTTGTTTACTACATAAAATAACGTATTCAGTTAATTAACTAAAATCAAGTGAGATAACTCCTTTAAAATGCAGGAATACTTGATAATAAGATGTGAATTCCCTCGGAGTTGTTGGCGACTTTTTTTTTTAATGAAAACTCCAACAATAATATAATAAGAGATAATTGATATATATTTTAATAAATAATTATAAATTTACAACAATAAGAAAATATTTTTTTCAAAATGTCAGAATAGTTATATAAAGGTAAAATCTTAATGGTTATAATTTAAGTATTGAATGGGATCCATTTATTACATTACGCTAGTAATGTAATAAATTAAGCAGTAACCGTAGTATTTACTACATTATTCTAGTGATTATTACAACATTACCTACTGGCAAATGGTTATAAAATTTTGAAAAGAAATAAGAAATGTTATAATGATCCCCAAAGTTTCAAATTAAGTTAATTCTTCAAAAATCATTGTCTTTTTTTCTTTTATTAAAAGTCTTTTGACTGTTATTTATATTTGCTATAGGATCTTTGCGTAAAAAGCAATTTTGCAATTTGATTTTATTGGTTTTTATTATTCCTTTAGCAGAAAGTTTTATAATTAATTTCTTTAGTAATATTATCGGAGCTGCGTTAATTTGTTTGAAATCATACAAAGATTATAGAAGCATATGAATCACGGGATGCGAAGTAGAAAGCAGATTAACGATTCCGAAAAAAGAGACATATTAAATAAATAGGGTAACATTAAATAAATGAAACACGTTGGTAGTAGCTGCCAAGTATTTTTATTTTAATAAAAGAAACGTCAACATCTGAACATTTTACAAACATTGTGCCTCGACTATTTTAAAATAGTTTCATCACTCAATTCGACTTCATGCTTCTTCGCTTCCCCTCGACGCTATGAAAACACGGTGAAGAATGCTGCCGCACTATTTCAGTTGCAGAGGGGATGGAAGTGTCTGCTTTATGAGCAGCACATAACTTTTAGTCTAACAGTTAAGACTAAATGCTGATTGAAGCGATGTTCAAGTGTTATTTAGTGAATGGATTATTTCAGATGTTTTTTTTAAATTTGTTAAAAAGCTATTTAATTGTTGTAGCTAATGATTTTTTTTATATTAAGACATATAATGTACTTTGCTGAATCACTGGTATAATTACCTTTCTTTGACCTCTGAATTAAATATGTGTCTTGGCCTTTTGTCATTTTACGACAGTTTTATCTTCATTTTTACTTTTTTTCAGCAAACGAACAGTTGTTACTGAATAAAAATCATTTATTTTGATCACAAGTGGGCCTAATATAATATTTTTTCTGTGGATGTGAAAAAAGGGGCAAATAAACATGAACATTACGCATTGTATCTTTTTAATGAAGGTTAATGAGGTTTTTTTTTTCTTTCTCCTTAGAGTAACTGGCCTCATTTATGTTACAATAAATGAGAATCAGAAAGTCATTTGCGTGTCTACGCAGACAACTAGATTGTATGGTAACTGTAGTGTTGTCAACGCATTTATCAATCTTTAGTTTTCAGCTGTTTAGCAAAGAGGGGAAACATATTAGTAACTTATCCTTAAGATTATTTTTTTAAGCATAAAAGACTATATTGTTAAATATATTATAATAACAGAAAAGAAGACGAAGAATTTTTTCAGAATGAACTTCAAATGCACCTGATATCCGTTTGTCTGTTAAAGGAGAAATCTCAACCATTAGACAGCCCAAGTCGACGCGAGACACTTGTCAAAATTTCCACCAAATTTAATGGCTTTCCAAAGCAGTAACTACAAAGTTCGTTCGTAGCGAGAGTACAACATGGATTGACTTGTATACCAGTTGAATATGCTGCCATTGAGTCAAGAGTCAGGGCTTTTAAAGGTTGGGAGTTCGATCTCGCCACTATATGTTTACTTTGGCCCTCTAAACAAGGATTCTACAATCCAGGGAAATGGTAGCTTTTTTAAAAGTACATTTGCTAGCCAGGATACAATGAAATAGTTTTTTTTTTTTTTATCAAAACGACCTTTATTTAAATTTAAAATTCATTGAAAAATTAAGTAATAACATTTAAAAAACAATACATTATGTGAGCATTAGATAAATGATATTTGGCCTCCGAGTGGTTGTCCTGACTTTAAAAATTGATTGGAAGTTTACATTTGTAAGTATTCAAAGGAGAATACCAAAATGAAATCAGCCCCGAGATCCGAAAGAGAATTATTACTGCCAATCGCTGCCTATTTGGTCTTAGAAGCCAATTAAGATCCTACCTGATTAAAAGAGGAACTAAAATTTTACTGTATAGAACTCTCATAAGACCAGTATTAACATATGCGTCTGAAACATGGTCACTAACAGCAAGAGAAAATTTTGGCAATCTTTGAAAGAAAAGTGCTATGAACTATTTTTGGTGGTAATGACAATGGAAATTGTAAAGTTCAAAATTGTTTCTTCTTCGCCAAACTTTTTAGAGATATTGACATCCTAAAAATTGTGAAACTCAACAAAATGTGATGGACCGGTCATCTCATGAGAATGGAAAGTGATAGAGCTGCTTTAAAGGTTTTCAATATAAGCCCTTTTGGACAACGACCAAGGGGAAGACCGAAAAAAAGATGGGTCGACTGTTTAGATTCTGATTTTAATGTTATTAAGATCAAAAATTGGAGATCCACGGCCAAGAGGAGAACAGCCTGGCTGGATCTTTTAAAGAAGGCCAAGGCCCACAATGGGCTATCGAGTCAGTTATGAAGAAGTATTCAAAGGCATTAAAATCTATGAATTATCACTTTCCAAAACACATGTTTATACAAATAGAACTTTCAAAATTATTTAAAGTTGGAGTGACAAGGTTCTTCTTTGTAATAGAAAACTTATCATTTTGTTAGGAAAAATGCATTGGAAAACTGTTTATGGATTTTGAATATTATTAACTAAGATTACGAACCATATCTGGACGTTACGGTCGTACATATCTCTGGAAGGCCTTATCTTTCACATGCCTGCTCTAAGTTATGATTAGGCCAACCAAGTATTGTATTAACCAACCTAATCCTGATCATATCTCATATTTGTATCTTTTCGGAACAATAAAAAATAATTTAGGTGAAAATTAATTTTTAATTCTGGACTTAAAAGAATAATTTCAGCTACCGTGCATTATTCTAAGGCAAACAAGAATTCACACGTGTTATTGTACGTCTGATAGCAGTCGTTCTACCTGATTTCATGTTGTTTTATAGACATTTATTTCAAAACACTGGCGAAGAACAGTGTGTTATTTATTGCTTATCAATAATCTCCATTTGTTTTACTTTATTATTATTATTCGTGTTTTCAAAATGAATAAAAATGAAGACATTTTCATATATAATAACAGGGATGTTTCGTACAAAGGTTCAATAAAACCCCGGAAATGAATCAGATGATTATAATTTTGATCTTCTTATGTGGCAATCCAAATGACTAAAACGTATATTTGAATTTCTATAATAGATAAATAAAACAAGATAAAAACTTATAGCATTGCTTAGTTTTTTTTATTTAAGAGGTTAAAGAAACATCCCAAAAGAAAACTGCATTAAAAAAAAAAAGAATTTAAAAAATATTAAATCAGCTAAGAAAATCATTAACATATTTCCCCATAATTAGTCCTACTATACCACAATGAAATTCTATTAAGAGAAACACCTCTCGCAAACCGTCGCCACAAATCCATTAAAAAAGTTACGTCATCGCCAGCCGCGAATCTATATATACACACACATAAAGATCTGCAATCTATTTATCGGCTTGCACAGATCTTCCCAACCCCAAAACGGAGGGATGGGGTGGGGGTGGGGTGGGGATTGGCACCCGAGGCAATCTATTTCCGCCCTTCGGCATTCGGAGATTCGTAATTAGTTGAGAAATCGAGCGTCGGTCGGGCCTGCTCGAATTAGACGCAACTGGTGGGCGTTCGAATGAAGAAATGGCACACCGATCGGATTTCGGCACTTTTCGGTTTCGGAGCACTTGGCACACTTTTTTTTTTCACTTTTCTGTTTGGCGGTGAGAGTGGACTAGTATCGAGTACGGAGAACTCATTTAGAGAGGAGGAACATTTAGCCGGAAGAGAGAGAGAGAGAGAGAAAAGTGGGACTCGTTAAACGGAGATCTTTTGGTGAGAGTGATAGAGGGCCGCGATAGGGTTAAGATGAAATTTGGCAAGGAAGTTCCGTTATTTATTATTTTTATTTTTTATTTTTTTTATCGTTAAATAATTTGGCTTGTCTGTTTAGTCGGTTAAAATATTAATGCCAGATGGCTGAGTGGCTAGCGCTCTAGCACTCGGTACCACACGTTTCGGATTCGAGTCCCGACGGTGCCAGGGATTTTTGGAGTTGGAATCCATTTTAAACCGTAGGTCCCGGTCTAACATGATCGCGGTGTGTTGCGGGGGTATTGTTACTCCGCGTCCGTAGCTTATCTTCAAGCTACACGCGCCTCCTGGGTAGGAGACGGTTTCTTTTTTACAAAGGAGGATTGTCAGCCCTCCAACGCTGTACAGTTATTAGCAAAGTGAGTACCATCGGTGCAGTGCTTGCCTTAAGGCATCAAAGACAACTGTCTAAGCCTTTTGCCAGCTGTATTAGAAAAAAAAAGCTTATCTTCAAAACATATATATATATTTTTTTACTAAAATTGAAAATATAAATTGTAGAATTTAGATAAATAAGTTTTCATACTGTTTTGTTTATTTTTATTACGTAAATTTAAACGTAAATCTAACTATTCCGATTGGATATTAGATTCAAAACTAAAATCCTTTGATTCACTGCCAAAGCTTTTTCGAGATTATCACACGATACAAACTAACTCGCTTCCTGATATTACAGTCCATGGTGGATTTCGAGACAGAAGATGGTTTCTTTTTACAGAGGAGGATTGTCAGCCCTCACACTCTCTACAGTCATTACTCTACTGTTTAAAGTGAATTCTGAACTACTACAAGCGTCGGGACTCGAATCTGAAACTTGTGGACCGAGCGCCAGAGCGCTTGTCACTCGCCCATTAGATTCCTACTTTACTATACAGCGTTGCTAATATTATTGCTTCACTTTTACAGATTATGAAAATAAATAAATAAATGACTGAAAGTAGATGCAAACGAAAACAAGCAATAAACGGCACGACATTCCTCGCCAACCTTTTATATTGAAAGACATGAAGTTAAAAATATAAAATTAAAAAAAAAAAATTGCGATAACATAACCGTTGCTAATTGTACAATATCACGAGAGAATTATAGTTTGCCTTAGAATAATACAATAATCCCAAATTCTCAATTTGGTCTAAAATTTAAAAATAATTTATAATTTAGTAATGAGTGTCACGCCAAGAAGTTTTTTTTTTATTATTATTATTCAACTGTATCTTTGATATATATTTAATATTAAAAGCTTTAGGATCCAGGCATATATACTGTAGCACATTTGAAATTTGAGTGTCTTGTATTATCATATGCATTATCGTCGAATTTATTATCCAGAAAGTCGCCGAATTCTTTCTAAAAGTAGTCTTTACTACTTAATGTCATTTCTTTCAAAAGATGGTCTCTATATAAATTGACTGAATTAAACAATCGATTAGACTACGATGCGATAGCAAAACAATCGATTCCTATGCCATTCGTTATTATAACAGCATATATCTAGCAGATTAAACGTTACCCAGCAGCCGTACGGAGTGGAGGGTAGGCTGCATTGCATCCATATTTTATCAACGATTTTGATTTAACACTTTAAAGGATGGCATCTGGCAGATACTTAATCTATGCTTTAATCATCTATCTGCCTTACGGATTTGTCATTCCCATTCCAGATATAGACATGGGAGTTTTCATTTCGACTTCCTTCGCCATGTTTTGAAACAGGCTAAAAAACATACGCAATTCGTAATTCGGAAATATAACATATTATTCACCGGTTCATTTCCAACCATCTTTCCGATATTACTGTATTTTTCATTTAAGTATTAATATTAATGTTTCAATAGATTCCTGTTAATCTATTTATCGATATTCAGTCTCAATTGCAGAGACTTGCATAAACAAGTAAATGCTTTTTCTTCTTTTCAGAAGAGAAAGCTTCTTTTATAGAAAAGTAAAACCTCACATTTAATATCATATTTAAATAATTTTTTTTTTTGTGGTATGCTATTGTATTACAATTTACTTCTTATTAAGCATCTACAAATTGATTTTCTTCGAAATAGACATATTTTCCCTAAAACCATTTGTAGCTAAACAACATTTTCATGCATACGTACACTTCAAATCTGTAACAGCTTAAGTTTCCTGTGTTGCTTACATATGTGTATATTAAAAGTACGTTACTTGAATCAAATATGAATAACAAACAATGTTTTAATTAGTTTTTTAAAAAAGTAAAGTTGCATATGAAGTGGTAAATATATTTTATAAAAATACGAGTATAATTATTTCCGGTATAGAATAAAGTTCATTGCATTTGCAATTATTCTTAATTTCCAGTAATGTAGTTCTGTTCAGATTTTTGTTTTAATTTCCAGATTTTTTTTCTTATTATTATTTCTAAGTAGTTATAAATCACAGAACTAAATGTAAAAATTTACAATGTAAAATTTATATATATATATAGCAAATAAGATTTTCAACATATATCTATTAATGTTCGATTATTTTTTATATACTTTAGATGGTTTAAAAAAATTAAACTTAATGAAGCTCTAATACTAAGTTAATTTCATTAATGATCTAATTTCTGGTATGTTACTATACATTCAAAAAAAATTCTTGGTACAGACCTTTCCTGGTTAAAAAAAATGAACTCTAATGAAGCTCTAATACTATGTTAATTTCATTAATGATCTAATTTCTGGTATGTTACTCTACATTAAAAAATTATGTCTTGCTACAAATATTTCGTCCTCTTCATTACGCATCAGAAATAACTGCAATCCTACATTATTTTCACCATACTTCAAGACCAACGACAACCTAATAAACACAAATCCACAAACACAAATCACCCTAACAAAAACCCCTCCGACGAATATCTACCAAAAATGCAATATCTTTTCCATTCCATTTGCTATTCCACGAACGATTCCCGGGCAAAAAGCACAGAAGCAACAGCAGCAGCAGCGGCAAAGAAAACCCTCAACTCCACTACAGGTGAGATATGAGGACCATGCATGGAACGCGAGTTATGGTGGCAGGAAAGTTTGGTCGTACATATTAGAACCGGAGATGCCCAAGGGGCCAGTTCCCATTGTTCCCGTTAGTAAGCAACAAGGGAAAGAAAAAACAAGATAAAAAAATGGTCGGGTCACGAATCTTGGGTCCTATTCAATCACTGATACAGATCGAAGTGGTGAGCCCCCCTCTCTCTGGGGGCGTGACCTTGCAGGATGTGGAATAAAATCGAACTGACAGGTCGTTCTGTTGCGAGGTATGTCGATTGTGGATTATATATTTTGGACTGAGAATGTTCTTTTAGTTTTTTTTTTTTTTTTTTTTTTTCGTGTGGCGTTTGTATGGTGCTTATCTAAATCAAGCCACAAGGCCATGCTGGAATGTCGGAGGTGGATCTCTGTTGTACAAAAGGAAGGATATTTTATTATTATTTTATTTTTATTTTTGTGTGAGGAGTTTTAAAGAATTCGGTATCGCTTCTCTTTGTTAAGTTGTGGTTACTTTTTACTTTTCTGAAGTTCGTGAATTGTGTTCCCTGGGCAATGAAATAGTAGTGTTGTCAGTTACCAGAACTTTTTTGTTTAATTTTTTTATGTTGGATTTGCTGTTGCTAGATTTTCCAACGATTGTTATCAACTTTCAATCGAAGTAAATTGGAGTGAATAGTAGTATTAAAAATTCTTTAAAGGTCTGAGATAAAGAACTGAAGGATAAAAAAATATATATACAGGGCAATATTGCTATATGAAGGGTAATTGCAAAAAAAAAAAAAAAAAAAAAAAAAAAAAGGAATTCAAATTATCATTCTTTAAAAATCAGAAGATATGTTTAATAACTTGCTGGTGCTATGTGGCTGGTGCAATATGCCGTTAAAAATATATTTTAAATAATTTACGATAGATACATTTGTAACAACTTAGATAGTCAATCATTTAAAAGTATTTAAAAAATATTACATAATAGATTCTATTCTAAGAGAACACAGCTCTAAAAGAAAGATTTAATTTTCTTAATAGAAAATAATAATTTTCTTTGAATTATGTAAGTTTAATACATTTAATTTTATATTTTTTAAAATCAAAAGCAAGGAGACGGCTATAGAATGCAATTTGAAAGATAAGAAAAAAATATGAAAGAAATTAGATTGGAAATAATTTATATTATTTTTTGTCTTTAGAGATTTATTTGGCTCGAATCAATGGTAAGTGTAACTGGAGGACATAATGTTTGAATCTTCTAGTGGCATCATTGAATCATAAAGATTCTATGATGAGAATCTCCCATCAACAATTAGGATGTTTGTTGGGATTTTTCTCCCCATACTCCTGACGAATATGAAATAATTGAACATGAAGAGAGCAGTAAGGAAACCATCTCCCTCTATAAACTGTTGTTATTTTGTCTAATCCTCAATGCCCAGCAGTGAAGAACGGACATTCCATGAGTAATCTGCTCATGGATGGAAGGCAAGTTTCTTTTCTGAGGGAGTAGCCGTAGGTAGAAGTCTGACTTGGCAGAAGGAGGGCAGTGCCTTCCGGAAGGACTTTTAGAGGGAACTCCCCGCATTTGCGTATCGTATGGGTGAAACCCCGGAAAATCTCCTATAAGGTAGTCCGATTAACAAGGCAAGATGCTAAACATTCCAAACGCTCACCGGCGGTGCCCGTTGCTACTGAGCCACGAGTCGGGCTCTCTACATACTAAATGGTATGAAAGATTCCCAGTTCCCCTTCATTTCTGGAGCTAGAAATTTCAGATGCTTTCTTCATTTGATTTGTTTGATTTTCCAAGACGATAATGAGGAACGAAAAAAACCATAGCCATAGAACGACTAGCCGTAGAAGACACTATTTGCCATTGAATAGTAAAATAATAATTTTTTTTTTTTTTTTTTTTTTTTTTTTTGCTCTTTGAAAAATGCTGCAGTTAAAAATTACTTACAAAAAAAAATTAAAGCACTATAAATTTTAAAATTTGTATTGTATAGAATATAATAAAATCAAGATAAAAAATGCATATTTAATTAAAATAGTAAAATACCGATAACTAAAGAACAAAACTACTTTTTAATAATTATCATTTATTTATCACTTATACACGTTTTTTTATTAACTTTTAATATATCTTTTAACATAATTGCAATTCACATACGCGATATAATTACACCGAACAATGATTTGATACTTTTCATTTTCCTATTCAGAATCTTTTTAAACGAATCCTTCCCATGGAAATCTTCCAGATTCCCCTCCCCTACGAGAAACAAACACAGCTTTCTTAATTGCTTAGATCATTGCATCGCAAAATGTGATTAAAGGTCAGGTTCTTCGGCTGAATAAATTATAAGGCAGGAATTATGTTTTTGCGATGATGGGAACATAAAAGTTTAATCAATTACTGCGTTAATAACTTTTTCTCCAAAGAAAGCAATGCACTTAATAGTGAACTGTTTCTTAAGACGTATGTAAGAATCTTTAATTTCTGTAGAGGTTGTTTTTTGATACCAAGTAATTTAAATTATCTCTATTTGTATCAGTTCTTATTATTTGTTTCTCTCTCTCTGCACTCTTTTTTTTTTTTTTTTTTTTTTTTTTGCACAATAAAGAATCAGTCAAGGATTTTGTTTTTGTGGGAACATTTTTAAATTAGAATAAAATGAGAAGAAATATGACTAGAAATAGTAATAAATATTTTTTTCATCAGAATAATTCTTTTTGTATCAAACATCTTTGTAAATGATTTGTAAGCCCAAAACATTACATCGTTAATGGAATTATAATCTTCTTGAAAAAAATTATAAATTGGCTTATCACAGAGTATAATCTCTTTGACAAGCCCTTAAAAATATTTAACAAAGTTTAATTTGATTTGTGAATATTAATATATAATATGATATGGGGTTTAGTCAATGACCAACAGTTATTTATGGGTCAGATACCTTTATCTTAACTCAAAAACAAGATATGTCGATAACTTGGGAGAGGAAGTTCTTAAGAGCTATATCTGGAACCTATCACAGAGGGTGATGTTTGGAGGAGACGTTACATTTATGAAATTGCAAAGTTGTTTGCAGAAAAAGATATCATAAATTATATAAAGCCAAAGAGAATTCAACGCCTAGGACACAGAGAGACAATAAATGATAGCAGAGGCCCAAAGATTTTCAAGGGGAAGTGATACAGTCAAAGAAAAAAAGGGAAGGCCAAAAAAAGAGATGGATTGATGAAGTGGAAAAGGATCTTAAGAACCTAAAGATCACAAATTGGAAAATCAAAACCTGAAACAGACGACTTTGGAGTTGTATTGTTAGGGAGGCCATGGTTCAACATGGACTGTTGTACCGGGGAGTTAGGTAGGTAGGTTTAGTCGATATTGATATTATAGTTTCAACATCAGGTTCAAGACAAACAAGCTGCCATAAAATTCAAATAAAAATATAATTAAAAAATGAGAAAGATTTTTACTTAACAATTTCTATTTTAAAATTTTAAATTATTCCTCAAAACAATAATGAAAAATAATATTTTTCATTGGGGTGCACTTGACCTGATATGCAGAGGTGTACCAATGTCGAATGGAAGGTTATTATTCTATACCCATTAGTGAGAAGGGGCGAGATATATGAAATTATTAACTATGTAATTATTATAATAAATGAGATATATGTAATTATTAATCATGAAAATCTTATAGAAAAACTTTCAAAGTAACAATTGAAAATTCACGTTGCTGCTGGGCCTCTGAAATTCGCCGGTGTATGTTCTATGAATATCTACAGGCGGTACAGAAATATTGAGACATTATATAATTAATTAATTAATTATGTATATAAATATTGTAATGTAATATATAAGAGACTTAAAGGGTCTGGTAGTCAAGAGATGGTGGTCTATTGCCCGGACAGAGTCAGTTCCTTCTTCGTGTGTCTACAGTTGTTTGGATTTGAGTTGTTATATCTGGAAATGTGTCCCGGCCATTCAATACGGCTTGCTTTTATAACTCTTACAATATCAGGTTATTTGAATTTGTTGTAAATTTCATGACTATATTGTATACTGTAGACATCCTTTTGCCTAATAGCATGAAAAATTTATCGAAAGGAATTTTTCTTTCAAAAATTAATAACTTTTTTAGATTTATTTAATGACCAGCACTCGCTGCCATACAAAACGATTGGTCTGATCTAAGTCTCGTATAAGTTAATTTTTGTTTTAACATTAAAGCTAAAGCCTACAGTCCATAACAAATGTAAACTGTTATAACAAATGTAAACTGTAAATTTGTATGAAGAGCAAACAAACAAGCAGATTTTCAAATTTATATATTGAATAATATGCTGATTTTGACACAGGAATCCTGTCCATGACAGAAAACTAGTATTTTAGTTAAATTAAAAAAGACATTGAATAAAATTTTTTTTTTAAATTTTAAATGTTTACTTTAATAAAGTAGAGCTAGACCACATTTCATGCTTTATTCCTTCATGCAAAACTGATTTTTTTTTTAAATCATAACTGATTGTTTTTTTTAATAATTTATCATATGATTTTATAAAATATAATTGACATATAATAAGGAGGGTTTATGCATCTGCGTTCTAAATACCTAAAATAATCGCAAGACGGAAACATGAATAAGAAAAAAAAAAGCAAAGAAAGTAAATTCAGACCGTGACCTTAAAGGAATGAAAAATTTATCATTCCCATAATATCTTAATTCCCGTATCCAGTAAGAGATGCAGAAACGTTTATCGCATCGCATCTCACCACTTTTTGTGCGTCTCATTCTTCTACTGAACTCGAAGAAACGTTCTCGTGATTCGTCCACCCCATCCTCCCCCACCTCTTTTATCTCAATCATTTCTCATTCCTCACGATCGCGCTCAACAAAACACGAGTAAGAATTACGACATCAAACTTTTCTAGGGATTTACTCTAATTTGAGTGATGCTTCATTTACTCTAATTTGAGGGATATTTCAATTATGTTCAGGTTTGAAAATCGAAAATGTGTTTAAGTGTAGAGAAATAGTAAGGTAATTTTTAAACTGTAGTTTGATTTGGTTTGGTTTGGAGCTCCACGGTCATTTCGTGCACACTTTAGGCTAATTAGACCGAGACTTAGCCTTAAAGTGGATTCCGAACCACTCACAAACATCCATGTCATTGCCAGGATTGAAATCTGAAGTCTGTGGTACCAAAAGCCAGAGAGCTAGAGAATTGGCCATCAGACCGCAAACTGTAGTTTGAGGACGGAACAACCTGAATCCCAACAATAGATGCAAAATCAATTTCCCATATTTATGCGAGGATATGTACTATAAATTTGTAAACAGAAAAGTCCTTCCGAGATCCACGAGATGCTAAATTTGGGGTAGACAGGCGTTCGTTTTAAATTGAGATGGTACCAGTGGATGTAGTGTAACAGACCTTCTATGTGCTCCCTGGTTAAGGGTGAATTTATTATACAACTGCAATTTTGGTGGCAGATGATGTCTAGTCAAACTATCCAGCATTTAAAAGTATAACGACAAATTATAATTTGCATGTTGCAATTAGAAAATCATGATAATTTTGTTTAAATAAGTATCCAGTTTTCAACATACATGCAGAAATAATTTTAAGTAATATAATAGATGTTCGGATGATAGTTATTAATTAGAGAAACATAATAGCTACACCTCAAATTCCTCACGACAGCTCACAACAAAGCAAGAACAGAAATCAGAAAGTTGCACAAACATTTGTAGTGACTTACACTAATTTGAATTCCCGACGCTCGCTCACAAGAACAGAAATCAGAAAGTTACCATCGACAGACATTTGTAGTGACTTACTCTAATTTGAATGATTCTTCGCTTATGTTAAGTTTGAAAATCGCGGCTAAGGTGAAGTATATGGGGAGGTTGAAGTAACTTTTAAATTTTAGTTTGTAAGTTGTAATTGCGAGAACTAATCATCATATTGAAAAAAATACCCACACGTTTAAGAAGGATATAGTTAGAAATTTGAGTATTAATTATTAATCAGAAAATATAATAGCTATATTTTTAATTCATCATAATAACACACGAGGAAACAAGAATATAAAAAGAAAAATTAAGGCAGCACGCATTTGGAGTGATTATCTTTAGAAATGATTCTAGATTCAGTTCGAAAACTGAGGTTGTGTTACTTCTTCCCATTTGCACCTTTTGAACACAGAAATGTTGAGGTAATTTCTAAATTTTAGTTGGCAAATTATAATCTGTAATCTGCAAAATATAATAGCTGTGTTGAAATAGGAAAGAGTTTTGGACACATTTTCAAAAATAACTAAAATTAATGAGATTGGATATTAAAGCTATAATTATTAATATCAAAAACATCAATGGTTATAGTTAAATACATGTTGAGTTTTCAAAAAAATGTTTAGAAACAATTTAACTTATTATAATTAAAAATTCTAAGCGATTAAATGATAATTTTTCGATTATTTTATCTGATGATTATTGTCCTTGAATTCTCCTTTAGCAACTTGATTACAGTTATTATCAATCTTTTTAAAATCTAAATTATGCACAACTTTTCTATAGATTGTAATTTTACGTTTTGAAAGCAAATTTCTTAAGAACATTAGGAAATTTCAAACGAATAAAACCTAATAATTTTATTAAAGTTCTAACGTAAACCTTGGTTTAATTGTATTGTGTGTTTGCATTGCTTAAGAAAATTAATGATTAAGGCGTAATTGATAATTTTGTTCTAATAGAATTCTATTGAGTTAAAAATAACGATAGTTAACTGATCATATATGATGGATACACATATCTTACATTGACACTGTATCGCCTTCACGCACGAAACTTCTTAAATATCTACAGGCGAAAACACCCATTACAAATATGAAATAATTCCGCCGCAGGCATTGTCGTAATCAACTACTTTCAAAAACGGGAGACTCGATGGTGATTGTAACAAAATGTGTAAAAACGTCTCGTATAGATATTCAGGCTACCTGGTGGGAAGTTTCTGGACTTTTTCCCATACTTTAATCAAATGCGAGGCAGTTACACTTAAAAAAAGCAAATGCGAACCACTTTTTTACTCGTTGGAGGAATACATAAACTGTACATGAAGCACATCAATGTTCAACAAAATAACAGAAATATGAACTGATACCGAAATATTTTTTGGTAATATAAATGAATTTTATTCAACTTCTACTTTTCACATGCTTTAAATTGTGTGATTATTATATAATGAGATTTGATTTGATTTGGTTTGTCGCTCTACTGTCATTTTTTTTGCACACTTAAGGCTAATTAGATCAGGACTTATAGTTTAACATGGATTCCGAACCACTCCCAAATGCCACCGCCACCGCCAGGATTTGAACCTGAAGCCTGTCGTATGAAAGGCTAGAGCGCTAACCAATTATCCATCAAACCGCTACATAATGGCAAATAAAATTTATAGTTAAATTAATTACGTTAGGATAGTTTCGCAGGTGGAAACAATATAACACGAATCCGCAAACAGTCCTTAATAACAGGTATGAATTGGTAGTAACATGAAAACAAATTTAACATAAATAGAAAGAACTAGGAACGAAAATTTATGTACAAATAAAAGTAAACAACAGTTAGTGTTTATTTTAGGTGTATGGCATTATTTTAAAATAGTTCAATTATTGCTCTTCCTCACAAATGAGTAATAATAATGTAATACCTACAAGTTTAACGTGGATTCCGAACCATTAACAAACAATCATCTATGGTCAGAATTCGAACCTCTGAAGTATGTGCTACCAAAGGCCAGAGCACTAACCAATCGGCCATTAGGCCTCTATATGATAGGAATTGAAATTTACCGCTAAATTAATTACTTTAGGATAGTTTTGCAGGGGAAAACACTTTAACACGAGTCCTTCTACAGTCCTTAATAACAGTGGATTACTTCAGAATCACATATAAATTAGTAATACCACGAACATTTAATATTAACAGAAAGAACTAGGAACAGAAATTTGTTTTCAAACAAAAGTAAACATCAGTTAGTGTTTATTTTAGGTGTACGGCATTAGTTTAAGATTGCACAATTATTGCCCTTCCTCACAAGTGAGTAATCATAATGTAATACCAAAAAGAGGCGAGGTTGTAGTCCTTTAGGTTTACATCTATGCAATTCGAATGGCACAATACACTCATATATCAGTTCGATCTATTCTCGAATTGTAACGTTCCTGGTATTTTACGATGAGAATAATTGCCCGCTTTGAGATTTTGCATATAAAAAAGGCAGAATATCCGTTCACGAATCTGATAGTTCTACCTTATACCACAGAGCTTATCGGTATAATAACTCCGCCTTGATGCGTATGAAATCTGGCCTTTATGCAGAATAATCTCCAAATCATATCGCACATCTGATGGTTCAAAAATGGGATATCCTTTTCTCCAATTGCATTTTGAGGTCTCGCATCAAAAGAATGGTTTCGCGTTCAAATTTTGGATGGTGGGAAATGAAACAAAAATAACGAAAACCTAGAATCTGTACGTTTCCGACTCGTTTTGAATAAGAGACATGGTGGATTTCAAATATGGGACGCTTCAGATTGGTTTTTGAATTAACAAAAGTTATACTATAGCAGATTTTAATTTTCGCATGTTTAATTGTTTCAGATATTTATTTCTCTAAAGTTCGCTTCAATTGATATTTAAAACAGTTATTAAATTATGTACGCTTTATAATTCAATCTTCTAAGTGAGCATCCAAACTTATTTGAATGAATTAAAAAAAAGAAAAAAAATAGATGATTAACTTGTTGAATTAAAAAAAAACATCTTTGTTTGATGAATTTAAAGAAACAAAGAGGTCGTGGGAACATATAATTATGTTGAATTTAAATATAATTATGCTAGTCAAAACTGTTTTTTTATGTAATCACAATAAAAAAAAATACTATATCCTTATAATTGTAACCTCTCATGTAACTGTCAGAGTGAATATAGGCCATTTTAAAGTAATAAGATAAACTACCATTAAATGGCAGATACCCAAATAATAAGAAAAATATTGTATGTATTGTAGATATTAAAATAAAACAAACTTTTAGAAGTTATTAGAAATTTTTTTTTCAATACAAGAAATTAATATTTTTTCTAAGATAATTTCTTAAATACAATAGGATTTAAATTTAAAATATTTTGCTTAATTATTCCAAATTTTTATACTCCAAATAGACATTTATAATTATAGAAAAACAATTTAAGAGTTAACAATTACCAGAGATAATGTTGTTTAGGGTAAAAATGTCTTAAAATATCATTGAGATTGCTTATTTAGATTTAATCTAAATCAGTTAATGCAAAAAAAAAAAAAAAAAAAAAAAAAAAAAAAAATTTTTTACTAATGATAACAATTTTAATAATAGTAATGATAGATTTTCAAATAATAAACGAAATATTGTTATTTTATATCGTAAAATATAAAACAACCATTAGAAATTATTTTTAAAAATCTTTATCCAAACAATTAATATCTTTTTATGGCGATTTAAATACATCAATTTCTTCATTTATTTGTTCTACATTTGTAAACTTCTATTATTCTTCTGAATTATTTTTTTTATCCCAATTATAAACAAAGCAATTAAAACGTTGGGAAAATAACGAATAAAATTTTATAAAATGTTCTCCGTTTAAAAAATATATCTTAAAATGACATTGCGATTGCTTATTTTGACAAAATAATCTAAATCAGTGTCTGACATTTGTTACTGGTCCATCAAACCAATTTGGGAATTTCAAATCGAATGAAGATTTTGAGTGACATTTTAATTTAAATGTTCAAAATATCTGCCAACATAAATGGCTGGGAAAAGAAGATCGCATAAACTGTCATTGCTTAGTGGCAATATTTGTTTGATGTTAAGTAAAATACAAAAAATCAATTGACATTTTTTTGTTTTGATCAATTATGATACTATTGTTTAGTTTATTGTATGTCAGAGAAATTTTTGATTCCCCACGAGTTTATAATATAAAACTTTCTTTGATCTAATTTTTCTTGTTTTGGTTTGGAATAATATTTTTCTTATTAAACAACAGCAAAATCTGATATAATTAAAAAAAGAAAAACTTACATTTCTTAATAGTATACAATAAAGTTTTTTTAATATTTGGATATTTTTTCTATTTGAGATGCCTATTTGAAGAGGGATGTTCGTATGATAATGATAAAAAAAAAAAAAAAAAAAAAAAAAAAAGTGAAATTTTGAAGAATATTTTCAAAAAATAAAAATGGACAATATTAAAAGTATAAAAAAAAAGGTTATTTAAATTTTAAGTTACATTTCAGGCAAATATAGAAAGCGAACAAGAAAGAATTCTGTACTATTAAAATGTTTCAAAAACTTCCTACCAGAAAAATATTTTCTTTTTTGAATGCTATTTCATTTGATTTTTATATAAAATGGAACCTCCATTAAAAAAGTACACTTAACTCCCCTTTTTTTCCTTTTTCTTAAATGGTGCAACAGCCCATGATGGGCCAAGGCTGTCTGCCGACTGGCAGATTCCAAAACATAAGATATTTCTTGTATTTACGGGGTAGGATTGCTAGCCCTACGCCCAATGCTCTACAGTCATATTAGACTGGGAACTACGGTTTAAGGGGGATTCTGAACCACTACAAATATACTACTACATAAAACTACTGGCACCGCCCAGGAATCGAACCCGAAACCTGTGAAACACGTCTGTGTGTGCATATCACCGAGCGCCACACTATTAGTCAATCGGCCCATCCTCTTTTTTAGGAATATTAATTTATTTCTACAATATAAATTAAAACTGAACTTCCCTTTTCCATTTTTCCTTCGAACATATTTCTATGCAAAATTTATTAAAATTGTGCTAGTATATTTTTATTGAGAATAGATGGCAGTAACATACAATTTACTATATTTTGCAGCCAATGAGTAAGTGGAGATCCAGAGCTTCTGCGACCAATTAGAGCACCAGATTACTCCCCGAAAACTGGTGCCGTTTAAGCAAGTTCTTCCGAATCTACTCGATAAGAAATCACAGACTTTTTCTATCTCTACGATTCAATGTGAAGCTATCCAGGGGGCTAGTAATCAGCTAGTGCATTATAGATTGGTTCGCTTTGTGCATCTACATCCCCAGCATAAAACATTCAATTCTTCCAAAAATTTAATCATTGCTTTATTTTTTTAAATATACATCACATCTATAGATTTTCGTTCCATTTGGTTAAACCCTTATTAGTACATCGTTTATCCTTTGGCCATAAATTGCATTCCTTTTATTAGAAATCTGAAATGTATCCGTAACTTTCGTTTATATTGAAGCTAATGATTTCTGTGATTGATCACAGCACTGGTGACGGATGGTTGAGAGACAAGTGTATAAAGAGGAGTAAAAGAAAAAGAATGGAAACACTTCACTTGCACAATAAGATTTATGCTTAAGAAACGACCGAGATAAAACAAATAACGTTAAATAAATACTAATGCTGCCAAAAAGAAAGAAAAAAATATTTTGGAAGTGAACAAAAAAAAATAGTGCATTAGTTAAGCCTTCCGCCAAACAAGCCAGACACGTACAAATAAAAGGATCATTTACAGGGCAATTTAAGCTTATTTTTAAGTCAAACTAAATCTTTTTTTTTCTGCAGCGCACTTGGTAAACTCCTTACTCACTGAAAACTAAATTTTATATTTAATATGTCAGTTGTCTTATGTTCAACTTTACTTAATCATTATTATAGACTATGAAAATCATTTTTTTATATTTACATTAAACTTTTTTACAATTTTACTACAATTTTGCCTACAATTTATTTTTAATATTAAAAAAAATGTTCTAGGAATACTAGTATTAAAGACTCTGCTGAAAGCTTTGTTGGTATTTTCACTTTAGGACATTCTACCTAAAGAAAGGCAAACATATAACAAATTCAGGGTTGCCCAGGATTCAAAAAAGGAGAGTTTCTTTATTGCATCCATATTTTGGCTTTCCATATGCTTGAAGACTGGAATCATAGGAAGAATCATACCCTTCTCCTCCAGCTCAACGAAAGGTCATTTAAGCCTACAAATTTAGCACCACAATTCTCAACATTGACAAAGCTTCCGATTCGTTTTCCTTCGCGGGTTTCGAACCCAAATTTAAAAACTCAACGCGCTTTTCATCAGACCAACCTGCCTTTCCCAGTTAAAAGTCATATATAAAATAACTGATTCAATAACGCAATAAAATATAATGCAAGCATAGCTCGTAAAAGTTTAATGCATCAAATCCCGGACAATATTTTATATCAAAGTTGGATATACTTATTGGTGGCCGGGGTCAGAGTTAACGTGGAGGAGGTCTTGGGTTCGAATTCATTGGCAGAGTGCGTTGCAGTCAGTGCTTTCAGAAACGAAAAGAATCTATGCTATTATAGTAACATATATAGTTCTCCCCATCAATAATAAGACTGCCTGGTGGGCGTATCTGGATTTTCTGTTATATGACACGTTAAGGTACGGTTACCTTTACAAGTTTCCCTCACCACTTCTTGGTGGATTATTTATGGCATATATAGGTGCAACACACAAGGCTTTCAGATGCTCAACAACAAAAAAAGTATAAAAGTTGGATATAGGGTATTTTTACGCTACATAACACAGTAATAGACAATGAATTCTATATCACTCTTAATAATTAATTTTAATTGAAAAAGTTATTCACATTTTATGTCAATGAACAAAAATATATTATATACTGACTATTTACAATTTTAAATTTAACTGTAGGAAATTAGCGTAGAAAAATGTCTGGTAATAAAATTTGGTAATTTTTATTCCGTTTAACAGATGAAACGACGAATTGAAATTTTAAAATCACATCAAAATTTATGTAGTATTAATCTAGTACAACTTTCCTTATTCATTTACAAATGTATCTAACTTTTAAAAAAAATGAATCAATCATTTAATTCAATACTTTCGAGGTTTAAATAAAATTTTCAATGATTGACGAACATGCGGAAATTGTTTTTATTAAATTTTATAACCAGTCAAGAAATCAGATTCTTCTGGTTTTTTTTTTCATCTGCATATATCACTCAAAACTCTATCCGGAAATGCTAACTCCATGCTGATCGTGCACTTGTCCATCAGGAATCAAAGTCCCAGTTACAACCGATCAACTCCTTTTTCTTGCTGTTTGATAAAAATCCCTTTCAGCTGAAGAACTCTAAATTTAAGAACTTGATCACCACTTTCAAATATTACCTTTCTGAACCAAGGCTAAAATCTATGTAATATTAATCTAGTGTAGATTCCTTTGTAAAAGAATAAGGAAATCTGAATGTTTTAATAATGAATCAATCATTTAATTCAATTCTTCCGAGTTTAAATACAATTTTCAATGATTGAAGAACATCCGGAAATTGTTTTTATTAAATTTTACAACCAGTCATGAAACCAGATTCTTCTTCTTCTTATTTTTTCCATCTGCATATATCACTCAAAACTCTATCCGGAAATACTAACTTCTTGCTGATCGTGCACTTGTCCATCAGAAATCAAAGTCCTAGTTACAACCGATCAACTCCTTTTTTCTTGCTGTTTGATAAAAATCCCTTTTAGCTGAAGAACCCTAAATTGAAGAACTTGATCACCACTTTCAAATATTATCTTTTCTGAACAAGGCTAAAATCTATGTAATATTAATCTAGCATAGATTCCTTTGTAAAAAAATAAGGAAATCTGAATGTTTTAATAATGAATCAATGATTTAATTCAATTTTTCCGAGTTTAAATAAAATTTTCAATTACTGAAGAACATCCGGAAATTGTTTTTATTAAATTTTACAACCAGTCAAGAAACTAAAATCTTATATATATATATATATATATTCATCTGCATATATCACTCAAAACTCTATCCGGAAATGCTAACCTCTTGCTGATCGTGCACTTGTCCATCAGGAATCAAAGTCCTAGTTACAACCGATCAACTCCTTTTTTTCTCTTTGATAAAAATCCCTTTTGGTTGAACCCTAAATTTAAGAACTTGATCACCACTTTCAAATATTACCTTTCTGAACCAAGGTATAAACCACATCCCAAGAAGGGTTTGAATTGTAAATGTTCTCATATCTCGATCCATCTCTGGAATGGTTCGTGACTTATTCTTTTGGAGAGATCTTCTCCGCGTGACCTTTCTAAAAAAGGGTTTTTAGACATCAAAACAACAGAACTAGCGCCTTCTTCCAGTTCTTACTTGGAGAAAAAAAACTTGTTTATTTATTGTTGGGGGTGTTTGTCAGTCATACATGTTTAAGGATAGGCTGACAGCTGCCTATCTAACAAGTGAAATCTCTTAGCATGAGTTCAAAACCACGGATGAGTCTTCTTTTCTCCTTCTTCTTTTATCTTGCAAGCATAATTTCGTGCCGTTTTATATTTAGAGTTTTTGATTTGAAGGTCTGATCTGTGATTTATGCCGACTCGGTTTGGAGCTGCATAGCAATTTTTGTAAAAAAAAAAGGCTATCCAACATACATGGGGTAATTTTTATTTTTATTTTTTGAAGATTTCTAGGAAATGGCGGTGCCTGAATGCCAAATTTCAATGGGTTTGACTATGAAAACATTTCTTTACTACTCAATTTTCCCAGTAATAATTGCATACGAAAAAGGAATCGTTTTGTGGTTAATACTCCTTATTACTGTACTTTATCCACATCTCTTTATGATAGAAATAAACACAAAACCAAAGCTTAGTTTGAATTTTTGAAATACTTCATTAAAAAACTTTAATTTATAAGTTTTATTAATAATGCATTTAAAGCATGTTCTGAAGGTGGCCAGCTACACTATGGAATCGTCTATTTTATGTATGCATATATATGAAAGAGTCGTTTATTAGAAAGATCCACTGTTTTAATTGACCAAAATTTTACTGAGATATTAGAGAGTTTTTTCATACCGTACGTTAGTTACCGTAGGACGTCCGTTAGCTTTTTCTCCCTAGTTCTCTCTAATACCAATTGCCGTAACAAGTTATCAACCAAACTTTAGGAAGCTAATTAATAGTATAGACAGTATAAGAGGACAATAATAAACACCCCACAAGCAATTTTACTTTCTTTACAAATTATTTTAATAGAATCAAAATGATATTTTTGGATAGTATTTCTATTGTAACTTCTATGCTTCTGAGTAAAATAATTTCTTTTGGACATTAATCATCTTTAGTTTACCAAAAATTTATTTTATATTTTGTTTAAATTTATTACATACATTTATTATATGGATTTTATTTGCCCATGCGGGTCGCAACCTGTGTTATGATTAATAATACTTTACCCTAAAATCATTAATCTATGAAAACTTTTCTTACATAAAAAGTAATAGATGAAATAAAATCAAAGCATGCCGAAATCTGACATTTTCTAGTTTCAAGACTAAACATTTCAGTCTTGACACGATCTGTTTTATACATGCAGAATTATTATTTTCCTATATATAATTTCAAACAAATTGTCAAACTCATAATAAGCAAAAAAAAGTTTTATACTTGAACACCCTTTGAATGAAAAACGAAATAACTTTTTAAGGTTCAGAGGCATCTAAAAGTAATTCTTTGATTTAGTGGAACTCATAGCAATTAAAACTCCAATTAAATAAAGACTGAATAAGCTGACACTTCTTTTTCTATTTGAGATGGCGGCATATGCTACAGCCACTGAATGAAAAAAACTATATACGTATTGGCAATTTTGGCCGTCTTGTAAGCAATTGCGACAGTTGGATTGCTTGGATGGCGATTCTAGATTTTTCTCCTCCTTCAGCAAAATATACAAATACGGGGTATGCATGTCCTCCCGGAAAGCGTTATCCCTCACAGTTAGGGACTGACCTTTTCACAACGAAATGGTCTCCACCTTCCTAAAGATATCAATAACATGGAGAGTCCAGGGGGACATGTACTGAGATCATTAAGGAAAAAAACCCATCAAATTCTTCTACAAAAATCACGTGGCCTGACGGACAATTAGCTAGTACTCTGCCCTTTGATATTACAGACTTCAGGTTCGAATCCTGGCGGTGACATGGATGTTTATTAGTGGTTCGGAATCCACTTTAAACTGTAGGTCTCGGTTTAATTAGCCTAAAGTGTTAAAACAATAACCGTAGGACGATCTACAAAAATCATAAATCTACAAAATCATAGATTTCCTTAATTTTCAACAAATTGATGCATAAATTCATGCAAGATCTTAATTTCACTGGTATAAAAATTGCTGAGCTCACCAAAAACGATAACGATTAAATTGAGACTTTTATATCATCAAATGAACCCTAAAAACCAGTTTGTAAAAAAAAAAATATTCTAATTTCTTATTTCGAAGTGAGAACAATATACAAAGCTGCATACAAGAGTCAATAACGAATATTCGGAGAAAAATTAAACAATTATACAATGACTAATTCACATTAGAAATCGTTCGAAACAGGATGTCTAATATCTCACAGAGATAAGCAGATTTCTTTATTTTCAGAGATTTATGTTATTTAGTGCCAGTTTAAAAAGTACAGAAGGAAAAAAAATCTTCTTAGTTAAAGTTTTTTTTTTCTTTTGTTACAGGAAACCACAATTTCTTTTGCTTCAACGAAATCTGCTTGCCAACGATTTTTTTCGAACAAAAGAACATTTGATGCTGTCGATTTAGGTGGGACGAAAAACCATTTCACCGTGTCATGGTGTATCCGGTCACCTAGTGAGTGTGTTGTCAAACATAGTACTGTTGAAGTTTCGAACGCATCCACCGATTTGAGACAGACGGTGAGAGATGAAGCAAAGAGATCGCTACAAAAAGCAATTATAACTTCCTTTGTGGTTGGTGGTGAAAAATATCGCAATCGACCGGAGATCGATGCAGAGGAAATAATCGATTCATCGTCCTTCAGTCGCGACGGACTTTTCTCCTGGAAGTGAGATACAATAGATAATTGATTGCTTTCGTCATTGCCATTTGGGTGACAACCGGATGAAGGAATAATAACAGATTGTTGCGTGATTTTGTTCTGTTTCTGGAAAGCTTCGGTATCAATGGATTCGCTTCCCCAAATAATGGAAAGGGAAAAGTTGCATTTACTTTTAAAAAGTTGGTTGCAGGTTGGGTTTGATTATAATTTATTTTTAAAAAGTTATGTAACGTCTTATTTCATTTGTCCGTTTTTAAATTTTCAAACATTTCAAATAAGAAAATTAAATAGCAATAGAAATAGTTAAAACATTACATATTTTGGAAATTGTCTTTTATTCTCTACAATACGGGACATCTATGGTCCTACGCATCTAATCATGAACTCCTTTATCTTTTCAATCATTTTGCAATGGAAACCATGCTTTGAATAAACGTTGTTCACTGCAGCAGCTACATTTCAAGTCAATTACCCTTAAACAATAGGAATGAGTGATTAGCACCTTTCACCCACATTTAAAACCCGATTGGGGATCTGTTGAGTTACAAATTTATAGTGTGAACACTATAAATTTGTAACTCAACAGATGCATTGTTTCATGGTTAGTTATAGTTAGAGTATGTACAGTTTTGTTTATTTGTATGGTTTCAAATTGAGATCCATTAGTTCAGAAGACCAACATGTTAACCACCGTGAACTCTAAACTCATAATTACCGTCCTTTAATAACGTTAAATACGTTTACTTAACGTTAAATACTTTACTTTTAATAACGTTAAATAAACGTTAAATTCATGTAAAGCAATTGTAAAAATTAGAATTTATCAGTAACCCGATTCATGCGTAATGGTAATATGTGTAGATAATTTGCAGATTTGGTTTGGTTTGTCGCTCTACTGCAATTTTTTGCACACTTTGGGCTAATTAGACTGGGACCTACAGTTTTGCGTGGATTCCGAACCACTTACAAACATCCACGCCACAGCCAGGATTTAAACCCGATGCCTTTGGTATCAAAGGCCAAAGAGCTAGCTTGACCTTCAGACCAGAGATGGCCATCAGGCCGCAGATAATTTGCAAGAGTATTTCATATTGGAATTCGCTGGAGGAGTCCATTGCGGCCACTGATTTAAGAAACAAGGAGATTTGATGATGATTCTGACAACAAAGAGATTTAATGATGATTCTACATCGATAATTCGGTTGATTGGTACCAGTTTTCTGGGATACCACACATAAATCCGGGAGCAGTTACGCCTAAAAAAAATTCATCCAGGAAACAAATATTTCGCCCTTATCATCTGAGGGCTGTTCGTGGCATACATCAGTGATAAAAGAGGTCCATTGATGTGCAAAAGAGAGAGAGAGAGATGAAAGATAATAGGAAGAGAGTTAAAAGATTTAATATGTATTTTTATTATAAATAAATCTAAATTTTATCACTCTAAATAACATTTAAAGATATACCTAAGATCCATATAAAAGGAAGATTTTATTGCATAAAGATCTGACAGTTAAAGGGATTTATTTTGCTATTTTTCCTTTAAGAAAATTTGGTGTACGATTGAATTAAAGTGTTTTTTATAACACAAAGCAGTTAACAGTAAAACTCCATGAATTGTAATTAATTTCACCCGAAATAAATTGTCATACAAATACAATAATTAATATTTTAATGGTTTAAAGTAAATAAATAAGATCTATGCACCATTACGAAACATATAAGGACTGAATCTTTCTGAAAGCGAAATTCCTTTGCAAAAAGAATTTATTTAAAAGAAATACGTATTCATTTTCAAAGCACAGAGAGTAAAAGAGAAAAAAACTCTCAGAAACATATTTAAAAAAAATTTTTTTTTTATAAAAAATCATCATTCCAATATAAATGAAAATCTTTTCTAAAGTGGTAAGCTACACGCAGAAGAGCAACTCTCATTGCTCATTTTTGATCTGCTGATACATTTTAATGGAATTTAGAATTACAGAAATGTTATAAAGATTATAAAAAAAGGGGCATTACGTGCATTCTTCCTGTATTAAAAATCGCACTTTTTCGTATTTTCAGTCTTTTCTAGTAGAATGCATTCAAAAACCTGTCCTCGAGTAACGATTTGCGACAAAAATATGTAATTTAAAAGCGAAAAAGATAATTAATAACACACCTTTACTAAGTTTTTTAATGCACTGTGGCTCGGAAATTTTTCTTTCTTTTTGTATTTTTTTTTCTCTGCCTTACTCACTTTTTTTTCCCCCTCTTAAAGTGCCATTTTTTCCCTCGCGCTTTCCCCCTTTTCTTAGCGTGGGGAAAATTAATACAAAGTTCTTTCTTCCTTTTCACGCATTTTTTTTATTATTTTTAATATTTCTCAAGAAGAAGTCGCAAATGAAATAATAATAATAAAAGATTTTTTTTAATTGTTCCTTTTTTTTTTTTTTTTACTTCGTCCCTTCTTCTCTTTAGCGATGCAAACGCAGAAACACTAAAGCCATATCTCAGAAGGAAAAAAAAAAGAAAAAAAAAACTGAAATGTGAAAGTTTCGAAAACAAATGAGAGAAAAACGCAGAAGGGGAAAAAAAAATTAGTGAAGGCAAGGGAGTTTTTTTCCCCTCCCAATCTCCTCCCATTTAACTCATAAGGCGTAGAAAAAGCCAACATTCTCCCAATAATAGGAACACCTGAAAGAATTAATTATGCGGTTTTGTCCTAAGAATTAATATCCAAAGTTATTAAAACAATGCAGAGGGAAAAAGAGAGGGAAACGAGAATTCCTCAGTCACAAATGTTACGTCTCCAAATATGCAAAGACTGACGAACAATAGGTAAATCTGGGAGGTATGGAAGACCCAAAAAAACACCCCTGAGGTTTACTAAAACTATTTTTTTCCCAATTCCTCTCCCCTTTCGTTAGATGGCCTTAATTTTTTTTTTCTATCTCCTTCTTTTCTCATCAGAAATTCTTTTTTACAGTGGACACAGGATAATGAAAAAAGTCCATGAAAAGAACTTGCCTGGAAAACAGGGAAAATTATCACGGTACAAAAGATGGAATGTGATTACTGTACAAAGATGGCATCTGAATACATCTGGGTATGGGAAACGGATACATATCTCTCCACTTCATGGAAAAAAATATTTTTAGGTATCTCAAAAAAAAAAAAAAAAAAGAAGCCTGGAGCTTTAGTATTACTTAACTGTTATACTGAGGTACAGATTTCAAAGCCCTTTGTTCGAAATCATAGGCAATATATTGTATTAAGTACTCATTTAAGCGATTATTTTTTAATTATGAAATCTTTATAACATGAAAATTTCATGTCTTAAGAAATTACAAAAGTATAGAAAAAGTGATCAAAAATACCATATAAAATTACTTCGTAAGAATAGTTTTTACATCAAAGCCTTTTATTACATAAATTACAGCTATGAACAGCTCCTGATTAAAGATGGACCAAGATGAAAGAACAATAGCCTTTCGGGGGAGCTTTCAAGGATAGTTGAAGTGTTTTATGGTAAAAAAACCCACAGAACTTCTATATCTAGCTCTATTGTTTATCCCACACATAAAAAGTAAAAAAATAATTAAAATAAAAGGTTGCAATATTATTCCTTTGTAAGAAAATATTAAAAAATTTATGTCTTAATCATCGATTTTGGAACCCTTGATCATTAGAATTATAACTGTAAAGACCATAACTTCCATAAAGTTTCTATTTAGATATAAATATAAGTAAACGCCAAATAACGAAATACTGTGAAATACTATTCCCATTATTTCGTTGTGTTCAATTTAATTTTCAGAGTAGCATCAAATCCTTTTCTAAACGCGTGAAAATTAATTTCAAACAATATCTGCTCTTGCTATCTTTCAAAAATTATTATCCCATACATATAAAATGTAATAAATCTATTGTTGCAAAATGTTTAAGTATTTATCTGAAAGCCTATAAAATCTCATTAGTAAATATTCAGTACATATTTCATATTAAATGTTAACTTTTCCAGAAAATATTTATCGCATCAATACGACTGGCTAAAATGGTTTATTTAGAAATATTGTTTTCTGTTTATTTCAAATTAGGAAAATTTTGACGGAAGTTCATTTGTCGCTACAAAAGCTAATATGTAACAAATTCAACGTTACATTTAATTCTACACTACACAATCATAACTCAGAATAGACATTCTCAAGGATGGCATCTGGCAAGTTAGCTTTCTCATGTATACTTTCTCAAGGATTTCATAACATAGGAGTTTCCCATGTCTATCCCCGGTCTAGACACTTAAGTTTCGTTTCGATATCACGCCGGTTTTCGAACCAAGTTCCTTTAGTTCAGAAGCTCCAACTCACCAGGCCACTCCAGCCTAACTTTTCATAATATTGGTAATTCAAAATTAATTAATGTACAAATTTAAAATAACAAAAAGGTCTTTCTATTGAGTTCTAGAATCACTGTGTGAACTTCTCAACCTCTCGGTCTGAATATGCTGATTCCAAATTGTAGTGACATCAAGAATCATCATTGATCCATTCAAGTAGTGATCACACAATATTATACTAAGGAATCACGATTTGTGGCCAACACTTAAAATTTTCCAACTCGTGCCCAGTTGTAACGTGCCCACTTAAGGTTATATGAAGGCTCAGGTTTAAATTCGCTGGGGGAGTGTATTTCGGTAACTGCTTTAGAAAACGAAGATACTTGATGGCGATTATTGTAAATGTGTAAGGCGTCTCGCATCTATGCCGACTGTTTGGTGGCAGTTTTCCAGATTTTCTTTCATACGACAAGCAAATGCGGGAATTACCCCTATAACGCTTCGTATAAGACAAGTCTGTCCTTTATCACGTCTCGATAGGTTATTTGTGATATACATTAGTGGAACTTCCATGCCTACCCATATTATATCACTATTATAGCCCACCGATATTCAACAAAAACTGTAAAAGGGTCGATGTTCTCACAATGGAAGGAAAAAATCTTTAAAACAGTAAACAGTAATCTTACAGTTAATATTCTTTTCTTTTCTACCGCAGAACTACGTAGAGTGCAAATTGATACCTTAATTTATAATCCCTTAGTTGACATCCACACAGCGCTCCAATATTTTCAGAAATGCATTTAAGCGTGTGTCACTTGATGTATTATTACGCTCATATTTATAGTGCAACTAATTAACCAAATCTAATCACTTCCAAAGGAAACATTATAAGGAAATTTGCGACGTGTTTTCTTATCACACTGCCGCACGGAACCCATTTCCATAGTAACACTAAACTAGAAGCACGCTACTGGTTTGGGTCATTTTCTCATTTATTACTTAGAATAACAGGGGATTTCCTGGCACATTCTTCTGATTTTGACAGAATTGTCCTCTTATTTCTCTTTAAGACGTTGTGCAGTGTTTTGTTTTAACGACCACAATCAAAATGATGCATGCAAAGGCAATTAAAAGGACAGGTGTTGAGAGATTATTTTTAACGTTACAGCCAATTAAGATTATATGTATATGTAAGGCATAGTAAAACAATTAATTATAAATATAACTGTGTGTGTGTAACATGTGATTATATACGAATAAATGTAACATATATACTTTAACAAATGCTATCAAATAAAAAAAAATCCGCTTTTTGAAGAAAATAATTTTTTCTACATATTATTTAATGAACAGATTTCTTTATGGTACCCTTACTTTTCTATTAAATATAAAGTTTTTCTGTGTGAACAATTAGTTGCTCTTTGGAGGAAGAGGATACGGATTCGATTCGCTTTATCATCTGCCATTTATAATGAATAACTGTGCTCTGGAAATATATTATGGCATTATTAAGTTTGTTATGGAAATTTTTTTTATGGTTTCTCCTGTTAAATGCAAGGCGGCCTGATGGCCAATTGGCTAGCGTTGGTACCAAAGGCTTCAAGTTCTAATCCTGGTAGTAGCATGGATGTTTGTCAGAGGTTCAGAATTCACGTTAAACTGTAGGTAGTGGTCTAATTGATAATTCCTTTTCTTCTTGCAACAAATCTCTTGCAGGTTCTTTGGGAGATGTAGTAGGATATTCTATTCGCTTCCTCTCTGTCACACACGCGCTTAAATTCTAGGAAACCAAATGTCATCGAACATTCAATGAGATGAATCCTTAGAAATCGGATGTTATCCGACATCCCGAAATGGACTCCCTCTGGAGGATTCAGAAGAAATTTCATGTCATTCAATAATTTGAGAGTGGAAGATAAAGTGAAGGAGAAATGGGCAGGTGACTGTCGGACGAAATGTTTGAAAACTTGAACAAATGGTAATTTTTAACTATATAATTGCAACCATACAAATGCATCGACATGTCTATGTATGTATCGGATTTGTCATCATCATCAATAAACAAGTGTTTGTTAAGGAAGAAAAGGCATCTTTCTTCCAATCTAGATAGCCGGGACTAGCTAAAACCAGGCAAGAATTAATCATCCTCATTGAAGCTCAGTAATTTAAACTTCAAAAAATGCTTTCTGTGCCTTTTGCATGATAACTACCTTTCAGAAACATTTTTTTAAAAATATTACATCAATCCTCACATACAGTGGCTCAAATAATAATACAGTGGCGCAAATAACATAATCAGTTCGAAGAGATAAGACATTCTGGTTAAAAAAAAAAAAAACTCAAATGCAGAGAATATCGAAAATATAAAAGATGTTTTTTTATGCAGTAGGTATAAATTAAGGGGCCTGACGGCCGAGTGACTAGCGCTCTGGAGCTCAGTGCCGCAGGTTTCAGGGTCGATTCTTGGCGTGCCATAGATGCTTGTAGTGGCTCAGAGTCCACTTTAAACAGTAAGCTCCAATTTAATATGACTGTAGAGCGTTGAACGTAGGATTGACAACCCTACCCCGTAAAAATAAAACATCTCCTATCTCGAAATCTGCCAGTAGGCAGACAACCTTGCCCCAGACATAGGGCTGTCGCACCAATGATGATGATGAGGAGGAGGAGGAGGAGGAGGAAAAGGAGGTATAAATTACTTATTTAGTCGCGATCTAGAGATTCTTCAATCTATTGTTAGAATATGCAGAAGGAGATAATGGACGATTGTAAGAATTGAAATATAGAGATGATTTACATGAAAAATGCAAAATAAATGTCGGATATTCTCTATTACTGATTGAAAGTTTGGATTCATTTCATTTAAAACCTCCAGTAAGACTTGAAGAAGCCAAAGTAGTAAAAAAAGTCAAAAATCTAATCGAATTTAAATATTATTATTCATGATGCTTTAAAAAGATTCTGAATTTTCCTCTGAAAATATGTTGGCAGAAATTTTAATACATTTTGACATTATGTGTATGAGTGAATGGATACTTTCTTTCTACGTTGATGTAATACTTGAAATGGTTTTGAAAATTTTACGTCAAACCGAAGGATTCTTTTTGACTTAACCAGTGTTAAGTTGTAATAATATAAAAGCCTTATTGGAGTTTATGATTAAGATGAATCCAAACTTTCAATCAGCAATAGAGAAAATCAGACATTTATTGTACATTTTGCATGTAATTCATCTCTACATTTCAAAATTTTACAATCGTTCATTATATCTCCTTCTGCATTTGTCTTACGGACAGTGTGCACTAAGAATAAAAGGATGATCCATCGGAAAATGATTTCGAAACACCCCCTTCGGGGAACGGATAGACCTTTGAGTTATGGTTACTGTCCAACGTGCGACGAAATAAACATCGGCAGATCCCGAAAATCGACATGGCGACCTGCTGGCAGTCACCATCGATATGCATTTTCCAGCGCTTTTATCGAAAGCAAAAGCCGCAAAATCGGAAATTTCTGTGCACACCTCAGCTTCGAGCAAACGATCTGATCGAACGATTACTACAAGGGGTGGACAAGGGGTGGTGTGTCCTAAACACGCAGCTTGTTAGAATAAGCATCAACCGCGGGACGAAAAATCGTTAGCATAACGGAGACTTGGAATAACCGCAAAAGTGTGGCGGAGGAAATTCGGGTCCAACTTTTCCGGTAACATTCGGGATTTGGCGATGCAGAAGCTATTCATTATGATATGCGGAAGTGAGGGGAAATGATTTGTTTCTCTGCTATCAGCGGAAGTCGCCGAAAACGACGAACTGCCTTTCTATTGAACGACTTGGCGGGTTATTGTGGGACGTTCGACGACTGGAATATTCCGCCCCGACCCCCCACCCGTCTGACTTTTAACGCTTTAAAGGAAATTAATTAATTTAGATAAATCAGTCTTCCACACCGCACCGATGCTGCTGCTACTGCAACATTTTTGAAAACCGTATGTATAACATTTTGGCGGCTTTAGGTTAAAACCCCGCCAACTTCAATTTCCTTGTCGTTTCCTGGAAATATTTCGTCGTTTCAAAAGGAGGTGAGAGAGAGACAAAATATTTCGAAGGGTGGAAATAATTTTAGAAATTCTTGTTCCACCCTCCGCCCTCCCCCAATCAGCACTCCAGTACGAAAACAATGGGAATGGAAGCTTTTCCAACTAGGGTTTGCTGTCCACACATGCATGCATACAGAAAGGGGGGAAAAGAGATACTAGTTCAATAATACAAAGAGAGGATACACATCGGGTTCAATACAGGCAAAAGCAGACTTGGAAGTCTCGCCGACAATGAACTGCTACAGTGGAATTTTCGTTTGCTTTGTGTGGCAGCCAGCATTTGGAAAACGGAACGGCTTTCAAAACAATATGGCGGAAACCACGTGTTTTAATCGTTCACTATCAGTGTTTACATGGCCTTTTGTCTCGGTATTTTGGCAAATGTAAAGGGGGTAGGAGGGTGGGGGGTGCAGGCAATTTTTAAAATAAACGTTAATAAATGAGCTCCCTTTGTTTAGATTTTTACCTCCCCTTTTGGTAAAGGTTTTTGTTTCCCCCCTTCTGCATTATAATGAAACATAAAAATAACTAAAGGGGGAAACGAGAGATAATTATCAATAGCAGTTCAATACAGGCAAGGTTTTGTATGCAGAAGCGCGCGTGCCATGTGATTAATTTGGGGCGCATTCTCCCCGCTAAAAAGTTTTTCGCTCTGGCGTTTTTCAATTTTAACTTTCTATTAAAACGCGCGACGGTATTTATTATCATTAATGAAATATCTGCAACATAAAACGCTTTTAAAACTTGGCTTTTTCATTCCTTTGCATTCATCGCTTTGCTTTTGTTCCGAAAACGATCGCAGATTCTGGGAATGAATGAGAAATGATGAAGCAGTGCAATATATATTTTTTTTTCCCTACTACCTACTCCCCTTCTTCTTCGTTCATTTACTCCCCCACCCACCCCCTTACCCGCCCACACCAGACGATAATAAAAGGAAACACGCATTTACAAATAATTGCGAAAACCACATAAATGATGGCTTTTAATATATCTCTTCCGCTGCGAATTTTATGGGTGATATTTCGAAAATACATCTGGCATCCATTATTGACAAATGTTCTGTTAATTTAGACAGATATTTATCTGCCTCGAGCTAAAACAAATATTTGAACCGATATCTCAAATCAGCCAGCTAGCTCCCTGTGCATCACTGATGATAATAATAAAAAAAATATATAAAAATAAATAAAATAAGATAAAAAAAAAAATTCTAATCACGCGAAGATAATAATGGTTTTTTGAAATAAATTATTTACAACGAATTATAAAAAAAAAGTGTTCGGCTATACGATAGTTGAAATGTATGGGAATTTCTTTAAACTATCGCTCATGTTTATGCAAAACAAAATGGTTTTTCTGTAAATAAAGTATCGAGTTAAAAAAACAATATTTTACGCTGTAATGAAAATAAAGATAATTTATTTTCGTTTGATGATAATTTATTTTTATCTACCTATTTATCGGAAACGATGAATAGGTTTTGAATTATTTTTTTTTTTAACTTCTCATCTTTAATTTCTGAGAGAACTACGGAAAAATTTTTCACATTAGTTACTGCCCAATTTTTTTTTTTTTTTTTTCTCTTTCTCCTAAGCGAAATCCAGTATTTATTGATTTGAAATATTTTCTTTTTATTCGTATAAACAAGAATGTTTATTTCTTTGAAAAAAGTTTTCGCGCATTTAAATCTAAACGATAGTAGTTTTCCCAAATTTGTTTTCAAACGAAATGGACAAATCTGATGGGAAAAAATAAGATTAAAACAAACATTGACATATAGTACTAATATTCATCAAATGGGAAAGAAAATATTTATTTTTAGTTCAAAAGTGAAAATATTCATAAATTATATTTAAAAATACATATAAATCAAATTTTGTGCATTGGGATAATTTATAAAAAAGTATTGCTTTTAGGTTCACAAAGAAAAAGTAATAATTACAGAAAAAGCAATTTCAAATCTTTTAAACACAGAGCGTGTGAAAATTCTTCAAACTTTGTGGTTTTAAAAAAGTTAAATCATAATAAATTTAATAAAGTTTGAATTATACAATAGGAATTCTTTTTCATAACACTTTAGAATAAAATTGCAAGAAAAGAAACAAATAATATGCAGAAGTATAAGAAATAATGGTTCCAATTGCAAAATGATATGAACTTAATTTTTTTTCAATGGATCATATTGATAATCAAATATTGTCGTTTATTGCTATGAACAGATAAGAATAACTGAAAAAAAATTTTCGTTATTTAGAATATTGAATTTACAACAGAAAGAAAAAATTTTTTTTCATCAAATATTTCGGCAAAATAAATAAATAATTAAAAATAAAATTTTTAAATCTTTTTAATCTTATTCATTCAATGAGATAGTCAAAATTTTATCAAATTATTTAACATTATTAAATTAAATTAAATTACTTACATTTATTAACATTTTATTTACTTATATTAAAATTTTATAAACAAAATAATTTTTTATGGTGAAAAAAAATTAACCACATAGAAAGATTATAGTTAATAGATTATAATTTTATTAATTATAAATTGCATTATAATTACAGATAATTAATTTTTTAACAGATAAAAGAATGCTATACTTTTATATGGTAAACATTTTGGAGGAAAAAAAAATTTTTAAATCCATCCAAGATATTTTACATAGTCGTTGTTAATTTTATTTTCCTTATGAGAAAGAACTCTATAATGTATATTTTAAGGCATTAATGCAATTTAATTTAATGCAATTTATTTATTGCAGTTTAATTGAATTTTAAATATTAATTATTGCAATTATTGTAGATTAATTTTTTTAATTAATTTACTTAATTTTGCCAAGAATATTCATTGACATCAACAAAATGCAATTACTCAAGTTTTAATATTAGGTTGGGGAAAAAGAAATCCATTATTTTTTCGATAGATGGCTGTAGTGTTCGATATCACGTAAAGTATCAATTAAACAATTTCAGATTTATGCTCGTTAGAAAGGTGGCACTTCATACTAAAATAATTCTTTTTCTGTTTTTTGTTTGGTCTATTCAGTTGGGAGTTACAGGGTGTTAAAAATGGAAGTGAACAAAGAGAAAATTCGGTACATTTTACAGTTTTTCTTTGACAAAGGCGAAAATGCAAGCAAGGTGGCTAAAATTGTGAATGGTGTTTATGGTTCCGATACTGTAACAGCCAATTATGTGCAATTTTGGTTTCGTAGATTCCGTTCAGGAATTTTTGATGTTAAAGATGCACCTCGCACAGGTAGGCCGGTCGTCGAAAATGTCGATAAAATCGGAGAAATGATCGAAGTTGACCGGCATGTTAGCAGTCGTAACATCGCCCAGGAGCTAAAAATCGACCATAAAACAGTTTTAAACCATTTACACAAAGCTGGATTCAAAAAGAAGCTCGATGTTTGGGTGCCACACCAATTAACAGAAAAAAACATGATGGATCGAATTTCCATCTGCGAAGCCTTGGCCAAACGGAATGAGATAGACCCATTTCTTAAACGGATGGTGACTGGAGATGAGAAATGGATCACATACGATAACCCTGTGCGAAAACGATCGTGGTCAAAGAGCGGTGCAGCACCTCAAACGGTGGCCAAACCAGGACTAACGGCCAGGAAGGTTCTGTTATGCATTTGGTGGGACTGGAAGGGGATTATTTATTATGAGTTGCTTCCATATGGCCAAAAGCTAAATTCTGATCTCTACTGTCAACAACTGGACCGTTTGAAGATAGCGATTGACCAGAAACGGCCAGAATTGGCCAACAGGAGAGGTGTCGTGTTCCACCAGGACAACGCTAGGCCACACACATCTACAGTGACTCGCCAGAAACTTCGGGAGCTTGGTTGGGAAGTTTTAATGCATCCGCCATACAGTCCGGACTTGGCCCCAAGCGATTATCATCTTTTTCTTGCATTGCAAAATTTCTTTAATGATAAAAAATTGGCATCTAGGGAGGATTGTGAAAATCGACTACTAGAGTTTTTTGCAAATAGAGACCAGGACTTCTATGAGAGAGGCATTATGAAGTTACCTTTAAAATGGCAACAAATCATACAACAAAACGGTGCATATTTGACCCAAATCGGACAATCCGAAGCATGTTAAATAAAGTCCTGAAGTTCATATAAATATAATGGATTTCTTTTTCCCCAACCTAATATTTATCTGATTAATAATTATATGTATAGGATCTACAAGAACAAAATAACAAATATTTATACATGTAATTTCTTCGTGGCCAGTACAAGTAAAAACTCAAACGCGTATATTTCATTGTCTTATTTTTTTAAAACCTAAATCAAAGATCAGTTTTAAAAAAAAGAAGGACATGGTTTTAAGTTCAAAGTTGCTACATTATTAAAAAAAAAAAAAAAAAAAAAAGAATTTCCTATTCCAAGAATTTCTGCTGAATTCCTGAAGCTTAAAAAAACTTTTTTTTGTTATATAAATAGCTTCAAAAGAGAGAAGTTCAGATAATACTTCGAAAACCATACACGAACTTCAATAAGAAAGTAAATCACATTAAGCAAATACGATTCTTACTGAAGATTACGATTCAAATCTAGACGTCTGATGAGAGTTGGATAAATTATTGCGGGGTATCTATCTATCGGACGCCAATTTTCGGAGGAATAACTTTGATTGATTAACTCTGATATTTTTGATTTTGTGGCCTTGGAAATTGAGAGGAAGGGTGGAATAGTAAGGGGGGGATACCGATCGTTTAATTCTTCTTCCCCCCGAAGGAAAAGGGTGGGGGCGGGGGAGTCGAGACAATCCCGGATTTAAAAGAGAGAGATCGTGAGTGAAACGCAGGTAAATGAAGATACAATCGGATTTCGTGTCCGTGATTTAGTATAAGTTAATCGTTCTTTGAGCATGTATGGTAATAAAAGATCGGATGTATGGAGTTTTTGTGAAAATGTGCTCTATGAGTAAAGATTTGGAATACAGAAAGGGTAGAGTGTTAAAAGTGTGTTAGTATACTATAGATTATTATTAATGAAAACATTATCTACTGTAATTATATACGTAAAGTACCATAGAAGACTGGCGAATAAATTGCTAGGCGTCGGAACTAAGCAAGTTTGGTTCGAAAATAAGCAAGTGAAAAAAAGTTTGTCTCTATGCAGGCTCGCGACAAATCTGTAGGCCAGAAAATCTTTTTGTTCGGCTCAATGAGATAGTTCGAAAATCCAGATTGAACCTTTTGAGTCCATTTCAAACTATTGTGTCTAAATGATGGATTTACCGTGATGCATCATGATTAACGTTTTGGATGAGCTACATATCTGATCTCAAGATCAAAATGCGGTGTTGAAAAAGAAACATTTTTAATGTTATGTTATGTTATTAATTTTTAACTAATTTTTACAATGTTTATTAATTTTTATAATGTTAAACATTTTTAATTTTTTATTAAATTAATATTAGTTATTTAGTTATTTTTCATTTATTTAACGCATGTTTAATTAATAATTTTTTTATTAATTTTTTTGAACAATTACAACTTTATCAATTAAAAAATATTCTTATATTCAGTTTAACAGCATAATTTTGAAAAATAAAAATGCTTATTTTGATTTTAAATAATAAGATAATTTTTAAATTTAAATTTTTATCATTTTTTTTCTTGCATGTCTAGAGAATAGTAAAATTTCTGTTGACAATGCAAAGCAATATTAAATTATTAATGAAAACTCCCTTATTATTGTTAAGGAAAGATAAACTTAATTGTTAAACTTATAATTGTTACGGAAAGATATTAGTAAGTAGTTCTTCTATAAATGTAAAAAAATAATAATAATAAATAAATAAAATAAAAATTTTCTAAGTAATAGGTACCATATACTAGTGATGATCATTGATGAAAGTACAATTTAAGTAAAAATAAAGACAAGAAAGAATCTGGAATCTTCCAAAAATTTGCAAAAGAAATTATATGATGTTTCCTTTTAATTTTATCCCAAAATTAGTAAGAGTATAGAATTTGTCTGAAAATGGTAACTATAAAATATAAACTAAAAAGAATACATATGCATTAAAAACCATTGAAACTAGGCAAAATTTTAGTAAACTGTATTCTAAAATATAGAAGCTATGTTGAAAACATAAAAATAGTCCTTGAATTTTCAAAACAAAAACATTCTTTTAAGAAAATGTTTAACAAATTTAAAAAAGTAAAATCTTGAATTTTTAAGTAATAAATGAAGAATAAACAGCTCCTACACCAGGTATTTTTTACATTACATGTAAAAGACTTTCATACCTAATTAGCCAAACAAATAGTAATAAATTATAAATTTACCAATAAAAAGAAAAACAAAGGAAAATAAGTTCCATCAATTTTTTTACTTGTATAACATCTTATCATTAAGTAAAAAAAAAATTAGGGTGATCTTTCCTTTAACATTAAATATTATTAAATAATCAACATGGTGGAATTTTACATATTTCAAACTATGACCTTTCTAAGTTAAAAATAATGTATATAATGTGAAATTAGGAAAATCTCATAGTGTAAACATAAGAAAATAGCTACAAATAGTTGTGATTTATAATATAAGAGGACTTTAAAATGATAGTCAATTATATTTTTAATCTGTTTTCTAGACAAATAACATTTTTTGTTCTGTTTTGTTCATTTTTTATATTATGTAAAGAACACATAATATAGAAAATGAACAAAACAACAATAAGTAAGTTTTACATACATATATCAACAATAAGTAAGTTTTGCATACATATATCAACAATAAGTAAGTTTTGCATACATATATCAACAATAAGTAAGTTTTACATACATATATTCTTTTTCTATAATTTTATGAAAATTTCTTTTAAAAATGACTAAGAAAAAAAAAATGAAATAAATAAGAAAAATTTTAGATGAGTTTACGATAACAACATTTTGACAAACAAACAAAATTGAATATTTTATTGAAGAACAGCAGGCAATTATAAGAAGTTAACGATAAATTGTAAGAAAAGAATCTTGAAATCTTCAAAGAATCTAAAATCTTGAATTTTTAAGCAATAAATGAAGAATAAACAGCTTATTCAATAGGTATTTTTTACAATATATGCAAAAGACTTTCATACCTAATTAACCAAACAAATAGTAATGAATTATAAATTTAACAATAAAAAGAAAAATTATGGAAAATATATCCCATCCATTTTTTACTTCTATAACATCTTATCATTAAGTACAAATAAATTAGGATTATCTTGGCTTTAACATTGTCATTAAATATTCAACATGGCTGAATTTTATATAGTTCAAACTATAAACTTTTTAACTCAAAAAGAAAATTTATAATGTGTGCAATGTGTTCATTGTGCAAAAATAAGTACATAGCTATGAATAGTTATGATTCTGCTATGATATAATTTATGTAATGAATGATACTATGATATAATAGTTATGATTATAATTTTACTTTTATAATACACTTTTAAAACGATAGTTAATTATATATTTAATAGGTTTTTCAGACAAATAACATTTTTTGTTCTGTGATCAGAGATATGTAAAGAGCACATAATGTGAATAATGTTGTTTTGTTCATTGTCTATAAGTATCTTTCACATATTGTATCTTTTAGATTATATATATATATATATATATAAATAAGAATTTTCTTTTTCTACAAAAATGCCTAAAAAAAAAAAAAGAAAAGAAATAAAGTAATAAAATTTTAGATGCGTTTTTGATCACAACATTCTAACAAACAAACAAACAAAATTGAATATTTTACATAAGAATAGCAGCCAATTATAAGAAGTTAACGATAAATTGTAAGTAGAAGAAAAATTTTGTAAGTATTTTATATCTTCCTAAATATTTATGTTAAATACTGAATTTATTATTTTAAAAAAAAGTACTTCGTAATTAAAGCATAAAAAGTTTAAAAAAATCTCAAAAAATATTATTTCATTTAAAAGAAATATTACTTACATTTTAGTGATGGTAAAGAACAAAAAGTGATTACGCTAACTTTTGTGTTTTCATAACAGATTCATTACCTGGTGATTTTTTTTTATATTATTATTTTATTATAGGAATTAAATTATCGAGTACTCATTACAGTAAAATCTGTCTTTCTATTAATGAAATTATCAAATGTAATAATGTGACTTTTTTTATCCATTTAATGTGGCATTTAATCTATTTTTCTTTTCTTTAAACACTAAGAAAATATTTAAATTAAAATTAAAAATTCTACTTCCGCAGAAACCTACAAAGGTTAAAATGAAAAAAAAAAATCAATTGTAACAGGCTTAATTAAACAAATCAAGAAAAAAATAATAACTGTTCAATATTTTCATTTCTGCAGTAATTTTTTTTTTTTTTTTTTTAAATTTCTTATATGAGAATGAGGGGGAAAAAATGGAAATACAAGACAAAAGGATAATCATTTACTTAAGTTACAGCTTTCTTTTTTTTCTTTTTTAAAAAAAAGAAAAAAAAGAAAAGAAATAAAATAAAAAATAACGTCCATTTAATAAATTTCGTAAACCAATTTCGTCATTCCAATAAACAAAAACTTCCTCATTAATTAATTAATAAACAACACCTCCTCATTCCAATAAACAATAACCTTTTAAAAGTTACAAGAATTGCTACTGAGCTCTCACAACTATACATTTTTTTATAGTATATCGGTTGTTTTCACCAATGGATGATGAGAAGACATTGCTTTACGTAAGGATGTTTAAGGTAACTTCCGCCAATTTACATGTCGCATTGGAGAAAACTCGTAAAACACCCACTAGGTAGACTGACTATTGATAGAAGACACACACCCTCGAGTCTTCTAGTTTTTGAAATCAGTGTTTACAATGGATGCTACCAGAGGATTGAACCCTTCAACATGCTAGTTATACACGTTATTTATGTATCTCATGCATATTACGCATTATTACATTTATTATCTTACGCACCTCTCATAATTTTCATCGCCTTGTCATTAATCTGACAAAGTTTTATCTGCGTTATATTTTGTATGCCTGTTTTATTTATGCAGCATCCCTATATTATTTATTTTATGTCGTATTATTCTATCCACAGTTTCACAGTGGTACAAGAAATTAAAAAAAATAAATAAATAAAAGAGAGGGAGAGGATTATGTGGTCTTGGAAACGGGGAGGGTCTATACAGAACAAGATAGTTAAACTAATTTAATATTTTCTATCTTTATAATGGCATCAAAGTTAGACAAGTAGAGACGAGAAAGGAAATATATGGCAGATTGAAAAATGGGGGTAGGATTCAATCTTTTTAAAGAAACGTAAAAAAAAAAATAAACAATGCACTTCGACATATTGAAAAATTGCAGCTCTTTATTTCATGCATTTTAAAGTACTGCCAAAATCTTCTGATAATATTGATCCGCCCCCCCCCATTTTTTTTTTTTTTTTTTTTTTTTTTTTTTTTAAGTTTACCTACTTGATGAGTTTGGCATTTAAAATTCTGAAATTATATTAAATAAATATGGCTTAACATAACAAAAGTATGGCAAAAATTCGGAATTAACTTGTAAGAATATGGCAACGTACAATTATTTGGCAACTGAGCAAGTTTTAGGTGTGGTGTAAGTCCAAGTAAGTAAATAAAATAAGGCATAAATTGGGGAACAAAATAAAAATCATATACTCATACATCTCAGCCAAAAAATTACCATCGTTAACATTCTCTTATCTACTACGGAGGGGCTATGAAAAAATGCAGAACATTCAATTTCACCGGCAGCAAACGACCACGCTCTATACCTCGTTACATCCCCACCCCCGTACCAGGCCCGAATTAAGAACGGCAATCAATCCAATAACGAAATTATAATTAACCACTTTAAATGTATTGGCGGGAAAAAAAAATACACCCTACGCCCAAAGACGAGCCAAACGAGATTGGAACGAGCGCGTTCAATAAATAAACAAATAATAATAATAAAAAAAATTAAAAAGCTCGGGGAGGGGGGAAGGAAGGAAATAAAATAGGCTGGAAAGAGAAGGGGGGGGAAGAAGAAAGTCGTAACCTTCCGATGAAAGAAAACAAAAGGCTTTGGAATCTTGGAATCATTATCGAAAACCATGCACCTCCCCACCCCTTTAATACTGGGATAGGCCCAGGGAGAGCCAAGGCCACGTGCTGGCCCACCCACACCTGCCAAACGATGCGGGCGGATCGGTCGAAGATCCCTCGCGTTATTGAAAGAAAAAGGAATGTTTAATCGTTTGGTGGATTTTTTAATACTCCTTTTTTTTTTTTTTTTTTTTTTCTTTCTTCTTTCTTATTATCGTCTGCGCTACTTAAAGTCGTTTTGTTCTTTTTTAAATTCTCTTAAGTCTGTGATGTGTCAGGGTATTGGAATTTTTTTTATTATTATTGTTATTATGTGTGCGTGTTTCACCCAATCTGGCTTTTTTTTTATGAAATGACAGAGAGAGGGTGGATAAAATAAGTAAAAAAAGGTAGTTTATTTTTTAAAGGTACAATTGGAAATGAATGCTAAAATGATTATCTCTAATAATCGTGAAATTGTATTGTTGATTATGGCTATTATTATTTTTTCTTTTGTAGAATAATAGTTAAACAGAGAAAATGGTTGTCCAAAAAGTAAATATTTAAATAAGTGTTTCTTATTTCACATTGGAATTTCTGCAAGCAATAATTGATTTTCTAAGCTATTACGAAATATTGTTTTATAATCTGACTATTAGTGGTAGAGCTTGATCAGCCGAAAATAGTTGCACACTTTTGAATCTATAAATTGAAAATATTAATACTTAGAAATGAATCGCATATTTGAATGATTAAATTGGGAAAGATTTGTCATTTTGTTTTTTGACTGTAAAGTCGTAAGGATAGAGTTTGAAGTTAGTTCATCAACTTTTTTAAAAATTTATTTAAAATTTTTTAATTGTTTGCTTAAAAGCAAATTATGTCAAAATTTACTTTGCATTGTAACAGAGGAATAATAAATTATTAGTTTTTGTTCTTGGAAAATTCCACAGTTATTTTAATAATATTAATAATAATAATAAAAACTCGCACTATCCTTAATGATTTCACCAAGTTAGAAAGGGTCATACTTGGCTACTTTGGATTGATTTTACTGTTACTATTGCTACTATTCTGATTTTTAAAAAATAATTTATATATATATATATATATATATATATATATATATATATATATATATATATACTCAATACTGTTTAGAAATATTAGCAGCAACATGAAAAAATGACACTTAATGATACTAGCAAAATACAAAGTATCTATTCTATTTTAATAATCTTTTCCTCAGATGAATAAACTATAGTTAAAATTTCTTTCTGTTTTAATACAATCATTTCAAGACATAATTTCGATTAAAGAATATTCTGTAGTAAGTGAAAGTCTTTTCATATTTTTGTAATAATTCAGTTCTAACGGATTAAAAAATAACAAAGAAATATATATCCAACACAAAACGGATTTCCCAATCAAGATTCAAGGTACAACCCCAGACAGCAAATGCATCGAAACCAATTCCCTAATTCACAAACAGAAAACAAATTCCCACTCCCGAATTCTCACCTGACCAACCGTGTCATCCAATTAGGTTATCGGAATGTTTTAAAAGTGAAGGAGTAATTGCCAGATTTCGGAAGACCTCCGCCCACCCCTTTACCCAGGGATAAAGATTCAGCTGCGAGAGGTAATCGCAAGCGCAATCTCCAGACAGCAAAGATTACCGGAAAAGGAGAAAACATTTTTCCCAAATCCTTCCACATTTTTGGGAAGAGGACCGGGATAAGCTCTCTTTAGAGAAGTGGTAAATGAAATTATGTACCACCCCCCACCCCCCAGCTTGGTATAGCTACTGAGCAGACATCTCGTGAAAAGTAAAGGGGGACCATCTGAATTGCAAATCAGGGTGAGATTTATATCTGTAATTACTTCTTTTAATGGAATAAGACTGTTGGCTTCCTAATTTCTCATCCGCTTTCCCAAAGTACCTTACCACTCCCTTCCCTCCTATTTCCTTTAAGTATAGCGATATATAGACTTCCTAGGCCTTCCCCTCTCTTTCTCCAGTTCGAAGTGGAAAAAATGCAAATTATAAGCAAACATTTCAGCAGAATTGTTACCGATAAATCTAAAAGAGTTTGCTTCACGTAGGTATTCGCACGGGGAAAGTGTGTTCCCACTTTAAATAGCAGGGAACCTAATGGAAAATATTGTATGAGAAAATTGGAAGTGGTGTATCTGCGGAAATTATCGCAAGAATTTAAACAATCTAATAGAACTTGATAAACGGTAGACATCCTACAAAAACTATAAGGAATATTTAGTTGTTTTTAGAGAAGATTTTTTTTTTAGGAAAGAATTATGTAATAATTTTGTTTGAATATGTTTAATTTCTTTAATGCTTACGGAAAATCAAAAGATCGATAAAAATAATAACAGCGTATAAAAAAAAGGATAATGTTTACATTAAAGATAATTTATCGATAATGGTAAATAGTGGAAAATAAAAAATTAAATTGAATAACTAACATAAATGGAAACATCTTATGTTAGTTATTCAATTTAATTGATGCAGTGTTTTCGTAAAAGAGGGTTTTTTAAAAATTTTATTAAACAAAAGTATTGTCTTACTAGATACTTTCCCACTATTTCATAGGTAAAATATGAATTGCATCAAAACATGATTTATTCTTCCGACTACAAATCAACAAATCACGAATTAACGAATCAAGTTAATTTTTGGTTTCTTTGTAAAATTATAGAAGTGCTGCTGAAATAAATCATGTCCCCTCGATCGAAATTAGGGGTAGTCAGAAGTTTGGTTTGGTTTGTCACTCTACGGTCCTTTTGTGCGCACTTTAAACTAAATAGGCCGGGACCTACAGTTTAACGTGGATTCAGACCCATCAACAAACACCCAATAAGGGGTAATCAGAAGGAGCAATTTCTGGATTATATGGCTAGTAGGGATAGAACTTTTCATTGAAGCGTTTTTAATATAATTTTTGACTTGCTTCGCAACATGTGGCCGGACATTAACACGTTTAATAATGACTCTGTCGTGTATTCTGGTCATGTTTTCTTTCAATGCTCGGCTCAGATGCATAAATGTTGCCAATAACGTTTACCAGTTACAGTTTTATATGATTTTTCGATGGTTAAGGTGCTTTTGATCTTCTGCATCAAAATCAACGTCTTTGAATAATTTAAAACATTTCTGACAGGTTTTTCAACTGTTACATGTTTCCTCTAAGTTCCACAAGAACTCGACGCTTTTATGATTCCTTTTAATTAAAACAGGAACTTCTCGAAAAAGTCCTTTTTCTATACAACATTCGGCACTGAGCTTATATTTTCCACACTTCATAAAAGCATTACACATTACACGAAGAAATTACACATTTTAAACATTAAAGCCTAAAAACAGTTATCAGACAAAATCAGATATCAGCTTGATACATTTGATAATAATGCCATTTATTCCATCTGTAAAGTTTAGTATGTAATATTTGAATTCTATTTCTCCAGAATAATCACTTACATAATATAACGGTTACGATATTATTATAGCAACATTATAAAACATTATCAATATAATTAATATGCTAGAATTCTTTGTTTTCATTGAGGAATTTCTAGTAATTCTCCAAGAGAGTGTTTTCAACGATGTCTAAAAGAAGGTAAGTCAAATTAAAATTGAAAAAAAATAGTCATTATTTGTATATCACCAAAAATGTCTTCTTGTTTGTTAGATAAAATTTTAAACGAATTTTAAAGGTATTTATTATTTCGTTTGGACTGCCACTGAAAGAGAATACATAATTTCTTTTTGAAGAATGATAACCTGTGAATGATGTAAGTATAAACAAATACCACAGTATCTAAAATCATTGAAGATACTTATTATCAAATATTAAATTATCTTAAACATCCAGTTTAAAGAAAAATTGTCGGACCTGGTATTGATGAATATTATGTATATATCTACATACATATATGCATACATACCTACATATGTATATATATAACAAATAAAATGCATTTTTGATTTAGCCGGTTAACTAATCACTCGCTTAATAACCATATTATATACAAACAGACACGAGATTGTACTACGCGACTTCATTTTTTGTCTTATAAAACAGGTTATTATTGTTAATTAGTTTTTCTTCAATCTTATACCTTGCTGGAGCTAAACAGAATTGATTTAAGTTTTATATATAATAACTTGAAAGATATCAGAGCTTGATACAAATTTAGGAGTATTAAAACTGAGATGTTTTTGAAAAGTACAAATGTTACAAAAATCACCGATAAAGCAAATTAATATAAATATTGTAATAATATTTTTTTACAATAAATTTTTTCTTTTCGCAGATAAGTTACATAAAAAGCATTTTTTATAATTTTATAACTGATAAACTAAATTAAGAAGGTAAAGAGAATTATCTTAAATTTTATTTAATGATTATTAATCTTAAGTTGTATCATTATTTTATTGATTTTGCTTGGAATTTGCTTTCCAAAATTGAAATTTCCTTGAAATTGACTTTGCTTTCTTATTTTAATGTACATATATACCAATTATGTATATATGTACTAAAACCAGAAAAATATTTAACCTTAAAGATATTTATACATTATATAGCTATAATGATATTTTATTAACCTTAAATGTATTTAATTTTAAATGACTCTTAGTCAAAACCAACAGAACAACGGTGACTCTAATTTGAATTAAGACCTATCAACTGAAAAAACCTATTCCAACTGTTTTCGAATTTAGAAGCAATAGATCTCTAAACTATAGATTTTTAATCCTTCTGTAGTAAGAGTTATAGATTCTTTTTAAAATTGTAACTTTAAAAAAAAATTACAAGTCATTAACAAAACCATATACTAAAACAAAATACCTACAACTGAAGTTATGATATTGTATAAGCATAAAGATACATTCTCCGAGAAGATGTCCCGATGAACCGAATGAAAAGAGAAAGGAAACATGTCGATACACCACAAGATCTTTTGAGGTTCTATATTTACACACACGCACCGAACCTCCTCTGAGCGAACGAACATTCACTCTTTTTTTTTTTTCCCCGTCCAGATCATTTTAGGGAAACGATCAAAAAGGAGTACAACTGTTGCTAATCCATCACGGTCACATCTTCCTCTCTCTCTCCCTCCTACCTCATCCAAGCCTTTCTCTGTGCTTCCTCACTCCCTCCCCCTCCAATTCTCGGAAGAATCCTTCCCTCCCCCCTCCCTCCTTTTCCTATCGGAAGATAGCATCGCATTCGACAGCGGTAGTCAACGCTATGAAAAGGATCAAGATTCGGTTCTTCCACACACACAAGTCTGGCTCTAAGCCAAATGACGCTATTGCTTTCTTGCTATTTTGGGGGGTGACGAGCAAAGGATAGGAAACATCAAAAAGATAAATAAAATAATAAATAAAAAAAGACTTGATGGTAAAAAAAAAAAAATACTACAAGTAGAGAGAAAACTGTTTCGTATCATTAGACAGGGAGATTAACAGCATTTACCAACAGGAAGTTCTTTTATGAAGGCAGCAGCAGCAGCATCGCTTGCAGGCTCCGAAAAGGGCAGAAGAATTTATGTACCCCGCAATTTTTAGTGTGTGTGTGCTGGGTACACAAAGGGATGCCATTGTCTTGAGCGCGGTGATAGCCGCGGACTCTTTTATACACCGCCATTACCCCCCTCCCCATTTTTTTTTCTTCCGAAAAAGATCATCGCAAAATTTTCTTTTGGGAGAGAGAATGAATGAATGAATGAATGGGGGAATGAATAGCTAAAAAAGGAAAGAAAGAGTTTTTACCCCATGTCCTCGCGGGGTTTGGATGCTGCCTCGGAGCGGCATCTTCAAGAAGAGTACCATAACACTTTTATCTGAAGAGAGAATTCTGTCTGACGTTATATTGCAAGAGTTTGACGAACTGATTACCGCTTTCATCATGTAAAGAAGTCATTTATTACCACAGTCTATGGCTTATCAGGTAAATGCGACCATGCAACACGATAAGAGCCATGTAAAAGTGTGAAGGGGGTCTTGTCTCTTCACACCCTTGAGCTGAGTTTTATTTGGCTTTAAAAATCACTTATCATGTTCCTTTATTTGTAAATGCGGGAAAATGAGGATCATTACTCAATAAAGTCGTGTTACAGTGTTGTAGATTTTTATCCTGTTTCAAAAATTTATGAGGGATGCTTCAATATAAATAGTCACCAATGATGAATAAAACAAGAAATGGTTCATAATAAATTGCTACTTATGACTCCCTGAAAATTTGCAGAGTTAATATATACACTCAAGAGCCAAAACATTATGACCACCTGTCAATAACAAGTTGGCCATATATATATATATATATATATATACATATACATAATATAATATATATATATATATATATATATATATATATATAATATATATATATATATATATATATATTTTGCTATATATATCTCCAGCAGCAGTTAAATACCACTTCCACCTGATCACGTCCACGTCATTCAGGCGAGTTCATTGCAAAATGTAGGGGTGGTCATAATGTTTTGGCTCTTGAGTGTATATCACAAATTTCAATTCATTCCATATAATTTTTTAAACAATTCAAATGTTAAAATAATAATCTCAATAGCTACTTTATTCGTTTTGAAAAAAAAAATGTAGGTTTAAATTCTTTTTTTAAAGTTTAGATACCAATCATCATCATCATCATTGGCACAACAGTTACATGGTGGGGCAAGGCCGTCTGCCTGCTGGCAGATCCCGAAACATGAGATATGCGGTTCTTTTTCTTTTTACGGGGTAAGTTTGTCGGGGTAGGCTTTTTTGTACGCACAACGCTCTACAGTCGTATTAGACCGGGACCTACGGTTTAAAGTGGAGTCCGAATAAAGGACTCGAATTCAAAACCTGTGGCAGCGAGCACCAGAGCGCTAGTCATTATCAGTTCGTAATCAGGCCCCTTTCGATATGAATACAAGAATTTTTTATTTTATTTATTATTATTATTATTTTTTTTGTATTGTTGAGTCCTACACGTAAATGAATTAGGAAAAGTTAAACTCTCAATAAATTCGCAAATGTTATGATAATAAACTCCTCTTAAAATTTAAATTTTTAAATGAAATTTGACTTCAAAATCAAATTTAGTATTTTTTTATTTAAGTAAATTCGTTTTAGTACCAAAATTAACAAGCATCATTCATATATTAGTTTTAATTATACGATTATTTTAACATATCATATGCACATCATATAACATATCAACGATAGAAACATCCAATTGATTCAAAATAATTTTTAACATTATCAAAAGAAAAAAAAAAAAAGCAACCCTTTTTAATAAATTAAATGAAAATATATTCCGAAACTTAATAATTTAAACAATTTTGTTACAAATTTATTCAAAAATAAATTTATTTTATTCATTCTTTTTTTTAAGAAATTTTAGAACTACTTTTTAAAATTAATTAAAACTGCAATTATCGAGTATTATGTTTAACTGTTAAATTCTTGAAAATTTGTCCTTTAAAAAAAAGTAAATTAATAAATATATAAGTATTTGATGTTAAAACCTAATAAAAATTCCGAAAAGTTAATTTCTTAAAATACATGAACTTATTAACCAACTTGACTTATTTACTTTAAATTTTACACTGTACATTTTTTTTTTCAATATTGTATTAAAAAAGCAGAAATCACTGAATTATTATGCCTTATTTTGTTTCGTTATATATTAAAATATTTTTTATATTTTTTAAGGTCTCTCAAATATAATCTTGAACATTATATCTCTTTTAGAACAAATCCGCCAACTGCCATACCATGCTGAATATACCGGTTCTCGTTAGATCACCGAAGTCAAGCATCATTGGCCACGGTCAGTACTTGGGTGGGTGACCACCTGGGAACACCGCATGCCATTGGCATTCACAAATTTGGGACAAATTTTATTTGTGAATCGAAACGGCCTTTTCTTTTTTAATGAAAAGAATTCAATAATGAAATGGCCATTGATTATTGTTTTCCCTTTTACATGAGTTTATATGGGGCCTGATGGCCGAGTTGATGGCTCTGGCGCTCGGTACCACAGGTATCGGGTTCAACTCCCGGCGGTGCCCATGGATGTTTGTAGTGGTTCGGAATCCACTTTAAGCCGTAGGTCCCGGTCTCATATGACTGTAAGAGCGTCACGGAGCCAAAGTCAGACTTCTACCTACGGGTGCTCCATCACAACAGAAGCTGCTTCCTTCCCCTTCAATCATGAGTACGTATGGGCTCGTGGGCTTGGCCAGCCAAGTGGGATAAGAAACAACAACAAACAGAACAAATCCACTTCTTGCGCAGAATGTGTAACCTACAATGAATCCCTGCTCATGTGAATTTGGAATTTAATGAAATTGCAGATTCTTTGGCGAAGAATGCCAAAAGTCTGGATCAGACTGCCATTCCCACTTCCCTTGCAGATGCAAATGCCTTGGCGAAGTCTAAACTTATAATTTCTTCTAAGATTAAAACTAAATACCAAATTACAGAACTAAATGTCGACAAAAAAACAGCTACTACTCTCACAAGATTAAGGATGAAACACCACAAAAAAATGAAAATTTCTGCTGATGGCGTTAAAAAAATATAAAAAATGTGGCAACTGCTCTGATGTCGAGCTTACTCCTCATCATGTCTTTGATTGCTCAGTTATTACAGCCACCATACATTGTCTGGACCATCCCTGGGAAAAAGCTTTATACTCCAAGTTGGTAGTCAACGTAGCCAATATTATTCGGGATTATCAAGATATTCGATTTTTTTGTACTCTTCAAAGGATCCAACAACAAAAATTCTTTTTTTTTTTTTAGTTTTAGTTTTGGGGAAAGACTCACATTTGCACTATTATTTAGTAAAAATTAATTTTAATTAATTTAGTAATTAATTTTGCTATTTTAAGTATTCAAATATTACAATTCTTTTGCAGAAATCTATTTCGCCTTACTTTTAAGAATACTTCATATAAGCCAACTAAGAGACAATAACTTAAATCGACGCAAGATTATCAAATGAAGACAAAAAAAATAATAATAATAATAATAATAATAATTAATTATACGAATGAAGACATACAAGATAGTTCAATTCAGGATATATAAAAACAAAAGAAGCTGATCAAAAAGCTCACGAAATTTTACTAATTAGATAATTGAAAAGAGAGAGGGGGGTAGGACAAGTTTTAATTTTGTGAGCAGCTGCTTTTCGAAACACAATAGGAGGAGGAATATCCCCAATTGAGTGGTTTTGTCTCGGTAATGATTGCCCGGTAATCAATGTCCTTTCATCGTCGTAATGGTATTCGATCACGATTTAGAAAACGACAGGTGGACTCTGGGGCGGTTACAGTTACAAATGGAAAAGATTGTCTTCGAAGAACTTATAATTGAGTTTGATTAAAAGTTACGGAGATTAAATTTGCGGGTAAGTAGCATTTCATGTTAGAACGGTTATAACAAAAGGATGAATGTATTAAGGAGAAATATATATATATTTTTTTAGCCAAAATACATAATATTTATTTTATACAAATTTAAATTGATAAATGTATATTTAATACAATATTGTACTGTACTGCATTAAATGTACAATACTGTAATAATTTTGTGCAATTTTATTGATATTTAATGTATTGATTAAATTCATTAAAACTAATTAACTTTATATAGCTTAGCGAAAGGATGTATGGATATTTTTTTAGCCTAAAACATCGCAATATTTGGTTTTCACAATTTAAAATTGAGTAATTCTGTAGCTTAGAGAAAAATTATTATAAATAAATATTCTTTATACTAAATACAACCACTAAGTTCAAATGCACAAAAATAATATATAAAATAAATAGCAAGTAAATAGGAAGTAAGTATACGAGTAATTTAAAAAAAAAAATTAACTGAAAGCAATAAACAAATAATTTTTCTCAGAAATCGTATTAATTAGATAGGGAATAAGTAATTAACTTAAAAAAAATATCAAAGAATATTTATTAAACGAGTTTTTTCTATTATTTTATAAACGTTCCAGTGGCGTTAATGTTTATATTGCATGTAAATTAATATTGTTCTTTTGAAGTTAATTATTTATTTCCTATCTAACTAATACGATTTCTGAGAAATTATCCCAAAAATATAGAGCAAATTTCTTTTTAAAATGGCAATTAGCATAAACCAGCAAGATATTTCTAATTAAACAGCTCTAAATGCTTAGCATATATAAATCTATTATAACTGCTTAACAAAGAGCAGCCTTATTTTGTTAAAACACTACTTGACAATCTACTCGAGTTCAACAAAAGATTGGTCATGTTTTAGATAGAAATGAGATGAAAGCTTTACATCTAAGAAAACCGCATTATTAACATTATGATTCACCTACAGCTATTATGAAACACAGACTTGTGGTTAATCTCACAGCTCCTCTAAATAAAATGAAACCAAATTTTATAAGAGTTAATTGGTTGCTCCCATTTTAATATAGCAGAAAGCTTCAGTTAGATGATGATTATTTTAAAGATTTACTGTATTTTCCTACCAAAGTGTTAATGATAATTTTTGACGTTTTGTTTCATAACTTTGAATAACTTATAGAATCATTTAATCGCAAAAAAAAGTTTATTAATAATTTTAATTGTGAATAAAAACCTTATCTAATTATTATTTATTTCTGGATTTTTGGATTTTGTGAAAATCATTGAAAGATGCTATCCTGAGGATTCTTCAAATACCTTTAATCAAAGTACTATTTCAAAAGAAATATTCAAATGCTTGGCCTAAATTTTTTGAAACTATTGTATGGCCCCACTAAAGACAATATGAATGAATTGAAGAAGGAAGTGCAACATTTTTTCTACAAATAAAATTAAAATTGCTTACATCAATTGAAAAATGATCATAGACAAAGAGTTTTTTCGGAGAGCATAAATTTAATTATTATATCAAGTTATTAATAATATCTCTTTCAGAGTAAGAAATTCCCTATTATTATAATGTATATATGCATTAATGACTTTGGGCCTTTTTCGGTTACAATAAATTCAATATTTCTAAAAAAACGTAAAAGTTTTACTTATATTATCATACTTTCCAAAAAAAATCTTAAAAATAGAAGCACCTATTAAATTTATGATCAACGGCTACTTAAAAATTTGCTTATTTTTTTTATCACGAAGAGATCATTTTTTGAACACTTTAGGTTAATTAGACCGGGACCTACAGTTTAACGTAGATTCTGAACTACTAACAAACATCTGTACTATCGCCAGGATTCGAATCTGAAGCTTCTGGAGCCAAAGGCCAGATCGCTAGTCAATTGGCCATCAGGCAGCAACAAACGTTTGGTGTAATTTTAAGCTTGCAGTATTTTTTAACAAATACTAAGGGCAACAATACGTGCATTCAGACATTGGACAATGTCCAAAATTATACAATCATAGCAAACAATAAAAAAGTTAAGAAGAAGCAAGAATACTAATTACATACCACAGGCCAGAGGGTTAACTAACTGGCTATCAGGCCGAGCTTAATATGGTAGATGCTTGTAAATTATCGGTACTCTCAGTTTACATCTAATTAAGCGATAATTAGATTTCAATGAAATTAATTTTTGAATCCCTACTCAAAAATATAATAAACGACTGTATATTTTGGTGTATTTTGAAGATAGCCAATATTTGCGCACCCTTATATTTGAGTGTAACAGAACATCAAATCGCTGATTTAAAAGTATGAGTCACCTACAAGATGGATGATGCTAACATCATTAAATCAAAGGTTAAACATTTTAAATAAAAAGCTTCAAGTTCTCACACCTTTTTGTCTCACTTCTTGAAAATCATTAAAATATTGTTTTAAAATCATTTGAAAGTTATCTCAAAATTCTAAAACAAACTTAGGAAGATGACTCTTCCTCCAAGTGTGGTTTCTTCCATGAATTTATTAAAGAAACAAGCTACTGTATTCAAGTAAACAAAAAAAGTACCATCCATCAGCATTAAAATAATGACATTTTAAGAAATTATTGTAATAAAGTCTTTAAAGACTTCTCAGAATTTGGCATGGTGTTAAGAAGACAATCTACTAAGAAGACTAAAACATTTTCCTAACTGCAATTTGCTTGATATATTTTGCTTCCCTTAGTTACGTGTAAAAAAATAAATATGTATAAACAGTTTCCACAAAATTAATAGCCAAACCCACTGGCTAGTCAAGCGACAACTGCTCTCTATATACAACCTAGCCCATATGCCTTAGTTAGATACATTTTAACTTCAAAAACATAAGCAGGTCTATCCGTCAAGCGGAAACTGATAACGAGACAGACTTTTTTTTTTAACTGTTCATAAATCAGGATTTTTGCAGTTTATTTTCTTATTTATAAGCGTGAATATATATTCGGGAGCAGAAGCAAAACAAAAAAAAAAAAAAATAACGTGTTTCGTTTCCTGGTTAATGATTCTGGGAACAGGTGAGAGTTTGAAGACATTAGATTTAGTACACTTACACGGTCTTTGAATGTAAATAACTGGTGGAAAAAGGAGTAAAATGCATAACAAGTAATTACTGTATAGAGGGGATTAGTGCTTTTTTATCACTGTACTTGTCAGAATTCGAAGGTCTTTGTCTTAAAAAACGTTCAGTGTTTTCTTAAAAATTCATATAATAATAATTTGTTTTAGACTGTTAAAACGGATGTTTTATAATCTTTGTGTAAATAGCTACAAAAAACAATGCTTTATAACAAGGTAGGAAATAAAAATATTTCCCACGAAATAAAACAGAGCTTCAAAAGTTTGAATATAAAAATTCGTTACCAAACATATTTCGCAACAACCAACTATATCTATTCTAAATTGAGGTTGCAGAAATTAAAACTAAACAAATCCGTATAATAATGGCCGTTCTAAAAAAAATTATTACTTAATTTACTTATATTACACTTAACCCATATATTTGTCTGAACAATATTATTACAATGCAAATAAACAATTTACTTTAAGAATATAGTAGACTAATTTAACGACTTAATTGATTGTTGGGGAAGCGAGGTTGTGTATTGTAAAGCAGCAAAATAATAATTACCAATGACACAGTTGCTATTTTTTGCAGCTTATTGGGCTTTAAAGTTTCGTCCTGATAAATTATTTTTATTAAAGATCAAGGATTTCTTAAACATAACACTTTAACGTTGCTGCATCCCAACAGCTGCATCCCTTTCCTTCCTTCCATGAGACCAGAGGTTTTTTTTTGGTTTGATTTGGTTTGTCGCTTTAAGGTCATTTTGTGCACACTTTAGGCTAATTAGGCTGGAGCCTGCAGTTTAACGTGGATTCCGAACCACTAACAAACATCCATCCTGAAGCCTGTCGTACCAAAGGTCAGAGCGCTAGCTAATTGGTCATCAGGCCGCACTGGTTCTTGGACTTGGTCTAGATGTTGCTGTCTACCAAGTGGAATAAGAAACAACAACAAATGTATCTAAAATTTAAAAATTCTAACAATCGTTACTTTACTTTCATATCTAGAAGAGGCACAAATTATGTTTTAATACTCTATTCTCTGCCAACCGATTCGTTTATAAAATTTTCTAAAATAATACCTTAATTAAATGAATAATGGATTTTAAAACTATTCCTTTATTTATTTTCTACTATAAACACATTAAAAAAGGGAAAACAATTATCAATGGCCATTTCATTATTGAAATCACCTGATTAAAAAAAAAAAATTTTCGATTCACAAATAAAGCCGCCAAAAGATATATTGACACACAAAAAAAGTAATTACAACCACGTGACCAGCGAATGACACCCAGTAAGACTATTCAGCTGCCACCGTACAAGGCTGAACATCAAAAGGAAAAAAAAAAAAAAAAAAAAAAAAAAAAAAAAAAAAATGGTCTACCAATCTGGCGAACAATTCGAATCAAAACATTTTCATCCCACAGACAATGAAAGAATATTCTGTCAATCCGTAAAAAAAAAAAAAAAAGCAACAGCCACTCATAACAAAGAATCAACAATACCTAATACATTATCGAAATCGGGTGCAGGGAAAAGACTACAAAGGCCTGTTTTATGGAACTCCAGCTAATGTCATCAAGCCAGCTTTCCTTAATTGCTGGCATGGGTCCTCTTGATTTCTAGTAACTCGTTTTAAGTACATATTTCAATCGCATTCATCCGGCGAACATCTGCCGGTTTTAAAAGGTATCGCCAGGAAGATGCACAATGTACAATCGGATGTAATAAAAGTCGGGTGTACACACAGAACTCATCATTGTCCGGGAAACGACAGAATCGTGCACTTGGTTCACGATCCATTAGCCTCATTAGGATAATAGAGAACCTTCATTTTTTTTTCATTATTATTAACCAGATTATTTTTAAGCCGTTTGAATTTTGTCTAATGGATGCCCGAAGCTCACGAAAGGTGGCGATGAGAATGAAGCATACATGCGAGGTGAAAGTTATAGGAATACATAAATAAATAATTGCTCGGCATGGAGAGTATGAATTAATTAGGAACTTCTGCGTAGTATACTTATGCAAGTTTCGCATTAAAATTTTACACAGTAACCCCTCGTTATGTCGCGCATGCAAGCAGACAAAAAAACGCACGTTATATAAATAAAGTCTTAAGCTAGGTTCTAAACCTAGTTAAATTTTCAAAAGTGGTGATTCGGAATTTTAAAATCGGATTTGAAAATAACAGTGTTGTGTTTAAATTAACAAAATTAGAACTGGAGAATTACTTTTATCAACCGACAGTTATATTATATTCATATTAATATAAAACACTAACAGACATTTTGAATTCCTTTTTGCATGACTCCCCCCCTCCCCTCCCCCTCCTAAAAAACACTTATATCGGAAAGCTCTATGTAATAAGACACGTTATAACTTGAATTTACAGTTTGCATAAAAATAAATAAATAAATACAGATTACAAAAGTTTTCCAACATATATATTTCCTAATGAAACTTGAAGAAATCCGATGGTAATTTAAATTATTAAAAGGTAAAAAAATACTTCGTTAAAGTATGTTTTTGTCAAAACTACAATTTAAAGTTAACATAATAAATAAACGATAATTATATGGCTGCAGTATATTAAATTTATAATGGTTTGTTGAAAATTATTAATTTTAATATAAGTAAAATCAAAGCATTAAATAAAATAATTAATTCAGTATCACTACTAGGAATATTGCATAATCTATAACTATAAGAACCTAAAGGAAATTACTAAATAGTATGCACTTTTACATTTTTATTTATTAAAATTTAGTCATTAGTTTGAAAATTCTTTATGCTTCCCAAATAACAATGTTATGAGGAAAACTTCTGTAAAATTACACAAAAGCATTTTCAAATAGCTATTATTAAAATAAGATATCCATTAAAATTTATTACTTGAATTTATTTAAAATGCATTAAAAATTATATTACTTAAAGCATTTGATTCCTGAAAGTTCATTAAATTTCAAATCTCATTTAGATTTAGAACTTGGGGTTCTCCAAATACACCCATATTACAATACACCAATACCTCCAAATACACTGGTATTATTACATACATACACTCACCAAATCCAATACAATTTGTGCATTTGCTCCAAATAAATCAATATTTAATAAATTTTAAAAAAGAAATAAAATTATATTATTTTCTTCATCACGAACTATTGAACACAACTAATTAAATAAATTAGTATTGACCAACTATTTATGCCTTTTTTTATGTGTACACATGTGTATTTCACATAATCAACTTTAATATAATCATTCACTTTAGTCTAAAAAAAACTTTTTAATACAGATCATTTCAAATGTTTAATAAAATTCCTTTAAATAGACTTTTCAAATCATATTTCTGAAATTAATAAATAAATTTATTGATTATTTTCTTCGGATACATAAAGTAATTCTCAAACAGTATTTTTCATTTCTATTTTGTTGTAAGGATAAAATTCAGTTCCTTTATTTAATTTGTATAATCTTTTGAATTTGTATATTCCTTTGTTTATTTATGAATTTTAGAATAAAATATAAAAACAAATGTAAACGCAATGATTAATATCTCTGACAACGAATTCGTAAAGCGCAATGTCAAAAAGATATATAATCTGAAAACTTCTGTTGCAATTTTTCTGCTTTTAAATACTTACACAGAACTTATCTTCCAAAGACATTCAATAGAATCTCAACGACACTTCTATCTCATAAGAATTAGCTATTTATCATCCGAATCACTATGAGAAGTTGAAAGCTCATTGTAAGTAATCGGATGGAACCATCCATTTCTCTAGAAGATAATCATCTTCTTGAAAAGATACTACATACAAAAAACAAGCGTTCAAACATCAAGAAACAACTCCTTCAAGCCACATACACTGGCGAGATATTGAAAAGGTCCTGGTTCCCTATTGTCTTTGTATCACTCCAAACGTCTTATGACAACTCAGACTTGCCGTCCGCTCCTTTAAAAGACCTTGATTTCTTTTTCTTCGCAAAGAATCAAGCCACACTGATGCTAATCTATCACTATATGATGTTGATGCCGATCCACAAAGATAAAAGGGGGCAGGGGGGGAACCTAGCGGATGGCTGAAGTGGTATCGTTTGGGTGCAAGGGGGTGTAACGCGAAGCGTGCCCAACTGGCAATCGCACGCTGCTCCATTGTTGCTCCCTCCCTTCCGCAGACAGTACCTGTTCATCGGGAAGGAAATAATTATGATTGACATTCCACCTAAATTAAGTAATTAGCGGTAGCCATTTTCGCTTAATTGCCCCTCGCGCGGGCGATGTCGCTTCAACCGCAAACAACCGTCCGAAAGGGCTGACTTCTGTGACAACGTTGCCGACCGTGCTGCCAGCCCCCCCCTGACTATTCCCCTCCTCCCTTTTCCACCCTTTGTCATTGAGGATATGGAATCTGGCATCCCACCTTCGCCGATTTGTGTTTTCCAGTGTTTAATCGGCGCGCCCTAATTTGGGGCTTGTGGTGCAATCCCTGCCGCGTTCTTGAGGGGCAAACCGTGTTTACCGATTCGGATTCTATTTAGGCGATTTGCGGTTAAATAATCTATTTCGTTTTTGGAAGAGATGATGAGGTGGCAGGCCGATGAAGTTTGGTTTTGCGGTTAGGCCGCCCCGTTCGACTTTTGGGGATTTCGGATGACAATGAGCCGTACGTTTAGATATATTAAAAGGAATACGCTATATCAATGATTTTTATTATTATTTATTAGGCTTTAATATATTTTTATAATGAAAAATAATTCTAGAAATTAATTGTTTAATGATTATAAAAAGATTAGCTTCCCTTATAAAATGATTCTTCCTTAAACAGTTTAGATATCTATATTCCATGTGAAGAACTGAAGAGGAAGGTTAAATATTTAAATATTAATTATTATTTATAAGGTTACCTACCAAATATTTAAAATTTGTTTTTAAGGAAGAATATAGAAAGATTAGCTTCCCTTATAAAATTAATCATTAAACAATTAATTTTAGAATTATTTTTCATTATAAAAAATATAATAAAGCCTAATAAATATGAATAAAAATCATTGCTATAGCATATTAGTTTTAATATATCTCCGACCCATGGCTCAGTGGCAACTTGTGCAGCCACAATGCAGGATGTAGTTGTATTCAGGTTACAAAGAACCGTCTACTGAAGTCATTGTCTTTAGAAACGAGATAACTCGATGGCTATGGTGACACTATGTATAAAGCATCGTAGTCAGGCTGCTTGGTATAAGTTTTACGGATATTTTTTCTGATACCATACGCAAATATGGTATAGTTACCACTACCTTCCCGAAAAGTAAAGTCTGCTAATAATCATCCTTTGGGGAGTTGTTCGTTGTTAAAAACATCTATTAACCTTATGAGTAGTTATTGTGAAATATATAAAAAGGCACTAATCAGGCTCCTGGTGGGAATTTTATGGATTTTTATCTCATACGACACGCAAATGTGGTGTAATTATCACTGCCCTCCCGGAATGTAGTGTCTGCTACTAATCCGTCTTTAGAGAGTTGTTAGTGGTATATTTAAACACATCTATCAACCTTATGGGTGTAGTGTAGTTGACATATCATGGTACGACCGGGCAATGGTGTTTCTACCATAAATTAACCATGTTACTAAAAGGCATCCAGCCAATTATCCTGTACTAAATATACCACATTTACGATTCTTTTGTTTATGATGAAATCAATTCAATATGATCAGTTCAATAAAGAAAAGTACAAAGTTGTTTTGAATATTTGCATATATTAATACAATTAAGTTATAAATGTTATACTTATATATATATATATATATATATAATCAATGTTTTATCCTTCAAAATATAAATTTTGTAATTATATCTTATTTTTGCGATTACTACAATTTATTGAATAAGCTAAAAATCTAATATGTAATTTTAATGTAACTTCCCTAATTTCATTTTATTCAAGTTTTTTTTTATATATATATATTTTTAGTCCATTAAATTAGGAAGTTTCATTTCAGCAAATTGAAGTTCTAGTAAAAATTGTGGAGCCCGAGCAATTCAGAAAGCCTTTTAAAAATCACAACTTTTGATGAAGGTAATATATTTTACAATAAAGAATTTTATCTAAAATTATTTGCAACAAAACGAACTTTAAATTCCCATTTATATATTATGGTATTAAATGCTCAAACTAAAATATTTGAATTCTTTTAAACTGTTTTAAATAATCCTTTTTATCAATATTAAAACTTGTTAATTGTTGACCAAATACATTTTTTTTATCGATAGCAAATGTTTAGACATTTTTCATCAAATTTACAATTAATTTAAAAGACAATTGAAACTACAGTACTACCTATGATAGAAGTTTCATTATTATGAGTGTACGAAATTTTTTTAGCTTTTGCAAACAAAAACATTAACTAGAATTAAAGCAAAATTATTTTCTAATATTCATACGTTTATTCAAAAAAAACCTACCACTAAAACTTTTTTTATTGTTGTTTCTTATCCCATGTGGTAGACAGCAACATCTTGACCAAGTCTAAGAACCAGTGTGGTCTCGTGGAAGGAGGGAAAGGGTGAGGGCAGCTTCTGTTGTGATGGTATACCGATAGGTAGAAGTCTGACTTGGCTCTGGGTCGCTGAAGACGGAGGGTAGCGCCTTCAGGCGCTTTTAGGGGCAACTACAGGTCCTTTGCGTATCGTATGGGGTATCTTACTCCCACCACGTAGTCCGACTCACGATGCTGCACATCACAAACGTCATCAAATCTCCTCGTTTTTTGAAACAGTATCTACAACAATGCCGCCAGCGGACTGAACCCAATGCTATCAATAGGAAATTAAAATTAAATATTAACGTTTTCGATTATGGTGTAAATCATATCTATTTGCTTGGAATAAAAACAGAATCATGTTTATCAGATATGGTATTTATATTAGCTCCATAAAGTATTATCCCGCTTATACTCGCGTATCCTTTTACTGCTTTTTCTGTTTAATCAAATCTACATTAAAAGCATGAGGAATCTCATTGAACCATGTTCTCATTTCTCGGATTGGAAGAGAGGTTGCTTTTTAGCTTATTTAAAATTCTATTCAATACTTTAATTGCTTTCTCGGTATCATTTAATGGATTAATCAACAAAGGATTATCAGTGGAAAATTTCACTTTTTGATGCAATATAAATACATTTTTTCCTTAAGAACGAGTTTTCATGAATGGTGCAAACTAATGAAATGAATTTTCATGTTTCCTAAACCGACTCAGCTCTAATTTAAGCTAACATTTAAGAAATAAATATATTTATAATAGACAATGAATGTAATAAGAAAATACAGAGGTTTCATAACTAAGCATCAGTGTCTTAATGGCATATTTTTTGATTAGCCATATACACACGGCCAAAATTTGAAATATTTCGCCGCACATTTGTCAACTACTGGCTATTGCATTGGAACTAGAAAAACAAGCCCCGTTATTTCCTTTTCGAAAGATGACTGGAGACGTGTTCCTTAAAAGTCTTAATTCCTTTGATTCCTGACCAAAATTGACTCTAGGTCGACAACAAGCAAAATAGCACGCGTTTTAACTTCCATTCAAATTGAAACAAGTCACACATCACACAAAACTTTTGCGTATTAGTTAGGATAAGGCTTAAATACCTTCATAGGAAATGCTTTGACACATTAGAAAAATTTTGAACTTTACTCAATGAATAATATATATTTAAAAAAATAAATGTATACCTAAGTGCCAACTCTAAATGACGAGGTTGACTAAATCGTGGACGTCCATTTCGATTTTGGTAGTATGCGTAAATGACTTAGTTTGAGAGTTTTAGGGAGTTTCTTTTATTTGACACTCTAATGTGGGGCATCTATACTCCCGGAAGATAATGTCCTCACATCGTCGTCCATTGGTAGATTGTTCGGGGCTTACATAAGTGAATTAAAACAAAACGTCTCGGTGTCAACCAAATCAGTATTTAGGAATTGACAAGGGTGGAGGGATCTAATCAGCAAAGAATGGGGATTCTGAACTAAGAGAGCATAGTTCTTAGGCCTTAAACTTTCGTGTTTATAGACATGATAAATCTATTAACTGGAATGTCCTTTAATTGGGTTCGAGAAGCTAGATGGGAATCTCCCAAATGCCATCCTTGAAAGTGTTTGCTCCAATTTTAAGAAAATTAAAAACGTAAAATATAGAATTGTAGAAAAACGAGAAAACTTTGTGTTCGGAAGATTGAAAAAAATTCATGTTTAAGTACTTTTTAATCAGCCCTCCACTGAAAAAAATGTAGATATAGTGAAATAAAAAATTATTTTGGAAAAAGAAAAAAAAGAAAAAAGGGACATATATTGAACTATATTTACACAAATATATTTTAAATTTGCAATAATTGAGCAAAAATTATGTGTAAAATAAAACTCTTTTGCAATCATGAATAAAATTGCAGATAGATCATTATAAATATTGACACATTACAAGAAGAGGCAAGCTTTTAGGGAAAGAAATTTAAAATAAAATATTGAATTTTCCAGCTAATAGATTAAACCCCAAAAATGTAATGATAAAAATAATTTAGTTATTTATGTAAACATAAAGATAAAGAAATTAAGAAAATACATTATATGTAGCTGTGCGTATTGTAATGCTAGGCAATTGAAAAAATGATGCTCTTTTATAAAACACCAAAATATAGAAAAAATTATATATACATATATTTCTTCGTCAGCCTGTTACAGGCAGTCTCCATGAGCTTCCCCCCATCTGATTCTGTCGTGGGCAATAGAATATATATATATATATATATTATTTAAAACAAAGTCCTTATATGGAAATTGGCGTCATTCGCGGACCATTGAGATAAAAAAATGTTAACTTTTTCATCAAATTAATATCTAATATACACAATAACTGTGGTTGTATAAATAATAATAGTATTGACTAAAAAAAAATAATATTTACTTATTTTTAATTTTTTTTTTTTTTTTTTTTACAAAATAAAAAAAAAAAAAAAACCTATTGAAAATTTTTAAAGAAAATTTTGAAAGGAAAATTAAGTAAAAATTCAATGAAAAGAATTTTTGAAAAATTCAGTACATTCATTCAGTTCAATTCAATTTGGACCCGTTTTTAAAATGAAATTGAATTTCATTATCTACTTATAAAACACACGCAGAAAGAATTCGAAGCATTCTTTTCAATGTATCCATTTTCTGAAGAGAATAGTTCATTGTGAGTCAGCGACTCTCAATCAATGCTTAGAGAAAATAAAAAATATAAAAATTAAAAAAAAATAATAATAAAGCTCGTCAAGCGTACTTAATGGGATTCGAAGACGAGCCATTATAAATTGAACGTTTTCCCTTCGAAATCCATGAATGAGTGAATCGAAACCGGTCGTTGCGCGGGTCAGGACCCCATTTCCCAGAGAGTCCATCCATAAGGCACGACGCCCACAAGTACGCGGACCACTCCCTCGGGCCCGGTTAATGAGGACCGGCTCCGATTCGCTTTGTACCGCAATCAGCCCACATCAATTGGGGAGAGATCTCTTGCGCAATGCACCACCGATCGCTTTCTTACGTTTCTCCACTTATTTATTTAAATAGTTGTCACGAGTTTTCGTGGCGAAAGTTGGGGGGATTTCCTCTGGAATGTGATGTGTGCGCTTTGTTACGGAAAGATAAGTGATCTTTTGGGAAAGAATGAGTCGTATCAATTTATGTAATTTGAAGAATTGGTTGGAAAAAGAAAAATCTTGTAATGGTTGAGGAGGTTGAGATTATTATTGATTGTTAATGGTCATCAATGATTTGAATGATTTTTACACGAATTATCAAAGCACTCTATACAATAAACTATCGTAGTATTTTTTTTTTAAACAGGTAAACTTCTCAACGTACTACTTTGAGGTCTGAGGGCCAATTGGTCAGCGCTCTGGCATTTGGCGCTTCAGGTTCGACTACTAACGTGACATGGATGATTGTGAGTGGTTTGGAATCCACGTTAAGCTGTAGGTCAAGATTTAATTAGCTTAAAGTCTGGAAAAATGACCGTAGAGCGGCAAACCAAATTATATACCACATAGTTCATCAATATCTTTTTGTTCTCCTCTCTACTTCGGAATAACATCTTAATTATTTTGATTAAGTGAGTAAAGTTTCAATTTTCTTTTTATACATCAACTGGTAGAGTTTATTACAAAAATTCTGATTTGCTAAAAAAATCCTGAGGAAACGTAGTGTTAGGGCTAGAATAAAAAACAATGACTAAACAATGACTCTCGTAAATCTAGGGTTGGCTCAATTTAAAATGCTGAACATTTTTTCTGTAATTCGTCGTCAGTGGCCGGATAGCCAATTGGCTAGAGCTGTGGCCATTGGTACCCAAGGCTTCAGATTCGAATTCTGGAGGTGGCGTGGATGTTTATTAATGGTTACAAATGATTTGTTAACTGTCGGTTCCGGTCTAGTTAGCCTAAAAAGTTCAAAAAATGATAGCTAAGTGTCGACTCAAATCTCTAATTCGTCGCAATGATTTTGATAACTTTACTTATATGCTATACAAAATACCTGACATAGGCAAATTTGTAACAAAAGATGTCCTCAAATTGCTCAATACGCATTTTTAAAAAGATGAAGTTATAAAAAATGAAACGATTTTCAAAAAATATGTAAAATTCGTCGTATGTTACCTAATTAAATTTAAGAAATTAAAAAATAGAATACAAAAAGGAAATCATATACAACATCTTCATTTATCTACATTATTACTACAATCTCGTTTATCTGTTTTGTTAAAGCTACCTGACTGGGATTTGTAGTAGTACCTCACAATCTAGTTAAATAATTGTATTTTTTCAAAATGAATTAATTACTTCTGATACGAAATAACTAATCTATCATGAAGAAACATCTTAAAATAAGACGAAAAAAATAATGAAAAAGAAAACGAATTGTAAATTTTCACTTATGCAGATGTACCAATTTGCCTCAATTTCTTTCTTCCCGAAACTGGCATCCTTCTTAGCTTTGTGCAATAAATTTACTATACATAAATAAAATAAAGAGTAATCAATACTTTCCAAAATCCATTATAGTAATGACAGAATGATTGAAAGATGATGTAACGATTGATTACGATTCAAAGTGATTGATGATCGATTCTTCTTTGAATTTGCAAAGCAAAAGTTTCTCTCTTAAGTTATTATAAGAAAAATTCACGGTCTACGAGAGCTGTCTAATTTATGCTATAACTTCTTAGCGTTTAAACATAAAAGAAAATAATTTCAACTGGAAAGAAATTATGCGCATCGCAAGCAATGAATGCAATTATTGATGAATCATTTGAAAAATGAATCATCATCTTGAAAATCATAATTTAAACTCTTTTTTGAGGGTTATCACAAGAAAGCAATTTTTTATTGCAAGAATTTTAAACTATACGGTCTGTGTGAGAATTACATATAGCATATTTAAATTATTGATTCTATATTCTCTTATTGATAATAATAATTATTATAATGATAATAATATTGATAATGATAATAATATTAAATAATGATATTAATATTAATAATGATAATAATATATGCTATTTAAATGTACGTGATAGTATTTTAACAAATAGTTTTAAGCATTTTAATTTAAGTAGATGGTATTACTTTAAATTTTTCGCTTGAAAGTGGAAATTGTTAAAATAAAATAAATTTATTAAATAATTATTAACTATCTGCTTTTTCTTCGTAGCGAGTTAATATATGAGCACGAAAAAAAAAAAATTTGAAGGAAGGACAAGTAATGTAAACAGAAATAAATTTAAACATTAAAATATTTTAATCATAAGAAAATAGATTATTGATTTCCTCTAAGTCCACTTTATTACAATATAATGGGGCCGAGCATCCTACTCGGGGACCAGTAGTAACTTACGCTACTATTGTGGATGACGGATCAGGTTGAAATCTGCTGGGGGCGTTCGTTGCAGTCACTTCTTTCAGAAATTAAGTTAAAAGCATCTCGCATAGAGAATCAGAGGTTGATTTCTCGTTTTTCTCTCATGCAACATATAAATGAAAGGTAGTTATATCCAAAAGTTCCTTTCTGAAGACAATGTTGTCTTTTCGCCTTATGCTATATACAGGGGGAAAAGTCACCAGGGCCCTTTGCAGTTGGTCCTTTAGGATTTGAAACTGGTGGAGTTTAGTTTGAAACTCGAGAAACAAAGTCAAAGTGAAAGTTCCTCTGTCCATGCTGCATGTGGATGAGATAAATCTGTAGGACTGTAAGTTAACCATTGGGTTCAGGAAGGGCGTACAGGGTATGAGCCTTTTTAAAGAAGTCATCTTGCTGCTCCTACCAAATTAAGGTGGCAAACCATGGATATAATTCAACTCAAAATCAAAAATTGCTAGATGGGAAAATTTTTAATTGTTAGTAGTTCACTTAGGGTAATTATGCATTTGCTAAACTAAAATTTTCAAAATCCAATGATTGTGCACCCTTTGTACCAGCTTCATTATGCGAATAAATATTAATGTTGAAATGTAATAAAACACCATACGCAAAATTTTATATAATTCCTTTAATAAATAAACTATGTTATAAAACCAATCTATTCTCATTTTCAATTAGAATCAACTCAATATTTGTCATTTGTATTTTATACTCTGCAATAAATAACTGGAGTTACTTCAGAAATAAAAATCATTTACTGAATTTTTTCCTCCTATTCGCCCACCCACCCAACCATTATTTTCATCAAAACTTCTAACGATACATTTGTAACAATGCTTTTATTCATAAGAGGCATTTTCGAAACGCCTATTCTGTCCACTATTTCCATTTGAGAAGACAGACACCTCTCACAACAGCAGGCGCCCCATCCGAGGTGGGGAAAGAGACCACCTCGAGCACGTGGCGGCGAAAGCAGAGCCATGGCGTATTGACAGGTGGCTTGGCGATCGCCCGACATGTCATATCCGGGTCAGGTTCGGGCCCTTAAAAGAAACATCACGTAAAAGCCGACCACTCCTCGCACTGCACACAACACACAAAATCATTTAAAAGCCTTGCTGGCTCTTCTTCCATTTTTTATTCCCCAAAACCTCGCCAAAGTGTGTACACTTAAAGGGGTGGAGTGGCCACTGAAGTGAAATGGAATCGCTTTACCTGCTTGCAAAAGCCACACAATATCGTTTTTTTTTTTTTTTTTTATTTGTTTGATTCGCTGATGTTAAGTGTTCCGATTTCAGAGGAAGAGAACTAAAATAATAAATAAATGACAATTGCTATTCAATGCTTGCTTGCCTCACTTCCTTACAGGGTATATGCTATCTGCTTGGTTGCTTGAGGAATAAAAGGTTAAATAGAATTTCTTTTTAATTAACCGGCAGGGTTTCGTGGGAAATTTTAATTGCTTTCTTCGCATTATTTTAAATAAGTTTCAGATTATTATTATTAACAACTGGGGTAATAATCTTTTTAGGGAGATATTTTTATGAGTTTTGACCTATGTAAGTTATGAGTCACTGGCTTATCATCTTCGCTAAGTACTCTGTCATTATTGGCGAATTAAAGTAATTTATTAATCTCTGCGGACGACTTCGAAGTAAATTGGTGAATGCGAATTGGGTGCAGTTAATTTACATTCTTGTATTTTGTACGGAATGAACAGCAGATTAGTAATTAGTAATTTCGTTCCTTCACGGTCTTTTAATTATTATTGTGATTGATTGGTATTAATTCAAGCCATCAGCGGGGAAATATAGGTTGATAAGGTAATGAAAGGAAGTCGAAGAAATGGTGGGCCACGTGTTCTATTTATGTATGTCACAAAAAGGCAATCTAGGCACGATTAGGGGGGAGCTGTCTTGGCCTTTCGGGGAAGATTTTTAAGGGTGTCCAGCATTTGCTTATCTTATGGGAGACACCACAGAAAGTACTCCAGACAGCCTAGCTATCAATGCAAGATGTTTTACATGTTGTCACAATTGTGACCAATCGTTGTCACGTCGTTACTTCTCGTTTCTGAAAGCAATATTAGAGAGTTTTGGCATAACGTTTTTTCATCGTCCGCTATTTTTTTCTTCCTAGCGCACATGCTCTCTACACTCTATTGCGCATGCATATCTATAATACTGCATATATACTGCACTATATACTACTATACTATAATAGTGCACTAATTGAGCTATTCCTATGAGCATGCGCGCTAGGAAAAAAAAAATATCGGACAATGAAAAACCTCTCTAATAGCTCCCGGAAATCGCTATGGGATTCAAAAGTCAGCAATTCTGCTTCAACCATTGGATTATAGTATAACACGGGTATCCTAACCCATTGGAAACACCCGCAGGCTAACATTCAAGAAGGCAAATGTTCTATTCCTCCAACAGCGTGAATTGCAGTCACTACTTTCAGAAACGAGAAGATATAGTTGCGATTGTGACATCGTATTCATGTAAATGTATAATGTCATCGTATAAATGTTAATTCACAAAGCCACATGGTTGGCAATAGAAATTTCTGCTGGTTTTCTTTCATATCACAATGCAACAATGAACTTTAAAGGTAAAAACTATTTCTCTGCGTCAAAAAATATCTGTGAATGTACTATGTGGTACATAAGATCCTTCGTGAAAAATGTTTTTTAACAAAATAATTAAAAATAATAAATAAATAAAAGTTGAATGGAGAAATAATTTTATACATTTTATCAAAATATCCAAAGTTTAAAAATTCAAAGCAATTCAAATGTACAAAATATCAACAGATTTAGTTATAAAATATTAAGATTAAAATCAAAATTTTATGAAAATGATATATTTATCTATGAGAAAATATTCGTTTGAAAACTATTTCATAATTCTGAATCGTAAATGCTTATTAATCTTTAGCGTATTATATTTATTGTTTATTATAGTTACCATTGAAAATAACAAACAAGTTTTATCTTTCAGTAATTTTTCCTACTTAAAGAAAAATATGTTACGTCCTTTAGCATTATTATTAATCTTAATTAGATATTATAAGAAGGGCCTGATGGCCAAGTGAATAGCGCTCTGGCACTCGGTGCTACAGGTTCGAGTCCCGAAGGCGCCATGGATGATTGAAGTAATTCGGAATCCACATTAAACAGTAGGTTCCGGTCCAATATAACTGCAGAGCGTACGACGTAGGGCTGACAATCCTACCCTGAAAAAAGAAATCTCCTGTCTAGAAATCTTCTAGTAGGCAGACGGCCTCGGCCCATCATGGAGCTGTTGCGCCAATGAAGAAGATATTATAAGCTAAAACATAATCTCAATAATGCTAATCTACTAATTTAATGCATTCATGGAATTTCATTTTAAAATTCCAGTAAGATCATCTGTATATTGTAAAAAGCATTTATTGAGTTAAAAATTAGTTGGTTGACTAAGCATATGTATGTATACAACACTGATTCCTTTAAATTTCAATAAATTGATCATAAAACAACATATCGTTCCAAATATAACAAGTGCACTTGAAAAATTATGAGTAGTCTGTGCCTCTAGACGAAAAGCTTTAACTCCTTTAAACAAATTGCTCACCAGTAAAAAAAAGGTGGAACAACTAAACAAATATCAAATGGAATTTAACTAAATTGAAAATTTTTATTCTGTTTATTAACAGGAAACATATCACAAAATCATTTGTTGAATTAACCATACCCCTGCGTTGCATATTGCTTTGAATGATAACATACTAAAGCCTTATTTTTTTTTTTTTTTTTTTTTTTTTTGTAGAAATTTCAAGTTTTTATCTGTGTCACTTTTCTTATAAAAAGGAGTATAATTATTGAATATATAATCCATCATTTTTGTTGTACTGATGCTAAATTTAAACTCACAGAAACATACAATCTTTAAAAAAATAATATATATTTTTTTTACCGATAAATCAAATATTTCTCAATGCAAAGTTAAAAATAATTTAATTTATCCTCGAACTAAATAAATTGGTGCTTTGGTTATTTCCATTAAAAGAAATATGAAACGAAAACTCGATTTAGAAAATAAAAAAATAAAAGTTGTAGGTGGAATAAAACGAATGAGTTCAAACAATGATTGTTCTTACACAATAAGGCGTAACTTCTCCAATCTATTGGCCTTGAATGTGGCCCATACATCTGATGGAAGTAATAATAATAAAAAATAAAGAATAAATGGAAGTCCAAAAGAAATGCAGGTAAAAAGACGCCTTTTGCATATGTAAAAAGCGAAATATAAGAAAGGAACGCCAATCTGATCAATCACGGGCGACTGAAAGGGGAAATGTTGCAAGAAATAATAACAATAGCGTCTCCCAAAAAGAATCGAGCGTGCCTAGGTTTAGAAGCAAAGAAATGAAAAATCGCATTATTAATATGCGTTTGTAATAGATGTAAAGCAAAAGTTCATTGGTTATTCGGCGTCTATCCAAAATATGTCACGCGATTTTTGCACCGAAATCATATCGGCGTTCCGCATTTTTCTTCCAGTTCCCGCGCTTTATTGGAAGAATTTAAGTAACAGTTCTTATAAAGGTTCGATGGCGTGCTAAGATTATATCAGAAGCGGTTTCGTTCGCCGGGAATAGTTTTCTAATATGAATAAAAACTGACCTTTCAGTATTTTTAATGGAATTGATTTCAAAGGGGGGAAGAAAAGATTTATCGGCTAACGCAAAATATACTTGACAAATCGTTGGCTTGAAATCCATGATAGATGTTCCAGCATCGGGCACAATGTAAACATCATTTGTTATATTTTTATGGATAGTTTTTCTTTATATTCATCCCAATGTTTTAAAATTTGTTCACGTTTTTCGAAAACAGCAAAACTTTAAGATCTAAAAGAAGTGCCGATAGATAAAGGAACTCTATTATGTTATGTTACAGTGTAAGAAAACATGTATGAAAACAGTTTTAACTTGTTCTTAAACAGCCGATTTTAAATTGCAAATACTATTAGGTTCATCTTGTTTTAATTATTCGTTTTTTTGGAGAAAAAACAAAAATGTAATGATTTAATCCATTTCAGACTAATGTTGATGTTGGTTTTAACATTACATAAATATTTCTGATGTAGAGAAGGCTTGATTACGAGAAAAAAAAAATACATTTTGCCCTTCATTATAATATTTTATAATCATTAATTGCTCTTTTTAGACATCTTTGCAGTTTCTTCTTTACTTTTGAGTTACTCTAATAGATGTCTCTATTAATAAAAAAATTGTTGAGGTACGATTTTATTCTAGCAAACTATAGCTGCATATAAAAAATGTAACTTGCCTTTATATAATATAACTTTAAAATTTTTCATATATCGGAAAATTAATCATACTGTTAAATGAAGTTTCGAAACCTGTAGATGGCATGGATATTTGTTAGTGATTTGGAATCCACGTTAAAATGTAGCCTAAAGTGTGCAAAAAGATGACCGTAGAGCGGTAAACAAAACGTTAACTGGCGTAACGTTTTTGCAACAGTTTCAAAAAGTAAACATTTTTTTTCCCAATTTTACTTTTGTTACTATAATTAGAATTTGTTGAGCGCAAAAATTAGATTTTAATCTTTTCCTTCAAATGGAAAGGGTTTAGTCGTCCTTAATGGGTTTAAAATATTTTGACTTCATTACATACACACTACGGTTACATGACTTGTAACTGTAAGTTATAAATTTCTATTTTCTATCGTTCAAATTCAAATTATTTTATAACTGATATTATATATTTGTAAAAGAAAACCTGCATACCACGATTAGCCGCCAATGGATGGCTTGAAAGCGTTTAACCGGTAGAATTTTCGAGTTTAACTATCCGCATTCGTATGTCGTATCCGAGAAAAGCCTGGGAAACTCCTAACAGACAGCCTGACTGTTTATTCGAGATGTTCACTCACAATGTAATAAAATTCAATAAGTTCTTCTCGATCTCTCAGAAATATATGCTATTAGTAGTTTTAACTAGCCTATATTACTACTGGGCAGCATTTTGCCTCATGTGTCGGACTACCTGGTGGGAGTTTTCCGGGTTTTCTCCCATTAATATGCGAATGCGGGGTAGCTCTCTTTAAAAGTCCTCCCAGAAAGCACTGCCCTTCTTCAGTGATATGGAGCAGAAGTCAGACCTCTACCTACAGGTGCTCCATCACAACAGAAGCGGCCCCCCTCCCCCTCTTCCATGAAGGATACGACAACAATAACTACTGGGCTGAATTGAGCAAATAATACAAAGATTGTTCAGATATTTTTATTATAACGTTTGATATTGCATAAGCATATATGTAAAGAAAGATAAAAAATATTATATATTATGTTCAGTTTGATAGCCCTTTTGTTGAATTATCGTATTACATCTTGATTTTCAAGATAAAAGAATTTTCTTAAAAAAACAAGGTTGATTTTGTATCACTCTTCTACCAAGAAAGATAAAAGACCACAATTTTTTCCACAATTCCCCACACACCAAAAACCACAATACCATAATTTTTCAGAATCCATCCAATGTTTTTGGATGCCGCTTATAAAGAGTTTGTTTTAATAGCCTAAATGCGCAATAATACACAGCAGACACGTCGGAAGACTTGGGTGGGATGCATTTAAATTGAATAACCCCAATTCTGCTATCATTTTTCCTTTTTCCACATATAGAGTAATGAAATTCGTGGTACGAATAGTAGCCTAATTCTTATGAAACTTAACGCAGTGAAAATTGCTTAAGAAAAGTGATAAAATGTCTTTGAAAATAGGGGTTAAAATATATTTCTAATAGTAATCAGAGTTAAATTTTGTCATGGTTTGTACTTTCATCGTTTTAAATTATCCGTAATAAGAGATTAGTGATAAAAAACTTTGGTAAAACTTTCCTAGTATTCTCAGAACCAGCATTTTAGGTCTTTTTCGACAGTTCATTTATCTTTTCCTAATTGAAATCAGATAAATATATCCGATTCCCATCAATTGTAACTGCATACTTCCATTTTCCACTTGCCAAATAATTTTCAGTTAATAAATCTATTGCTGAGAAACATGTTTTGGTGTTAACCAGTGAATGGCATGTTTTTACGTTTTGATGAGCTTGAAATCGAATTTTCTAACTTGGTTTTGATTTCAGATAGAGCTTCACATATAATAAGAAGTACGTAGAAGAAGTATCTTTGTTGGGTATGTATTTTTTACCTTTTTCCCAGTCAAATGCAATTTTTAAATATTATTATTATTTTTTTTTATTATTTTTTTCTAATTCTTATTTTAAGTGTAAAAATATTAAAACTATGCTTTTCACATATTTTTTTAATAATCGAATAAGAATATTTTTCTTCGTAAAAGGGAAAAAATATACCTTTCAATTTAATTTTAAAGAAAAAAATAATTTTAATGAGGCAGACGATAATTGTCCCTATTTCGAATATATGTGTCATTCAGAATTTTTTTATTCATAAATTCATTTCAGAGGGAAAGTCAAAATCGTTGCAAAAATGTCTGAACGTACTTTAATTGAAATATACTTTCTGTTAATTTTCCAATACATTTTTTTTAACAATGCAAATAAGTTGTACTATATTTCTTATTATATATCGAATTTAAATGCATATTTATGAAAAAAAAAATTTAATCATACTCAAAATTGAAAAAGAATCTTTATTTCCTTGTACTCGTAATCATGATTGATTGGTTATGGTGTCGAAGGGAGTGGGTTGTATCTATTTTAGAGAATGATTTTATGTTCTAACATAAATAAGATCATTTAACTTACCGAAGAACAGGTCTAAGTCACTTAACTTAAGTAGGACTACGTCAATCTACTGGCAAGTTTTTTGATAACAAGCTTTGTCTCATATGGTGTGTGTGTATTATAGTTTACAGCTAAACATAGATATAACAGATATAAAATAAAAAGATATGCTAAAATAAATACCAAAGGTAACATAGATATGGATAGTTAAAGTTAAGAATATCTTCAAGAAGATATTCTTCACGTAGGAGAGTGTTGAAATATTGAAATGATGGCCTTTAGAAAATACAAATTAAAAGATTTTATGGAGTGAATGTTAAATACTAACACTGTATTATCAACATCAGAAAAATTAAATTGCTGTATTTGTATTCAATTACTTTTTACAGTAGTACAAAAAAATTACTTTTAACAGTAGTAAAAAATACAATGAGTGTCATTATGTTCTAATGGAAATCATGGTTCCTTTGAGTGAAGTTTAATGGATAATATACCATTGAATCTTCAGCATTATCATTATCATATGGGAACAACTGGTTAATGGAATATAATTTTATAATATAAAAATACACAATGGTAACTACAGTAAAGAATTATATTGATATAATTCTTTATTGTAGCTATAATTTTATCAATATAGTTTTACCATGATTTTACCATGGATCATCATATGGGATATGAATTTATCATTGAATCTTCAGCATTATTATCATCATATGGGACCAATTGTCTAATGAAATACCATTGTCTATTAATCGATATAATTTATTACTGTATAATTATAATTTTTTCAATATAGTTTTATCATTATGCTTGTATCTATGTAATTTAAAATTATATAGTTTTGCTTCTCTCATCTTTTTATAACTATTTGTTTGAGTAATTGAAAAGTTATTTTTAAAAAAAGCAATTTATATTGTATTTTGCTTTATTCAAAAATAATCCTAACACCATATTAAATACAGATCTTGAATTTTTTAAACACCAAACATTTTATTTCATTTTAAAAAAATTGTAAAATGTAATAATAATTATTGGAAATAATTGATAAGAATTAAATTTAGAATGTATTGCTTGAAAGCACTTTTTTTATGAAATGCTATCAAGTTTTATAGCATTTCAAACAATTTCTAGCTATTTTTTTCGTGTCAAAAATAATCATTTAGAAAATTCTTGTTAAGTTTATTAATATAAATTAACCTTCATCAAAAATATTTTTTTTTCTTCACTCACACCCAACAGCATCGCATTATCACAGAAGTTTCCGACCATCAAAATCAATTATATTATCTTAATTTCTTGCCATTAACTTGCTGGAAGGATCACACTTTATGCTCAGCAGAAGAATTCCTTTACTTTTAATAAGCAATTCGCTAATCAATGTGACAGCGATGCCATTAATTAAAATTCTATTAAGCAAGATCTTATTACTTCTTTAAAAGGTTTACCTGAATACAAAACATTGCATTTCAGAAAGGAGAAGAAAAAAAAAAAAATCTTACTATGTCACTTACATTTGTCAAGAATTTTCAACAAATTAATTACCCCTCTGGCTTCTTTCGGTTTTTAAATGAACTAATAAATATCGCACATAATTCGGAAATGCAGCTTTTTTTCTTTTTTATAATTTCTGTTCTATACCCCCTCACCAATTCCTTCCCCTTTTCTATTTTCACACTTTAAAATGCGTTTTAGCTGGAAGGCATTCGGTTCTAATTGCCAGATGTCTCTTTATCAATTGGAATTCTTTTCAATCTACAGACGATTAACCGAACTCGAGCAGGGTAAATTAAAATGGTTTCTCTCGATCTAGTGAAGAAAATGGCGAATGGCAGATGGGTGGAATTAAAAAAAAAAACGAATGAAAATAAGAAATAAGAAAAAGAAATGCAAATTCTTAATTCTAGAAGGCATTCAAGCCAGAGAGGCGGAAATTCTTTCACCAAATTTAGCTCATTAATCGAGCTATTTAGCTAACGAAATTAACAAAGATATGCCGATTGAAGGTGAAATTGAATTCTCGCGATCTGAATCTTTTCCCACTCACTAAGGAATTCGAGAATCGATTTCTTGAAATGTGATGTCACTTTAAAAGGTGATGTATCTACCAATTTCCCATTTATTTCCTTTTTTTTTTTTTTCTCTCTTTTGGTTTCGTTTTAAATTGCGTAAAGCACTGATTTGATACGTTTAGATCGTTCTAAAGAAAAGCTACTTTTAAATGGAATTTTTCAATCCCTATTTGCGGAGAAGTTACATTTTTTTTTCTTTTTTTGGTTAAATAATATTGGAAAAGAAGTTGCATCAATTAATTTGATATGATATGATGAAAGTTTATTATAATTCATTACATGACTTTCTGATTAGTTTCGATTTTTGGAATTCCATTTTAAATAGAAAATTTCAGTTGATGGCATTTTATTGCACTCTCACTGTTGCTATGTCTCTCAGAATTTGGTGTAGCTGAATTCGAACAGAACATAAAATTCCAAAGGAAAAAAATAAAGAATTTATTATATTTAAATATTTATGAATGAGTGTTAATGTCAAGTTTAAAGAATTTTACTAACATGCATACAAAGGAAAAAAGGCATATTTTTATTTTCTGAAATATTCTTAAAAGTTAAGATTAATCTTAAAAGTAAATTAATATATTACCAATTATTTAAAGTCTAAATGCAATTTAGCTAATCAAAAGATAAAGAGAAATAGTCCAATAGTCAGAAGTTAGATTATTTCACTTTATCACGATGTAAAAAAGTAAAAAACAGAAAAAAAAAAAAAACAGAAATTTTTTTTTCTTTTATATTCTATTATATTCGTAAGGTGTTTATTTATATACGACTCGACTATATTGAAGTTCCACGAATGCTATTTCAGAAAATAAAGAATGTTTATTGAAAATCGTGAAAATTGAACTTTTCGGAATTAGAAAAATGTATTAAGTTTTTAAGGCTTTAAAATTATTTCATTTAGTAATTGTTAACAAAGAATAAATCATTCATATGGGTGGGAATCATGGGTCTTTTAAACTTTTACAGAATACATGCGTAATCTTGTTGTTTTTTTAACAGTTTTTAATGGAAAATTCCATTGAAATCCATAATAGAACTATTATTTAGTTATGAATAAATGAAAATATTACAAACTAAATATTGTAACCGTGCCTCTTCCTATACACTGGAAAAAGCACCTGGTGTTCAGGAGAGATGGTCAGGTCAGACTGTCACCTGAGAAGTATCTTTCGGGCACCCTGTGCTTACTCGAGTACCGGTTTTTCGGCTTAGAAGTGAAATCCTTCACCGAATGTATAATTATATGTCTTTAAATGTGTTAAATAATCTTTAAATGTGTTAAATGTGTGATCTTTTAATTGCATGTGTGTGGTATTTGTGAGTGTGTAAATAAAGCTGCCAGTTCTCCAAACGGAGCCTCAAGTATCTCAACCCAACTACCTTCATTTACAGTTCGTCTACACAACCTAAACACTACGACATATAACTTTCAATATTCTACGCATTTATGAAAAATGCGATTTTGGCATAATCACAATTCTCCAATTTGTGTCAAATATGCTTATAAATGTTATTTGTGGCTCAAAAATTTCTTTTCACAAGTGACTTTTACTAAGGTTTACAATTAAATTTTTCCAAATATGTTTCGCGTTATGCTCATACTTTAAAAAAAAAAAAAATGCTTTGTTGTGTTCAAAAAAAAAAAAAAAAAAAAAAAATTATGCTTTAAAAAAAAATTAAATTGCATCATTTCATATACACGATTCAAATTTAATGTGGAGAACATTTGTTTCATGTTTATGAAAAGATTAGCGTCATTATAATATTTTTCGTGGATAGCCTAAGTCTCTAATGAAGTGAAATAAGAAGACGAATGAAGCCTCTAATCTAAGCGAAATACGCAGACATATACGGAGATATATTCTTACTCGACAATACCACCAGCGATATCTGAAAAGTATGTTCACCTCGAGGAATTCCAACACTCTTCTCGGAGACCGTTCTCAGCCACCCAAATTGAAATCCGAGTTTATCTATCAATTTAATGCCCTAATCAAGAGCCAACTTATTATTTTCGAAAGTGTGCTTGCAAAGTGGACCATAATTGAAAACGACCATTCGGGAAAACACTGAGCCCAAAACCGCTCCCGGTCTGCCCTTCAATTAAGTTCCACCACCCAGCCCAGAAGACCGGTCATTAAGTGGTTCCTGTCTCTTAAATAATTCAGAACGTGCGAAGCGTTCACCTGTTGCCCGGCATGCGTGGGTGGCAATGTAAATATTTAAACTCCACCCACACCCGATAAGGCTCCCAAAAAGACTGGAAAAATTGAGTTTTAAAGCAGATACTATCGAATCATTTTTCTTACGTTGCAAATCAACTGGGATGTAAACTTGAGGTAGGAAGAAATTCTGGGCAAAGTGCACGATTTTTTGATGGGATCTGGTAGTGCTTTTGAAGTAAAGATAATCAGAAAGTGGACTGACCTGCGAAAATGAAAGTAAAGAACCCAAATCGTTGGCTAATGTAAATTAAAACTATAGATAAAGCAAAAACATTGTAAACATCAGAAGCTGATAAAAAGTTGTTTGTTGTTTTTAATGTTTTCCCCGCCTTCCAGTTAGGCATCGACTAACTCATCATGTGAAATTTTTTAACCAGTTATGCTCTACTAAATAACCACAAATGAAATCGGGAATACCTTTTTAAGATTTAGGGTGGGCATTACTAAAGTGAAAGGGATAGGGGAAAACTTTATATTCCTTTAATGGATTTTACAATTTTTGCATATTCTTTCATATATATATATTAAGTGCTTCCATGAACTTGTGAGAATTAATATACCAAAATAAGTTAAGCTTCCAGTCTAGATTGTTTAGAAGAAATTATATATATCTAACACACATGACCACACAAGAACACGACACATGAGCACAAAAATCAAAGGAGAACAAATAAGAAGTGCATTAAAAACACAACCATTTGGTTGCAAAGTATATATATATATAGACTTCGCATCAAAATGGTATTGTATATATACACACACACACGCAATGAGATTTTCACACATGCAAATCACTTTTTGAATATTTGAACATCAGCGGTCCCCTTGTTTCCTTTATGTACGGAACGAACAGCCCATCAACAAGCCACCAAGTGATGGACGGTGCCTTCCTGGAAGACTTTTAAGGATTTTGTATGGAAAAAACGTCATTTGGGGGTGTGGAATGGACACCACCAGTGAATTCGAGCCTGATTCCACCAACAATGTAATAACACATTTTGAAAATCATTTAAAATATCTGTTAAATTAAAAAAATTTTATTAAAAATGCATGCTTTTAATAAAACCGATTTTCCAAGAAATATAAAGGTATTGATGTTCTAATCGGAGTTGAAACTTAAGATTCCCTATTAACTGTATTATAGATATACAAATTTATTTTAATAATGTTTCATATGTTTTATATGGGATTAATTATATCCCGCATTCTGATTATTCATTTCGAAAAATTTGATTATTTTTTTGATTATCCATTTAGTTGGGTTTTTTTTTTGTTGTTACACACCTGTGAACCTCGTGTTCTACATATGCCACGATGAGCCAATCAACGGGAAATCAGGGAGGACTGCCAACCAGTAAGCAATGAAAACTGCACCTCATTTGAATACCGCAAAAGAGAAAACCTGGAAAATTCTTACCAGGCTATCTTACTCTTTCTATTCATTGTAGCCTCCATCGAGTCTTCTAGTTTTTGAAATCAGTAGCTACTAATGGATTCGAACCTGACTTAATGCTTACTAACTGTTAAAGTTTCCACTGGGTCACGAGTCTCGCATTATTTATAACCAAAAGTAAAATCTTAAGATAAGTGTAAAAAATAATCGATACATTATTCTAAGGCTGATTGAGTTTTCAGAAACATATAAATGAAGAAATATAAAATATAATATTGATCTTGAATCGCTAATGATCTGCCTGATTAATTCACTGTACTACGTATAGCGAGCATCTCAAATATTCTAATCTGAAATACCAGAGGAATATAGAAAAAAGAACGTCCCCCCTCCGTGGTAACGGAACAAAAACACGAGAGTGACACATCCCATCTGTTACTTATGAGCAGGACGCAGAAAAATCTAATAAACCCAGAACAGGGAAGAGTAGCCAATCTTCAAATTACCTACTCCCCATCTCATTCTTATCCATTCACCGCGACCCTCGGGGAGTGCCTGGTAGTTTATTCCAATCTCTCCCCAACGTTTTATTCTTTATGTACACAGGGGGGGGGACAGGAAGATCTGGCGAGCAACGATTGATAGATAAGCATCCCTAAATCCTGTACGACAGCGAGGAAGTGTCACCGCATACAAATGTCAAAACTTCAACAGCCGTACGGGTCCGACTTAATACCACGGCTGAGGACAAGCCAACAGCAAACAAAAAGTGTGGAAGGTTAACTTGTAGCAAGGAGGGAATATTAAAAAAATAAAACATAACGAAGAGAATCAGCCATAGTAATGAACCGTACCAGACCATTGGACGTGCCAGTATGCTTGAGCAAGATTATAGAAGCCGGCATGTTTTAAAAAGTTCTTATCTGGAGCAGGGGGCATGAACCTTTTTGTTAGTTGGGCATTTTTTTTTTTTCTTTCTTTTCCCCATCTTACTTGCCTCCGAAGGATTACTTTTAAGCGTCGCCTTCCATCTTTTTTACTGAAGTTCGACTTTTATATCTGGAGGGTCAATCACATCGAGAGAGAGGTTAATGCCTTGTTAAATAAAGGCCCTAAAAATGAAGAAGTATTCCCATTTTTCTTGCTGTTGTTGTTGTTATTATCGTAGGAGAGATATTCGCAATCAGGCGTATTTGTTTAAGCATGAGGGAACGAAATTGATTTCGATTTTTTTCTTCCTCGGACGAAAATTAGAAAATTTTAAGAAAATATAAATTTATGACTTTTATTATTCGAGATGAGAAAAAATCCATTTCAAATAAAGTAAAGTACATGTTTAGGATTTGCCGGATAGCTTACCGAAAAAGGTATATTTTTTTTTCTCTCTCTCTCTCTATTTCTTTTTTACCTGCTGTGTTTAGATGAGCTTGAATAAACACAGTTGTGTTATTGAGATGGCAGTTTTCAAAACTGGGTATTAGTGTTTCGATTTCCTTGATTTAATTTCATTTCCCATCAATTTTCTACTCGTTTCTATAAATAATTTATTTTTTTTATAAAAGGATTTTTCTTTTCTTTTTTTTTTTATTATTTTTACATGGGAAGCAAATGTTAGTTTTTAATTAAGCTTAAAATTTCAAAAACAGGAACTTATAAAAGCTAAAACCAGTTTGAAGTTGCTTTCGAAAACTAAATTTAACACGTAAAGATAAATAAAAGACTAATGTGTAGCTCGCTCTTGACTCTAAATAATCGTCCTTATAATCGGCTTTATATTTTAAGATTTCATAATTTTATAATAATAATCTAGGCAATTTTCAAATCTGAAAAAAGAAGTTATTTCTTTATTGAAACCATTCTTATAAACAGTAGGACAAGTGTGGGAATTCTCTTGAGGTATACACGCTTGGTGTTTTTGAACCTGCAAATAACCTATGTGAGGGGTCAAAAATTACCCTACAAACTCTTTTCTAATATTTTATTTTATTTTATTACTTTTAGCAGAAAACTCAAAATTTCGCAATGCAAGATAAATTTCAACAAGTTATAAAATTGAATTTATTAATAAAAAAAAAACAAAAAAACATTTAAGTGTCGAATCAGTTAAAAAAAGACGTTTTATAAAGTAAATTGAATATTTTCTAATTTTGGTGGTGTTGTTCAAGTATACCTTAGTCCCAACGGAGCCATTGATTTCCTAGGGGTTCGGAATCCACTTTAAGTCCCACTTTAAGTCCCTGTTAAATATGATTATTGCTACTACTACATCACACCACATCACTGTGCCTAGAGCTGAGTTGCCCCTACACAGTTTGGGAATGATGTGGGTGAGAAGTCTGACTGGGCTCCGTGATGCTCTACGGTCATATGAGACCGGGACCTACGTCTTAAAGTGGATTCCGAACCATTACGAACATCCATGGCACCGTCTGGACTCGAATCCGAAACCTGTTGCACCGAGCTCTAGATAGTCGGCCATTCAGGCCCCAGGGCTAATATGACTGTAGAGTGTTGGGCTTAGGACTGACAATCCTATCCCGTAAAAAAGAAAACTGTCTAGAAATCTGACAGTAGGCAGTCTGGTTTGGACTGTTGCGTCATTGATGATGATGAAGTATATCTTGATGTAAAAATTCACCCCACGTGTAAAGTAACCTACCGTAATGAAACACTACTTGAAAGTTAATCCAAGACATGTCAAAATAAGGCATTTTTTTTTTTACACTCAGCTTTACTTTTTATTTTGTTCTTTTGTCGTTTAGGATAGAACTTAAATTCCTAATCATTCTTTAAAAATTCTTATTTTGTAGCAGCTGTTCCCGCACGATCATTAAAATTCCTATCTGGATTTTTTGCGGTATTTTGATGACCAACTTTCTCTCTTATGATTACCTTTAATAAAAAAATAAATAAAAAAGAAAAGAAAAAAAGAAAACACAATTCGAAAAACCGAACTACTAGTACCAACTCTGTTTGGGCAAATGCATCTCCGATACCGTACCGAGTCATAAAAACGTTGCTACCCGGTAACTTTTAATGGCAATGTTGGCATCGAAACATCCCACAAAGAAAAAAAAAGAAAAGAGTAAAAAAATCTTTACCAACTTTCCGATACAGACGGACAGAACACAACGTCTCTCTCTCTGTGCTGCCTTCTCCAGAATTCAAACTCTATTCCCAATTCCCACCGGGACCAATGAAGAGGGACTCCGAAAAATTCGCACGATTCCGGAATGACTCTATCCACTTAGCCGGGGCCACATATAAAAGCTGCGCCCCTGCTCGTAAATCCAGTGCAGGCCAATGGCAGGTTCCGACCTGGTGAGGCTCCTGTGGCGATTTACGAGCCCTGGTACGGTCCTACCGAGGATGCTCTTTCGGAGTCATTCGGCAAGGGCATTATAGTTCCGAGTGCACCGGATTCGATTGAATTTTGCTCTCTACTTAACTTGATTCGGTTCTGGTAAGGAAAGGAAAGCCAGACGGTTTATTTCCCTCCCTGATCCCGCATTGGAAGGCCAGGATATTTTTAATGTGTTTCGTGTAACAGTTGTTTTTGGGTTTCCTGGGCTACTTTTGCCCACTTATTGTCGGCTTTCCGGGCTTTACAAGAAAAGGCGGCAGCAACTGACGCAACGATTAAAGCTAACACTTTGGTTTTTGTAAGGGGCCGTCTATGAAATAAACTGAGAAAATAAAACAACTGTTTCGTATCAAGAAATAGCTTGGCATTTGTCAAAAAAATTAGGGATCTTAAGATAGAAAATTTATTTGATTTTTCTGAAATTAAACGCTGGGATATTAACCAGCTGTATCGTTTGTAGGCTAGCATAAAAAAAAATGCTGAAATTGAATCCACAAGCAGCATGCGTCGTAGTCTCTGCTTTTGGTAAACGAAGGATCTCGATGACGAGTGTGAGATGGTATCTCGCTTTAACAATCAATCGATAGATCAGATGAAAATTCTCACAGTTTTCTTAAAATTTATCATACAAATGCGAGGCAGTTATACATAAAAATCTTCGTAGAAAACCACACCTACGTCCATTAAGTGGTGTTTCCTAAAGCTTTGTGAAAAAAATTTATAGTTTTGTATAAAAATTAACAGTTTGAGAATGAATCTTTGTTTATAAATTGCTTTGTTTATAATAGTCACGTATATTATAATTTTTTTCAACTTTATTGGAAACAATCGCGCACCTGAATCGCTCTTATCAGTGGACCCCCTACCTAGTTATCACAAATAACGTCATTCACATCAGGTGTCGAAACGAATACTTGAAATGACGTATCAGACCTAAGAAGAATCAGAGGCGTATTACCTTTAAAAATTCCTTAGGTAATATGTTTATTTATTTTTAGTCGGAAAAAATATTTGATATCATATTTAGATTATTTTCTTGTTTTTGTGAAGAATTTTTCATCTATCTTCAACCAAATATCTGATAGCATTGTAAAGAATATATTTTTTAAACTGTACGAATTAATCTGTGAATAACATCCATTCAAATATACTAAATTTTAAAGTTATATTTACAAAAAAATATAGCCTATTATTTAAAAATTATGATTATACTTTGCAATTTGTTTCCCCAGTTATTTTTTTGCAACTTTAAAATGCAAAATATTCCATCTTATTATCACCTACTAAGTTAAACTCACAATTTACTGCCTCTCTACGACAATACCTATACTACACAAATACAATGCTGCTTCTTAAATAAAGGCTTAAAATATTTCAGTAGCTTCCTCAATGATAATGGCCATATACCTGTCGAAACAGTTTACTGTTTGTAGGCCATATTACCCGCTCATGTCATGACCCAGGGTTGCCTGAGGCTGCATGGCATCCACTTCTCACCGTTCTGAATCGCGCTTATCAGTGGACCCCCAACCGAGTCATCACAAATCACGCCGTTCACATCAGGTATCCAAACGAATACTTGAAATGACATCAGAAGAATCAGTGGGTGAATTTATATGCCGAATGACTACACGTACACGCTTCTTGGAAACAGTGCGGTTTTCGATTCGAAGTATATTGAAAATGCATCGCTTTGTGTGACAATATTGGATGGTTGTATTCTGAACGACAAGTTAACCGGTTTTCAGTCTGGTTTGATGTAAATTTTCTTCGAGAATATGTCGTGGACAATGAAGCTTTGACTGCTTTTATAATTTATAGGAGTAATAACCGATTATAAATTTTTATCTGTGATATATGTTAAGAAAAAATAGTTTTTCCATAGATTAGACCAAATGTTTTATTCCCTATGTTATTACTTGAAATATTCAAGACCATTTAATTAGATGTTTTAATTACTTAATCTTCCCCCATCCGTATGATTTTCTTGGAATTCTTTTTTATAGTATTTTTAGAATGCTCAATCCTCTGTGGCTTCTTTGCCTTAAAGGTTGTTGTTTTGTTTTTAAATTGCTCTGTTCTAAGATATTCTTTTCTTTCAGAGTTTTCACCGTGCAATTGTAGTTCCCTTTAACATTCTCAAGTAATTCTGCCTGTAGCTTACTCTCTCTCTATTGTTTTTAAACTTCTTTAAAAGTGTCTTAGTATTTTCTTTTGCAGAAATTGTTTTGCAAAGATTTGAATTTTGTCAAATAGTGCAGACGAACATAGTTTAGCAAACTAATCTGCCGTAGTCTTTTAAAATATTATGCTTATGCTGGCTATATAAATCAAACATTTAAAGTCGCCCCTCTTTCCTAAGAGTATTTATGGCCCTTTTTAAATTAATAATATCTTAACTACCTACCACTACTTCAAAAATCTAAAATAATTCTGAATTTTATTAATTTTAATGCTACTTTGTAATGGCGGTTACTTTACATGATGTTTATTGCCATTGATTTAGCAGATATTAAACTGATTTTGCTTTTCAAGAATGCATTATGGACGTCCGATTATATAACAAACACACAAAAGCGGATAGGAATGCCTTACTGGCAATGGTTAATTAGCTGAAATTTGTGTTACATGGTGAATAATTTAAAAAACAACTACACCCTGAGCTGACAGCGCATAATGTTGTGAAAACACTTGTTGCTGTGTTATTTTTAATAATCTTAAATTGATGAGTATCTTTCAAGCTCTTTTCTTCGAACAGCCCGTGCCGTTAACATTCTAACGAACTAGACTATGATGAGCTATTACAGTTGCGCCCTATTATAACAATAACTATATAATAGAAAACTTTAACAAAAATGAAATAGAAGATGTTAAAAAAGAAAATTATAACATATACAAAGTTGGGAAAATACAGCATTCCTTCTGTAGGAGGAGATTAAAAACAATTGATACGTGTTGAATGTTTTGTAACAGTGACTACGATGTGTCAGCAAGATGACTTAGCTGAATGACTACGGTAGCTTGGAGGGCCATCGGACATTTAGAGGCGGGTCAAAGCAATCCATTGTATCCATCCAAGAGTTAGGAATTTGTAAAAGTGTCATTTCCAGACTATGGAAACGGTTTTTGGAAATTGGAAATGTTCGTCAAAGATCAGGAGAAGGTCGCGCGCTTGCAACAGCACAAAATAAAGATGGTATTTAACATTAACAGCCAGAAGAAACCGCACTACGGACATCACTTTATTGCATCAGCACCTTCAGAAAGCTACTGGTATCAAAGTTTCGACTCAGATTGTTTCACTACCATGTGGGTTTATATGCACGCAGACCTACAGTTTGTCTTTCGTTGACAGAGGACCACCTTGCTGCCACAGGAGGATGAGTACAGAAGGATCACAAATGGGAACGAGATGAGTGGAGCAACATGCTCTTCACGAACGAGTCCCGCCTTAGTGTACAACCTGACACTAATATCTTCTGTGGAGGTGTGTCAGGTTGACGGATTCTCATCTGTAGAGAACCTGCTAAATGAAATACTCCTGCATTTGTGCATGAAAGTGTCCGATTTGGCAAAGGTGGAGTGAAGGTCTGGGCCATATTTCTATCAATGGCCACACCGACTTGCACATTATCAGGAATTCAACATTAACGGCTCAGCAATTTAGAAATGAGAACCTCAGACTTATTGGGGTTCTTTAAGCTGCAGCAATTAGAAATGAATGCATTCTGATGGATGATAACGCCAGGCTACACCATGCTCAGCTAGCGGACAATTTATCTTTCGACGAAGGAATTTTTCAAATGGATTGATCAGTATATTCTCCAGACATGAACCGAATAGAACATGTTTGGGACATTCTAGGGAGAAGGGTTGCTAGTTGCTTATCACCCCTAGAAACAATTCAGCTTTTGGAAAGCTCTTTTCTACAAGAGTGGGAGAGAATAGTCCCTCATTGATAACCTCATTGATTCGATACCTCGTAAGTATGGCATGTTTTTTCTTCGGCCATATCCCTTATTAAAGCTCATTTGTATCCGGGAAATCACCTTTTTTGCTTTTTGTATAATAAGCAAGAATTGCGCATTTTTTATTTACCGACAAATATTGTCAATAAAATTTATTATTTGTTGTTCGTTGCTTCTTCTTTTCTCATATCTTACAATATCTATACGTAACATATCACTCATCTGCAGTTTATAACAAAAATCATAATATCCCCTAATTACTTTGAGCAGTGTATCAAGATTCAGATATTTCACACGCTCTTTTTAGAAAATAAATGAAAGGACAAAAAATGCTAAGCAACTTTCACGTTTTCTGTTTGTCTCGCAGTATACAAAATATAAAAGGTGCATATTCAGTTTTATATATTGTTAAAAAGTATGCATTTAGTTAGTATCCCTAATGTAATATGTGTGATTAGGTATGTAAAAATTCTTAACTATTAAAAGGAAGTCATCATATATGAATAAATAGAATTCTTATAAATAAATTCATTAAGAAAGGAAATTAATGTAACAACAATGCAGATTTAATGGAAGAAACTACTCGAACTCGAAAACTCTTGTAGTAATTATCCAATTTTTTCTCAAATTGATTAATAAGATAATATATGTATATAGATATAAAAGAGACGATTGTTAAAATATTATTTAAATAAAATGCTGTTAAAATAATGTGAAAAAACCCATTAAATAAAATGTTCATGTTTTTGAGTCGAAGTGCTGCCAAATTTATTGAATAGACAAGAATGTCGATACATATTTTAATTTCTCATTGTAAAACGTTAAACGATATGAATTCACATGATTTTATAAAATGAATTTTTTATTTTCTTAAGCTATATATTATGTCATTCATTCGGAATTCACAAACGCGTAGAAAATAAGTTTCTTTATGATTTATTTCAAAACAAAAGAACATTAACCCATCAATAGAAGTGAACTTTTCAAATCAATGAAACTCTTAACTTATTCCAAAAATCGATTCAGATGTAAAAAATAAATGAATAACTAGTAGTTCTTTATATTTAAGAAGAATTTGGCTGTACGATTGGGTTTTGAAATAAAATTCGAAAAAAAAAAAATCTTTTTAACAATCTAATTCACTTTACTTCTGAACATTTCTTATCTTCACTTTGGTAATCTTACACTTGTTGCACCTGCTTACCTACAGCACTACATTAGGGATTATTTTGCAAACTTCAAATCAGTCGATGAAATCTTATACTTCAAATAATATTTTTTTTATTGAAAAGTTGATTCAAAAGTACTCAGTTACCCCTATAACTTAAAAACCCTTTTTACTCTTAATTCCCATCCAATCTGCACGATCAAGAAAGACACCGAACCAAAAACCACCTGAATTTGATCGGCCTCAAAATGGCATGATCCATTCACATCCTTGTAGAGAACGATACCAAAGTACATCTTTTTTAAAAAAAAGAAAGGAAGAAATGTAAAAACGTCTCTCTTAATCTACCCGCATCATCAATCCCTGAAGAGAAGGGATTGTTATTCCACTTTCAGAAATCCCAAAAGAAAAGGTTCCCCACCCTCCAGGTTGTCTTTGTCCCTAGGATTCGAAGTGGTTGGCCCACCTGACGCATGCTTGCCTTTTGTGTGCGGCAGGTAAATCCCCTGAGTCATTAATGTGTCATCGAAGAATGTCTATTGTCGATGCGCTAAGTGCCTTCGCTTTTCTTCTGGAGATGGAGAAATCGCCATGCTTTTTGCGGAGTTGTAGTCACTCATAAAAGAATCGTTCGCCCGTCTTCTTCTGCATGTAAGTTGCGTCACCACCTTATTGATGGTCCTTTGCGGATCTTTTGGAAGATAATATAGGTTATTTAGTTAATTTCAATGGATTTTTTTATTTTTGAAGAAATGGGTTTCGTCAAGATTTTTGTGTGGAATTTTATGGAATTTTGTAAGAAAAGATTTGGGCTGGGGCTAATGATGAAGTGATGGATGTGCTGGATTATTGACAATATGAAAATAAATATTTCTTTATAAAATTAAAAAATTAAAAACATTTTTTTTATGCTTTCAATATTTATGTTAACATAAATCTATAAAATTTGTTTATGTTTTATTCTACTGAAGATTGGCCGAATAAAGTAGCAGAAAAAAAAATTTTAAAACTATTTTGTAATTAGTTAAAGAAAGAAACTTTAAACACATTGAAAAAAAAAATCCCAATTCATATCCCATTTCATATATTGGTCGATTATCATCAGCTGAAAAAATAAGGTTATATGGTGAGCAATAAAGAAATTTGCGCAATTTAAAAGATATAAAGGGTTTTTCAATGAATGAGGTACAATACACGAATATGTAATAATATAATATATATATATATGAATAGTAACTAACTAACTCCCGGCACTACCATGGCCTCCTAACAATACGAGTCCTTGCTGGACCATGGCCTCTCTAACAATACGACTCCAAAGTCGACTATCTCGAGATTCGGTTTTCCAAATTATGATCTTTAGGTTCTTCAGATCCTTTTCTGTCCTTCTTTTTTATTCTTTAGCCCTGGCATTTTCCCTTGAAAATCTTGTGCCTCCATTCCCTCTATGTGTCCTAGCCATTGAATTCATATATAAATAATGTAAAACTCATAATTGAAGTGCTTTTCTTTTCAACACATTTAACTCTTATTATGACTTAAAATTTATATATTTTCAATCAAATCTATAAATTTGTTTGTTATGTACACTGATAGACTAATTGTAACATGATTCATTTTCTACGCCAGCATTGATTCTTGGGTTATGTTGCAATTTCGCTTATTTGTAGCCTAATATATCCCAATAGCCAAATTTAGTTTTTATCAGCATAGATTAATTATTGTTAAGCAATTGTAATAGTAAAAAACTGAGGTGAGCTGCATGCATATTTGTTGTACACCTTTTACTTTGCAATGAGTAATAAATTAAGAGGAAACTAATATATAAAAAGGCCCATAATTGTATTGAGATGTAATCTACTTCTTTCATGTAAATGGATGGAATATCCTAAAGGATAGAATAAGTTTTACGAAAAGTTTACAAAAATTGATGATATCAAAAAGCCTATTGCTCAAACTCAAAGACGCTGAAAATTGATTCGATTCGAACACTATCATCGCTGGTCTGTGAGTGCCTGCACTTAACGTACATTACCGAATCCCATGGAGACACATTATGCAAGTTATCGGCCACAATCAGCGGGCAAGCGTGTCCAGAGATTGTTTTTCTTAATGACTTTCCTTACTTGACTCGATCGAAATTTCTCAAATATCACGGAGCCCCCTTCCGTCACAAACACCGTCATAAAAATACACACACAGCAGGTAACGGCGGGACTTAACCTAATCACGCATACCGTAATTTCCCGGTTTCCGTTCCGATAAACTCCGTTCCACTCCATCGATAGAAAAACGGTTTTTTTGAGCGAACGGAAGCGGCGCTGCTGATTTGTATGTGTTCTTCGTATTGGCCGTCACGTCATCTGGGTATCAACTCCACCCCTTGCCCATATTGTCATGCATCGCGGGCTCTGCTTTCTTATTGATTTATTGATACCGATCTGATACCCCACCACGCCCTGAGCGGGCTGCTATGGTAACTGGACGCTGGGGTCCGCAGCGATTTCGCTGATTATCACTTCGTTGATTGTCGGCCGCTTGTTGTCTGTCCCGCTGCTTGACGTTGTGTCTTTCAATTTGATTCGACCGAAATAGATTCAAACCAAGAAACTGCCAATCAAAGACATTCGCTCTCACTGAACATAATGGCATTGGGGCTTCATGAATTATTATTATTTTTTTTTTGATAGCCTTTTGCCAGATGTATTAAAACTGATTTGATTTAAATTGTTCTATTTCTAAAGTTGTCAGTAAAAGGTTGAAGCTTTTCCCTCTCGAAATGTTTTAAGAACAGCATTTAAATTCACCTTTTCTGGTCAAAAGGATCAAGATTAAAAGATTCTGTACATTTTTTTTTTTTTTTTTTTTTTTTTAATATAAACATTGAAACATTGAAAAGATGCATTTTTTATTGTTCAACTAGATCATATACTGGAAAATAAAGAATGCTGAAATTCATTTGAATCTCGAACTAAATCAATAACATATAAATACTTTAATTACCGCTTTTTATTTACTTTAATAGATTTTTTTCGCGAATAAGTTACTTACAATCCTTTGTAAATTTTTGAACGATACCACTTTCATGGTAAATTAAATGCTAAATTTAAAATTAAATAAAATTACATTCAAAATTAAATGTTTATTTAATAAAATTAAATTAAATCAAATAGTTTCAGGTAATTCTATCCCGGATAGAAAATACTGGATCTGATACCTTTGCCTAAAGTCGTTCTTTGTAGGAATAAATAAATGCAAGCATTTTGTACACAGATTGAAAAAAACTGGTTGTTAAAAAGTTTTAAAATTAAAACCTACTTCTATGATATAATTAAAATTCGAATAGGGTTAATTTAATTGACTTTCATGGATTTTTAACTGGAAAAAAATTATTGGATTCGACACAGTAAAGGTGATTTATGTACAACACTTGGCAGAGAATCAAGGACTTTAAAATTAGTGCTGCATGTTAAGAATTAGGTTGGCTGGTAATTTTTTTTTCTTTAGACCTTCTTTTCTTTAGAAGTAATTATTAATTAATCAATTAATTAAATATGACTAAAATTACCGACTAAAGCAACGTTTAATTTTTGCACTCTATTAATATTGTTTAAGATATTACAACGTTTCATTCAGCCTGCTAATTATAAATGTAAGAATATATTTAGATTGTTTTGTGCCGGTTTTTTGAAAAAGAAAATTATTTGTGTTCTTAAAATAAAGTCTAAACAATTTCAGGAAGTATGAAAATTTTTTTTCTGTACACATCATCATTAGTGTTCCAGAAATGACCTGCAACTGAATTTTCAGAAGCAAATAAGAAACTAACAAAGCTCAGTACTTTTTTTTTTTTTTTTCATTTTATTTCATTAAAATAAAGGAAAAGTTATATACCTGATTTTTTTAAAGCAAAATTTACAACGTAAAAATAAATTAAGCAAATTAATTATAATTGTTTAGGCTCTTTGACAAAAACTGCTTATGCTTGTATTGCCTATTTCCTTTCAAATTTGCTTATTTTGAGAACTAGCGGTATTAATGATTAATTATCTTATCTTAATATTAATTATAATTATCTCTTTTTCTTCGGTATGATATTTATATCTAGAATAATGATGCAGAATAGAAGCAATCAAGAGGACCCCAAAAGTAAATTTCAAACTTCATTGCAATCAAAAGTAAATTTTAACCTCTATATTCCTTAACCTAACCTCTAAATTCAAAATATAGTTCAAAATATATGTCTATAATCTTTAGAAATCAACAAGCTGTTTGAAAAAGACTACGGAGTTTTGCCATAAAAGGAATATCGTTTTGATTGGGTCCTTTTTGTTTCACTTAAACCCAATGCACAAACTTTATCGACTAAAATCTGCAATTGTTTTAGAGAGAATTTAACATAAACTTAGAAATATAATTTGTTTAAACTATTGTACTAAATCTATAAATTGCATGATTTAGTAAATTTGGATTAAATAAATTTCTTGTAACGATAATATATAAATTGGAAGATACTTTGAATATAACGTGTTTATAGAAATTGTATTGTTACAATCGATATTATTTGCTTTAATAAATCAACGCTAAGTGCAATATTTTAGAAATATTTACTATATAAATTGTTATGAAAAATATATATTTAGAAAATTTTTCGGTAATATTTTCTATTATTGTATTTTTATTTAAAAAATAAACATTTAACAGAAAAACGAATGTTTTATTTTTTTGTCAAACTTCGGTTAATTTTAAATCAAGCAATTTTGTTAGGATTTCAAAACAATTAATACTAAAACAATACGATTAATTAATCAAAAATATGGTTTGTGATTTTTTTTTTAATATTTTTAATTTAAATAATTATATATATATATATTTCAAATCCCGATTTTTAAGAAAAATTAAATAATATATAATTAAACCCTAAAATTAATAAACGATTTGAATTTTACAACTTATAATAATAATTATTCAGATCGAAATATTACAAACAGGTTTCAAATGCAGTTTAACCCACACCATTTTGAGAATAAATACTTTTGGGAATAATACACCAAATCTAATATTTCCAAAATAAGCTTATTGAGAAAAAAACTTGGTTGAGGTATCAAAGGGTTGTTTTTAGCAATATTTTCGCGCCAAGGGTGAGGGTGGAACTATAGTTGTACCAAAAACTGCCAAAGGCAAAACTGTTAAGGTAAACAAACCTTATGGATAACATGCGTAAGACATAATGATCATGACAGTAGAATTCTTTATCCTCTACTTAAGCTTATATTATTACTAAAATGCATCAGAGAAAATTCATCAATGTCAGAATTTGAACAATTGTTTTAATCTCTCATATTAAGTACCTATAAGTACTATTACTTTTATATTTGCATGTGACAGATTGCTTATAATGGAGCTTTGATTTTCTGCAGGTTACAGCGAAAAAAAAAAAATAGAAAATGATTTAAAAATACCTGGTAGTTCGATGAAGGTTCTGTAGATGGTAAGGAAGGCCGCTTCGGCTGCTTTACTTCTCTTGGACAAACTATCTACTTCGGCTTGAAAACTTTTCAATAGTGGAACCACAGCTTTTCGTATGTCCTGAAATAATAAAATAAAATATTGCATAAAAAATAATCATGTTTAAATAATGTAAAATTTAAAGTTTATGATTTAAAAATTAATGCAAAAAAGATTTAAAAAAAAAGTCAATTGTTAAGGTGATACAAATGTAATTAATATATTTTCAATTACGTTATGAGATTGTCTTTCAAATGCAATAAAAGTGCTAAAGAAAACGCGTGTATATTATTGTTTCAGTTTTTCACCGTATTAGATTATAAAATATAATCTGTCTATTTGCCGTCGTACTAATGAGAGAGTTTGAGATTTATGGCTATAATTTTGTTCGGGTTTATCTGAAATCATTTAATTCATTCCTGCTTCAATTGAAAAACGAAGATTTGGTTTTGTTTGTCATTCTACGGTCATCTTGTGCACACTTTAGGCTAATTAGACCGATACTTACAGATTAACGCGGATTCCGAACCACTAACAAACATCCATGCCACTGCCAGGATTCGAACTTGAAGCCTGTGGTACCAACAGCCAGAGCGGTAATCAATTGGTCATCAGGGCGCAAACTAGTGCATGAAGAAGTTTACCAGTTTTAAAAAAAGATTGTAATAATTTATTAAGCAGTGTATTTTAATAATTCGTGGAAAAGTCATGGATGACCATTAACAATCAATATAACCTCAACCTCCTCAGTGATTACAAAATCTTTCTTTTTTTGTCAAGTTCAAATTATTATGTATTAGATAAGAATTTCACTTCTCTGAATAATATACCGTTAATCCATTTTTTTACCGAAAAATAAGAGTGTGAAGAAAATAAAATTCAGATATCCCATCATAAAAATGAAAAAACAACACATTCTTACATTAAATTTTACCTTATAGTATATATACTGATTTAATATAGAAATCATTAAAAACAAGAGAATAATTAATGTGTGAAACTATGCAATTAACATATAAATACACAACACACCATAAAAAATAAATGTAGAAAGAAATAGGTTTACATATATAGTGATCATTAAAAATGTTACAGAAAATTCATTGGTGTCTTATTTTTTCTTTAATGGATTCATTATTGTTCAAAAAGTCACTTTTTCGTAAAATTCCTTATTGATTAATCTTCCCAATAGTTTTTTTTTTATTATATCCAAAATTCAAATGAAATATAGATTATAACATTTAAATCGCTTCAAAATTTGTTTATTATTTCAGTGTTCTGCAATATATTATTCTGTTTTTGACTCATTCATTTATATTTATTGAAAATACTTTAAGGAAACACGACGACGTCACGATTTACTTTCTTTGTGATCAATGTGCACCACTTATGATAGCTGTACATCACATTTGTTTTGTTTTTAATAACTCTATAAAAGTTAAATAAATTATAGCAATTTGAAGCGATCTAAGATTAACAAATAGATTATTTTTTAAATGGTCGATTAAATTATCAGCAGGGTTTTATGCAAGGGGAACAAATTTCTATAATAAACAATATTATTGTAACTTTATATTTAAATACATTCATTAACTCCTAATTAACTTGGTAAAATATGAAAAACATATCTTTAAATTATTAATAACTTGAATTCAGCATAGAAACTTTATTAACAAAATTAATTCATCTGAGCTTAGTACTGAATGAGAATATTTGAATGTATTAAATATTTTCTTACTTATATAAATTATACTGTATGATTATCTGCATTAAAATTGTTACACATAAAATAAATAATAAAGCAATTTTTATTATTTTTATGAATATTTTTTATTAAGAACAATCTTTGAATCAATGCAACAGCGTCGATAAAAAAAATTGCAGGTCTAGAAGTTCTATAATACCTTCTAATACGTTCATAAAATTAGATACACTATTGCATTTCATGGATTCTTGTAAATAGATTTAACTTAATTAATATTTATCTGATAAAATTGTAGAAAAATTTATTACATTGATAATTTCTCTGCTGAATTAACAAGAAATAGAAAAATTGGGGATTAAGTTCTCTTCTTAATATACAGTGAGTGTAAAAAGTATTCGTACAGTACGACAATTGATTTAAAAGAGATCCGTTCATAAAAATTATAAACATAAATTCCATTCTAATTAATTATAAATATATAATAGAACATATTTTCACTAGTTTCATGTGAAATTGGCACAAAAATAATTTTATACAATAAATATTTACAAAACTGAAACAATCCAACATCTTGTGGCGTAAAAAGTATTCGTACATCAGGCATATATTGGCCAATACAATCATAATATTTCAGCTAATACCTTGTAGGGTATTCTTTAGCTCGAATAACTGCCTTGAGTCTCTTTGGCATCGATTCCACCAATTTTGCTGTTATTGAGCTAGATATGGCGTCCCATTCTTGATTAAGAGCTGATTCCAAATCATTTTTATTAGAAATATGTCTGTATCTAATATTTTTATCAAGAACTTCCCATAAATTCTCGATGGGATTGAGGTCGGGCGATTGAGGAGGAAATTTTATGAACTTTGGGGTATTATATAGTATCCAGAGCCTTGTGTTTCGGGCTGTGTGCTTGGGGTCGTTATCATGCATGAAAACGTAATCACCATTCAAGCCCATTTTTGTTGCACTAGGTCCTAAATTATTTTTTAAAATGTCAATATAAAGTTGATGATTCATAATGCCTTTAATAAAGACTAATTTGCCCACCCCAGAAGCACTCATACAACCCCAAACAAGCAGACTTCCACCCCCATGTTTCACTGTTGGCACTAAATTCTTAGGATGTATTGCGCTTTCTCCATACCATTCGTCTCCCGTCCGATCCAAATATGTTGTATTTACTTTCGTCTGTAAAGATAATCTTTTTCCAGAAATCTGGACTTTCATTAACGTATTGCTTGGCGAAAGACAATCGCAGCTTCCGATTCTTCTCACTAACAAAGAATGTCCGTCTCGCAACACGGCCATGGAAACCTTCATTTTTGCATGCATTTCGAACATTACTTACGGAGACTGCCATGTTCTTTAGTTCTGATGTTAATGTAGGAGCACTTATTTTGGAACCCGTCTTTAATAAACGTACCAGAAACCGTCTGTCAGATGATGTCAATAGACATGGTCGCCCAGTACGAGAACTGTTTTGATCCTTTCCAGTGGCAGCAAACTTTTTTATGATTGCCTGCACAGTTGAACGGGGTCTACCGACCAGATCAGAAATCTTGTTGTACGATTTACCAATTTTACGGAGCTTTAAAATCAGTTCTCTTTCGGAAACACTTGTCTCTTTACTTTTACGACCCATTACAGAATTTCTAGTTTCTCACTACATTAAAATTTCCACTGAAGAACCTTTTAAGTAACTTACAAGATGACGTCAATTAACTACATCATAATGGCTAAACTAATCACAAAATAACTAAAAAAAATTTGCATTTCTTTTAATGTACGAATACTTTTTACACCCCAAGATGTTGGATTGTTTCAGTTGTGTAAATATTTATTCATGTATAAAATTATTTTTGTGTCAATTTCACATGAAACTAGTGAAAATATGTTCTATTATATATTTATAATTAATTAAAATGGAATTTATGTTTATAATTTTTATGAACGGATCTCTTTTAAATCAATTGTCGTACTGTACGAATACTTTTTACACTCACTGGACATGCATATGAAATGTTATAGTAACATTTCTAAATTTTTATACCATTAGGTTAAACAAGATTTTTAGTTTAATAATATAAATGTCTTTTTTTATTCAGTAATTGATATATGCTAATGCTATTTCTGGATTAATAATAAATAGAATTTATGCAAAATATGCGCTTTTTGTAGTTGCGATCGCAATAATTGAAATGAATCAAAACTGCAAATTACCCTACTATTAATTAGCTTTCAAAGAATTCAATATATTTAAAATAAGATTACAAGATAAAAATGAAAAATATCTTAGATAAATACTTAAAAAAAAGAAAAAGAAACGAATATTGAAATCTGTACTGTCAGCATTTATGTTTCTTGGATTTATTTTAATCAAAATTTTGACTCTATAAAATTATTGAAATTAATTTCCAAATCAAATTAAGCTTTACGCAGAAATACATTTTGATGTACAAAAATAGTCAAAAACTGTACAAAAAACAGTTGTACCTGGCTTTTTTTAAATTTTTTGACTATTATAATTAAAATATATTCTCAACTGTTTTTAAAATTTAATAATACAAAAAAGAATATTCAGAAAATGGTCAACATTTATATTTTAGAAAAATGCTTCAGTTTCTATGTTTACTCAAAAAAAAACTTTTGTTTATACAAAACATTTAGACAAAAAAAAAATATATATATATATATCAATGACAGATGTATGGGTATTTCTGTTTTCCTACAAAAAACAACTAATTACAATCACGCTAGATATATTCGAATATTTTTGGAAGCAATATATATTAGTTTTATCTTTATTATTTGATACCTTAACAACTTAAAATACAAACATTGCGTTAAAAGCATTTCTAATATGACAAAAGAGAGAAAAACAAATTCCAGAACCTACAACAATAGAATTCCATTGGTAATATCATGGAATCTATACTATTCATCGTGACATGATACAGAAAGCTTAACACACAGTCCTCTTAAAATATTTACTCTATATTCAACAAATATCTAACAGAAGTGATCACGCACAGCAATTGTCCATCAATAGTTTTGTCTGATATGTTTGTAACACCATGGACCTAATGTTGCTCTGTCACGAATAACTATTACAATATTATTTCGATGAGAGATTCATCTGTAAACAGTAAATAATATATCATTCAACGTCTATGAGATCATGTCCAGTCGGAAATGAATAAATTTTCAGCGCGCGAATTTAAAGATAAATTCCGATAGATGGCGCGATTCATCCACACGTGCGAATCTTGTTGAAGTGAGTCACAGTAGTGTATCGATTTTATTTTCGAATTGTTTATAAACAGTTCGAAGCGCTTTAGGATAATAAAACATCGTTTTTCATTTATAATTTGATTTTTTTTTCGTGTAATTTTTTTTTTTTTTTTTTTTTTTTTTTTTTTTTTTTTTTTTTTTGTGGTAATTCACTTTAAAATCGCTATCATGGCATATTTAGCGACGGCATCTGTTGATTATTTTATTAATGTATAAATAATTACAATAATTATACTTTTAAATGCAATAATAATAAATGATAAATATTAATAAGTGCAATACATTTTAATAAATGCAATAATAATAAATATTTTTACAATTTAAGTAATTTTTTTTTAATAAACAGTACAATTTTATTAAAATACATATATAAAATAAACTTTAAAAAAAACAACTCTTGTTGTAAAAAACAACCCTTTTTTAAAGAATATACAAATTCGTTATTGATAAAGAATTAACTAATAAGAACTTACATGTATTCCATTTAATTATTCATATATGCTTTGGAAAATTTTTAGTTAACTGTATCATTGTATTTTATTTTCTACTGCACATGCCGAGACTAAGAATATTTATTAAGCATTTTCCGATTAAAAAATTAAAATTTTTATTTATTATTATTATTATTATTATTATTATTAAATAATTTAAATATTAATAAATAACATTTTTTTTAATAAACCTAAAAAAACTCTTGTTTTCTTTTTTTTTAAAGAATCCAATTTTTTTATTATTAGCAAATTTAATTTTTAATTTTTTCATTTATTTATTATTAATAATTTAATTATTATTATTTATTTATTTATTTATTATTATTATTTTATATTTAGTTATTATTATTATTTTAAATAATTTAAATTTTAATAATTTTAAATTTTTGAAATAAATCGATAAAAATGTTTCCTATTCGTAAAAATTCTTTTTAATAAAGAATTAACTAATAAAAACACACATTCACTCCATTTAATTATTCATATATGTTTTGAAACATTTTTAATTAATTCTGTCATTGTATTTTATTTCAATGGTAAAATTAATACGATATACGATACAGAGACTAAGAACATTTATTAAGCATTTCCGATAAAAAAAAATTTTTAATTTTTTTATTTATTTATTCTTTTTTTCATAATTATTTACAAGCAGTTTTATCTTTATAATATTAACATCTTTTCAATGGCATCAAAAAGCTTTAATATATTTTGAAATACCTTAGAGCCTTTTTGGATGGTTAATTTAATACATATGATCATATAATAAATTTAAAAAAAAAAAGAAACATCAGATTTAATCGAATCAACTAAAAATATATTTCAGATATAAAAATATTTGTCTTTTGATATTTGAATATCTTAGAAACGTAATCATAAAAAAAATATAACCAACCGTTTTTCTATGCATTTTACTTATATCGCTAGAGAAATCAAAATAACTTTTGTGAATAATTGGGTTTTTTTTTAATAATTCACCCAAACAAATTGATAAAGAAAATAAAATTATCCGAATTTTTTTTTTGCTCTATTCGATTCAGAAATTAAAAAATTAATCATAGTTTAATTAGCATTCAAAGATAATACTTATTAGATAACAAATATCATTGAGTGAAACGTTAAAGAAATGTCTTTGATTTAAAAAAAAAAAGAGAATAATTAGCATTTTATTATAATTACAAAAATATGTGTCGAATATCTTACACGTTAAGTAGTTAAAAAAAAAAATTTTTTTTAGTACATTGAGGTTTTAATTTTTTATTTTTTAAAGCTTATATTTAATGCAAATCAAGACAAAATAATTTTTGAAATAAAACTTTTACTTAATTTATTAAATACTTTTTGAAATGTATCATTAGTGAATTTTTACTCTTTAACGACCAAAGAGAAAAAAAATATAAACTTTTCATGCAATTTTAATTAGCATTCTTTATAATTTTTTTTTATGAATTTCATTAGTAAATTATGAAGCTGCGAGAACGGTGAAAAAGAATGGTGTAAAAAAAAAAAAAGTGACGGTTTCATTATAAATAATTAAGAATTTCTTTTGCATATCCTGTCTATCATTACATTTATGAAAAAAAATAAAGGTATTAAAAAAAAAAGAACTTTACATTTAAAAAATATTAAAATACAGAAAAACATCATTAAATATTCTTAAATTTTCTGTTCGTTAATTTTATCGCGCAAAAACTCCTAAGGGGCGGATATGATGTTTTCATTGTTGCATTTTCACATAACGAGAAAAATTAGAAACATTTTCTAAAGTTATTCACACAAAAAAAATATTTGTTCTGCATTAATAATATAAGAAATTATCAATTATTAATTTCCAAAGATCTTGATTTAGGGTATGTTTGAAAATACAAATTTAACAATTAAAATTAGCAACCTATACAAATTCATATAACTGATGTTAATGAATTATTTTACTATAAATTAAATGCTCAAGATTCGATCTTCCTATAAAATATACAGAAATAAATGTGAAATTATATATTTCACATATTTATATTATTTCGCATGTTATTTTGGAAACTATGATATATTAAATTATTATATTTTTATTATATTTCTGACTGAATTAGAAATGTCAGGTCAAGTTAAAATATACGTCACGTTTAATAAATAAATATAAGTTACGTTTAAATAATACATTTTAATATACGTTAAATATCGGTCTATACGAATGTAGTAATTGTTCTTATCTTAATATTTCTTTTTTTATCTTATCATCAGCAACAACAACAACAGTAGTGCAACAGTCCTATGGTGGGCTAAGGCCGTCTACCTATCGGCCGATTTCGAGACAGAAGATGTTTCCTTTTTACGGGGTAGGATTGTCAGCCTTACAACCAACACTCGACAGTCATGTTAGACCGCAACCTATGGTTTAAAGTAGATTCCGAACCACTATAAACATCCACGGCACCACCGTGGCTCGAACCCGAAACACCGAGCTATTCGGCCATGAGGGCCCAAAAGAACAATGAACGCCTCCAGGTAGGCCCGAACCATCAACAGTTCGGTTAACAGTCAAACGCGGGAACAGGGATTCAAAATTATTTTCCACTGAATCCACTTTATTTTATCCACCGCATCAAAATTAAAATCAAAGAATGAAAATAAGAAGCCAAAAATATAAAAAATAAAAAATATAAAAAATAAAAATATAAAAAATAAAAATATAAAAAATAAAAATATATATAAATTAAAATTATAAATTTTAAAATAAAATAAATTTATAAAACAATATCAATATATTATGAAAATCGTTTTTTACCCCATAAAACTAATTTAGCTATTGAGATTGTATAATAGAAGAAATATATTTCTCTTATTTTTATTTATTTTTTTTATCTTTTCAAATGTCATAGATTTTGTTTTTTGTTTTTTTCTGCACGAAAATAAAATGATATTAACTGAAATCGTGCAATACCTATTTATGTCTTCTAATAAGCTTCTATAAAGCTGTCATAATCATTTCATACCTTAGAAACTTTAATGTCGACAGATTGCCTTGCATATAAACTGTTTATAAACTCATGTCTTTTTTTATTTTGTTTGCGTTAATCTAAATTCATATTGCTATATCGTAATTCTTTCAGGATACTACTAGATAAGAATGGAAATTCGTATTATGTAGCTCTTATTTGTCATAATAAGCTATGAATATTGAGCAAAAAAAATTTCTTTATCAAATTATTGGTCATACGAGACAACACTAGGACCGGTTAAATTATTGAATACACTTGCATAATATTTCCAAGGATAATGTTATAATTGCTCTTCCTGAATTTTAGGAAATGGTCATGGATCCAATAAATCTTCTACCCAGGCTAACTTCTTATTTTTTTTAATGTGCAAGGTTTAAAAGAAAATACGCTGGTTTCCAAAACAGGAAAATTGCGACTACGCATCTGACAATACATAAATTTTCACTAAAATTACGCAATATACGTAAAAAATATACTGCAGCAGAAAAAGATAAGGAAATTAGTGGAACTGCTATTTTTTTACGCTATTGGATGCGTGGGCGAAAACATGCTTTAAAAACGTCTTCACTTTTTGAGAGTTACAATTCTTCTTTACTGGCATTAAAAAATTGTACAGGCTTGAGCCTCCAACACAACAGCTCTCCATCTGTCTCGCTCTAATGTCAATTTCTTCCAGTTAATAATTTTTAGTTGCCTAAGATCCTCTTCGACACTATCAATCCACCTTTCCCTTGGTATTCCTCTCTTCATATTGTTGAAATCCTTTTAATGATTTTCCCTCATCTTTGCGATGTGTATGCTCGAGCCAGCAGGATTGTGATTTGATGTATCTCACAATGTCTCTATTTTTAATTAGGTGTTCAATTTCCTTGTTTAGTCTTCTAATCCATATATTATTGTCAACTCTAGTCCAAAAATTTTTCTCAAAATTTTCTTTTCAAAGGCCCTGATGTAATCGTTCTTAACGTTTAATGTCCACGTTTCACCATACAACCAGTCTTATTAGAGTCTTATAAATCGAAAGTTTTGTTTCTCGTGAAATAAATCTATTATACAACTTTTTATTTACTTAAAAAGCTCGATTACCGGCTTGTACTCTTCCTCATACTTCTCTAGGGATACTATTGTCGTTACTTGACAAAGTGAATAAGATAGTTCCCAGATATTTCAAATATGTTGAGAGTTACACTTGCGAAGCGAAATTTTGAGATAACCATGATTTAGACATGTGTAATGGTCATCATCTACCTGAAGAATTACGATAGAGAGCCATTGGGTGAATGAAAACCGGCATGAATCAATCATTAGTATCTAGATGTCTAAATATGAAACTTCTGAAATCCATAGGTAATGAAATGCATTTTGAAGGTGTTAACTTCTAGAAAGTTCAACAGAGGAAGATCAAGGCTACAGATGATGCTATTTTCAGCTACCTGCAAGGAGGAATAGAACTGCTGCACCAACACACCTCATCATCATCTGTTATAGAAGCCACTGGAAGGCTAACAGTCAGATCAACTGTATGCAAAAGGCTTCACCGCTGAGGGTTTACATACAAGAATCCAGCATTATGTGTGTATTCCTTACACTACGCCACCGAAATTAAAGGTTTAATTGGTTATGCACAGATGTCAACAGGAGGGAAAGATATAAAAGTCTATAACTGATGAATTTAGATTTTGTTTTCAAAGTGTTTTAAGAAAGTGTTTGTCAGTCGAGAGCAGGGGCTTGCTATTCATCCAGTCATATCCATGAAATAGACATATTTATCTACACTCATGTCCATAAATTAAGGATAATTCAGAATCACACAGAAATTGAACTCTAAAATAAAAATTTCACCTGTAGAATTATCACACACATCTTGAAGAAGAATATGTAAATTACAGGAAACCAACAGATGGCGCGGATAGTACGTCACAATGACGAGAGTGTAAGAGAGCGGTATATAAGGAATGGTGGCAAAGAAGTAAAATTGCTCACAAGTCCTTTAAAAGCTTTTCAGTGCAATAACCGCATAGTTATGGCACAAAGGAAGAATTTGGATGATTTTTTTTACGTGGTAGAATTATCGGACGACTGGAATGTGGACGTACCCAGCTGGAAGTATCCGAGGAACTTGGAATCGCCCAGAGTGTCATCTCCAGGTTTTGGCAACGATTCCAAGATGATGGTAATGTGAGTAGATGTTACAGCACAGGCCGCCCACGAGTTACAACGCCGAATGAGGACCGATATTTAGCAGTTACTGCCAAAAGAAACAGACGGAGCACAGCATCAGAACTGTCTCATCAGCTCTCTTCAGCTACCGGCACGACAGTTTCAAGGCATACCGTGTACAGACGCTTAGGGCACATTGGTCTATATGCTCGTAGGCCTGTCAGATGTGTTCCACTTAGCGCAACTCACTGTCGCCTGCGATTAACCTGGAGTAGAGAGCATGCATTGTGGACACCGCAACAGTGGTCTGGTGTGATGTTTTCCGACGAGTCCAGGTTTAGTTTGCAGTCTGATTCTCGCCGGACTTTCAGATAGAGAGCGCCAGGTACCGTTAGAGGCCGTTACCACCAAGAGAACACCATTGAATGACACCGTTACGGTGGTGTAGGATGGCTCCTTTGGGGAGGAATTATTCTTGGTTCCAGAACTGACCTGCATGTTCAGAGTGTAGCGATGACAGGCCACATCTATCGGGATGTCATTCTGGAACAACATGTACGTTTGTTTCGGGGCGCCATGGGTGCTGAATTTCTGTTTATGGATGACAACGCCCGTCCTCACCCTGCAAACATTGTAGACGAATGCCTTCAATTGGAGGATATCACCCGTATGGATTAGCCAGCATACTCACCGGACTTGAATCCAATAGAGCATGTGTGGGATATGCTTGGCCGACGAATTGCAGCCCGTCAACCGGAACTTCGGAGGGCATTGCTTGATAAGTGGTGTAATATTCCCCAAGATGAGATTGATAATTTGATACTCAGCATGCCTAGGCGTTGTAAGGCCTGTATTGCATCGTCCGGGAGACATACTCCATATTAACCATCATATTAACAATGTTATACTGTTTTTTGTAAATAGGTTCTTTTTTGAAATTTGCTGCAGGGAGTAAAAATCGCAATTTTTATTAATTATGTCAAATATATAGAATCTTTTTTGCTCTTTACCTTTCGTTTAATAAATAGACTTTACAAATAAGTCAAATTTGTTTTGTTTCTGTCTCTTTCTTTGCCTGAACTTCATTATCCTTAATTTATAGACATGAGTGTAGTTCAATTTGTTTCTGTAAACAGGTATCTTATTGGTGGCTCCATTGACCTGTATATCATTCCTAGAGGTACTAGTTTTCTAGAACAACATTATGGATTCAATTGCTCGTCCTTACACAGGTGCAATTGGTGACTTCTTTTGTCGATAATGCTAGAACACACAAAGCTCGATTCGTGGATAATTTAATGCCTTTGGGAACAGACAATTCATTTGGATTCATATTCTTAGTATTTGAACTCGTGTTTGGCATACATTTGGCATATTTAGTGACTTCTTATTGAATTGCTTTGACACAGTAACGTACTTTACTGCCAACTGAGTTAATAAAAATCATATTTGTATCTGTAGAGTTGTGAGAAATGAAAACACTCAATATGGAATCTGATACTGTTTAATTCAGATACTGTGCTTTTGGTATGTTTTTATTTCAGACAAGAAAAAAGCCCATTAATTTTCAATTGTTAAATTAATTGTCCCAATTTTTTAAATTGTTTTATTAGCACTTTTGCGTACTTTTATTAAATTTCAATGCATAGAAGTTTCACAATCACCATTTTTCCTTAACTATTAAAAAAACCAGTGAATATAATGAAAAGCATTAATGTAGAGTTAAAAAATGTAGCTTTTATACTTTTTAATTTATCATTTTACCTGAAAAAAATTAGTATTTGAGCACAATCAGAGCATTTTCATAGAATAAAAAATATTTTGTACAAGTATATTATTTTAAGGATTTAAAAATAATATTTAGATGAATACAAAAAATAAATTTGAGTACTTTTTTTTCTGTTGCTTTCAGAAAATCCTCAACGATTAAAACTAGTCTCATTATTCTTATTTATTTCAAGAAATGTCATTAAACATTGCACAGTTTCTGAAAGATTAAAAACCCATATTTACGCTTATGAGCTTTTTTTGCAATACAACATTGATTCTTCACAAGAAAAAATCTTGCATGACATTCTCCATAAGAAAAGCATGCAAGTGTATTTAATAATGTGTCTATTTAAAGAATAAGTATGCCTTAAAGTAACTGATTGTCATCTCTTACTGTTAAGTAATTTAAATGCATTCCACATTATCCTTTAACTTAATTATTCGAATTTTCCTTTAATTAAGTATTGCTTAATTAAAATGATTGGTGCAATCATAGCTTGTTCGGTTAGTTAAAAGTACTGCAGGAAGTTTATCAATAATGCTCTTTTGTTGTTGTTGTGACTAATCCCCAGTGTCCGGCAGCGTGGGATGAAAACCTCATGAGTAGTCTACTGAAGGATTCAGGGAAAGGGTTCAGCTTTTATTGTGATGGGGCACTCGTTGGTAGAAATTTAACTTGGTTCCGAATCGCTGAAAAAGGAGGGCAGTGTCTTCCGGGAGAGTTTTTAAGAGGAACTACCCTATATTTACGTATCGTTTGGGAGAAAATCTGGAAAATTCTCACCAGACGAGACAAGATGCTGAACATCATAAACGCCATCGAACCTCCTCGTTTTTGAAGCAGTGTCTAGAACAATGCAGCTAGCAGATTGAGCCTCAGCCTTATTGCTTATTAGCTGCGCAAGTTACCACTGAGTCACGAGTAGGGCTCAATAACGTTCTGCTTAAAATCTTTCAGTGTTTAACTAAAACTACATAATAACAGTTGTATTTTATTGCTTTTTACCTTGTTATAGGTACTAAATGAAAATGAGTGTTATATGCTTCGATGCTGTTCGGCAAAATGAATGGATAATTTCCGCTTTATTTCTAAAACTAACACATTATACTTATGGTTTTTAATAAACATATCGGTGATTTACGGAATTTAAGAGCACTATTTACTAAAGGAATTGTATTTTTAATATGCATATCTTTGACACAGGATTTGTGGATATTTTTTGTTGAAGCAAGAAATTAAATAATATTATATTATATGGAATGTAACCGTAAATTATTATATGGTATCACAATTTAAAGCACAATATGCTTTTAAAAAACGATGGTTTCATTTCACTTATTTTTACAATTTAAGATGATGAGTAGTGTTCCCAGGCATAAATATTAAGGTAGACATAAATTAAAAATAAAGCCTAAAATATGTAAGTACTATAGTGAAAAAATGTACAAATATGTACGTTTCTAATTTAGATCATATAAGAATGCGCACGTTGTTCATAGCATACACGCATGCTTCATGTCGCTTTAATCGAGCGACTGGGATATTAAATATTTAAAAATACGATTTCACTTTTTAATAAGAAAAAAATTATCTACACTTTTTGTAAATAGCTATATTTTATTTTGTTGGGTATGTTATACGTTTCAATAGAACTGCAACACCACGTTGTCACATACAAGAGTTAACTCCTCCCTACTCGAATCAGAGAGAGAGAGAGAGAATAAGCAACTAAAATCTGGCAAAAGAAAGACAAGGAGGGGGGGGACATCAACCTTTTGTGGCAGGCAAAACCAAAAAACAAATCCAATTCATTTCGAGGAAAATAAAACTCTCTCTCTCTCACTCCAGAACCGTTTCTTTACACCCCCGTGTTATTCTTTCATTCAATTTGGAAGGAGCCCTTGCCACCATTAAGGGGAGCCCAGCCTCACGTACTGGGGGGGCGATACCTCCCCCCCAAAACGGAATAAATTGCCGTCATTTCAAATTCAAAAACTTTTAGCGCACGGAAGCGAGCGTTTAAAGGTGCGAGGTGGTGGCGAGAAATTTTGCAGTCCCGGCAGAGCAAATTGGAAGTAAACTGCGTCAAGCTGATACGGGGGAGGAGGAATGATGGGGTATTAAGGGGGATACGAAGCAGCATCTTCCGTGTTCGCCTACCTTTTCGCGGAGAAAATTTCTTTGTAGGGTTGCAACGACCGAGTTTCGTTATAGACCAGTCGCCAAACAGGGCTTTTGGGTTAGCTCGTGTACTGTCCATGGACCTGTACAAAGTCTGGGGACATCATCAGTAAGAGATGATAATGTGCAGATAGTTTTAGGTCATCACATTGTTATTAACTTAATTATTACTTAAAGAACATTGTAATGGCGAAGATTTTTAAATTCACCTCACTTTCCACATCTTCATTTAATGCCAATTTTCTATTTAACTTAAGATGTGGAGGTATTGTGGTTCTTAAAACCATCTAGGAACTCCGTAACAGGTACGCCCGTTGCCCGTTGTCCCAGGGCAGTATTCAACCTTTATCGGATTATCCGGAGTATTATGAGTATAATCATATCTCATACTTGTATCTTCATGACGAGTAGGCCAAAACGAGTATTTTGGCCTACCTTGTGTTTATTCTTACATACGGCAACAGTCATTCGATCATGATTCAATGTTGTTTTATAGACATGTCCTTCAATACCCAAAAGATTGGCGAAGTTTGGTTTGTCGCTGTACGGTCATTTTTGCACATTTTAGGATAATTAGACCGAGACCTACACTTTAATGTGGATTCCGACCCTCTAACAAACATCCATTCCCCGCCAGGAATCGAACCTGAAGCCTGTGGTGCTAAAGGCCACAGCACTAGCCAATTGGCCATCAGGCCGCAGATTGGTGCGCAGGTGCGTGCGTTTTCTTATGATGCACTCTGCTTTCCTTTTTTGTTATTTATTTCAAAATGAGTAAAAGTGAATACATTTTTAGTGTTAATAGAAAAGATATATCATATAATTTCGACAGTTATGACGATAAATCAGAGTATTATAGTTCTGATTCTAATGTCCAAACAGTATGACTAAATTCAATCTTGAATTTCTATAATTAAAAAAAAAAAATAAAGCAAAGTAAAGTATTAAAGTATCCAAGTATTGATCATAATTCTAACAAATGTTATTTCTGATTTTAGTAAAAAAAATTAATATGTATTATCTCTTATTACAGTAATGAAAGCTGTATTTAAAAACACTCGACCCTTTAAAGGTTTAATAACGCAGGATTATTAAGATTTCTTACGTGAATTTTAGTTACTGTCTGTCACTCGGAGAGGTATGGAGCTTTCATACGATATAAATATAAGTCACTAGTTTCTAATATTAATTTCTGCTGTTTCACAAGTTTTATCCATATTGGTTGAATCTTTTAGGATAATGCAAAACAAATATAAGATTAGTATTTCAAATTATATTTTAAATAATTAATATTGAATGTTGATTAAATAAACAAAAATATGTCTGATTCTTGTTATCATTCATTAGGGAATAACTAATTTTTGTGATTAAATTTAGGATTTAAATTTTTAGGTTTGGTTTGTCGCTATACTGTCATTTTGTGCACACAAGGGCTAATTAGATAGGGATCTACAGTTTAACGTGGATTCTGAACCACTCACAAAGATCCATGCCAGCGCCAGGATTTGGCCTGAAACTTGAGGTACCAAAGGCCAGAGCGCCATCAGGCCGCTTAAATTTTTATAAAAAAAGATAAAATTTAAAGAAATATATTCCTTTGACTTTTGGCTAATTTATAAATATTAACAGAAAATATATGTGAACCAAAATTAATTCCTCATTTGTAGACTTTGTTTTATTTTATGATTAAAGACTTCATATTATAAATGGTGTATTCATTCAAGTTCGACTTGAATTGATCTTCAAAAATCAATTGAAAATACCAGTTAAGAAATATATTTGAAATATTAATTTATAAAAATAATACTAATATTGAAGCACTAAACGGATCAAATTTAAAAGAGGTTTTTTTAAAAAAACTAACATTCATTTCATTCTTAAGACAAAAATTTCGCATTACATTTCTTTCAAATAAAAAAAAAGTATTTAATTCTGTTCCACATATTATTATTTCTGAAGAACAAATTATTTAAAAATTTTTCTAAGATTTCAAATTTTCATACATTTACACACATTTGAATAATCATTAATTATTCCATTTAAAGAATAGTGATCATTGTTTAGTCTATTTAAATAAATTATGAAGAAATTCAATTCTGCATATCATGCTCGATAGATACACATAATATATTCTATCAGAGGCGTTATTTTATTTTTATTTTCTATTTAAACTTCTCTCTTTCCAATTATAATTGCAAATACATATTAATCTGACACACGAGAGTTTCTCTAATTACGAATATCCATATCACATGACAAAAATGCATGTATGAATTTCTCAATGGGTCTTTCTCACCGGTAAACCTCACCTTTATGGCGTTTTTAAAACAGAGAGATAAGAATCACGTAAATCTCATGAAGCTTTTTATCACTGCAATTATTTTAATAAAAAGCTGTCTTTTCTTTTCATGTTTGAATATGAATGAAAATATTGACTGGCTTTTTCCTGGTTCAATGACATTATTTGCTTTCGGGTCTCCTCTCACTCAGCGGGGAAGACATTTTTTTGCACTTTCGTCAGTTTCTGGTGCGACGTTTCTTAACATGTCATGTCAACGGCGCATATTTTATGCATGGTAATATTGGAAATCATTTTTTTGTATTGAATGAAGTAATTTTTCTCTATTCATGTTTCACAAATGTTAAATTGATTTAAAAGAATTTCTTATTAATTATACGAGTCAAATTTTTAATTATTTTTTAACATATTTCAGTATATATTATTTATATTAATGTAATAATTAAATAGTTATTCAAACATTATCTGAAGAGCTTAAGAAAAATGAAATGTTCAATTTCAAATGTATTAATTCAATATGTAATTGAGAAATAAAATAAAAAATGATTATCAGCATACGTAAAAAAGTAATAATTAAAATTGCTAACATTTTTTTCACTTTAAAAGCCTCTTTAAAAAAAAAAATTAAATAATTAAAATAAAATATTTTTTAGTAAATCATGAAGAAAAATAAATTTCCATTCTCTCTCTTATAACATAACAATATTCTAATAACTTAATCGTTAGCTTGATAATGAAACAAATAGAAAAATTATAATACTATTAAAATATGATTTCATTTTTTAATATTATTTAGATTTGAGAATTTAATATTTAGTATTATTGTTATGGCATTTTAATTTTTTTTAAAAATAAGCGTTATTTTCAAATTTTATTTTATTGAATAAGTGGCTAAGATATCGAGTTAGAAACCAATTCAAATTTTAATGCACAGAAGCAACTGATCATAATCTTAACGAAAATAAAAAGGATAAAAAAAAAAAAATAATAATAAAATAGGATATTTTTTTGTTAAAAATGTTAATCATCACAATTTATTTTCAATAACAAATTGTGATGATTCAATATGTTGTTTAATATATACATTTATTTTCAATTTATTTTGTTAAAAATATGAAATCACAATTTATTTTATTTTCTAAAATATCAATGATTATATAAAAAGTATAAATTCTATTTACAATTAACATCTTGGTTTAACTAAAGTGAAAATAAAACTAATTCTTCATTGCATATAGCACGTAGTAAAAATATTTTTCGTAATCATTATTTACAACCATTAGGTGGCCAGAAAGATTCCTAATGCACAATTTTAACCACCATAAAAACCACATTAAAATATTTAGTTTCCCTCAAGGTGCTTTTAAAATATTGTTGGTGGATGTGAAATCTAAAAACTCCCATTTAATAGGTTCTATCAGATAATATTACATGACAAATAAAGCAAAAATTACGCATAAATAGGTCATAGAGAATATATTATTATACAAAAATAAGGATTATATATTTAATAATTTTTTCTGTTTCAAGCGAGAAAACAATAAATTCTTCGTCCGGTTATTTCATTCTTTTCCTACACATCCATTACAGATTCTAGCTTTTTTCAATTCCTTCTATTAGCTCACACTCAATATATAGCTTCTTCAAATTTTCAATCGTTCATAAAACACTTTTTATTCATTCATTCAAGTTCAAATACATTTTTTTTGAACTTGTAGTGGATGACACTTCATGTTAATACAATTTTTGCAAATATTAATTCAGTAATTAAATTTAAATTAAATTTAATTAATTAATATTAGTTTTTTTTTAGATTTAAGTTGAATGTATCTGTCAATAGATGGCGTCTGATAAACTTTAAAAAAATGAATGAAAATTATTTATAAAAGACTTTCTGCAATATAGATAAAAAAAAGTAGGAATTGACTTTAAATTTTTTTTTTTTTTTTTTTTTTTTACGTTACTTGTTACTTCTCTTAATCTACCTTTTTGAAGCAAACAATAGCTCATGCATCATTTTGTACGCAAGGCAAATAATTTCCTAATAGCTGAGTTATTTGATTTAAACGCGTTTTTAAAACTGCACAAAATCTAGTAAACCCCAACTTGACAATAATAAATCATAACATCTAATAATAAAACCATTTTTTGATATTATAGCTGTATAAAGAGATTTTATGACATTTTGAGGGTATTCTGATTACATAGGACGTAAGAGGAAAAAAACCGCATAGCAAAAACTTTGAGGCTCTTATATGATACATACATCTATAACACGGTTTAGAGTGGCCTCGTAATTCACACCTCGGAAGTGATAATCCGTTCGAACACCGAAACGATATTTAAAGTTCCCTACTGGATATGGATACATTAAAGGCGAGTGTCCTCAGCATACTAAAATATCACGTCGTAGAACTATAGCCAATCGGAAGCTTGAATGGCCAGGAGATCAGCTTAAATATTTAGATGGAGAATTTCTTCTTAATATACGATGGGAGAGATTAAGAAGGAAAATTTACATGTAGTCCCTAGATATTCGTTCTAAATTAGAAAGCCGGAAGGTACAACATTGATCCACTGAAATCGTTTTCCAATTATAAAGTGCTCAACAGTAAGTTGTATGACCAAATGAAGCAAAGGAGGCGTTGTGTAGTGCTTTCAAGTTGAAAAATTAATATCTAAGAAATGTATATTTACTAAAGTTTAACAGACAATTTTTTAAAATACCATATCCTTACTCTGTTTTTTATACAGTATACAAAGCAAGGAACGTTATCTTCAGAGGAACTAATCACGCCAAAATGTCTTGTTTACATCCATTGCTGAAAGATGATGTGGTAGGTGATTAAAGGAGACTGTTAATAATGGACCGCGAAGTGAAACATCACATGTACTACAGTAAATCAACTGTGATTTGATGGAATCATTTTCTGTCAACTTATCAGCAGAGTTATCTCTTTTCGATATTATTTGTCCGATGATTGAATGGAAAATTGGATTAGTAATGTCAGCTATTTCCTTTTTACTCGGAGCTGGATGATGTTTTATTCTTCCTTGATAATGAAGAATGTTTATTATTTCCGCCTCTAGATGTTTTCATGTTCCGTCTGGAATGCCTACAATCTTAGATGAAAATATTGTTTTTGATTTGGGTCGCGAGCTATACTGTAACTTAACCCCTTAAAAGATTTTTTTATTATTTTATCACATATGGTTTTATTACAGAGTAATTTTATTTATTTATTTTACTAAAATAAAAAATATACATTATTTCAAGAATTACAGAAATTCAAGCCTAAATTTAGTCAATGGGAAATGCCCATTAGAATCCCAACTATAATCCTCTGATTCATCACTAGAGTTTTGATATCACTATACGATACATCTTCATCATTGGCGCAGCAGCCCTATGGTGGGCAAGGCCGCCTGCCCACTGACAAATTTCGAGAAGGAGATGGTTTTTTTTGTACGGAGTAGGTTTGTCAGCCCAACAGTCATTTAAGACCGGAAGCTAAGGTTTGAAGTGGATTTCGAACCACTACAAACATCCATGCACCGCCGGGATTCGAACCCTAAATCTATCGCACCGAGAGTCAGAGTGATAGACACTCGGTGGCCATCAGGTCCCAAACAATATTATAATAGCTTCATATTTATATATATTCATTAACTCGTAACTTGACAAAGCAGGAAAAATCATTTCTTAAAAATGTTAATACTTTGAATACTGCATAGAAACTTATTAACAAAATTAATTAATCTGAGCTTAGTACTGAATGAAAAAAATAAGAATTATGAGAATTTATTAAATATTTTCTTAATTTATATAAATTATACTGTATAATTATCTGCATTAAAATCGTTACACATAAAATAAATAGCGAAGCAATTTTTATTAGTTATTAATAATTATAACTAGTAAAACACTTTTTAATAATTAATAATTTAAAATTATTTATTATAGTTATTTTGAAATAAATAACACACAGATCCCTGACAATTTTTTTGATATTGAAGGACAACAAGTAAAGGCCTGTAAAAAAACACGAAATCAAGCCAGACATACAATGTAATGAGTAATCTTGTGTTTGTTTTAGAGTAATACAAGATAGCCCAAAACACTTGTTCTACTCCAAAATCAAAAATTAATTTTCTCACGAGCTTACTCGTAATATTTCGTAACGATACTCATATGAGATACGAGTTTACTCCATATAATCCGTCAAAGCAGTAACTCGAGAAGTATATTCGAGCATAAAGCAATCATTAAAACAATATAATCGAGTTAAACAATCATTAAAATAATATAATGGAGTTACGCAATAACTCGAATTTAATGCGTAAATATTTCTAAGAAGTAGACCAATGCCACTATAATCGAACAAGCCATCTTTAGCACAATCAATATCGTTTTCCATACTTCCCTCTAAATCTTTCAAAAAGGCAAGATAATAAACATCGCCTAACATATTTCTTTAAAACTTCACTTAAAAATTGTAGGCACATATTAAAACCAGTCTCAGATACTTCATAAAAGCATTCAAACAGCAACAAGGTATTTTAAATAACCACCGGACGAATAAATCAGTCTCAATTGACGGGGCGTATTTTATAAAATCTTTTCTCGTTCAAATACTTTAACAGGTTTTGGACGCCCATCCGGGGATCATTTACGGCAGTTATTTTCCAACAGGTGTTAAGTTTCGTTGGTACTTCGATCGGGGATATTTACGAGGCTTCAGATTCATAGCTTCTCCAATTAAAGGAGGACATTCAATTCCGCCGCAATGCTTTAGATACGGTGTTATTTTTCCTCTCAGTAATCGGATTAAAGAAATGTTTCTAAGTATCTTGAAAAGGAACGTGACTGATATATTTTCGATACACAGAAATACTAGGTTATAGTGCAGGTGTTCAGCAGAGGTGTTATTGATTGAGTTAAAGTGATCACGCTTTGAATCCTAAACTATTTCTTTATTTTTCTTTTGTACATTGTAACGCGTTTTGTTAAATAATGGTGAAAGTTTGTAAGTTTTTTTTTTTTTCAAATGATATAGAATTGATCCCAGCACATTATAACATTAGTGCACATATTCACATAACCTTATGAACATAATATGTGCACATCTTGCACATTAAATTATGCACACTATAGTGGCGAGTTTTGGGATACTGGAAGCACAGGTTTTAGAACAAACTTTTATTTACACGTACAAACACATCTATGTGCATAATGCTAGATTATATTTAACTCAACTTTTAAAGTAAATAAAGATAATTAAAGTTTTCTGTAAGGACTCCACTATTCAGTCGGAATTAAGCAGGATTACTCAAAATATATAACCTTTTAGATAAGTATTTGTAGGCCAACTGATCGTTTCTCCAGAACACCATTGGGGCCCTTTTGTAAATGTGTAAGTGGCAGGATGATTACAACATTAGATATTGAGTGTTTCGAAAAAATGCCAAATTTAGATAAATTTGAAAGATATTAATTACTATTGTAAAGATAATTCGTTTTATTTTCATTATATTCCTTTTCTTCTGTATTTGTCATTTTGTTCTAGATTTCGGTTCCAAAATTAGATTTGTTCCTAGAAGCAACAAATCTAATTTTTGAAAGGGAATCACTTGATTATATTTTGTACCTGCGTAGAAGGTTGTTTTCTATAATTTTCATTTCATTTCAAATAAATGAGTTACAGAATTTTTGCTTCCTGTAATAAATAATCAGCAAAACATTTTCTTTAAAGTAGACTGTTTTAACTGAAAGCGCCCTGCACGAACACACACGAGAATATCTGAAAATTAATTATTACACACATATTTCATTAATTTTTATATAAAAAATATATATTATAATGGAAAATAAATGATACTACAGAAACGCCTAATGATTCAAATGCCTAAATGATTAGTCAGTTTTTGTTATTCGATTTTTTTTAAAAATATCCATGCCTAAAAATGATTGTTCACAAATATATCGCGTACCAAATACGCTTGCGCATTTTAATATATTTTCTAACAATAATTATACTCCAATGGCTAACGTTTTGATAATCAATTCATATGACATTATTGTGTTAGAGCGAGATAGACAAAAAAAAAAATAATGATAATAAAAATAATAACGCATGGCACCCAGCCTCTAGCTTGCAATGAATTAGAAAACAGTGAATAATATTTTTCTGTTTTTTAAGATTTTTATTAAACTGAAGATGGATTATGTTCTATATTAAAAAACTTTAAAAATTACTTATATTATGATATTTTAAACTGACTTATGACCAGGAGGGGTTAGAAAAACGACGGTCTGTATATATTTGCTTGAAAGGTTTGAAATAGTGAATAAAAAGCTGTCTTCTAATTCTCGGAAAAAAACCCAAATAGAATGGTAGGAATCGATATGAGAATATATTGTGATTGACTTTTGAAAGAAAATATTACCTATCATATAATTTTTTTGCTGACTTTTAAAGAAGCAAGCCGCTAGAAAGTAATGGGAGAGGAGGATCGCGTGTGTGCATATCTGCCTTAAAGACTTAATACAGTGGATGAAAAGCAATCTTCTAATTTTCGGAATGAAGAACAAAAGAGAAACCAATAGTAATCAAAAATATCAAATATGTCGTGATATCCAATTAACTTTGATTATAGATGGGCTGGTTATTTTCTTTTTTTCTTTTATACTTAATGGTTTAAGAAAAGTTTTGAAAATAGATTTGTTTCGATGAAATGAAGTAATGTATTGTTTTTTCCCCTATTCTAGCAACAAATTATATTTCATCTTTAACAAATGACTAAAATGTGCTATTATTTTCCTTATGAGTATATATGTGGTTTGGTTTGCAGCTCTACGGTCATTTCACTAGTCCTCTAGGCCAATTAGACTGGACCTACAGTTTAATGTTGATTCCGAACCATTAACAAACATCTTTGCCACCGCCAAGTTTCGAACCTGAAGTCTGTGTTACCAAAGGCAAGAGCGCTAGCTAGTTGCCCACCAGCCGCTGTGAAGTATATATGTGATTCGTGTAACCATGAAAATAAATATTCATTAAACAAAATTACACATTTTAATCTGAATGTTATTAATCAATTTCTTTTGAAGCAGCATCCTCTTTTTATAAATTAATAAAAATTTTAATTTTTAGAATCCAGCACAGCCTCAGAGATTGACAAAAAACTGTTTTGATCCTAGTCTATCACAACTAGTTATTTTTATGGTGAATGCGTCTTAGATACAAACCAGGTCATAATGCGTAAATTAAGATCATACATTATAAAATTTTTTAATAATTTCCCCAAGAAGATTTTAATAGAAGGAGCTAATTTTAAATATCTAAATTTACTTTCTGGTTCTTGATGAAGTTTGTGCCCACAAAATTCAAAACGGCTAAAAATCGCCAACTCTGCAAGCCCTTCTAGGACGGACCGTCAAGACACTGTTATACGGATAGCGTGTGCAGCCTCTGCAATGTGGAGGAATTCATGAATCACAATAAAGCTCTAAGACCCCCTCCCCGCACCCCCTTCTGCTTTGCCCTCCACCCCTCTCCAAGTCACGGAAACATCACCAACGGCGTGCGAGAGAGAGGCCCCGAGAAAAATCAATGGCACAGCCGGATTTAAGAGATAGGTTGTTTAATATTTAAACAATGGACACTGCCCAGTGCTGGGGCGAAAATGCCCAGAAATAAAAATAAACAAACCGAATAGGGGGTGGAGGGGAAAAAAAAAGGGGGTCGTCTCTCTCCTGGCAGACGAAAGAGTGAGAAGCGCATCTATGCTTATATTTTCTGGGGTTAAAACAAAAAAATAGTAGGGGGAAAAAAATGCATTGCGGACAAACTCAAGGGGAAGAAACAGAGAGAGGGAGTTGCGTGTGCTGTAGAAACGTGTTCTGGATTCGTGGTCTTGCGGTTGTCCGCACGACATCATAGATTACCCTCGTTCTAACCCTCCCCACCCCCTTGTTTTCATGCATAAGCTGAAGGGAAGGGGGTGGGGGTAGGGCAGCAGACGAGTTCACCGGACATTCCCCCCTTCAACTGCAATATTCCCATTTTTCTACCCATTTGAGGGTATTTGTTTGGTGCTGGTGGAAGATTTTGAGTAGCATTTATACTTTTTCATTTTTTTTTTTTTTTTTTTTTTTACCCCCCCTCTCTGTAGGTGATTGTGTGTTCTACAGGAAAGGATGAGGGAGAGGATAAAAGTTTATAAGGGGAGAGGAGAGGAGGAATGAAACTGGAAGATAATGCAATTTTTCCGAGACCCTTTTGCTCATTTTACTCAGTGTGATAGATGACACGAGGGTGCGTAAACGTTTATGGAAAAAGCTGGCATTTTCTACCTCGTTGCAGAGATTAGAGGTTTTTAAAGTTGACTGTTTCCCAGCTTTTCCCCAGTTTTCTTGTATTGTTATTTTTTTACATTCATTTACTGGCTTGTAGCATCTGGAAATGAACATCATTGTCTGTATTGCATGGAGTAGGATTTCCATTAAGAATGTAAATTTCGGTAAATTAAAAACGGAATGCATCCATCGTTTTGTTATTATAAATAATGCACATTATAATTTTATTATTCTGTTGTTGATATCATATTTTTATTTAGGTTGGTATCCGTGTATATACGTGATTTTAGTGGTATAAGTAAATGAGAACGAAATTTAAATTAAAAATAACAGATTTAGGTATTAAATTAGAAAGAATATTAAAGAGTTATTATGTGTATGATTATTTATTTTGAATGTTAAGCAATGAATTTTAACTTTGTAAATGGCTATTCAAAATAGAAAATTATTTAATATCTTCAATTACTTTAAGAAAGAAGAAAATTTCCTATCATAGAAAACAAAAATTATTTGTAATGAAATCATTAAATCCATTTTAATAAGACAAAAACTTATACTTGTTTAACAAATATTACAAAATATGATATTGCAAAAAATTATCTATATATATGAAAGGGGGACACAACATATGCAACGAACTGATAAGTTTTCCTAGAATAATTTTATACATCCTCAAAAATCTAGGTACAATTTAAAGTTTATCTTACTCATAAATTAAGGCGACTTCCATGATATAATACAGCTTCAGAATTAGCAATATGGAACGGAAAGAATGAAAAAGAATAATAAAAAAAAAACCCGTAAGCAAAGATTTGATTATTTATTGCTCTTCTTCTGCATATTCTGATTAAGTTGCGTCTCATTCAAGTTATATAAAATAATAATATACATACTCATTATTCAAATTTATATAACTCAATAAAGTTTCGTACACTAAAAATTATTAATAAATTTAATTGAATTATGTTTTAAAATTCACTGAACAAAAAAGGGAAATACTTGTCTTTAAATAAAAATGAAAAAGCAACCAAAAAGTAGAAACGAATAAATAATATGAGTCGGTAAATCTTTTAAAAAATAAAGGATAAACTCTTAGAAAACACAAATAAAAATTCTTTAACATTTTTTCTCGTATTTAGCTAACATACAGCGACTTTTTTTTCCTTCTACAATTGCTTAAAAAAATCATCGTTTCCTTAAAAATATTGCTTTCGTAGAAAGAACGAATCCATTCGAGAACTCTCTCAAAGCGAACTAAACTGAAACATCAAAGACCCAGTGCACTTTTAACGATACATTACTTACTGTGACAAATTTTCCAAGAAGACCGTTAAGTAATAGACATGAGACGAAAGGCAAGATAACAAGCCCAAGAAGTTATCGATGACAAATTTGGTCGCGGCCTCTTGCAGCAAAGGGTTGCAACGACAAACCCTACTGCGAGAGAGGTTGGCTCTTCCCATATTTTCCAGAAGCAGTCGTTAAAAGCATTGGATTCCTTCTACAGATGAAGCCGTTTGCTCCTGACCAAACCCACCAGCAACGGGGGCCACCCTCAAAAGTTATTGATGAAGCTCCTTGCCGTGATTAATAATACCAGGGGCGCTATGACAGATCCCCCCTCGATGGTAAAAGGCATTGTCTCGTTTCACAATCACTTTAAGAGCTTTTCTTTCGTTTCTTGATGGCTTCGATTTGAAGTCTGCGGAAGGGTAAAGAGAACCAGAAGATGAGGATGGATAGAAAAAAAAAAGAACCATTCGCCGTCCTCGAATTTATTTAGGATGGAATGTGCCAGAGGAGAGTGCGGTCTGTCAGGGGTTATTTGCGTTTGCGGATGCAGTAATTGGGAGACGCTTTCCATTGGAGGAATGAATGGCCTTTTTGTTTGTCACTCCGTGTGAAGCGTTTTCTGTCCCTCAAGCCGTAACGGGACTTGGCACCTATTTATTGGTGGGTCTTTAGTTTCGTGAATAGTGATCATTTGTCAATATTTTGCGTTCTCTTTTGAAGCGTCTTGTGGCAAGTGTGACGAATATTGATGACGGACACTTTGTCGTGATGCCAAACTCTGTCCACAAATGAATTTTAAATTTTAGTATAAATATGCTTTTAGACGTTTCTGGAACAAAGAAGACACAGGATTCATTACGCAGATAAAATATTTTCAGTGTGAAAATATTTCAATTCATATATTAAACTTGACATGGTTTTATTTTTGTAAAAATTAGCATTATTCTTACAGAATTGCGAAGGTTTTTACTAATCCACAAATCACGACTCAATTCAGCATATCTCGAACTTAATACTTTTGGCAAAGTTTACATTGCTCTAGTGGATACTGAAAAATAAATATTATTATGAATGAAAAATATGGATATCTAGTAGAGAGATTGTGCATTATCATTGCAGTGATGGCTTTTATGTTCATTTATCAGATTGTTATGCTGAGTTCGATAAACATATAAGCATCGAGAAAAAAAATTAAAATATTGTAACATTCGCATTGTAATGTTTTGTAGTAACTTCAGCAGTCTTGATCTGTCAGGTGAAGTGGAATTATTCCACCTTACATAAACCATGCATACCGAAAACAATTTTGATAAAGTTCAAAATGACTTCGGTGAGGATTACTACATTTTATATACAACCGTTTTGAACGATTTATTATTTAGATAAAAGACAATATATTAATTCATCTTGTAGATACGATCTGTCTTTTAATACTATCAACTGATAACTGAATTTATTGAACAAATGTATTGATAGAACAAATGTACATCCTTGTATGTACACCAGTTTATTGCATTGCTTATGCTAAGACGATGAGCTCTGACATTTAATGCATTCAAAACAAAATGTATAACATTTTTATCCATTTTCAAATAACTGAGAATAGTGATTATTAAATACATGACGTAGTACAATTTTGTGTTTGAATTAATATTCACCAATAAAAGACCCGAACACAATATTCAAACTTATTTCATAAGAAATGATGAAAAACATCCTCATATTTTCCTCATAACTTTCTGTGTATTTAAAGAAGTACGAGGCCGTATATTGAATAAAGTATGATATTAAAAAGTTTAACGTTTCATAATATTTGGAATTATTCCTACTTCAATAATAAATCAGCGTCATAAATTAAAATATACTGTAATTTCTATTTATTATCAAATTCTATATTTTCCAGTTTAATTTCAAATTAAATTATTAATAACTGATCAAGTGAAAAATTATTTGATATGCTGGTTTCCCCCCTCCCCTTAATCAAGTGCAATCAACTCTTTTTTTCCCACATCCAATACTTTCTTGATAATTTATGTATAATAATTTAAACTTGTTTAATAATTACGAATGGTATAGTATTTGAAACCTTATTTACTTCAATAAATTGAAATATACATGCATTTGATTCAATTAAAGAGTAGAAATTCCCAAATATCATCTAGAAACTAATGGATAAATCCATGATGGGCCAAGGCCGTCTGCCTTCTGACAAATTTCGAGACAGGGGATATTTTTCTTTTTACAGGGTATGGCTGTCAGCCCTACGTCCAACGCTCTACAGTCATATTAGAAAGGGAGCTACGGTTTAAAGTGGATTACTAGTACAAACACGAAACTTGCGACAGCGAGCACCAGAGCGCTAGTCATTCGGCCATCAGGTCCCCGATAAATCTCTACAGAGGTAAAATATTTCCAGATTAAAAAAAATCTATTCAATGATATATTTTATACTATTTTTATAGACATTGTGCCATTTAAGTATTCTTTATTCTTAAAATATTAGCTAAAATTTTTCATTTGAAGGCTCGTTTTTTTTTACGATGGCGGGTATATTTCTTATGTCAAAATAACTTCCCATATAAAGTGATACTGCCTGAAACCCTTTCATGTGAACTTCATGGTGTTTTAAATGAGTATTCTCATATCGTCAATCAAAGCACAGATAAAAAAAAATCCCATTTTCTTGACATGAAACCTGCATGAGAATTCTTATACCTCATGACATAAACAAATCGAAAGATGTAGCCACTTTTTTAAACTAATCTCTCTTGGTATTCTTATGCGCTTACAAATAAATCTCGGAAAGAAAACCCTCATCATGTACGAAAAAAAAAAAAAAAAAAAAAAATCAACATTTACCACGATTTATCTTGCGACGATTCGCGATACGAATTCTGCCTGGCGGTATATTCCTTCCCTATATAGATTTTACCTGTAGATTCAAAAAAGATTCTCCAGGATATATATACACAGATCGCATAATTTCAAGGTCAATGCCATGTAAAGTTCAAAGCGTTTCGGGCGATGGTGCAGCATCCATAAGGATCTGATGTTTACCACCGACAGCAAAAATGTCACCATTGAGCTACGACCGACAAAAAAAGAGGGGAGGGGGAGGAATAACAAAGTAGCATTCTCCAAAAAAATGAGGGGAGGGTACCTTGATGGATGTGTCGCAACATAGTTTATGTGTCAGTGACATCCAGCCGATAGCGGTAACTCTTCACATAAAAATTGAAGATGCTGCCTGAAAAAACGTCTTCAAGAGTGTAGTACTTGTCAATCTTATTTGTGGCACTGCATGTTTAAACATCATGTTTCCCGTAACAGATGTAGATGTATACCAAAGTACCAAATTTTGTTCTCTTTGTTACTGTTTTCTTTTCATTCTTGCTTGCTTGCCTTTTTTTTTCTTGTAATCCTCTGTGAGAAATATAACGCACCTGCATCATAATAACCAGTTGTTCGCACTCTTGAACTTTCGATTCGCAGAAGCGTCCGCATTTTGTATTCCGCAAACAGTTCGAGAAGGAGATTTTCAAGAGATCATAACGATATGCTAAGATATACTGTGTAACATTATTCTTAAAAGAAATATATATCCTGTTCCTGGAAGCGGAATAAGGAACTGGACTAGAAATATTAAAATGCCGTTTAAAGCTTTTAATAGATTAGAATACACCTTTTTTTTTTAAAAAAAGGGGTATTTTCCTCTAAAAGAGTTCTGTAAGTCTTACTGGGTTTTTTTTATATTTGTTTAAAAATGTTCAAAAGAAACTTTAAATTGACACGAAGAAAAGGTTTTTCAGCTTGGAGTTTCTTTTGAATTCTTTCTTTGAAGTTACTAAAAATATATTATTGTATGAAGGGAAAAAAAAAGAATTTTTGGAAGTAAGTATAGATTATATTTATTTATTACCGTTCAAACGAAGTTTATTAAAATCGTAATAACAAATCTAAAAAGTAACCTCAGACAAAACGTATCTAGAAAAAACATTTCAGAATTTGTTTAAATAATTATATTTTCCAGAAAGTTTTTTTCCCTGCTTTCTTTCCTTTGCGGCCTGATAGTACGCTCTGGCCTTTAGTACCACAGGCTTCAGGTTCCAATCTTTGTATGGATGTTTGTTAGTGGTTCGGAATTCACATTAAACTGTAGGTCCCAGTCTAATTAACTCATAGTATGCACAAAGAGACCATAGAGCGACAAACCAAACTTTTTTTTTTTTGTAATGGTATGGAATCTTTTTAGATTTTACTATTTAAAATATATGTAAATATATATTCCAAATTAAAATTATTGGCCTGAGAACAAGGGGACTGGCGTTAAATAAATCTACAATTAATTAATAAGTATTGCGATAATTAATAAGTATTATTGGTACGGTGTGAGAATAGTGTGTTAGTTAAAAATCCAAAAAACGATGAATAATTGAGAGTTTCCATTACTACGCTGTAGATTATGACGATAAATATTTAGGATGAATAGTTCTCTCTGTTGGCCCTCGATGCCACAAGTTTCGGGTGTGAGTCCAGTGGTGCCATGAATGATTGTAATGATTCGTAACCCAATTTAAACCTAGATCCCTGCCTAATAGTACTGTATAGCATTGAGCGTAGGGCTGACAATCTTACCCGGTAATAAGAAAACATCTCCTGTCTCAAATTCTGCCAGTAGGCAGACGGTCTTGCCCACCATGGGGTTATTGCGCCAATGAAGAAAGAGAAATTGCTCTCCACTTCTTAAATTTGAGTAAAATATTAAAGCGAACAATCCAAAATAATACATTAATTTAAATTATTTTGATTATGAGCAGTACAATGAAAATTATTAAGGCGGTTACAAAGATCTGAAAAATTTACAATGCCATTGTTAGGTAGAGAATATAAGTTTAATTAAATAAATTCATTTTCAAGGTGATGTTTCAACAGAACATAAAATGACCTCAATATATAAATATACTAATAAAATTGTAATTAAAATTATGCTTTTATTATAAAAGATGCTATTCCAAACGTTTTCCCTTACTTTAAAGTGGCATATATAAGCACGAGATAATTAGTATTAAGTTTATATAAGAAATATTATAACGCACACAGCATGCGATATATGAAAAAGCTATATTTTGCGTGATTGTATTATTAAATCCAGTTATTGGAAGAAATACTTATAAGAGATATTGACAAATTTTCTTTTTCTGCCAATTATATTTTTTTATAATATTTGCTGTTATAATATATTCTTTATTAAGTTATTTCTAAAGAAAAGAAAGATACTAGCGGAAAAAGAAAGAAAAAATAATTTCTTATTGAATGAATCCTTCTCTTAAAAAAAGAGTTGAGTTATAACGCGTCCCACACACATCATCCATTTAAATTTATAAATAAGAATTATGTAACACAGATACTGTACAAGAAACATGAGCTAGTTATATTTTGTTTTATTGTGACATTTAATGACGGAGAAAATATTTGTATGAGAAATATGACGAATTTTGAGAATTGAAATCATTTAATGAATTATCTTTTCTTAAAGATATAATGATATTTTTAAAAATATTTGCTGTCTTCCATTTGTTCATTTATTAGTAAGTTAAATTTAAGAAAAACAGAAAGTCTCAAAAAAGTGAATCCTTATTGAAGGATTGAATTCAACTTTATTTTGGAAAATTAATCTTCATTGTTTTCCTGATTGAAGGTTTTGTTTTGTTTGTTGCTCTGCGGTCATTTTATGCACACTTTAGGCTAATTAGACAGAGATCTACAGTTTAACATGGATTCCGAACCACTAGCAAAACATCCATGCCACCGCCAGGGTTCGAATCTGAAGCCTTGTAATTCGCTGTAATGAAGCCTGTAATAAGCAGGTAATAAGACAAATAATTTCAGAATTTCTCGGCAAATATTCTCAAAATTTGTCAAATTCCTCATTCAAATATGTGGCACAAAACGTTAGCCAATTTGCCACCAGGTCACCCTCATTGAAGGAGTCAATTCCTAATGCGCCTAAAACACAGTATTTATTTAAATCTATATAAGAATTATGCAAAGCAGACACTCACATTGCATAAGAAATATATGAACGACAATAATAAATAAAATGTTTAAATAATATAATATAGAAATATAATATTGAACGACATAAGAAAAAAAATATTTGTATATGGGACATTGACAAATTTCATTTTCTTAAAAGATAAAATTATATTTTTCTAAATATTTGCTGTCTTCATCTGTTCTTTATTAGGTTACTTTTGAAGAAACAAAAAAGGTTCCCCCCCCAAAAAATGGACGAAAATGGATCCTTATTAGAAGGATGCGATTTCTTCTTTTGGATGAGTCTACTCATAAGGCGTCCCAGCCTTCCATTTCAACCGCTCATTATTTGCGAAACAAATAAACTCAAGCTTCAAAAAGCGTCAAAAACCTACCCGCCTATCTATCTATCACCCCCTACAATTCCACGAACGAATCCGGGGTAAAAATACTACAACCCAATACCAGAAAAGAAAAAAAGGAATGAGACAACTCAACCCCAAGTGATTAATCGACGCCTGCTGATCTCTACGGCATTTATTATTACTACTTCTTACTTTACTTTTTTTATTTTTATTTTATTTTTACATTCTCATTCTGTTTTTGTATTTACGAACCCCGACTATTGGCCGAATGCCACGACGATACTACGATTTCCCAGCGAATCGGTCGCACCGATATTCGGGTAATGCGACACCGTCGAGGGTTGAATCTGCCGCGACCTTAAAGGGACAAATCTGTCGAACGGTTTTTCGGGGAGTCTTCTTTTTTTTTTCTTGAGCCACGGTGTCGTCTGACTGCGCCCCATCTATCATTCGTCTCATGACAGCAGCGAATGATCCCCCTTCCGAGCGGTAGCATGGCGACACTTTTTCGCAGGCGCGCGCGGAGGTTTTGCGTAAACATCCTTACCTCCCCCTTTATCATTCGTCTCGCGCTCCTCCGGTGATAAATTTATGATTAGGACCCCAGAGTTGCCAATTGCAGGAGGAAGGGAAATTACAAAAAGAAAATTTATTCATTTCGAAAGGGAAACAGGGAACAAACATTCAAAAGGAAGAGTCGAATTGTCTGACAAATCTACTTTTAGGTATTTTTTATTTTCCCTTCATCAAAATGTTTCTACTATTTACCTAGGACGGCAATACTCAAAAATGGGAATCGGTACATGCAATATTACATACATGCATATTTCTACATTTCTTAATGATTAAAATTAATAAAAAAATTTACAAATCATCAGAATTTTTCTTAAAATTTTCTTTTCAGCTCACCTTTCTCAATAGTTCGATCCTTTTGTGATAACTGTACGATTACTACTAGTGTTATCAATTTGTGGGATTTGGTTTGGTTTGTCGCTCTACGGTCATCTTGTGCACACGAGGGCTAAACAGATCGGGATCTACAGTTTAAAGTGGATTCCGAACCACTAACAAACATCCAGGCCGCCGCCAGGCAGCTGTGGTACCAAAGGCCAATTAACCAAGAGGCCGCTCAATTTGAGGGAAGAAGGGAAATTTTAAAAGATATATAGGGTAGGAAAATTCAATAGGAAGAGAGAAATTTTCCGAAAATTCCACTTTTTATTTAGCTTCTTTCATCGAAATGTTTCTGTTTTTCGAGGATGGCATATCTGTAAATTGGAATTGATGAATACAATGTGGCCCTAGATTTCATGGTGATTTAAATATATTAATTATGTAAATTATTATTTTATTAATTATCGAAATGTTTCATTTTACCTCCCCTTTATCTTTCGTTTCGCTCCTGCGGTGAAAACTTTATGATTAGGATCCGCAGTTGCAGGGAGGCAGGGAAATTACAAAAAGAAAATTTATTCATTTCTGAAGGGGAAATAGGGAAGAAATGCTCAAAAGGAAAAGGGGAATTGTTTTTTTCCCCCTCCATGAAAATCTTTCTACTATTTACCTAGGTCGGCAATATTCAAAAATTGGAATCCATACATGCAATGGAGCACTACTTTTCTTAATGATTAAAATTAATAAAAAATTTACAAATCATCAGAATTATTTTTAAACTTTTCTTTTTAACTTACATTTCTAAATAGTTCGATTGTTTTGTGATAACTGTATGAGTAGTATTAGTGTTTTCAATTTGAGGTTTGGTTTGGCGCTCTACGGTCTTCTTGTGCACACGAAGGCTTAACAGATCGGGACCTACAGTTTAAAGTGGACTCCAAAACACTAATACACATCCATGCCACCGCCAGGATACAAACGTGTTTCAATTTGAGGAAGGAAGGGAAATTAAAAGAAATTTATTCACTTCGAAGGGAAAATAGGGAAGAGAAGCTCAAAAGAAAGAGATGAATTATCTGTGAATTCTACTTTTAGGTATTTTTTATTTTCACTTCATCAAAATTTTTCTATTATTTACCTAGGATGGCAAACCCCAAAAATTGGAATCGGTACTTGCAATGCGGCACTACATTTCTTAATGATTAAAATAAGTAAAAAATTTACAAATCATCAGAACTATTTTTAAAATTTTCATTTTACGTCCCCTTCTCAGTAGTACGATTTTTTCGTGATAACTGTTCGATTAGGATCAGAGTTGCCAATTGGCGAGAGGCAGGGAAATTACAAAAGGGAATTTTATTCATTTTGAAAGGGAAACAGAGAACAAAGATTCAAAAGGAAGTGGGGAATTTCTGACAATTCTACTTTTAGGTATTTTTACTCTCCATCAAAATTTTTCTACTGTTTACCTAGGATGGCAATACCCAAAAATTGGAATCGATAAACTCAATGCTACATACATGCATATGTGTACATTTCTTAATGATTAAAATTAATAAAAAAATTTACAATTAACCAGAACTAGTTTTAAAATTTTCATTTTATATCCCCTTTCTCAGTAGTTCGATTCTTTTGTGATTGTATGATTAGTACTAGTGTTGTCAATATGAAGGAAGAAGGGAAATTTCAAAAGGGGTATAGGGTAGAAAAATGCAAGAGGAAGAGGGAAATTTTCCGAAAATTCATTATTTTATTTAGCTTTTTCATCAAAATGTTTCTACTGTTTTTCGAGAGAAGTTTTCCGCCATATTTGTAAATTGGAATTGATGAATACAGCGTGGCACTGCATTTCATAAAGGAGGAAAGGAGGAAAACTTAAGAAAAGTTCAATTTTTTCATCATGTTTTTATGTATATGAAAATATTCGTTAATTGAAATAATTGAATGCTTTTCCATTGTGTATATATTTCCCGATTTCACGACTTAATAACAAATTATAAACTAAACTCCATCATTTTTTCAATAGCTTATAAAAAAGTACATGACAAAAATTTATCATTTTTTTTATAACAAACTTTGGAAAAAAAAATAACAGAAAATTTTAAATTGGTTGAACAGTTCTTGAGAAAACTGAAAACGTTTGAGATTACTTTTTAAAAAAAATTTATATAGAAATTATATGCAAATTTTAAGTAACTTCTAAATTTGTTTCATTTTAACGAAATTTCAGCCGAAATTAGAGTGAAATAAAAAAGTACCTCAAACTTTGGTTTAGTATACTATAATAAGATTAGTGAATTTTCCTATCGATTGCTATGATTATAATAATTGTAAAAACATATCCCATGTTAAAACGGAATTTAAATAAGTAGCACCTTACTACGTTAGTACTTTAGAATTTTTGTGGAAATTTTTTGAATTTTTTAAGTTTAGATCTTGACTAAGTAAGCTACATCTATATTTAATACATAAATGGAAAAAGTAATGAAAATTAATCCACGTTATTCAAAAGGCACATAATTTTAATTGTATAATTTATAAACTAGTATTGGCAACTGTAATGCATTGTATAAAAAAGGTGATGAAAATTTTATTTCTATATTTATAGAGAATTTTACGTTACAGTTTTATCTGTATTAAAATTTGTGTATTATTTATCTCCCCTTTTATTAGAAATGCCTAACAACACCTAATTCGGGAGGCGTTGGCCCACACTAGACTGTCACTCCATAAATGATGAAAGAGATACTCTTATTATTTATTTATGTCTTTAAAATCAAGCCAATACAATAGTATATATTATATTACACATAAAATGAAATCTCAATAATAAAATAAACAATTTATTCCTGATATAAAAGTCCGTTTCGTTTATCACGATATAATTATTTTATGGTAAAATAGAATAGAAAGAGTCAATAAATGGCGAACTCTGCATTTAACACTATACATTTTATTGCCAAAATGGTTTTTAGCAATAATTTATAATCGACTTTATTAATTTCCTTTGAGGCTTTATTAATTTCATTTTCCTTTATTGTAAAAAAAGGAATTTATTAGTAGTTCTTCTAACAACACTGATTACAGAACTGGGAAGGAGGAGATATTTGAAATGATTTCTTCGAAAGGAAGGGATTTTTTTTTTTTAAATACAGAACTTGCATGGTGAACGATTGACCGAGATCATTATATCAGGCTGAAGGGATCGTGTTACAAAATAAGTTCAATGGCGGCACTGTCGTAGATAAAAGTTACATAACCTATCCACTTCTGCAAAGAGCCATCGAATGAGTGGAGATAATGTAATAGCTTTCCTTAATCTTAGTCATTCGGCTTTTAAGGGGAAAAGTTGCTTTTAAAAGGGAAAAAATGTTGCGAAAAGTGGAAATTCTCTTTAAAAAAAAAATTTCAATTGGTGATATTTTTTTTTTTTCCCGAAACATTTGAAATTTTTTTTTTTTTTGAAAAGCTGAATTTGTCATGTTTTTTTTTTTTTTTTTTCCGCATAAAAATTTTCAACCTTTTATTTACAAAAAAAAAAAAAAAAAAAAAAAAAAAAAAACCGCAGAATTGTTTATCTTGGTTTATCCAATCCGGATACAATAAAATGTGCTTTCTTTGTCAATAAATCCATAAATTTTTGCTAAAATTTAGTTCTTTTTCAGATATATTTTAAAATATTAAAATTTCGAAACTATTTGTGTATTTGTGTGGCAAAAGGTATAATTCCAAATAAGGAAATTGGAAAAAATTTTACTATTGGAATACACAAAATATAAAGGATCCCATAAAGAATTAACAATAAAATGTTGGTACCATCAGAAATTAAATTTATACTATACAATATATTAAAAAACATTATTATCTTATTATATACTATTATTAATATTAATATATTATTATTATATATTATATTTATTATTATTTATACTATCAGATAATAACGTTTCAATGAAAATAAAACTGGCTTTTGTCACTTTGTATCATAATTAATTTTGCAATTTCATCCAATAATTAATTTATCAAAGGAAAAAAAAAATAGTAAATATATACAAGGTGTCCTAGCAAGATCGGATAAACTCCGCACAGCCAGATTTGTTGTTTGGAGTACATAAAAAATGCCCAAAGAACTGTACCTCTAAGACCCATAGTTTTTGAGAAAAATGCGACAGAAAATGTATGACGTCATATCCAGTTTACGAAAAAAACCTTTATTCGAAACATGAACATCAATCAGTATTGGCATAATTTTAAATAGGAAGATGTTCGAAATGTCCCCCGCGCATACGGAGGCATGCATGCGCGCATTGTGGAATGGTTGACTGTACACGTTCTAGCATAATAGTGTCCACGAAAGTAAACGCACTATGGAGACGAGCAACTAATTCCATTTCTGAAGTAACTGGGTCTCGATAAACCAATTAGTTTGATTTTTACAGTCACCACGTGAAAAGTGATTAATCAAATCATTTTTATAGAGAGGAATCTTTTTTTAATTTTTGTCTAAAAATGTTAGTTCATAAGTATGCGTTATTCAAAGAGGCTTACGAATTTTCAAACATTATAACTCTCCTATTTACTTTTTTGAGAAATTTTAAAGTTGAACACTTTTTTTAGCAATAAATACCTCATAGATAAAAACAATTACGTAGTCAGAAACCCGAATTCAGGTCAGCACGTTACTGACAAAAGATCTAATCTTGAAGTCTGAAATGTGTAGTAATAAAATAGAAAATACTAAATAAAATATTTTTCTATTACTTAAATAATTACTTTTCGTGTAACAGAACATGTTTCCGTGTTTTAATGTTTCATCAAAGTTCAGAAGTCCTAAACAAATTTCCAATTATACTTTGTAAGTAAAAGGAGCATGTGATATGGCTGCAGGCTGTGTATCCCTACTTTAATAACATAGTTTGGGGGATACATGCTTCATAGTAATCACGAAAAAGTAATATAGCATATTAGTACATTTCAATTTCTCGTGATCTATTGAAAATAGATACTTACATAGGTAAAACAATGTACAAATATTAAGTTTAAGTAAGAGAAATTTTCTAATATAGATATTAAGTTTCTTAACATTTTAAATTATTATTTTTTTTTTTTACCATTATGAGAAAATAGACTAAATTAGACCTTCGAAAATAGACCTTCCTAAACTTAGAGTAGTATAGATAATTGAAATATATGCTTTCCTCAAGAAATATTTGTCGGGATATACTCAATATTACCTTAGGCACTTACACTTTCGAATCTGCACTTAATTTTAAATACTTAGAATCAGAAATTAGTTGTCAAAATAATATCTTATCTGAAATAAAAAACTGAATTGTGTGTGCCTATACAGCTTTTTGGGGTTAAGAAATCTGTTTAAAACACAGTTCATAAGCAGAAAAACTAAATTCTTGTTATATGAAACCCTTATTAGACCTATTTTGGTCAAAGGCTCTGAAACTTCGGTAATATCTGATGAGGCCCATTTGGGTATATTTCAGCTGAAGATTTTAAGGGCTATTCTTGGTTTGTCTCTCTACGGTCATCTTGTGAAAACGAGGGTAAAACACACCGGGACCTATAGTTTAAAGTGGATTCCGAGCTACTCACAAACATCCATGCCACCGCCAGGATAGGGCTATTCTTGGAGCTGTTAGGGAAAGTGATTGTTGGAGAAGACAACAGAGAAATTTATAAACTATAAATACCCAGATATTATAAAATTTATTAAAATCAATAGATGAAACAGTGCTGCTCATGTATTTAGAATGAATGATTTAAACCCTGTAAAAAGCCACAGGGACGGAGAGGACGATTGCGATGGTTAGACGCAGTTGAAAAAGATTTTGCTGTACTAATGGTTAAGAATTGGACGACCATTGTCACCCAGAGGAATTGTAGCATGGAAATCTCTTCAAATTAAAGCCTTGACCCATTCTGGGCAGTCGTGCCATTGATGATGAGTGTAGATATTTAAGGAATAATTAATATTTTCAAATAAAAGTCCTGAAGGTTTATTTCAAATTAAATTTTAAAGACTATCAACAAAAGTATTCTTTTCTTGGACTAACAAACATAAATTTATAATTCATGTTTTCTGTTTACAATTATTTAGTAATTAGAATGTATTAGATTTAAGACTGTCAGAGTCACTCATATTTTTTTTCCAGAAATACGAATTCAACCGGCATTGAAAATCAAACTACATTGATAATAAAAAAAAAAAAAAAAATACATTCTTTTTCTTTTCAGAAATCTGTATTTTAAATAGAATACCAATTACAATTTATTTTCATCAATAAAACGACATCCTATTTCATAAAGTGACTTTATTAAATCCTTTTGTTTTGAAACATCTTTTAACACAGTCTCGTCTCACGAGATATTACAAACACATACACAAAAAGACTAAAAAAAAATTTAAAAAAATCACGCTGAAGTAGATATATGGAAAATATTTAAAGAAAGGAAAAAAAAAATTTAAAACCATTTTTTTCAAGAAAAAAAAAAGAAAAGAAAAAGAATATCTGCCCCAAAATAAGCAAAGAACAGCCCATAAAAATGAACAATTTCTTTTAATAACGCAATTAGCAGGAAACGTCTTTTCACCCATAAATGTGAAGAAAAGGCGAAAACAGGAGAACATGTTTGGAGTGCCGAACAAAAAAAAAAAAAAAAAAAAAAAAAAATTATTTTTTTAAGAAGAGGGAGTGAAAAAAAAAAAATGATTTTTTTTCTTCTTTTTATTATTTTTTAGCATATAACGAAGATAGGCACTTCCCTAAACAATTATGATGAGATTTCGTCTAATTCAATTTATTCTAAAAGAGTTTTGCATACAAATGATTATCGTCTGAGCACGCGATACCTTCGAGTCGGGGAGCGAGGGGTAGTGAAAGTAGAAATTGTGAAATGCGGAGTCACAGGTATCCGCCATTATTGAATGCATCGCAAATAATCTCCTATAGAGAGAAAAAGCGTAACCGCAAATCGAAAGTAGAAATTGTGAAATGCGGAGTCACAGGTATCCGCCATTATTGAATGCATCGCAAATAATCTCCAATGCTGCTTGCGTTTCCCATCCAAAAAGTAAATTTTGCATGACTAAAAACTTATGATTTAGTTCAGTTACTATTTTATACATTGAAATGCAAAATGCAGCAGTTTTAAATCGCTTGTATCATATATTACTCTCTGATAATCTGGTATTTTACCTTGTTCATTAAGAAGTAATATACATCATCATCAACATTGGTTTGACAGTCCTTTGTATGTTCTGGCTTTCTTCAGAAGACTACCAAGCTGTCCTCCTTCCAACAAAATATTTCCAATTTTTTACCTTGAGTACAACAAAATCTTCCTCCAAGCAAGCCTTCCGCCACTTTTTAGGTCTACCCTTTGAATTCCGCCAGAAGGAGTTGCATTAAAGCCCCTCAGTGCTGTTCGTTCTGCACTCATTCTCACTAAATGTCCTACCCATCATATTCTACTTAATTTTAAGGATTTAATAATATCCCCATCATTATAGATTTTATAAATTTTAACATGCGTATAGAGGCCTAACTATAAATATGAATATATTGAACATTTTGAATTCATTATCTCATGTGCAGCTTTTTTGATAGCAAAGTCATTTGGAGTCAAATAGACAAGAGTTCAATTCCTGCTCTTGGAGTGTCTTACACGCTTTGGAAAGTGAATAGAATTTCGACAGGAGATTTATATTCTTCTACTTCTTCTTTATTGGCGTAACAGTCTCATCGTGGGCCAAGTCTCTATGTCTGCTGGCAGATTTCGAGACAGGAGATGTTTTCTTTTTACGAGGTACGGTTGTCAGCCCTACAGTAACAGTCATATTAGACCGGGAAGTGCGATTTAAAGTGGATTCCGAACCACTACAAATATCTATGGCACTGTAGGGACTCGAACCCGAAACCTGTGACACTGAGAGCCAAAGTGCTAGTTACTCGGTTATCAAGCCAAATTTCATTTTAAATTTTTTCCAAAATGACACAAAAATACAGAATACCTTGAAATATTTTACTTACGTCATCAACTCCCTACATTACATTAAAAACACATGGTAGTAGAGTTTTCCCAATAAAAGTTGTCGACTATCTAAAGAATTTATCTAAAAATACTGATTATTAATTAATTGCTTATTGCCTAAGAGTAAGGAAAAAAATAAAAACATTACCTTGTCAAAAAAAAAAAAAAAAAAAAAATCTCTTAATTGATCGAAATATCTTAATTGTTTTTGGCAGAACCAATTAAGAAGTTTATTCACTATTATCGGAAAATAGTATTTTTAGCATTAATAGACGATTTACTTTCATACAACCATTAGAAGAATGAAAATTCGATGTGTTGATTGTTAAAATATAAGAATAATATTCATAATAATAGAAAAACATTTATAAATTTCTAGATGAAAATGGTTAAAACTGAAATATAGTTGTAATAAGATATAATTGAATAACCAAATAAATTTATTTAATAGAATTTCTAGCAAATCCAAAATTGAATGAATTTTTAATGATTGATGTTTTGAAAATGTTGTTTGATGATTGAAATTTTTGACTTGTCTGTATATCTCTATAACACTTCCTTCAGTTCAAGATTATATATTAATTAAATTAGTATTACAGTTTTCAAAATTATTTTATTTGATTTTTTTTAAGATAACTTTTTATTGCTTATTTTTTATTTGATTATTTTTTATATATTTTGATGTGTAATCAATGAACACATAAAAAAATACTCGCTTTAATCCTTAAAAATATTTACTTTATCAAACATCTTTATAAAAAAATTACTGACCATTATTTCAATAAATTAAAATTAGCATTTAGTTATTGTTTTATTTTAAGATTTAATGCCATTTTTATTCATTTTTTAGGTATTATCAATATGTACAAAATAACGAGCAGCAGAAAACACTTTGAGTCAAAGGTCTCAACTAGGGTTTGACTTGAAGCAAGAAATCTCTCATCGCGTCTGAGTTGGGAATTTCAATTTGCATAATCTAATGATAAATCATAACCAATTAATCAAAAACTCTTGTAAAACAAAAAAAAAAGGAAACACTTAAGATAAATGACATATACAAATTAAGATAACGATAGCAATCGAGGCGTAGGGGGGAAAAATTCTGCTTTTTTTTTTTAATTATGGAAAAAGAATTGCCGATTTTTATGCTTTTTGCAATTCAATAAATGATTTATGGTAAAGTTTTTTGCCTTATTAAAACTATACTTGTGAGGAAATTATTTTTTTTTCCTGTTTGGCTTAAATTATGTCTGGTTCGATGAACACTGTTTTTCAAAAATCATGTAATAATCTAAAAAAAATTACTTGCTGAAAGAAGTTTGTATATTATATTTTTCACCGGTTTTTTTCACACCAGCAGAATATTTATAATATAAAAAATATATCTTAAAAAAATTATGGTTATTAGATTTAGCCAATAATCAATTTCTAAGTTAGTACTTTTTATATTTGAGTAGCAATAAGATTTTCTCTGCATTTAATGCATTGAGACAAAAGATAAATTTATGAACATGAAAATCCTTAGATATTATTTAGAATTGCTTATGATATGAAAACAGTATTATGATGAAAATACTTAAAATAGTATTAATCATGAACTGAATGAAATAATTGCTTAATATTCAAAATCATTGAATATGTTTCCAACTGTATATTTGATATACTAGAAATATTGTGGGGACAAATTTGCTAATTTGGCTAAAAAACTATTAATAAGTTAACTCTTTTTGTTAATTGCAAAAAAGGAAAAAAAATGTATCGTTAATGTATGTTAAAATATTTTTCTTTATAATCTAAAATATGCGGAAAAACCTAGAAAAACTTTATTTAAATAATGATTAAATAAATAAATAAATCTATTGTAATTTGGGTTTCTTTTATTTAAAAGAATTTCTAAACTTCCTTTTTAAGCAATTAGAGAAAAAATTTGCCAAAAAAAAAAAAAAAAAAATGTTATTTAGAACGATATGTAGAGAAATACTAATTGTCAAATAATAATTTTTGTTGACATTTAGTTATTTTGCTTAAATCGTCAAATAAATTATTAATACCTTTGACAGTTTAAAATATTCATGAAAAATATAATATTTTTTTGGGAAATTTTTATATCGAAAATTGCTTTTTGATTTATATCTTAATTTTAATCGATAATTTGTTTATGTAACTCCTCATCCTCATCATTGACGCAACAGCCCCATAGTGGGCCAAGGCAGTCTGGTCGCTGGTAGATTTCTAGACAGTAGTTTTTTTCTTTTTACGGGATAGGGTTGTCAGTCCTACGCCCAACGCTTTACAGTCAAATGAGGCTGGGGGATCTACGGTTTAAAGTGGATTTTGAACCACTACAAGCATCCATGGCACGGCTGGGACTCGAACCCGAAACCTGTGGCACCGAGCGCCAGAGAGCTAGTCTTTTTTTGTAACTGTTACAAGAAGATATATAAGAATATATATAAGAAAAACATGTTAATCATTTGATATTAAATTAACTTTTACTTCAAATGATGTGATGTTTGCAGCTTCTACACTTTTAGGTTAACAACGTGATATAAATTAAAATTAACTGACCCTATATCTCTTTATTTATCGTTCAATTAATATAATCTATTTTGGTATTTAAAACTTTCTGTGCTTAAAATTCAATATTCAAGAATGATATTTACAATACTAGTGATAAATCGTTAAAAAAATCTTCCTTTTCGTGGGTAAAGATGGCGGCGAAGAATTTTTCAATTAAAGGAAAAGATATTATTGTTGCTTCTGCAAGAGAAAGTAAATTAGCTGGACCTCTCATTCCCTACTTTATCTATGCAGTACGTGATCTGATATTTTTAAGTACCCTAGAATCTACAGCAATCAACAACATGAGAGGGCAGAGGAGGAGAAAAAAAAAATTCTTTCTTTTTTTTTTAAGTCCCTTGCACATCTTTCATTGTTTCTAATTATAATGGTAAAAAATAATTATTATTACCCTAATTTTCATTCGCTGAGCACGGGGGAAATAAATAAATAAAAAAAACTCTAGAAAAAGTTTTTCGTAGCACCCATGCCCCATACACGTAATATGAATTTTAATCGTCTGGTAAAGTTCCGAGGAAGAATTTATTTTTTTTTCTTTACGTTCTTTTTTTATTTTATTTATTTATTTCCATGATCGTCTGCAAAGATTTTGAGTTGAGTTGAGTTGAGGTGCTTAGAGGAATGATATCAGTGGCCTGAAAATTTTACCAACGCCTAATTTAACTCAACTCCCTCGTAAGTGATGCGCTCTATGATGAATGACGAACTTCCCAAAATAAGAGTTATTACAAACGAAAGAATGTGGCGTCGAATTTGCAAACAAAAAAAAGTAAAAAAAAAAAAAAAAAAAAAAAAAAGAATTCCCAAACTATTCCCCTAAAAAGACCATAAAAGTTGATAGGAAATGCTTATTATTATCATTTTCTCTGTTCTGTTGTACGTTTCCTTTCACCATAACATATCGCATTACAAAAAAAAATACCAACTTTTTTTTCATATTCATTTTTTTTATTATTATTTCTTCATGCAAACCGTATGAATTTTTTTTTCCCTCGTCGAGGGAAAAAAAAATATTTTAATTCTTTTTGTGTTTCCATTTATTTCTTCTAATTTTCCCCCCTCTTTCTCTTTGGCTTCCATCACTCTAAAAACAATGCCCGAGATTTTTGTTTTTTAAAGGCTGGCAACGGTCGTTATTAATGTAATTATGGCAAAAATCGAGACAAAGAACATTACGCTGAGGGAAGGAAATAGGGGAAATATTAAAATAATAGCATTTAATTCTTCTTTTTTTTCCCCTCCCCTTTTTCTTTGCAGTGGGGGAAGGGATAAAGAAAAAGGGAGTAGTGTGAAGGGAAAAGGGAACATTTCACGGGTGTTTAACAAATATACGAAGGGGAAAAAATGTATTTAATTTTTAAAGAATCCGACAGGGGGGAAGAGCTGGGAAAAAAATGCAAAAAATGTCAATTACGAAGCGAGAGTGCGTGTGCAATTAATCTTTTGTCGGTGCGATGATATTTCTCTTGATAGTTTTTTGTTTTGTTTTGTTTTTGTTGCAAGTTTTGGTGTAAGAACTGATACAATCATTGTTGGCACTGCTGCTGAATATTTCAGGTTCCCTAGCGGTAACTTTGAATATGTTACGTTTTTTGGAATCTTGCATATTTTTTTTTTTATTGCATGAGTTGCATTTTTTTTTTAAAAATTTGTATGAATACTGATTGTATTTACTTAAGACGATTACAGGCTGAAAAGAAAAAACATGACTGCCTTTAAAGAGTCTCATAAAATGCCTCAACGCTGCTTGAAAACCTTTGGGAAAACTAATTGTAGAATTTTACATCAGGCAAATGCTATACGTGCGGTATTTTTATTGAATTGTTTTTAGATATTAATTATTAAAATTTGGTTAAAAATTTATTTCAACGAAGGAGCTGGTGGTTGTCCAATATTATACCGTAAGTTGAGTAGTCCCTTATTGTACTAAGTACAATAAGGGACTACTCAGTTTAGTACAATAAGGGACTACTCAGTCTTTGAGATATATATCCAATTACATCGAGCATATGGGATATTTTAGGGGTATGATGTACGAGCGACTAGAGTTCTGGACCTCATCGCCCCAGGTTTCAAATTCAAGTCCCCGCGGGGGCTATGGATGCTTGTAGTGGTTTGGAATCCAATTTAAACTGTAGGTTCCTGTCTATTATGACTGTAGAGCGTTAGATGTAGCCCTGAGAACTATACCCCGTAAAAAGAAAACACCTCGTCTCGAAATTTTCCAGTAGGCAAATGCCCTTGGCCCATCATGAGGTTGTTTTGCCATTGAAGAAGATGATGCAGAAGAAAAAGCTTGTAAATGCATTAAACAGATCTGCGTGTATGAATCCTTTATGAAAGCTTTTCCTATATTAAACTATCTAATCAATAGGCATTATTTTTTCAGAAATCGAAAAGAAAGCTAACAAAGAATTATAAAAATCTGCACTAAGAAAATTTTGTTATAATTTACATTATGAAAGTAAAATCTCATTGTTTTTCTTATTAATATAATATTTAGTCCAGTCTAATATGACTGTACAGCGTTGAATGTAGGGCTGAACAACCTTATCCCGTAAAAAAGAAAGCAACTGCTGTTTCGAAATCTGCCAGTAGACAGACGGCCATGGTCCACCATGGGCTGTTACGCAAATAAAAAAGCAGATATATTTATTTTACTCTGTAAGAATATTTATATGGCAACGCAAAAAGAGTAGGGTTAAAAATGCGTGGAAAAAGGTGTGAATAATGAGTAATTTATCATATGTCTTCTCTGAAATTAGGATTTCTATTGGTGTTTTTACAGTTTTCCCTTTAGCTTGTACAATTTTAATACAAACTTCTTTAAGTTTTCTATGGAAGTATCTTTTTTTTATACTCACTCAACTAATAAGTAATAAAAATTTCTCAAGTAGGGAGGAGGACGAAATAGTAATATTATGAAGTCAAATGAACAAAGATGTCAAATTAATGAACTAATGTTTATCTGTCCTAATTATCTTCAAATACGGCTGATCCCTATATATTATAGTATATAATAAACACAAAATTTTTGTACAAAGTTTTATGTAATAAAATTAATAAGCTATTATGACATTTTTAATCAAAATAATTTGTCATAAAATTATAAAAACAAAAAAGTGGTATACTTTAGATCTTATTAACTCGTTTATTATAAGACAGATCGCATTGCTAAGAGAGATACTGTTTTCCTAGAAAATTTGCAACTAGTTAAATTTATTAACAAATTTTAAAGGGATCATTTTTTAATAAAAAAATAAAACAATTAAAAAATTTTCAAGCGTTTAACTGAAATGATGAAAAAAATTTATATTTTAAATAATTTTATTAAATGAGATAAAAATAAATAAAATGGATAAAAATATTGACTAAAAACTTCAATATACAATGTGGAATTTCTCACTTTATTCACAATTATTTTTAATTATCTTAATGTTCGTTGTTTCACAATGATGCAAAATACACATAAAGCTTTATAAAAAAGAGCTCGAAAACGACTTGCTTTGTTTCTAAACAATGATATTTTAATTAGATTACTTATAAAATGTATCCTTATAAATTGCAAGATTTAAATCCTAAAGAATTAAATACTATTTACAATACTTCCTTTTCATTTCGATTTTCATTAAAAGTATTATGCTCCCCTCACATAAAATAAGTAATGTGTAAAGAAAAATTAATTTTGCTTCTTCTGTAAATACATTATATCCAATTTTACTAATTTATATTATCCAAAAAAAATCATGCTAAAAATATATTTTCATGCATTACAGATTCATTAAATTACCAATCTTTTAAAATAAATATCAATTATTATATATCTAAAAAACAACCATAATTTAGTTTATTATCACCAAATTATTAGCTTTTTAATTATTATTACTAGAATCATTTAAAAAATTATAATTTATTATCTAAAATAAATTATAAAAAATCAGTGCAGATCATGAGAAGTTCAAACAAATTACATTCTACACATAAATCAAATGATTTCAACCCATTTTATTCCCAATGCATACTAACTTGTTAATTAGGTATAAAAGAAGATTGTACATCTGTTTCTAAAACTAATTTTCCTTTTTTAATGTAGAAAATAAACAAATTGTTTAATTATCAATATCAATAAGACATAAATGACATTTTCAAGTCTACTTTTCACTTACCACAGAAGCTGTATTTGTGTTTGAAAATTCATTATTTAATAAAAAAAATCCATTCTATCTATACGATCACATTTTTCACTCATATTTATGGAGAGCAGGAAATTAATATATCTTCCGTAATGGATAAAATGTCTAAATAAGAGAGAAAAGGAATATACCTATCTATATTCTGGTTTTAAAATAAACAATATTTATTTATTTAATTTTTGCTATATCAGACTTTAAAAGCAAGCCATACAGGAAGTAAGATGTTATACATTCTGTTAAATTAAACGCTTTCACCTGGAGTGTTCATACCATAAATATGAATGATGACTCTTCATCGAAAAGGATACTTAAGCCCTGCCAATGTTTGAATGATCCAAATTAAGATGGATGGGTGCTATCGACCGTAGCTGTTCAATTACAAAAGCTAAAAATTGGAAGGTAATTTATAAAACTAGGAGTGCTTGGAAATTTTCGATGAAAAAGTTGAGTTTGGTTTTCAGAGACGGTGATACCAGAAGAATCTAACATAATTTCCAGTCCATAATTCGCAGCACAGTATAATATGTAGGCGAGATTTTTCTGTCCAGCGACGTATAATCCCCCGGTGATTTACTTCTATTCTTTGGCATACCATATGCAAATTAAATTTTGTTTTTAAACTCACGGCATAAAACTAATAAACATTTTACAATTTTAAAAAGTATTTTATATGTTACAATTATATAATAGAAATTATGTTATTAATGTACGTCGGTGGAAACAGGAAAAAAGGTAAGTTTTTAAGAGCTGTGATGGGAGAAAAAGAAGATATTTTTCCGGCGTTTTGGGATTTTCATATTTGCTAGAGCTTGAAAATTTATACGAATATCAAAGTTAATTATTAAATTTTCCTTCTGTAAATCGTTTTTTAATTATTATCTGTACTTTCATTCAGCGTCTATTTATTCATTTTATACACCTGTGCAAGATGAGCATTTTTATGCGCAATACGTGTTCAAGAAACGATACATACAAGAAACGGTTTTTTATCATTAAATATTATTCAACTGTTAACTTCTCATAATAGAAAAATGGGGAAATATCTTGACTTTTCTATAATTTGGTACGCCGCTGGTGAGCATTAGGACTGAAATTCAATCTGCTGACGGCTTTGTTGTAGACACTGTTTCAAAAAACGAGACACTCGCTGGCGTTTGTGATGTTCATCATTTTGCCTCGTTAGTCAGACTTCCTGGTGGGATTTTTCCGGGTTTTAGCTGATACGATACGCAAATGCTGGGTAGTTCCCCCTAAAACTCCTTCCGGAAGACACTGCCGTCCTTTTTAGCAAAGTCAGACTTCTACTTACGACTGTTCTATCACAACAGAAGTTGGCCCTTTCAGTCCATCCATAAGTAGAAACTAATGGGATCTCTGTCCCGCACTACAGGACACTGAGGATTAGACACAACAACATACTAAACAACAACACTAAATTTGGTAATTTAGGTGCGGTTCGAGGCAGGTTTTTTCCTCCCAAATATGGCCAACGACAATTTTTTTTTCCTTCTAACGCTGCCCAAGAAAGATAAGATGGCCATATTTTTTTCCATATTTATTTATAACTTCAGAGAATCTATAACTATTTGTTTTGATTTCCATAACAAGAGCAATAATTGAACTATGTTAAACCACAGATGCAAGTCTTTTGACTTTTTTTTTATGAAATACTTGGCTGTAAATCTGTTGAGTCAACTTTTAGATAAGAGTTTAACTGGCACAAAAGTTTCTGTACGACGCAGAAATATTCAATTATCAAAGACCTTCTTTTTATCAGCTGGCTTAAAACTTTGATCGCAATAGGTAATAAATTATTTTAAATGAACAGTTTGTCCTTTGAAAAATGTATAAGGAAATAAATTGTCAGCTTTATTGAATGAAACTGATAAGTCCATAGATTTAACCTATTTAACAGTATCGTATAATTATTTAAAACAATTTGTTTCTTTAGAAAGAGAAAAATATTTCCAAATTCAGACAGACAGAGCAGACTGAATTTTACGTAAAAATTTATGAGACCTTTTTCAAATGAACAATTTATGACCTTTTTCTAATGAAAGAAAAAACAAATATCGAATATTTTACAATCTTTATTATTCAAATATAAAATGATATCGGTAAACAACAAACATATTTTTTTAGTGTTGTTATTGTTGTTCTAATGCAGCTGGCAATACAGAGAGAAGTTAATCTTTATGCCATAAGCAAGGGCTTCACGCACTGCTGTTACTACCCTGGCACTTCTAGCATTACCCTGACTTACCTGGGGTTTAGCACTACCCTGGCATTTACCCTATACTCATTTAGCACTATCCTACCACCGGGGACGTGTAGCTTGAAAATATGCAACGGACGCGAGTAACACTACCCCCACAACGCTCTACGATCATATTCCGAACCACTACATGCATCCATGGTACAGCCGGGATTCGAACCCAAAACCCGTGGTACCGAAAGGCAGAGTCAGAGCCATCAGGCCATTTTTTTAGAGTAAGTATAGAAATATTGTCAAATATTACAAACGTTGCAATCTGAATATAAATACATAATATAAGTAGTAATTTATGATGTTTTAAATTAAGTTTAATACATTTAAAAAAAAAGATAAAACTGTAATTAAAAAAAGATATGATTTAATGTTATTCTTCCTGTTTTTCTTTAAGATTAAAAAAAAAAAAAAAAAAAAAAAAAAAACTTACGTAAGACTAACAACAGAACCAAATCTTAACAAATCCCAATTAAATTTAATTAACTAATAAGAAATTTCAATCATTGTTTGAATTCAAAAGGCCAAGAATATTCATAATTAATTTAAAAATCAATATACATACATTTCCAAATTAATATCATTAAAAATCAAAATCATTCTTCGTTTCAGTAAAACAATTGTTTAAAAGAAATAAAATGGAGGAAAAAATTATTCCTCTTTTCGATTAAATTAATATAAAGAAAATATTTCACGGAATAAAATAATTCTCTTTAATAGTTTCCAATTAATTTATTATCTTATCTGATGCAATATAGAATTTTATGAACATCTACGCCGTCATGATATCTTAAGTAATATACATGCATTCCATCATGCCGTGCTTAACAAATAAAACCTTTCCTATTCATTACGGATTTGTTTTCGTGCAGTTCAATCTACGAATGACAATGCAACATAAATAAAGCGCACAATTAGTATTTAATTACTCTTTATCATTCAATCGCAACCTCTTATTTGCGTGATTAGGATTCGAAAAGAATACACGAGGTCTAGTCTTGCGAGTTTTTATTCGAACAATACATCTGCGATTGGGTAACAAAAGAAGATATTTGGGCCTTAATTTGTTATCGGTGTTTTTTTTTTTTTTTTTTTTTTTTTTTTTTTTTTTTTGATATTCTCAAAGGACTTGCGCGTACACTTGATTTGCAATCAATTTTTTCCCCTTTATTTTCACTTTTTTTTTTATTGTAATTCCTCGATCGGTTCCTATTTAGCAATGCCACGCATATTGCAAGAAATAATCAAGAGAATGAAAATAAAATAAAACAAATAAAAAAATATAAAAAGTAAAATAAAAAAAAACATACGATGTGTTCGAAATTTCTTATGAACTTAAAAGAAGTTTTCGAAGAAAGAAAGTAATAATAATAATAAAAAAAATGTTTCGGAATTAGATCTTAACGTAGTCACTGCATTCGAAAACCTTTTTATTTTTATTTTATTTTGAATATAACTCGTTAGAATCGAAGAGCTAAAACATTTTGATCACTCTCTCGGAGTTTCATGATTTAATTCTTTGTTATTTCTTTATTTTTTTCTTTTCCCGCGCTTTCACGAAAGAAGGAGAGGAGGGGGAGGGGGGAACAGAAATCATAATCTTGAGCAGACGATTCTTTAAAATGCGATCGGGTGTTCGCAATTTGTTTCTCTCTCTCTCTCTTTCCAGAAATTTCGAAAAGCTTTTCTTCAATCAGGTGTTCTCGAGCTCAAGGTTCGAATTAAGGCGTTCCAATCTGGATAGGCGGGAAAAATGTATGAGAAGAAAAAAAAATGTATAATAATAAAAATGAAAGGGGGAATGGCAAGGAGAAAGTTTGGTGATTCATTAATGTCAAAGAGGGGGACTTCCAGATTGCTCACCTACTAAAATCAACCCCACTAGCAAGCATAAGAACTCATCTCTGGCTTGTATTGATCAGAAAATTCGGCAAAGGTTTAAATTAAAGAATCTCTCCAGAGAAAGGGAATCGTTCCTTTCTGCTCAGATTTAGAGTATGGAAGAGGTGTGGAGGGGAGTGCACCACCCCCTCCGCCTCACGTAAGTTCATTACCAAACGAAAGACACGACAGGGGGAGAGAATGAAGGGAAGAAGAGTGAGGGTGCTGTAATCTACCGAAATGACAGCTGGAATTAAAATTACGCGAAACGTCACCTTTTGCGTTCGACTTTTCTTCCATCTTTTTTTTCTTCCAATTTTTTTTTTCCTCGTTCGGACATTTTTTTTTTCTTTCACCTCCCTCTTTTCCGTATGACGCGACGGCCTATGTGTTGGTAATGTCGGTCGAATATAGAAGATTAAAAACTAATTGTCGCTCGAACCGGTTTACGCCGCTGTGATTGGAGAAAATACGAAAAGCAGGCGATAATTAGGGTAAAAAAATGATTAATATGACAAAGAAATTTGTCCGAAAAAGTTTTTCTTCCAAGCATGCTCCCGACGTCCCTCCGACACACATACGTACATATATATATATATATTTATATATATACAAGACGCTTTAAGCCACGTGATTTTCTCCGTTGTTCCGGTTCGCGCATTTTCTGCATCGTTTGGCTTTTAAGAAAAATATTACCCGCTTTATTTTTTCATACCTTTATTCTTTTATTTATTTCTTTTTTTCTGTCCCTTTTTCATTTATGACTTCGAGAGTGACATGCGTTGAGATGGGAGGAGCTTTTTATACGTGTGTTCTCACTTTTTTTCCCCTCCTCCCTTGTTTATTTTTTGCCAGAACGCGGAAGGCTACAAAGCTTCAAAAATATTAATCATTTTTTATTATTATTAGGGTTGTATAGCTGTCAGTTGTACTCGATGGGGCTTACGCTTATTTATTTATTATTATTATTATTTTTTTTTTTGTACACCTCTCACAATTTTCAGCCGAGTTACACCTGTTTTTGAGACACGTAATAGTTTGTCTTTTCAGTAAACGAAATCGCCAGGAGAAAGTCAAGCAGAAAGTCGCATATAATTTTTAGCTTGTATTAATTTAATTAATTTCCGAATGTTTTTTATGGGTGTTCTTAGGGTGACTTTTTTTTTTTTTTTTTATAACTTGGCGACTTTTTTTTATGAATTCTTTCTCTGTGTATTTTTTTTGTATATGTGAGTGACATATCCAGCCTGATGCGAGAATTTTTTTATATATTTTTTTTGTAGCTTTCAGCAATAAATCCGACAAAAGGTGAAACGTGTTTATGATAAACTCTTTTCACACGTGAAAAGAACTTTAATCTTCGTTTAAAAAATCATTCACCTGCCTAAAGGCTAAGTTAAGGCACCATTTCGCTTTTTTTTTCAAACCGAATTTATAGTTGTTTTAATCATCGTACCAAAAACATTTCTGGTGACGATAAAGATAATTTTTTACACTTAAATTTGTGGCAGCAACAAAATATCTAACTTTTTTTTACCTCCATTTTTCCAGTGTTCATTAAGATGGAATGATAGTTAATTTTAAATGATTTGAATTCCGACAAAGAATTTATTGCAAAAAAAAAAAAAAAAAAAAAAAAAAATTTTAATAAGGTCCCCGTAAGGCATTCTTAATTCCATACCTAGAAGATCTCTGCAAATTTAAATACCTCTTTCAACTACTTAAATGTAGATAAAAGTGTATGAAGTGTTGATATGCATATGAATTGCAATATTAACTTAAAATCACCTTTCAAAAATTTTCGAATTTTTTTAGCTAGTATGTTTGTGTGCCTATTTGTTCCTACTTTCAGAACTATCAATGTTTGATTATATCTGTATTTTTACACAAGAACATTTAAAATTCATTTTCTTTACCATAAGAACACTTAAATGCTTTTATTGTATAAAAGATATTAATAAAATCTTGAATGTAAATGCATTTGGCTCTCGGTGCCACAGATTTCTTAATCGAGTCCCTTTGGTACCATAGATTTTTGTAGTGGTTAGCAATCCACTTTAAGCTTTAACCACTTTAAACCTTTAATATTCGAGATCAAATAGACTTTGTGATGATTGTGACAAAATGCTTCTCATCGATGGTTGGATTGCTGGGTTAATTTGCTTGGTTATTTCCTATATTAAATGCAAACGCAATTACTTCCTGCAAATCCTTCCAGAAATCAACACTTTCAGAATATATATTCCCTTTAGTAGGTGTAGTGTAGCAAGCCTTCCATAAAGTCTCACCAAGAAGCGTCCTAATCTGCATCTAAATCTTTAGTATTTGAGAACAAATAGACTTGGTGGTGATTATGACTAAATGCTTCTCATCGATGGTTGGATTGCTAAATTTATTTACTTGGTTATTTCCGATATCAAATGCAAATACACATCAATTACCTCCAAAAAATCCTCCCGAAAATTAACCCTTTCAGAATATATATTCCCTTTAGTAGGTGCAGTGTAGCAGACCTTCCATAAGGCCTCACCAAGACAAATCCTAATCTGTTGAAATTCTGTCATATCAGAGATTAATGATTCGATAGTCAAGAGTTCGACAATACTTGGACAAAATTAAGAAAAAAAATAAGCCTTAAAAGACAAAACACAATCGCTTTCTTTGTGATGATTACAGTAAAAATTTTCGGTGAAGATTGATATTGATAGTTGTCTGGGCGGCGTAGGAATGCACTGAATGAAAAAAAATTTTTTTTTTCTTTGCAGGACATATTAGGGCTCCTTAGGTCTTTCAGAAAAGAGAAAATTCCTACGATGAGTTGATGACAAAGAACTCACATGTTAAAGGAATCTGTTCAATGTCAGCTTTACATCTTAGGTAACCAATTGAACTAGCTGCCTTTTTAATCTATCTTGAAGAGTTCTTTTTTTTTTCTTTTAAGATTTTTTTTTAGATTAGATTAAAAATATTTTTAGATAATTTTTTTATACTTTCACGAATATTCAGCAAAAAATATTATGTAGGACAACGATCAGCAAGAAATATTTTTCGTCGATGTATGACAATGTCAATATTATGAAATATAGTATCCAATTTACAGACGTCTGATTTCTGAAGAAAATGAAGAATTTGATGTTTACATTAGTTTTATTTTATTAGTAATTTTAGAAATTATGTTCAATGTGCTTCTCTAATTATGAAATAGCAGCTCTCTTCACTAAAAATGAATTTTTGAGGAACATTAAAAAAAATTTTAAATGAATGATACCTAAAGTAAAAAATGTTAATACTCATATTTTACAAAAATTGGCCGTTTTTATGATTTTTAAATTTTTTTTTAATTTCTTTTCTTCTGCGTTTGAATCAAATTAAAAATCAAAGAATGATGTTGTATTGAAATATTTAACACCAAAAATTCCATGTTTTTGTAATGTTTCCTGTCCATAGACCTTGATGATAATGATTATATAAATATGGGGATAATACATAAATATTTATAATATTATACACAGAAATACATAATAAATAATACATAAATATTATACACAGAAATTCTTTCAAAAAATCCCTAAAGTTCTTCCTTCGCATTTCTTTGGGCCCTATTTTCACTTAATTAATGTCAGTTAAAAGAACTGACTCGCCTGCAGAGGTTCTATAAGCTTATTTTATTATCCGACTAGCTGCTTGAATATATATGGTATACATATAGCTATAGGATTTTCTCCTTACATGCCTCTGAATATAGATCAGTTTATCTCAGAAAAACTTTACGAAAGTTCTTTTATAATAAGACATGCTGATATAGCAAAACAGCATTCCATAATAAAAAATTGTAAAAACTAATAGAACTTTGTTGGTAAGACTTTAAAGACACAATGCAAAATAAATGTTTTTAATCTCTTAATGGATTATACTGGATATACTCGTATCTCCTATTTGTATCTTCCAAAACATTAGGAGTCAACTCCTGCCAAAAATTAATTTTTAATTCTGAACTAAGTGAAACGAGTATTTTGGGCAACTTTATATTTTTCTATGGCGAACATGAGCTCATTTGTGATATTGAACGTTTGACAACAGTAATTTTATAACTATTTCATGTTAAAGATTGGCGGGGAGCTGCGTATTATTTATTGCAGTTTACATTTACTTTTCTTAATTTTTTTTTCAAAAATGGGTAAACGTAAAAATATTTTTAATGCTAATAGCACAGATTTTGCTTGGTTTGTTGCGTTACGGTCAATTTTTGCACACTTTAGGCTAATGAAACCGGGACCTACTGTTTAAAGTGGATTCCGAATCACTCACAAACATCTATGCCACTGCCAGGATTAGAACTCGAAACCTGTGATACCAAAGGTCAGAGCGCTAGCCAACTGGCCACCAGGCAACTCTAATAGCTGAGAAGTATCGTATAAGGTATTTTGAAAACTCTGTTGATGAAGTAGAAGATTATAGTTATGTTTCTAATGTGATGTACAATCCGAATATCTGAATTTATATTTGAATTTCTGTAAAAATAAATAAATAAAACAAGATAAAACTTGTTGATAATTCTTCTAACAACGTATATTTTTAATTTTAGTAAAAAAAATTCTGTAACAAAACTATATAAAAAAAAACATACATTAAGGGATTAAAGGAAATAACTGATATGAAAGTAACACTTTTAAAATCTGACAGTAGTGTCACCCAATTGATTTGCATCTCTCTCTGTGACACATAATTTGGACTCCACTTGTAAAATGAAAGAAAGGGTAAAAAAAAAAAAAAAAAAAAATATTTTGCCCAACCCCTTCTCAAGCCCCATTTGATGCGGAAACGAACGAGAGAAATCTCACGCTTTTTCAATTATTTATTTGACATACCGAAAATAAATAAAGACATGCGGACGATGGTGCCAATCAATGGGCACTTAAGCATATCTGATGCTATTAAAATCTTAACGCTTCGTCACGCACGTCAAGCGAAAGGAAAAGAAAAGAAAAAAAAAGTTCCACCCTCTCCGATTAGAAGGAAAAAAAAAAAAAAGGTTAAAGGCAAAAGAATAAGAAAAAGAAGTGAGGGGAAAAAAAAGCCAATCTGCCCACTAATATTCTAAGTTTTTTTTTTTTTAAATATATATATATATATATATACATAGATTAAAAACCCCCCTTTCTTTACACTTTTTGATTTTCATCGCTTCTTAATTTTTTCATTGTTCCATTTGAATAAAAAAAAAAAAAAAAAAAAAAAAATGGGTGGGGGAAAGGTGTTCCTCAGCTTTTATGCTCCAATGCATTTATTCGTAGCAGAGGCTAAGAAGCGAAAATATGTTATCACTGACGGAAGACAAGCGAATCCATTTAGAAATCCGATCCAAGAAAAAAATAAACTCAACCCCCTCCTCTCCCAAGCATGGCTTTCTAACCCTCTCCCCTTAAGTCTATTTATAAAAGAAGGGTTTGATGAAAACGTCATAAAGGAACCAAACATCTCTCAAGTTGAGATTATTGAGTGTACTAAGTCATCTAAATTAAGTCTAAATTCTGGTGGCATTTTTTGTTTTGTTTTTTCTATCGTTTCTTTATTTAGAAATTTAGAAAACGATAGAAAAAATAAGCTCAACCCCCTCCTCCCCCAAGCATGGCTTTCTGACCCTCTCCCCTTAAGTCTATTTATAAAAGAAGGGTTTGATGAATATTTCAGTCAATAAGGAACCAAGAACCTCTCAAGCTTAAGCTTATTCTGGTGGCAAATATATCTTTTTTTTTGTTTATTTTTCTCATCTCTTGGAGACTATACGTCTGTGCACAAATCCTTCATGAGTCGTTGTCTTTTTTGTTGACGAAAAGAGTGATTCGTTCTCTTGGCAGGGACGCATGAAATTTGTAAGAGTAAATATTTTTGTTGTTGTGACTAATCCTCAATGTCCTGCAGTGCGGGACGGACATCCCATGAGTGATCTACTCATGGATGGAAGACAAGGGGGCAGCTTCTGTTGTGACGAAGCACCCGTAGGTAAAAATCTGACTTTTGCTCCGTGATGCTCTTACAGTCATATGAGACTGGGACTTACGGCTTAAAGTGGATTCCGAACCACTACAAACATCCATGGCACCTCCGGGACTCGAATCCGAAACCTGTGGTACCGAGCGCCAGGGCGCTAGCCATCCGACCATACAGGCCCAGTAAATATTTTGGAATTTGTCACTGTTACTTATTGGTATCTACTATAGTAATTATTCTAGTAGTTAATCTAGAAACAATTTCATTTTAAAATCTGTTTGTCTAGACATTTTCGGGGGCAGTTTGCTTTGAATATTTTATATTGGAACTTTCACTCGTATTATATAACGACGCTGGAGATTGTGAAACTTGGATATTTAGAAATCCGATCCAAGAAAAAATGAAGACAAACCCCTCATCTCCCAAGACAACGACTCATGAAGGATTTGTGCACAGACGTTTAGTCTCCAAGAGATAAGAAAAATAAACAAAACAAAAAAAATGCCACCAGAATTTAGACTTAATTTAGATGATTTACACTCAATAATCTAAGCTTGTAAAAGCTGTTCTAAACTAACTTTCTATCAATAATAATCTTTCTAACCCTCTCCCCCATAAGTTTATTTATAAAAGAAGGGTTTGATGAAAAACGATAGAATATTTCAGTCAATAAGGTAAGGAACCAAGCATCTTTCAAGCTTAGATTATTGCGCGTAAGTCATTTAAATTAAGTCTAAATTCTGGTGACATTTTTTTGTTGTTGTTTATTTTTCTCATCTCTTGGAGACTAAACGTCTGTGCACAAATCCTTCATGAGTGGTTGTCTTTTTTGTTGACGAAAAGAGTGATTCGTTCTCTTGGCAAGGACGCAAGAAACTTGTAAGAGTAAATATTTTGGAATTTGTCACTGTTACTTATTGGTCTCTACTCTAGTAATTATTCTAGTGGTTACTCTAGAAACAATTTTATTTTAAAATCTGTTTGTCTAGACATTTTTGGGGACAGTTTGCTTTGAGTATTTCACCCTGGAACTTGCACACGTGTTATATAACGACGCTGGAGATTGAGAAACGATTTATAATTTAAAAGCTATAAAGATGCATATTTTTAAATGGTTTAGTAACTTATTTAAAAATAGTCACTGAGCGCGAGAAAAATAAAAGGAGAAAAAACCATTAAAAAAGACGGAAAATTTTTTTTTAACCATCCATATTGATTTAGAAAATTAAAGTTAAAATACATTGCATAAGATTTTCTTCCAACAATGCCAGTAATTACATTTTATTTATGAATTTCTATCATTTATTGCATATTAAAAATTAATTGTCTTTCAAAATTATGTAGTAGTGTAGTATTTTTCAGAAAAATTCCAGAAGAATTGTCTGGTACATTCAGTTTGTCAAAATTACAGTCTCTATTTTTCTTAATATAATTTAAACTTATTTAGTATTGTTTGAAATTATAAACAGAATAAGAAAAAAAAACAATTTATTTCCTAATTTGAAATAGTAAATAAGAATCCAAAGTTATATTTTTTAAAGAAATATTGGAAAATAAATCAGAATTTTTTTTTTTTTACGAAACAATTTTGCAATTACCTTTAATTGAGAGAAAATAAACTTTAAATATATCTCATTCATGCATTAAAGGATATTATTATCAAATAATAGGCCAAATTTTGTCGCTTTTGTCTAAACAAATCTATTGTTATCGTTATTTAATTTTAAATATCCAATCTTCAAAAGAAGAACTTTTAAACTCTTTCCCGTATTAATTTTTTAAATTATGATTTTTAGGGCAATCTATAGTGAAATTATTTTTAAGGGCAAAAAAAGACAGCTTTTAAAAATATTAAAATCTGTTTGCTTTTGATGAAAATTTCAAAATTCTGAAAGCATTGTAATTGAATTTCTAAGGAATTATTTGAAGTTACAATAATGTTAAATAAATTTTTGTTAAAGAAAAGATAGATATTCTCATCAAATCAAAAATAAGCAAAATGTAATGTATGCACAACTTCGCAACATTGTGAAGTTTAATTATACATTTATAATGCTATGTTAGGACGGACTTTATAGATTTTATAGACGTATGAATTTATTCCAGAATAAAACTGGTTACACGAATACTCTCTGCACATATTTCAATTCATATTTTAAAACAACATTTGTCTTACGTGAATTCCTTAAAAAGCGTTAATGAGCACCTTCTGTTTGGTATATGTAAAGTAACAAAGGGGAAAAAAAATTGTCATTTTTACTGATAATCGACATTCTTTTCATTCCACACTTGTTGTAGAGATCAACCCCCCTCTCTTCTTATTCTCTTGGTCCATCCCTTTTATGATACGCAACGAGACACTGCCTAATATACGCTCTCCATCTTCTCATCCGTACGCAATTTCAGAAATCTCATCCCATCCCAACCATTTCCATCCTCTTGCTAATCTTGTTGTCACGTGTCTTTGGAGGATGGATGCAGGCGTACAAATTTTTCTCTTTACCTGCACTTGAAGAGCGAGTGGACGGATGAGGGGTGGTCCATTATTCCGGAGAGAACACCCTTCTGGTCGAGTGGATAACCATGGAAAAGCATCGCAGGGAAGAGAAAGGGGGGAAAAGATACACTTTTGAAAAGAGAGAGACAGAGACAGCAAGAGTGGATGGATGCTGTTGTAAGTCTTCCAGCAGCAGCAGCATCTACCGGGGCTTCCTCTCTCTCCATCTTCTTAATGAATAAAACATCGTCAACTATTGTGCGAGAGGGAGTAATTAAATGTTTTCGCTGACTTGCCAATGGACGACGGCGCGTCGGGCGGCCATGTTTGGGTCCGGGAAGACAAAGGAACAACTCGCACGGAAAGCAATAAATGACTCTGTAGAAACCGAAAGTCTCTCCAGCAGCAGCAGCCAGGCTAACTACAGGGAATAGAGAGAATGACCTGGAAGAAAGCTGCTGCTGCTGCTGCTATTGGTTGGCTGCCCCCTCTGTCCTCTCCTCAACCCCTCATTTCTAGAAACGAGGCGAAATAGTTACTCTAAGTCTTTTAAAAGATGGGTGGCTGGAGAGAGGGGGACCGGCTGCAGAAATGAATGCATCCCGGTCCGAAAAGGATGCGATGGCACAAAACGGCAAAGGCCTCCCATAGATCATTAGCACACACGTGGTAATACCACGCACCGATGACACTGACTACAATCGAAGTCCCTTCCTCAGCGAGAAAGGGCTATTCATTCCGTCATTCATTGGTATGCAAGCATCCCTTCTCCTTTCCCCCTCTTCGGTTTTGAAAGTTATCCGGCGAACCGGATTTGGCAAATCATGCATGGCTTCGTGCCCGGCTATAAATTTCTGATGCTTTGCTCTCGCTCTCTTTCCCGTTTAAACAAACCAAATTTCCGGTTGGGGATGTTAATGACTGAATCGACTTGGTAGAAGGATGATCTTTCTTCCACTTGTCAAGGAATAGAATATCCGAAGGAGCCACCCCAAGCGTTTCGGAGCTGTTAAGATGATCTATTAAGTCTTTTGTTGGACGGGATTATTCATTGATATGTGTACAAGGAAAGGGGGGTTGTGTGTGGTGGAGCGCAATGGATTTTGAAGGGGTGCATCCATATTTTCCGAGTCATACCGCTAAGGAGGATATTTTAACATTGAATTGTTCAAAATCTGGAAGATGTCGGGAAAGTTTATCGACGAATTTATTCGTGTGTGTGCTCGGAGGTTAAATCACTTACTCCTTTATTTAAGGTTAATCACCTACAGTTTCAAAATCAATATGCAGTTACCAGTATCCTGGATGTTCCTATATATTTCTGAATTAGGTTAAAAATATTTCGTAAAATTTTGTAATTCAATTACGATTGTATTTTAATCAAAGTTGAGTAACGTTTTTGAATAAAATTCATTTTCTGATCAATTTTAGGATTGAAAAGCGAGATTTACAAATAAATCCGTTAATTCAGTTTGAATATTTGAACTTGAATTTGTTTGTTAATAGAAAAACATATAAGTAAAAAAAGTCTTTTAGAATCAATAAAAGGCATAGGAGTGAAATTAATTTTTCTTTTATCCAAGTTTCTTTTATTACTATTTTTACATTATATTTTGTTAGAATAAATTCTTAAGAGGGATTTATTAACAACAACAAAATCAACTATTTAAGCAATAACAAATTTTTTAAAAAATCTCAGCAAGTCAATAGCTGAATTCAAAGAGATTCTAAGATAGATCTCTTCTTTTTCTGTTTCAGGAAAACATAAAAAGCTAATTTTAAAATTCCTTTCGAAAAAAGTAAGAAGATGCAACTGTTTTTATTGTTTGATGAACTCTATCGAACTTTTAATCCCTCTTTCCTATCATTTTATGGTAGTCTACTACAACTCCATTTCCAATTTGTACCATTTCAGAATATGTTAAATATTATCAAAAAGTTAATAACAAGTTCTTTGAACTTCAATTACATTTTCCATAACAAATTCCTGTTAAAAATTTTGTTTACATTTGAGGCAACAATAAACGATCGATTCAAATAATATGTAGATTTAAATATTAATATTTATTTTGCAAAATAAAACGATAAACTTTTTATAAGTATTATTGAATTTTCTTAATATGTGTAAAAAAAAAGGAAATGATCTTTAGGAAGTTCTCCCTAGATGTAATGCCTAGATTGAATGCCAACTTTTCAATATTATTTTCTACTAAAATTACATCACCGTTCGAATCTTTGTTTGGAAATATGAGAAAGATGGGTTTTTAAAATGAGATTCAAAAGATTTACATTAGCAGACATTTAAAAAGAATAACAAATAAATAAATAAAAAGAGATTGCTCGCAGAGAGGAAGAAATTGTTGGATAAAGTAGAAAAGTACATTAATTTTTTCTGAATAATACTATTAAAACTTACGAATCGTTGCATGAAGCTCATAAAAAAACCTTTTTCAATATTAATAGCTTACAAATTGTAGAGGTAAATTAATATAAGCAAAGAAACCAATGTGTGTTGCAACGTTAGAATATTGCTTATGGAGACTGAATTTTCCTTATCAGATACTAAACATAAATAAATATATTTTATATTATTTGATCCAAAATTATGAATTATCTGAATACATTATATTTTTTCTTGTATTATGCACATTCATAGAAAAAATTATGTAGCAAATGATTTGGAAAACATTTCGAAGAAAGGAAGAGCACTTACTTCCGTGGAGTTCTTCTTGAAGTCTCTGCTGAGGTCAACGAGCCTCTTCCTGGAGCTGTCGCTCTCATCTTGTCTGTTGGCCAACTCTGTTGCAGTGACATCAAGGGCTTTCTGCAGGGAATAAACCACCATAAATTAGATTTAAAAAAATACCTTCAAAAAGCGCAATCATTTAAATTTACATTTATACATAGAAAAAATCTACTAAAAAATTATTATTTGAAACAGAATTAAAACGATTAAAATTACTGTGATTACTTTTAAAAATATATTACAATTTGAAGACTATGAAGAAACTGGATCGTGGTTACATGTTAATTCCCCATTCCTCTCTTACTAGTTTTCACTGTCATGGTGCCAAGCACAGAAATCTACGGCTCAACCCAGATAACCTTATTTTACATTAACCGTTTATCATCTTAACTAGTAACGTTAAAAATGCAAATTAGTGAGCACCTTGCCAACAATCCTTACCACTGTCAGACTGATTGTAAACTAAAAATAAAGTGATGGAAAATCGTGCAATTTCTTTGAAGAGAACTTCTAAGAAGGTGATATTCCCCTTCCCCCTTCTACTGCTTTTAGTGTAATCCCATATCACAGGCTTGGCAACCCTGAACTTATTATACTAAATTTGTATTAGTGCGTGATGCATAAATAATTAGTATAATGCACATATCACTGTACAATTTGCTTCAATTTAATCCAAACGTATATAATAATACCAAAAAATATACTCTAATGTTCTATATTGTTATAAAAAAATCTGAATTGCTTTATCTTTATCTTACAATGAATTGAAATATTAAAAAAGAAATAAAGGCATATTTCTAAAAGAAAAGGAAAAATTAAACACCACAATAAGCAGACACTCAAAACACCCTTATTAACTAATAATAACATTAGTATAGAATCTTAAAGTTGGTAATCTTTCGTTTTTAGATAAAGCTTCTTCGTTGTATAATCTGACATTTGTATTAAAATAAAACCATTAGAGCAAATAAATATGAATGCCTACGTTATAAATACTGCCACGAAACAATTTTGAAAAAGTCTTCTTTCCCGGTTTTGAAAGCTAAATAACAATAACCTTAAGTAATGCATTTTAATACGATTAATCACTAGCGAAAAATAATTATCGTTCAAACTGCCTCAATTTAACGTATAATATCTGACACGTGGTGGAAGGAATAACTCATAAAAAAAGCTATCGTGATATACTAATATTTTAAAAAGGGGGAAAAATTCCCCTTGACTTCCCTCGGAATACTTTAATCAGAAGCTAAAAATGAAAAGGCCACAAAAAGGTAAAAAGCAAATCAAGAAATCACGCTATTAAATCGTTTATCCGGAAGCATTTTTTAATCAAAAGTAAAAGCTTTCTCTGCCTCGGAATAATAAACAAATTTAAAAAAAAAAAAAAAAATAAATAGTGAACTCTTATGTGCATTTTTTTTCTTCTCCACTCCCCATACCGTTCCCCTTATGCACCAAGTTTCTTGTGTTTCTCCTTAATGAAGATGTCTAGCCCAAAAGCACCCCGAAAGATAAATGATCTTTGTATCTAAATAGGGGGTGGGGGGAGGTAAAAATTCTGGATTGAATGCAAAGAAGCCGACCTTATGATGCAAGGTATTTGCTCGGAAATTTGTACCACGATTACATATCGTACGAAGTCACTATGTGAAAAAAAAAATTCTTTGGTTTTTGGAAGGCGAAATTTAACTAGTGTCGGGGCCTACCTTTCGTGACGACTTTAAAATTTCTGCGCTCATTTTATTTGTTTTGGAATAAAGGTTTCCCTATTTACTTACCCCATGCCATTTCCATTTGTAGAAAAGTATTACAAAAAATAAACTTCCGACCAGGAATTTTATTCCGCCAATCGGGCAAATGATTCTTTTCTCTCCCCGGCAGGCGCGGGGTCCTATTTGACTGTTTTTATAGGTCTAGTCGGTCTTCGCGTGTTGGAATCATTGTACTACAGGACCACCAGCCTTATTGAAGTTTCTTTCTCTTTTATTATTCCTTTTTTCCCATTTTAACTTTTGCATATTATAACAAGAAAGAACCCCCTTTCCTAAGCTGTGATCGCCGCCATCATACTTTGAGTTACACTTTACACGAAACTTTCCAAGGAAGAAACATTTCGCCAATAAGCTGAACGAAATCACCGCATTCCGCAAAAACAGATCATGACGGACTAAAATTAGTTTTACTCAGAACGCTGCTAACTTATCCTCTGTTCGCGTGGGGCTGAAATGAAATTGGCTTTTACCCTAGAGATTGCACCAGAAAGTGGGGGAGGAGAAAAATTTTCCTCTTTTTACATACATATATCTATATACATATGTTTTAGGTTTAAACGATAACTGTAACTGCGTTTCGGAGCCGTTATGTTTCCTAATTTTGGGGAAAGCATTTCTTCTTTTCCTTGCCTCAATTTGCACGCTTCCAAGTCGTTCGAATAATCATATTAGAAATGTTTAGGCTTCGAAAACGCCGAGGAAAAATAATTAATTTACGCACATTATGATTAGAATTGACAGCAAATCTGTCAACGAAGATATGAGCGTTTGAAGGTCTTAATTTCCATTTCGGTTTAGGGATCAGTAGTTTGATTATCTTAAATTTCGTTGTGGTTATCGTCGTCGTCGTCTTTCGTTCACAATTTTTGTGAAAGTGATTTATTTAATCATTCTTTCACGCCAACATCTGATTATTATTATTTAGTGTTAATTTATTGTTGTTTAGTGTTTAGATTACTGATGTTCAGTGTTTATTTTTTCTCATTTTTTCTTTTGTTGACTATTTCTAAATGGTCTTCAAACGTTCGATTTCTTTAAATTTATTTTCACCGAATTTAAATTTTTTTTTTTAAATAGTTATTTACGAAATTATTTAAATTTAATGTACTGTAAATTAGAAATGCTTCATATTAAGCATTAAAAATTCATATAAAAATCATATTAAAGCTTCATATTACGCCTTAAAAATTCATATAAAAATCATATTAAAGTTTCATATTACGCATTAAAAGTTCATATAAAAATCATATAAAGCTTCATATTAAGCACGAAAATGTTTTTTTAATCCTAGTAAACTTTAAAACATGTTTCAAGCTTTTTTTAGAGAAATTTTATTTATTCAAACAATTATTAAAATAATTATTATTCTTTCAAATTAATAAATAGTTTTACTTGTTCATTATATTATTTTTTAAATTCGATCTTAATAAAAATTCTTCTTTTTTGAAGAATAATTTTTATATTTATAATATAATATATTTATTATTTTTCTTAATAAGAAAGATTTTTAGAAATAATTTTTAATTAAAAATATGCTATTTTTCAATAAAACTAGAATATTTACACGAATTAATGGTTTTAAAAATTTTTAAAAAAATCATGTAAAACTTTCAGTCATAAATTTATATTTGTAATTAAACAGTTTCTTTAATTTTATTTTCGTTTTGAAAGTTTATATTAATTGGAAATACAATTAAAAATAATTATAAATTAATTAATAAAAATATTTTTCCAAAAATTATTAAAAGGGAATTTTTCTTTCTATGATAATATTCTAGAATATTTTTTTCATTATATTTTCGTAAGAGTCATTAAGCAGCATTAGATTTAAAATTTAATTTTAAGAGTTTTCAAAATTCCAAAATAGTAATTTTTTAACCAACACCATTTGTGGACAATAACAACAACGGACAAAAAATAAATAACCGAAGACGAGTTTTTGTAAAAATTACTTTAATTTGCACTTTGGAAATCTTGCAATGTTTCGCATATGCAAAATATAAGAAAAGAGCTTTTAGAAAACGTAAGATTTGATGTTCTATTATGGACATTATTGTTTTTGATGAAAATTTTTTTTTCTTTACTGTATAAACATATTGTATTTAGTTGTTTCTTACACTTTCTATTGAATCAATAAATAAGTATTACCTTAGATTACTATTATATATCATAAACTAAATTTACAATTTAAATAGTTTTTAAACTGAAACTATAAATGTGTTTAAAAATATAACATTCAAACTATAACATGCATAAAAAATATTATACGCTTTCCCAATGTTTCCCTATTATCTACAAATTATGATATTTATATAAAAACGAAATTCAGTTACATACTATCTCAATTATGTACATATATATTTATCCTAATTTCTTGCTTATAATCCGCGGAATATCAGTTGAAAAACTTTAGAATTTCTCACTGGGGATTATAGTCCACCGAGTATAATTTACATTGATATTCTTTCCAGATGAATCGGTAAATGCCACGTGAATATACGTTTATTCAAAAATAACATATAAAACTTGTATGCGAGAAAGAAATAAGCTATTCTTCTGAAAATTAAGTGAGAAACTTATGAGAGCTACGGATGTTCAAATGTAGTCTTAACACTGAGATGGCATGGCTATTAAAAGTTTTGGCAAAGAGTGAGCAAGCACAAATCCGCGATTATTAGCAAGTTATCCGCAAATTATTATTAGAATTTTATTATTAAAATGTATATTATTATTAAAATTTATTATTAAATTATTATTAACATTTATATTAGAATTTTCTGTTGATTTATAAAGAGTCAAAAAAAATTCTTAACTTAATAAAACGTCGAAACAACAAAAAGTAGAGTAAAATTTCACATTAGTACTCATTTTAATAATAACGTTTTTATTTTAGAAAAAAATATTGTTTTGAGAGGTTTCTGTTAATTATGACTTCTCACAATTTATATTACAATTTAGCTTTATCATTTATTGATTTATACTACAATCAAAATTTATATAACTTTACATCACAATTTATCATTTTTTAGCAATTACTTTAGGTCCCGATTTATCATTTATCAGTTATATTACATCACGATTTTTCATTATTTATCAGTTATATTACATCACAATTTTTCATTATTTATCAGTTATACATCACAATTTAAATTGCAATTTAGCTTTATCAAAGTAAACATATTATTGTATAAAATCTGTTGTATTTACTAATGTGAAATCTTATAAATAGAAATATTCTTCCTCGTGTTATCTATCAGTAATATGTAATATGCCAATTAAAATCAAAATTCATATTCTAAATTTTTATATTAAATAAAATGCATCTTTTTGTATAAATATTTTGAAGTAATTGTTAATTATCAAATTATATAATTGTTTAAATATTGGGAGAAATCATTTCTTTACTGAAAAAGGGAAAATAATATGTGTATTTAATAGCCAGATGTAAAGTAGTAGATGCAAAGAAAAATTGAGGTGAATTAAATTTTATAATCTGTTTAAAATGTATGCACCATACTAAAGAAAAAAAATTATTTTATTAAAATTTTTTTCGGAAATGTGAACGGGAAGAAATAATAAAACGATTCATTTGCATAAGATTTACAGGAACGAATTGCTTTTATGCATTTAAAACAGCACTAAGAAGAAAAAAACTCAGTAAAGATAAAACATTATTTTGATTTTAACCCTTTTCAATCATTCCTGATAAATTTGTATTCTCGGAATATCGCTCATTATGTACAACCCCAATAATAAAAAAATTGACCTAAGTGATTTTAATGAATTTTTTTCTTTCTAATAAAGCATAATCTATCTTTAGTTCATCACAGAAATACCGATATTACATTACTTTTAATTATTTTTTATATTCCGTTGCTGCTAGGGGCGACATTTTCACATGTGAAGATGATTTAAGAAGATACTGATTAATATTCGGAACATTCTTTTACAACGTTTAATTAAATAGACACTTTGGGTAGCGATCCATCAACTCTTGTTTGGGTTTTATTTATGGAGGTACGTTTTTTTCGACTTTTAATACCTCAGTATTTTATGTGTTCCTCCCCCTAATCAATCCATTGATTACTAATAATCCTTTAAATTTGTCAAAGTTGATCATTATTCAACTAGTTTTTTTGTAGTAGCTACAAGAGAGAGCATCAACCCGTCAGACCTCTACTGTGTTCTAATAATGGTCAACAAGAAAATTCATTTAACCCTGATATGATCGAATGTCTCACTAAAATGGATGGATGGAAGCTGTTAATTCATTAACCACCTATCCTCCCTTACCCTTCAAACATCGTCTAAATGATAATGTGTAACTCAGGGTGACAAGTACAAGAATCCTGTATGGTAACAAGGAATAATGTCACGTCTAAACAGCGGGTTTGTATTCTGCCTCTTGTGATAATGATCCCTTTTTTTTTTTTTATTATTTCTTTTAATAACATTGGCTTGTCAGGTAGGCAGTTCAGGAGTGAAAAATCAGGACAGAGATGCGGCGCAGAAAAAAGGCGGAGTAACCTATTAAAAAGAAAAGAGTATCAAAAAGAGACCACCCTCGGCCTTAGGGCGTGGCCCGCGTGTCGCCCGCGGCCGGCCTGACGCACGCCAAGGCTCATCTAGGAGTGTAATAGCCCTTAAAATTAAGTTTCGCGGTGTTATGTCTTGACAAATGTAAAAGACTTAATTGCAGAAGGTAGTGATGGGCGCCTTTGGGTAGGGGGGGATGCCTGCGTATGATTGGCAATATCAGATAGGGTATTTTTTCTTTCGGCCAGAGGAAATTTGCTCATCACTGGGTTAGATAAATGGGAACTTTTTCATTGAGGGATTAAATGGGATTTTTTTTTCTCAATAAGTAACAAATCATTTTGGAGGATATCAATATCTTTATGTTCGTCACAGTTTTATGCAATGTAATAATAGAACTTAATATATGGATAATAAAAAGAACATAACTAAATTGATTCACATCAAGAAACATTGAAACGGAAAAAGAGTTCATTCTCTTTTTTAAAGGATAAAATTATTTTGAAGATATATCGATATATTATAAATATGAAATTTAATGAATCGTTGTAACTTAGCAGTATTCTTCTGGAACAGTAGAATACTTATTTTATATGGTGTTATCGATTTATGAGACAGTACTTTGTGCAGGTCCGTCTTCTTTTATATTATTATGGGCAACCCTAGTAAAATGTTTTTAAAGCAGAATGTTTTTATTCTTGCAGTGGCTCCTTTTTTTTTTTACTCTTCTGAGAATTGACGTTCATCGGAGGGGTAAATATCAAATGAAGTGTTGTATCATCTGTTGGTGAAGTTGTGTTAGATTTGAAATATTCCGCACTTCCTCTGGTCTCTGGTGTTTTTGTTCTCAGCCATTTGACAAATACTTGCGACTTTGAATTGCTTTCTTTTTATTCTAGTTTCGTTATATTTCGCTTCTTCTTCTTCATTAGCTCAACAGCCCTAGTGTGAACCAAAGCCGTCTGCCTATTGATAGATTTCGAGACAGGAGATGTTTACTTTTTACGGAATAGGTTTGTCATTCCTACACCCAACGCTCTACAGTCATATTATACCAGTACCTGCTGTTTAAAGTGGATTACGAACCAGGCAAACATCCATGGTCCCGCTGGGACTAGAACCCGAAACCTGTGTCACCGAACGCTAGAACCGACAGTTGCTTCGACATTTTAAAGCTATAACTAAACAAGCATATTATTTTTAACGTTGCTGCTTAAAGAAGTATAAAACTGTCATAAGATACTTAAACTCTAAGCACGTGACGAAATATCATTTGCGATGAATCTTTCACATCCCATATTCCCATGTTTTTTCCAACCAAACATTTTACAGAAAACAATAGAAACCTGAAAATTCGTGGCATATGAAATTTATCATCAAAACTTTACTATAAAACACCCAAATGGCACATTAAAAATACTAAATGAAATAGTTTAGAAGTACATAAAAAAATAATATTGCAAATCACTTCACTATGGAAGTACAAAATTATAGAAAAAAACACAATTGAAAAGTTTATCCAAGCACGTTAATCTTCGAATTATTGGAGTTAAATAATTTTTTGTATTCTTACCTTTTTTTTCATAAACACATATATGCAAGGAAAAAAAATTATAGTGATTGCATTGCTGTGTTCACACTATAACCTAACCTAAGTTAGGCAAGTTAACATAGGCACGTCGAAAATATCAGATTTTCTGTCATTCATACGAATGTTCGTATTGGTGAGAAAAGAAGATATTCTAAGACAAGACAGAAATGTCTCTAAAGGTCTTTAAAATTTTAAAATTTAATTTCTTGAGAGCAGTATTGAAGCCCCCTTTAAGCGGGCCTTGTGCGTGTGCACTTGTTGCACCTGTAAAGTGCCTACTCAAAAATGAGAACCGCTCATTAAGAAAATATTCTGTAAAAGAAAAGTTGTTACAAAAGCGATTTTGTGCAATAACAAATATAAAAGATTAATTGGCAGAAAATTTCTTGCCAAGCAGAAAATTATTGTGGAGAGATATTAATGGCTTTTGTGTTTCTTATAAGTTCGCAACTTTGTACAATATTATATAACAGTATTTGTCAAATCACTCAACTAAATTTAGGAATGAATATTTAATTTAAAACTAACTAGACAACAAATATTAATCAAAAGGTTTTTCAAGTGCAATATTTTAATAAATTTTCTTTCTTAAAAAGTTTTTTTTGGAAAATTTGGCCTGAAATCGTATATTGAACCATTATTCCCTAGGAAGAATTAGCCGATTTAGCGACATAAATTCCAACACTTCCTGAAATGGCTCTAAATATACTTTAATTAATTTGACTAAATATTTATGCGAAGCTTCATTGAAGTTTTTAAAATCAGTCATATTTGCAAAATTTTAAAGAGGTTTTAAGTCTTGTATTCATTCTTTGAGGGTCTTTATGTATTAAAGTACACCTAAGTCACAGGTATAAATATTTGGCTTTCTGTTTAAACATGGTAAAGTTAATTGATGTGTATACCAAATAATTGTTTTCGTACAAACTTTATTTGCAATTTATAATCAACAAATATTTTAATTTCTATTTTGAGTTTATACATTTCTATAAGCAGGTTCAAGAAAAAATTTGCTCGAAAATGAGAAGCGCTGTTATCTGCGATACCGCCATATCTGTATAGTGCACGTACTCTAAGGATAATATCTGTAGGATTTCTATATTACATAATGTTACAGTTTAATACCTGTAGAACTGAAGATTAACTCATTACGTGCCATGTATATGCAAACATTAAAGGCATTGTCCTGAAAGAAGATAAAATCACCAGGAAAGTTTCGTGGAAGAGCGTGCTAACTCAAATACAGCCGTATAATAACACAACTTCAAAAATATTAAAACCAATTCTCATAAAAATATATATGTATTCATTAATAAAGTATGCTTAAACAGAAAAGCGTTATTACATGCTTTATGAATTTATAATCGTTTTTCTTTAAGAATCTTTACGTTTAAATTACTATACAATCAGTGAACGCACATTCAGCATTATAAGATTCCAAACATTCATATGACATTTTAAATCTAAATTCTTGAATCGAGTATAAATAAACGAACATTAAACCAAATTTGATAAATAAATGCATAAATACAAAAGCCCCATTAAAATCAAAACTAATGCGACTTTGTCAATTTATTCATTCTTACAAAAAATTTCAGTTATTTTCATAAGCGTTTCACCATAAATGACGAAAAATTTCTCTTGCAATACTTCACACGAAGTTACGGCTTTGCACTCGATCATATCTTTTTCAAACTTTAGTTACAAATTAAGTTATTAAAAGTGACTAGCGAGATGAGTCATGATGATTAACTAGAGTGAATAATTATTTCTACATAATTATAGATTTCATATTCTCACGTTTGTTATGATGAACTAACTTTATAACCTCCATGATCATTAATCATTGTAAAAAATAATAACTTAAAAACATGTTATCAGAGAAACTGCTATTTTTGTTCTCATTTATTTATTTTCAAAGAAAAATTTAAAGCAAACGTGCCGTATAAATTAAGATTTAACAATTATTGCAGAAAAAAAACATCCCATAATTATGTTTCTGAATATAATTAAAAAAAAAAAACCTTTAAAAAAATAGCTACTGCCCTGTTCTTTTAAATAAAAAAGTAAATCTAATAATAATCTAATGAACAAGTAATAAATTAATATTATTAAAAAAATCAATAATATTATTTATTACTTGTTCATTAGAAAATCGAATAAATGAGTGTTAAATAATATTATTAAAAAATTCTAATAAACAAGTAATAAATAACATTATTAAAGAAATCTAATAAACAAGTAATAAATAATATTATTAAAAAATCCAATAAACAAGTAATACTAATATTATTAAAAAAAATCTAATAAACGAGTAATACTAATATTATTCGATAACTAATAAATATGCAAAATAAAATTAAACTCCCAAACAACACTATATTAATTTGTGCAGAATAATTGTATATGGAAAAAAATTAAGCTCAAATGTGCAATAATAACAAAGTAATCGAAAACTGACTATAAATTTTTTTTTTTTGCCCTAATTTCAACATTAATCGAGCAATCATCAAATCGTGATTACTTCTTTAAATACTTCTTACCTAAAACAAAAATCACATATTAACCTTCAGGCTAGATGGCAGTGGAAAAAGAAGAAGAGAAAAAACAGTGATAGCACTAATATAGACATGCGCAAAAGAAAATCACGTTGGGGGGGGGAAGGGAGGATGAAAAAGTCAACATTTGCTTCAATGGTCACGTGATAGATTCTGAAAGGGGGGCATGAAGGAATACTACAGCAGAACTTCTTCCCTTTCCTATTCCCCCCTCCCCCGAGTCCATGAAGGTGTGAAAAGTTTATCAGAGCAAAAACCTCTCACCTTTAAGAAAGCAGTGGTGGGAGTGATGGGGGGTGGACTTGAGAAACAAAAAGCGAAAGGGGGGTTGACGCCAAAGAAGTCCGAAACAATCGTCGCGCCACTAAGTTTGCGGTTATTAATAAAGTATTTCATTCCGCAGCTCTTTTCCTTTTCCCGGGAGGGTTTAATCCCAAACCAAGCTGGCAAGTAATTAGTATGATAATGTGGGTGGTGGAAAAAAAAATCCATAACAAGTCCTGGAAATAAATCGTTCGCTCATGCCAACATTGAGAAGAACTTCAGAGGGGGTGATCAACTAACACTCGATTTTAAGGAGAAGGTAAAATTTCGAGGGCCTTAAATAATACGTAAAATTATTTTACCCTTCTCATACCTCTAAAACAGCCTTAATTGATATATTTTAAAAAGAGAAATAATTAATATGTCGTGTGTAAATTTATCTTTATTTTATTCTTTTGTATCAGTTTTTCTCAGAGGAGAAACTATTGAAACAACATATGGTTTCGTTGGTCAACATATTGGTCAATCGTTATATTTAGCAACATACATTTCATGCCAGATTTAAAACACACAAATAAAATCACGTAAAAACCAGCATTTATTTTAAATAAAATTTTTTGAAATGAAAGTTTTTCATGTTGCGCGAGGAGATTAATCTGTTTTAAATGGTAACTTATACTCTTACTTATTTTTTTCAATTCCTTCTATTACCACACACTCTCCCTATATATATCTTGTTCAAATGTTCAATCTTTAATAAAATATTTTTTATTCATCCACTCAAGTTCAAATACATTTTTTTGAACTTGTAGTGGATGACACTTGATGTTAATACAGTTTTTTCAAATATTAATTCAGTAATTAAATTTAATTAATTATTTTTAGTTTTTTTTTAGATTTAAGTTGCATATATCTGCCACTAGATGGAGCTAGATAAATTTAAAAAATGAATGAAAATTATTCATAAAGAACTTTTTGCATTATAGTGAAAAAAAAGTAGGAATTGATTTTAAAAGAATATTTTTTATATTACTTGTTAGTTTAGAGCTTCACTTTTTTGGAGATGCCAAGGACTTCTAACCAGGACAGCATGATAATCAAACTTGAATAGTATTTTTGCATGTCTAAAAATAGCTTTAATTAACTCTATCTCAGTTTCTTTGTTTAAAGTTATTGATATCAATTAAGTGAGAATTGAATTTTTAAAAATTATTTTTTAACTAAACGAAATCAAGAATAGAATTTTTTTCAGTTCTTCGAATACATCCTTAAAACTTCGCAGTGCATCACATTTTTTATTACTGTTTTTATTGTAAGGCAAAACATATTTCATATCTTCATTTTATTCTTTACATATTAATATAAAACGAATTTTATCTAAATTTCTTAGTTCATATCGTTTCCGTTATTTCATTTCTTGGAAAAGCGATATTATCCACACGTACTTCAAGATAAATCAGCTCTCATATGATAAAGCATTAAGAAAATCTTTTACCTTGTTTAACTTGAGCTACAGGTCAACGACCATTTAAAATCATGTCTGTCAAAGAATTTAATTCGAATGACAATTACGTTCTTCCGATTCATCACACGTTGTGAATGTACTGTAGTATCAAGAGTATATCAATTTAATACTTTCTTGACTGTTCACCTTCCAGGAAAAATAAGATTTTGTAACAAGTATTTTTCTTAGAAAGTTGATGCCATTGATAAATTTTTGTAATGACGTCTAAAAAATTCACCAGTTATTATACTTTTTTTGATGAGCAATTTACACACTTATTTTCAACATTATGTAATAAAAAATTTTTTTCTTTCATACACTTAATAATTAAATCTAATATTTTTTTTTTTTTAAATTGATGTATAGTTAAATGAAAAAATATTTAATTTCAAATAATATAACTTGGGAATTTTCGATTAATAACATTTTTTAATTAATTTTATTTATTACTTTAATATAAACAATTTCAAGAAAAATAAGAAACTAAAAACCATTTCCATCTGTTTTATTTAAAAATAATATTTTCTTTCAATTTTTTTTTATCCTATCACTTCAAAAGAAAAAAGAACTGGATCTTAAACCAACACATAACATTTTTACATCATGAAATTTATAATATTGTTTATTATTTTTAAAATCTTCAATTGCGTTGACTTTAAATTACAGATGAAGTCAAAAAACTTAAATTAACTCATTTTTTTATGTATAAAAACATTTTTAAATCGAAAGAAGTCGCAACTTTCTCTTGGAAAATTCTATAATATAAACAGAATTAAATTTAAATAATATTCAACTTCATAGCAATTTCATCTAGTTCATGTTCATTACTGTTGTTATATTCTGGGTTCATTCTCTGGTTGTCTTTAATTAGAAGGAAAGGGTAAAAAATACCGATTTTTTTGTACATTTTTTTTTTTTTTTTTACACACATATTTTGAATAACATTACTTTATGAGTTTGCGAGAAAGTTCTGCTTGATTCTTCTGATTGTAAAAAAAACTAAAAATTTAGGCAAAAATATACTTATTTAATCATCAGCATAGTCACCATTCTTTTCGATGGCGTTTTCGCATCAGCTTTATATAACACATTTGTGGTTATGTCTTTAAAAAAAGAATCTAATTTCCTTTCAATTTCTGTTAAAGTTAACCTAAGTTCTACGAAATAATTCTGTCAGCTTTTAAAAAGATCTGTTAGAGCAAAATTGTGAGGACATGATAGTTGACGTACCAAATAGTTGACCTACCAAATTCTTCTAGAATACAGTTAGTCACTTTTTTTATAGTGGGATCACTCTTTTTCTATTTATCAACGAAAGCTTGTCTTTCCTAGAAAAACGCTTTTAAGAGTCTTAGCTGCTGGCATTAAATTTCGGCGGTTAATGCTTGAATGTTATTTTTAAAGCTCATAACGAACAGCTTCATTCATATTTAACCATATATTAATTTTTTTTTTTTTGGACGTAGATCACTTCGAGACCGTTAGGCAGCCTGATAGCCAATTAGCTAGTGATCTGGCCTTTGGTTCCACATGCTTCAGGTTCGAACTTGGCATGGATGTTTGTGAGTGGTTCGGACTCCACGTTAAACTGTAGGTCCCTGTCTAATTAGCCTAAAGTGTGTACAAAATGACCGTAGAGCGACAAACCAAACCAATCGAAACCGTTAGATAAGCCTTTGATGATGGCGAAACTGCTATTTTTGTGATTAATAATTATTATAGAGGATCCACTGATTTATCATAGCCAGATGGTGAATGGCTATTATGTCTTGTAATTAATCGACAAAAAAAAATTGTAATTATCTGATAATCTTTGTGTAATTTTTTTATTTCTAATAAAATTATTTATATATTTTTCTTTTATTCTTTTAAATTTTATAATTATCTTATACAAGTCTGAAATAAGTTGCAGTTCAAAATATTCATTTGTATTTAATTTTTCATATCATAATCATATCATTTTATATATTTTTGCGAATATTTGGTAAAATATTATCAAATTAAAATATAAAAATATTACAGGAACCAAAAAACGTTTCTTTAGACATAAGCAGTATATTTCTATGAGAATTTCAGGAGAAAAGGAATAAAAAAATGATACTACCTTTGAAAACAAATAAATAATACGTAAAAGAAAAATATTAAAAATACGGATGGGTATTTAAAAGCAAAATATAAGACAGCCTTCTGACGAAATCACAAGAATTCACTAAATCTCAAGAAATAAAAATATTCTCAAACTGAAAAATATTCACAAACAAAATTTGTGTATAGATAATATTTAGTGTTGATAATGCTTCGGAAGAAAATGATTAGCAGATTTCAATCTAATGAGTATATGGAAGCATAACTGCAGATTTGAAATTTAAATATTAGAAAAAAGCAAATAAATAAAAAAAAAAATGTACATTATGCTAAGCTAATTATTTGTTAATTACTGAAGAAATTTTTTCCATTATTTTGTTTGAGATATTTTTGAAAACACTTCTCAATGTTTACTTTAAAGAATATATTTTTAAAAATATTTTCTAAATTTGTTTTATAATTCCATTTAAATTCATCAGTTATGCAACTGATTTAGTAAAGATCTAGGATAAAATTCTTTTGATGAAAAAAAGAAGAAAAACTTTAGAAAATTACTGCATGGCATTATTATCAATGATAAAATATAAAAAAATCAATGATATAATGATAAAAGATTAAATCAATGATAATTTGTTTTCACAGGTGGCGTATTATAGCCCAAAATAAAATTCCTTCGTAGTTTTCCCAGTAGATGATATATACGTGAAATGTAGAATTAACAATATGAATTAAATTGTCTTTTTAAATGTCAGTAAAAGGTAATAATTAACTTTAATAATTGAAGGAAAACCTGTATTAAGTTTTCAGAATTCATAATCAAAAAATGTACGAGATTTTTATGCCTATTTTGGAATTAAATTTACATTTGCATTGATTGAAAAAAATTAGTACTGAAAGAATTATATACAAATAAATTATTTTATGATATGCTTGATATTTTTAACATTATTCAAATGTGTCGTAACATTGTAGGTTGTGCATATTTTCTGAAAAATGGAAATACACTATTTATAATCTATTTATTGAATACAATAACATCGTTTGATATTTATGTAGTTTTATAAATGAAAGGGATAAAATCCTTTTATATTTGAACTTATATTTTGCTTATGCATAAGATAATTTTTTAATATTTAAATGAACTGTCACTTATAAGAAAATTATTTGTATAAAGTTCTGAATGCATAAGTTTTGTCGAAGTAAATACTTATTGTCTCTTCTATTGCTTGATATTAAAAATATATTTCTGCTTCACAAATACAAATCACACAATATATGGTGCTAAACTTACTTAATTAATTTATTCATATTTATTTTTAAAATTAAAAAAAAAAATATTTTTGAAATAAAAATTACAACACTTTTCAAATAAAGTTGAATAATATGTTAATACTACAATTTTAATAGCATGGTAAAAAAAATTAATTAAAACAATATTGAAAATCGTCACAATAAACAAACTCAGTTTTCAGATGCAGTAAGTTTAATAATAGTTTTAAATATTTAAAAGCAGATCCTCCCTCCCTCCAATTTAAAAAGTAAATGACAAATTCTTAAATGAAGTTTATTATGGTTCATCTCATTCAACAAAGACATAATACATTTGATTTTACTTTATTTTATACTGAAAATTAATATTAATACCGCGAATTAAACGATACTTAATAACTGAAGTATTATCACTTATTTTGATAAAGTTGTACAATGCTTTTTCATATAAATACTAAAAAGGATTAAAGTGAATATATGTTAAATGAAAAATATTGAATTGTTCTGTTCAATCATATTAAAACATGTATGAATGCAAAGAAGATAATTTCATTGAATAATATAAAAAGTATTTGTTGTTTTGGAATGCTAAGAACTTTCACTCGTACACAGTAGCAATTAAGAAGAGAGATAAATAGCAGATTCTACCCAGATTGCACCATAGAGATCGTGTATTTATTATATTACACCCACATTTTGCCAGCACATTTTTTTAACGAGCATCCCCTTCCCCCCAAAAGCATAAAATTTGGAGGGGTTTTCCAGCAGACGAATTTATTGTGTCCATCACCTGCACACACACGAGAGCTTTTGGTTAGGCTTTACTTGTTTGAACCCAGGTCCTATATTTTGAAATTCAACACAACATCCACTAGTCCGCACCTGAACTAAAAAGCAGTTATAATGCAAGTCTTTTCATGCCTAAATTGCAATTTATATCTTAACACTGGTTTCTTTTTAAAAAATGAAAAGATTTTTTTATACGTTTTATCACTGAAGTATCCTTACTAGATCAAATTAAACTATTTAACTGCTGGATAAATTAACTGTTTTTATGTAATTATTTATGGAAATATTTTGTCGAAAGAGAGTATTTTGTAGTATTTTTTATTTATACAAATAATAACTAATTCATTTTGAAAAGCATTATCCCTGTTTATAGTTCAATTCTTTACCATCTACATTTCGTTTTCATCATTTATTTGCTAGGATTACATCGTTTTAAGCTCATTATTATCTTAAATACAAGGTAAATCCTACAAACAATGTAAGAACTATTATGTTCTTTTCGTAATAAATGTTTACAATAGACAAAATATTTTTTTCTACTTCAAGTCTAGCCACTTTACTGAAATATTCTGGTTTTGGAATCCGATATTTTAGTTGCTTATAAAATTATAATAAAAATAACAAAGCAATGAAAGGCTATAAATAAGGCTGGTACAAAATAAACTTTTTCTGAATTATAACACTGTATTATCCAATGATTAAACTAACTAATTTTATTCGTAACTATTCAAGGAATTCAATATTTTGTCATCACTGCATGATCTAATAGAGTAGAGTAGATGTTATGTTCTAACAGGGCATGCAAGCACAATTTGAAGACGCTCCCTTTATAATCCACCAAGATCCGGACAGCAAGAGGTGGGGGTGGTGGAAGAAAATGAAGGGGGGTGAGAATAAAAGTGAAATAAAAGTAAAGCGACACTGAGAAGAAATTAAATAATTAACCACTTCGGCGACAACTTTCTCAGAGACTCAACGTTATTTTATTCCCCTCTAATTTTTTTTTTTTTTTTTTTTTTTTGCTCCAAAAACTTCATTTTTGTAACTCTCGGTGCAATTTTTTTTTTCCTTCTTCCTTCTTTCCTATCCCCCTTCCACCCTTTATATTTCGTTCCCTCGTTTAATCTTTTGGGCAGGGGGGAGAGGGGGGTGTAGCAGACGAACTTAATTTGCAGGGCCTGCCGTGTCACGCGGGATCCGACCCGGTGATTGGAATATTTCGGGAGTCACGTGATCGATGGAGGGAGATTAAAAAGCGGCCGGCGAGAGACTGGAAATAATTAGTGGCTGTTAATTGCTTCTTAGCTTAATCAGGGGTAGGTGCGACTCGACACCAGGGGGCGTTGGGGATGCCTCATACACACGTATCAGCAGTTTTAATCTCGTTCCTTAAGATAAATGTGCTGACATTCTTTTATCTTTAAAAATATTTACACAAATGTTTTCGTATACAGTTTTGCCCCCTTTTTTTTTTTTTTCGTGTACAGTTTTGGTAAGCGAGGTCACTCAATGAATAAATCTAAATTTATTAAAGCTTAAGTTCATTTTTGACAGTGGAAAAACAAAACCTAGAATGCAGATTTAAATTATATGATTAAAAAAAATTAACTATTATTTATAAAGAATTAATTATTTTATCCAACTTACAATTATTTAGTAATCGTGAGATTAATACTGCTATTATTTCGCAAGTAACAGTTATAAAGTAAATACAAATTATAATTATTGAACAACATGCAATAAGTCACAATTATGGAAATTTATGAAAAAAACAACAACCATAAATAGTCACTTAGTAAAAACACTCTAAATTATAAAGTTTTTTTGTTGTAATCATTATTTGATCATCAATTTAATGATTTTTTTCTTCAAAAAGATAACTTTAATTTACAAATAATAACGATAATAAGTTATCTAGACGTAATTTCCTTTAAAAAAAATTTAAATTACACATGTAAAAATAGATTTGAATTGGCACGAAATAATCGAATAAAGAAATTGACGGAGAAAAATTTGTTTATTATGAAAGTGCTATTTTTTAAATATCAATAATTCTCATTCAATTATTAGTGATTACCTATTAATAAGAAATACTAAAAATTTGAATAAATATAATGTTTATTTTTTAAATACTAAATTAAAAATAATCAAGAATCAAATTATAAATAACAGAATTAATGCAACAGAAAAACATTTTCTGGAATATTTGTAGTTATTTTTAGTAAATCAAATGTTAATATCATTCTAAACTATTGAATAATTATAAAAAGATTAAAATTTATTATTACATTACAATATTAAAAATAGACTTAAACAATCATAAAAATCATTTCTCTGTTTACTAATTTCTAGTATCACATTCGATCCAAAAAAATTTTTTAATGCAAGGATCCGATTTAATTTGTTCAGAAGAAAATAACAAAAGCAAACCTAATTGGAATGGCAATATTACTTAATTAATCAACTTCCAAATCGTAGTTATTCATAAGAAGTAAATAATATATTATTTTTTTATTAATTTACGAAATGCACGATCTGATAAAAAGAAAGAATATATATATGTATATAATTCAGTGTATGTCGAAAGGTTATGCAATGACATTTGGTTTTGTATTTTTTTTCACAATCCTTAACTGTTGTCCTCATTCACTCCTCTGCAACAAACACTAGGTAATTAGGAAGTGTTTTCATTAAGCCATTCTATTCCCTAAGTATCTCAAACAATAACCTTTTAAATCAATTTGTCTTGAAACTCGAATTTCAAGTAGGATTATATCAACAAATACGAAGGGGAAAAAAAACTTTTTTTTTTTTTCGTTCAAGTCTTTGTGCAGATATGTTATATTCGAAGGTTTTTATTACATACAGATAACGACTTTTTCAAAATTAGCAATAAAGTTTCTGGCCACGTTCTTCACGAACTGAGATTAGCAATCGAAGAATAGAATAAAGAATCGGCGAAAGAAAGAAAAAAAAAAAAAAATAAATAAGTAAAAACAAACATATCTTGTGCTCGTAAGTTGATTACTTTTGAAACCAGTTTGTTATTGTTAATGTCTTACACTGCATACTTAATGGCTAATTGATTGCATTTGCATAGTTATCGTTATGAATAGCACTTTTCGGATTTGAGGAATTAACTGGAAGTTTTTATGGCAAAAACATATTCACCGACTTATTTCAAAGACGCAAATTAAATATAAGTTTCACTAAGTATTGGTAATCCCATGTTTTCATTTATGTTCAGTTTATCATAACAGATGAGAAAGGATGATCTTTTTTTTTTCCCTTAAAAATATTTGTAGTGATTTTTTAACTCAAGCATTTTAATTCATAAAGTTTCGTATATTAATATTTTGGGATACATTGTATAAATATAAAAAAGTTTCTTTAGTATTCATTTTTATACTTATTAAACTAATATTGTAGATATATTGATTATTAATCTCTCTATATTTTTTACGAAAAGTAAATAAACTAACCTATTCGAAGAAAAAATGATTTCAAAAGTGTAAAAAAATGTTTGATCCACAAAACAGGATAGTGTAAATCATTTGCATTTGATTTTGCCGTTCTTTTATCTGAACACATCTTTTATTTATAGATTCATAAAGAATCTGAATGTCTTTAAAGAATATCATGAATTAATTTGTATTGTTATTTTTGCTAGATGTCTTTAATCCTTCATAAAAAGGATAGTAATAATTGATTAATAAGAGCTGTATTGTGTATGTATAATAATTCTAGATTAGTCACAGGAGTTATTTTAAAGGAAACAAATTCTTGCCACATGGTTCACATTGTGTAAATATAAAGACACAAAATAAATTTATCTATAAAAATAATTGGAACATCAAAATAGTTAGAACTAAATTACTAAATGATCTGACGCTTCTTTATTGGCGCAACAGCCCCATGATAGGCCAAGGCAGCTTGCCTTCTGACAGATTTCGAGACAGAAGATTGTGTGTTTTACAGTGTAGATTATCAGCCCTGCGCTTAAAGCTCTACAGTCATATTAGTCCGGGACCTACAGTTTAAAGAGTATTTCGAACCCCTACAAACATCCATGACACCATCGGAACTCAAATCTGAAACCTATTGTACCGAGGGCCACAGTCAAGGGATTAATTCGATTATTATACACTCGGCCATCAGGCAATCTAAAAAGGCCGAATTACTCAAGTGAATCCGATTATTTTGGCTTTCATAAGTGTAAAAGTACACAAAGGATGACGTACATCAAAGCTGTAACAAGAAGTTATGGTTTTCAAACATTAATTTTTCTCTAACATTAGGAGAATTTTCTATTCCCACATCATTCTCATGCCTGAACTGTGGCGCAGTGCTAACTTGCGCAGCTGCAATACAGAAGATCTTAGGTTGGATTCCGCTAGCGGCTCCATTGAAGTCGCTGTCTTTAGAAATTAAGAGACTTCATAGAATTGTGACAAAGTGTATTAATTAGAGTTTTTCAACCCTATTTGACATGCAAACACACAGCAATTAATCTTATATTCGTGCTGGAAAACGATATCTTCTATTCATCATCAATGAGCTTTTCATATTTTATATTAGCGTGGATACGTGGGTCACCCATGTATGACAAAAACATTCATTCATATGAAAATCATTATATTATATGTGGTTGTTTTCAAATATTGTTCTAACTAACATTGTTAATTTTACGAAGAAAACTTCATTGGAAGAATAGAAAAGAAATAATTAACTTGTATCTACTATTTGGTTTACTTTACTAAATTTAAAGAAATTATTAGAAAAGTTATTTAGAACAGTGATCTAAATGTGAAATGAAGTCTTATTTTTTTCATACCATTTTTTTTTGTAATGTTATCATTTTCTAAAGGGTCAGAGAATTATCTTTATTTCTACATGGAAATGCAAACTTATTTTAAGATTTAACATTAAGATGCAAACTTATTTTTATTATAATTCCAATATAAAATAAAGTTAGCATTAAAGCAATAATGAATATTTCATTAATTTTTAGAAGTGTATGAATAGAAGTATCTTTGAAAAAATTAAATATTTCAACTATACATTTCCACTAAACATTTTCAACTGACCTTTTAATCCTAATTAAAAAAGTAAAAAATTAGGTTATGTAAAAAAATCATATCAAATAGAAAAAAGTAAAGTAATTATTGAAGACTTTTAAATCCCACAATTAAAACTTTGTGATGAAATCATGTAATAAGCAAGTATTAAAGACTGAATCGACAAAAAAAAAAAAAAAAAAAAAAAGAAAGAAAGAAAAAGCCTTGTTGAGTTTTTGATGGCATATATAAGCCCCTAATAACAAGGTCTCTTAAATATTATAAACATTGCCTACTGACATAGAAAGATTGGTGTTGTGATCTTTTGGTTTGTAAACAATCAAGCGTTACAATACCTTATTTTTCTTACAGGCGTATAAAAAAAAAGAGAGAAATATAGAAAAAAAATTCCAACATTAGTCAATTTTTATAAATAACTAACCGTAAACAAAGCAAAAAGGGGTATACAAGAAAAAAAAGCCTGCCATCATTTTTCTGCTAGAATTTTCAGAAACCAACCATTTCAACCTCGTTAACATCAACTCGTGACATGTAATCCATGACGTCACACTTGGCTAACTGCAAATAAAATAGAACTTTTTCCGCCACATTTATTTTTTAACCTTCTTCCTAATTACCTATCCAGCATCCTCTTCGGACCACCCTTGCCCAATTTTTCTTAAACCAAACTATATCCCCCCCTCCCCTCCACCTATGAACGGTATTTTTCCCACAAGATCAAATTCTTCCCCTGTTCTTTTTTTATGCTATTATTGATATTTCAGATTTGAATACTTCTTAGACGACAGGTTTTTACACAGAACTACACAATTTTTATATATAACTCCACTATTTTTTTTTTCCATTCTTCTTTTTGGTGATTACTACTACATTTTTATTTCTGTTTAGCTGGAGATTGTGAGAAAGGTTTATCCTAATCTAGGCATGTTTTGAGAGTGAGATTTTTCTCACGCCCTCACTCTGAAATTGAAGGTCAGTCGAGTTTTTGGCTGGCACCTGAATGGCTATTTGCTCTGAATTCAATTGCTTTGACTCGGATCCAACGATACTCCGTTATTTAAATAGTACTCTGGTATCGCGGTCATACCTCAATGCTAATATATATTTTTAGGGTTGATCATTTTGGTGTTGATGTTTTGATTGATGTTTTTCTCAGACGTTTTTTTTTTTTTTTATTTATTATAATTTTTATTTATTTATCCAAAGTCTTCTTTTGAAGCACAATTAATAATTTTTTTTTGCCTCGTTTTTATTTTCTCCAATGTAGAATTCAATTTTCCCATGAGTTTTCTGCATTTCTATTTTAAGACATTTTTGGCTTCAAGCTATTTAAAAATTGCTTCTGTCAAATAATTCTTTTATGATAATTAAAATAAAATAATATTTCTTTGATGATAGAAAAATAATACAAATATAGAATCATGGTCATACTTCAATGGGAATATATGTATATTCTTGGGTTTGATCATTTTGATGTTGAATGTTTTTTCTCGCGAAATTTTGGCGTTTTTAATTTATTTATTATAATTTTTATTTATTTACCCAAAATCTTTGGAGTATAATTAACAAAAACAATTTTTTTTCACCTCGTTCTATAATATTTTTTCCAAAGTAGAATTCAATTTTCCCACAAGTTTTGTGCATTTCTGTTTTACGACATTTTTGGTTTCAAGATATTTAAAAATAGCTTCCGTTGAATAATTCTTTTATTATAGTTCAAATGAAAGAATATTTATTTGATGGTAGAAAAATAATACATATATAGTTTGTTAAACTAAGAAAAGATTAATAATTTAGAACAATATATTTTGATTCAGTGATATAAAGATATGTAGAATATAATCAAAATTTTGAAAGAGCAGATGAGAATGATTTAATTATATATTTTACATATAAAACAGATAGTTAAAATAAAAGAATATTTCTTTGATGATAGAAAAATAATGCATCCATAAATTGTTACAATAAGGAAAAGTTAAAAATAATTTAGAACGGTATATTTTGATTCAGTCATATAAAGATGTGTAGAATATAATAAAAATTTTGAAAGAAGAACAGATGAGAGTGATTTAATTATACCTGTTATATATAAAACAAAATACATACAATACGAACATTTTATTTTATGATATTTATTCTAACATCTAACTACTGCAGTTATGTGGTTTAAGTTAATCATATGTCATGTTAATCATATTAAGTTAATACTATCATATTAAATTCTGTTCTTAGGCCCTACATATAAAATCAGCATCTTCCTAGTCAAAATTAAAGGACTTGGAAATTAATATACAAGCAATTTTTAATAATCATTATGAAGAAAAGTCCTCATATATTACATACTTTTACTGATACAGAGTAAATTCAATGACTTCCATAAATAAATAGAGACTTCAGAATTTTACAGAAAAACGCAACTTGAGATTAATATCAAATGATATCGAGAAGTATTTTAAGTAACATTTTATTTCAATTATAAACAAAACTGCACGAAAAAAAAATCAACGTGGAGATTTTTTTTATTTTTTAACAAATATTACTTTTTTTAATACGCTTTTATTATTTAATATTTGTTTATGTTTACTAATTTCATTATTAACCATCTCAATAATACATTTTTGAAATAAAGTTACATACAGTACATTATGATAAATTATGCAACTTCAGTTCAAAAATTAATTATCATTATTTTTAAACACCTCACTAATTTGTTTTTGAAGTAAAGTTATACATATTACGGTAAATTTCATTTACGTTATAAAATTGTGGTTTAATTAAAAAAGTATTCATTTTAAAATGATCATAATTGTATAGTAAAATACACTTAATTCAAAATGATTCTAGATTCGAATTGTTTTGTTTTTTTCAATTCCTACTATGAGTTCATTCACACTCTCCTTATATATATCTTGTTCAAATTTTCAATCGTTAATAAAATACTTTTTATTCATCCACTCAAGTCCAAATACATTTTTTTGAACTTGTAGTGGATGACATTTGATATTAATACAGTTTTTTCAATTATTAATTCATTCATTAAATTTAATTTATTAATTTTAGGTTCTTTTTAGATTTAAGTTGCATGTATCTAATAATAGAGGGCACCAAATGTAAGAGGAAAATTTCAACTTTATTCGTAAAGGACTTTTCTGCAATATAGTGAAAAAAAAGTAGAATTTGACTTAAAAATTTTTTTTTAATATTACTTGTTTCTTCGAATTTCTAAGTGTTCCTTCATTTAAAGGAACCATTATAAATAGAGTTTAAATTATAACACATTTTATTACATTAATTTATAGTTAGTTAATAGCGTAGAATATTTTATGAAATTTAACAAAAATATTATGCTAAATATATGAATCAATTTTTTTATCAAACTATCTCAGTAACTCTTATTTGTTAAAAAAATTATTTTAAATATACTAGGGAATTTAATATTTACCTTTCTTGCAGATGTAATTTTCAAAAGTTCTTTGAAAAAAAAATTCTTTCAAAAGTTCTTTCTTCTTTATCGAAACACATTAGATTTATTTATAGCAAGAATTGATAATATAATACACTGCTGCCAGCAAAGATTTCTAATAATATTAATGCCGAATTCCAATTAATTTTTAATTAAATACCTAATAAAAAGTTTGAAATATCAATAAATAATATAAATGTACGCAGAGAAGTGTCGAAATTTTATTAGAATAAATTAAATAAGAAATTTTGTTGATATTACGTCATCGTTTTTAAAAAATTAGGACAAAAAAATTATTCAAACGATTTTTTTTTTCAATACATTCCATTTAATTATTATAAAATAAATACTATTTATAGTGATAGGAAAAATATATTATTAAATTCTGTATATATATTAATTTTTTTTTGTGTTTTTTGATAACATATAAAAATTACCCTAGCAAAAAGAAAATAATTGAATGGTTGTATTGATTTGGAATAATTTTAATGCAAATTATGACATTTCTCGTATATCTATATTTATTTTATATCGATTATATCGATAAATTAATCATCGTTAAATATTGCTTGCAATTTTTTTTTCTTTTTACCTCATCAATTATACTTGCACCTGAATTGTTGTAGGCTTTTTATTATTGCTTTAATGCATTTAAACTGATTTCAATATTTGAAGATGTTCCTATATTTTTGTAACGATTTTGATTTATTCTATGAATTAAATTTAAATGAAAAAGAAAAAATACCCGAATGGCAACGCTACAAAAAAGAGTTTAATTATCGTCTGCATCATTAAAAATATTATTTTTTTACATTTTAATATGTCGCTGAAAAATAAACAATGTATCGAAGAATATATTTTTGCTCTTAAAGAAAACAAATACTTTCAACCAATTATCAAAAAATGATATGAAAAGCAAGGATTCTAATATTTCTACGGGTAAAATAAATGAATAATTAATAAAAGAAATAAATAACGTCAAAAATTGTATTTGATCAGAAAAAACGGATGAAAATAGCATATTCAATATAGGTGAGTACATTTTTTATTATATTTGAAGTCCCTAATTGTACCGAATTTTTAACTTAAATTCGTTTTATTTTTAAAATTTTATTTTATTTTTGTATCTTAATTTTATTTTTATTTTTAAGTATTTTTCATTTTTTTTTTCAGAGTACCATTTTTAAGATTTTTAGAAACTTCTTTTCTTTTTCTTTTTTACTGTATTAACACTTAAGCAGCCAATTATTAATTGAGATTAAATTTATGAATTATGATGAGGAGCTTAAGGGGTTTATCTCCATTGGTACTCCATAATCGATACGCCAGTTGCCAGTATATTTAAAGCTGCATCACATGATTTAAATGATAATAATTTGGTTGCCCAAACGGGATGCTACAATATATATATATATATTGTGTTCAAATTCGTTATAAAAATACATGAACATCCTCTATATTTTTAAATTTATGTTTATGAATATTTCGATGATAATAAAAGATTCTTTGCATTTTAACTTCAGCATAATAACTTTATGCTGCTACAATTACAGTTATGTATTCTAAGTTGTATTTTTTTTCTACCCACGTTGAGAACAATTTTGTTTGGGACTTTCAATATGTTTAATTCCTTTATAAAAAATTTCTAAAAACATTACTTAAAAATTTTATATGTTTAGATTCCAGAATTATTAAATGACGGCACAAAATATTATCGAAGGCCTGAACCAAAATTTTGGCAGTTTCATGTATTATTCTATATATGATTCTTGCAATGTTATTATAGCTATTTAATATCGAATTTTGTTCTACTACATAGATATAGTCGAACAAATTAATTTCTCAATAACTACAAATTCAAAACCTTTTGCTTATTCTCTTATTAGCATTACCAAGTATCTTTAAAAAAATTTCAATTTTATAGAAGTTAAATACCTATTACATCTTCATTGGCTAAATATAAAGTTGAATAATTTTGATGTAGGAAATCGAAGTGTAAGTATTTCATTATTGAAAACATGAAATTCATAATTAAAACTGATCAAATTCTAACCATGATATTGTTGTGTAAACTTTAAAACATGCGTTTTAACATACGAATACGTTAAAACAGACAAATTTAAAAGGATAATAAATCAAAATTTCACCGGAAATCAAATTTCAATAATAAATAAAAAAAATTTTGGTAGAAACACACAAAATAATCAAGAATAGAATTTTCTAATTTTTTCTAAGATTTTTGGTTATTATTAAATGTTGCAATTTTACATTTGCATTTTTTTTAGCAATTGAGTAAACTAATAATTCACAAATCTCAAATGCAAAAAATATTGTAGATTGTGATCAATTTGTTGAATAATGCAGAATCCAAACTCTTGTTGATTGAAGATAAAAAAATTACAATTATTATTATAATAACTTATATTAACTAAAAATGAGTTTATTAATAATAATGAAAAAATTTCAGCTACAATGATTAATAACGAATTGTTTGCGTCTTCTTTTCCAAAGATGATAAATTCAATAATTGTTCAAGCATGGGAAATTTTTATCAAGTAATTGCTTTTATCAAGAGCTATGTTTTTAAAAAATTTTAAATGAAAAGACCAATTACTAAATTTTTGAAATCTACAATGATTAATATTGATAACATGATGAACTCTAATGACTATGGAAATATGTTAGATTAGACAATCTATCTTCCATATTCCTTAAAAAATGAGTGGTTTTTTGAACAAATTTTAATTCCATATTCGAAATTCTGGAAATGAGATTTCCTTTTAATGTATAATGTTTCAAAAAATATTCTAAAACTAATAATTTAATAACAAAATAATCAATTTTTTCAAATGAATATCTTCGAGTTATTTTAAAATTACCACCCAAAAAGGTTAACTTTGCCATCGACCTGTTGGTAATTTTTTATTTATTTTATAACTTCACTTGTACAAGTAATTACAAATATAGCCATTGTGTTAGCCGACACTAGCATTGCAAACAATTGAAATTTTCTATTCATTCATACTTGAGCAAATCCTTGAGGCCCTGAACGAATGAAACAAGACAAATCGCTTTCGTCAAGCTGCTTGCCTCGTCGAGGGCAAAAATCACGACACAAAAGAAGCCATACTTGAGCATGCGGAACATGGGCAAAAAGCAACTGCCTTTGTGCAGTGTCTCCACAGGACTGCAAGTAACTTGCCTTGTGAAAGCACACTTTTTCACTCTATTGACGACAAATAGAGGACCCATTTCTAAATCGCCTGTAATTAGTGGGTGTGGGTTGGGGAGACATTCATTGGGAAGAACCGGACCGTGCACTCCGGAAGCAATAGATATTTCTCTTTATAAATACACACATGAAAAAAAAAAAAAAAAATAATGAAAAAAAAAAAAAAGTATGCGGTCACTTGGGGCATGTCCGTCATGATGGTCAAACACAGAAATTGCATTTTTTTTTTGTCTTTATATCTTTTATATTCGTTCTGATTGAGACATTTATTGTCTTGGACAAGCAAAAAATGCATAATAGCTCTCAAGTTTTTATTGTATAACAGCTCAAGTAACTGAGTAATCGTCCGGCATTTATTTTGAACGGATCATTAAAATCCTGTAATTGAGATGAACCATGATTTGAACGAATAACTTTGAAATAGACAGGAAATCAAAAACTTTTCTTTTTTTTTTTGTAATGTAGTTAATTGGTACGGATGATAGAAAAAAAATTAGATTTTCGATAATTTAAGATAATTGAAGTGGGAGGGGTTTGTACATACAGCTGTTTTTTAGATTGGATTTTTTTTTATCTGTAATATATTTTAGGTATTTAGGGAAAGTACTTAACAATTTGTTTTTTCCTGCATCAATTGTTGGCAAGACAGAATTGGATTTGGGGAAAAAAATGAAGCAGCAACAAAGAATCAAATAAGAAACAAAAGTTATTAGACCTAATCTTTATATTTTTGCTATATCTTTCAATTGCTATATCTTTCTTTAACGTCACAATCTTTATATTTTAAAATATAACGTTCTAATGGTAAATAAAAATGGGAAATCTAGCAAAAATATTGATATATATTTTGAAGGAATTCACGGTTTTAGATCTTTACGAAATTATATGAAGAAAATATAACGTGATTATATATAACGTTATATTTTCTTCTTATAATGTTGTAAAGATCTAAAACTATGAATTCCTTCAAAAAATATTTTTGTTAGGTGCCCCATTTTTATTTACCATAGCAACGAATTGTTTTCATAATGAAACACATATTAACATAAAGCATGAAAACTGCAATCATAAAAACAATCAAAATAATTGTAATCATAGAAACAATATCTGTATTTCTAGGAAATTCTTCATTGTTGTATGAACATATCTTAGATTTGGTAAAAAATGAAGCAGCAACAAAGAATCAAATAAGAAACAAAAATTAATAGTCCTAATCTTCATACAGTTGTTAACATAATTTTCTGAAAGAAAATACTTCAATTGCTAAATCTTTTTTAACGTCCCAAACATCTTGTTTTAAAATATAACATTATATATAATCACGTTCCATATATATTGGATTTCGTTTTAATTAAAACAGACTAATCTTCGGTAGAACTTTTTTTTATTACAGCCAGCTGAATTATATTCTCTTTGTGTTTTCAATCTTAATTTCTGAGAAAGGGAAAGAAAAATCATTCGTAAATGATATTATTAGCCCTTTTGAAATTACTTATATCAAGTAACTAATAACTCGCAAAAAACACTACATTATTTCACGAAAAAGATCAGAATCTTCATTAGAAGCTACATCAACATCAACTGTTCTTTGCTGCAATACATTCTTACCCAGAAATCAATGGTATAACTACTCCTTTGTCCCCGAGATGAGAAACCTAAATTGGGAAATACGGTGGCCCCCAAACACCTATGGGTTCGTTGTCGAGATATACAATAGAGAACAACCTTTTCCTCTTTTTTCTCCCCCTTTAAGACCGAGGAATTTACTGCCACAGACCCCACATAACAGTTTGCCATCTCATTTCTGTCCCGGAAACAATGGGTTTCTGTGCAGGAACCGCAAACTATGGCATCAGACCGAGAATTCCGTAGGGGAACCAGACTAACTTCGATAGATATTGTTGTTCGTAGTCATAAGAAAGAGCTGGACAGCCCAGTTGGGCCTAGGGACTCGTATGCAGTGAATGGTATGGTAGACGGAGAAATGGGTTCTAAATGGTAAGGAATAGCATATGAGAGACATTATTATTCGAGAGTTAGTAAGAAAAAGTATTTTTTTGTGGATTTCTCAATGCAATGGGGAAAAAAAAACATACAACTTCATTAATAAATATTTTGTCAGCCATTCAAATTAAAGATATTGTTACTAAAATGTTTACAAAGCCAGAAAGTTAAAAAATATACGTATTCTATGATCAATTTCATTTTTTGAGGAAAATAAACCTATTCCCTTAAAATAACGATTATTGTGAATTGTTTAAAAATATTTCAAATACAGCGCATAAAAAAAGTTCAACATTAAAATAATACGTAAGTAATACTGTATTTATATTCATATATAATTCTCAAAATTTGTGTGTGTACGTCCGCCTATACACAGCCACAATTTATATCAAAATTAGCAGAGATACTTCTAAAACAAAGGCCTACATCAATTGAAGAAATTTTTTAAATTAGATCAATATTATATAAAAATATTACCTTATTAAGTTTTATGCCAATTTAGCGACTTTTCGTAGGCGGTGAATTTTTCATGGTAGGCATTATTTTTTAAGCCGCTGTTCACAAACAGACTGACACAAAATAGATAAATAAAATATGCTAACCGCTGAATTGCAACTATTCAAACTTTTGTTTGATAAATAAGAAAAACTTTGTATTTCCATTATACCAATGGAATTGTACCAGTGCAATCCTAGATTACTGTGCCACCGAAGAAGTCGCCAAAGTTGCAACCCGAAGTAAATTGCAAATTCCTTTTAGGTTACCGTAGTTCAATACAAAGAATTTTCCATTAGATGTCCAAAATTTGATAGCCAAGCAGATGATTTTAAGAGAGAGAACTTTTATTACGTAAGGTTGGGAGCACTTTAAAATCCACACTGATTTTTCTTCTTCTGTCCCAAGGCTTTGTAATGGACTTTTGTATCAAGTTCTTGAGACAGAATGTTAAAAAAGTAATTGTTTTAACTGACTGTGCTAAAGAAGAAGACATCTTAATTCCCAGGATACCCTTAATAACATCCGATACATCGTACGAATACAAAAGGCCACAATTCCAGACACGTCTTGCCTTTGCTATATCTATAAACAAATCAGAATCGACAATCACTTAAAATTGCTAGAATCGATTTGAGATCGAACTGCTTTAGCCATGGTCAATAATGTGGCAATGTCTAGGGGACATACATGCAAACAACGGATAAACAAGGAATGTTGTTTACAATCAGGCTCCAATTGGTAAAAAATTCAACACATAATTCTGCCATTTTTGTTAATTAAATAAACTTATATCGTTATAAAACTTTGAGAATAAAACAAATTATCTCTCTGAGATAGAAGGGTTAATAAATTTTATTTTCTGAAATCACACAACACCAGGTTTTATATTTATATATATTATTTAAATGTCATATTATATATTTGTAAATAAGCAATGAATTATGAAAAACAAATGTTAAATTTTACTTAAATCTAATACTCCTTGTGTGCATTTAAAATAACTAGGGATTTAATTTGAAGCTAAAATATAACGTACTTATTTTTAATTTCTAATTTTTAAATTGATTTTTTAATTGAATATTTCAAGGTTTTTAGATTTCCTTTAACTATTTAAAAATCATTAACATAACATAATATTATCTAATAAAATCTTAAATCCTACATCAATCAACATTTTAATTTTGTGCAATATTAGTGAAAATAATACAAAGTTGTAAGCGTTGTATTATTTTCAGGATTCAGGATTTTAATATTTTTTTTCTCTGTAATATTTTAATATGAACATTTTGAAATCTATAATACACATTTTCCTTGCAATTTTTTTAAATTCCGAAGCTCAAAATACACATCCAAAATCCACACAATATAAAAATGAAATTTATAAATTGGAAAAAAATGAAGTGAAAATTTCGTCACAAACTGAGAAAAAACATCTCAATAAAATAGTTTTAAAAAAAAAAAAAAAAAAAAAAAAATCTACACTGTCATTTCTTTAAAGATGACAAATGAGGGGAACAGACTTTTTTGTATGCCTGTGTGTGCCTTGCAAAACTTTCTCAAAAACAGCAAAAGGATTTTCTCTTCTAGTTTGGAGTTTTTACAAAAACATAAAAGATAATGCTCAAATAGATTCCCCGTTTTTCTTCTTCGAATGCCAAACGTTTGCAAACATATCTTACCTCTCTCATGATTGCTGTGTTTATATCTGGATAGATTTCTCGGCTGAAAAGATCGTATAAGCTAAAGCTAAACAACAACGCGATTGTTTCCGCTATAGGTCAGTTAGTCTTTTTGCAACGTCAATCATTAGACTCGCTCCATTTATCAACATCCTCCAGTCATCATCTCCGAATCATCCCTTTTTGCAGTTCCCCCAAAAACTGACATCTTCGCAAAAATAAGAAAAATTAAAAGAATTTTTGCATAAAAATAGGGGGGATGAAAACAGATCGCGAAAGGTTCTAATTTTCTCCCCGACCGATTTTCTTTCGAGCGCTGCATCTCTCTCTCCCTCCCTCCCCGCTCCCCCCAACATCCCTAAACGAGGAGTCTACCCCCTTTTTGACTTTCGATGATGCCGCAAGCCTTTCCCTCGAGAATTTATCGGAATCTTCTCTGTAAAAAGGGGAAGGAGGAATATAGAGTTAAGATTTTTAAAGGGAAAAAGGGGGTGAATAAAAAAAAACCCAGAGGGGTGTGTAGGAGGAGGTGGATAGATAAATAAATAAGTAAAGAGGGGGGTCGGCAGTGCCATGAAAAATGGCGCCATGCAGCTATTTGCCCAAGTTCCACTTCATTTGCATGCTGATTTGTTAGTCGGACCCATTGGCTCAGGATAATCTGCCATCTATCAATGTCAGAATCCGGCTTCTATATTGTTATTAATATCTGCGGATGGGAATCCTCGTGGGTTAGTGGCGCCATCTTTGTACTCATCCTTATTTTTTGTGTATATATATCTATACATATATCCTTTTTTTTTTTTACTCCAGGAGTGGTACATCCTGTCACACGCAGGAAATGACAGTAAATTAAGGAGATCTAGACCACCGCTGATCGACTGGAAAGAAAGAAAGAAAAAAAAAAAGATGAACAAAAGCAGAATGCGGGGGTGGCTAGAGAAAAATTTCCTTTTCCTCCCCCCTATTTCTCTTTTTTAAGGGTCGGGAGGTAAATATATATCCATACCGAGATAAAAATGGGGGAAGGCAATATTGAAAAAATAAATAAATAACAAGAATAAGAATGATAAAAAAAATATTGCGGAGAGGATAAGAAACACTCTCGGTAATTTCTGTTTGTTAATGTTCCTCCGCCAAAACCATAATTTCTTAAGACTAGATTTTGTTCCCCTATTTCTTTGCTAGAAATGGAAGGTTTTATTTATTTATTTTTTACATTTTGTGCAGAGAAATACGAGAAGCATGGATGGATATGGATCTTAAAGAGCGATTGCACTTTTTGAATTAATAGTGATTTGAGGGTTAAGAGCATTTTTAGAACGTTAAAAAAAAGGCTGTAACGTGAGAATAAAAATAAAAAAAATTTCGTGTTATACATATCGTTAGATATATATTTCTAAAAAATTTAAAAGCTGATATTGCTATAAGATAAAATTTTTGTTTCTTCTTTGTTTGAGAGGAGGATTTTAAATGAATTTTTTTTATTGTATTGTTAAAAATAAGATTTTTTTAAAATTTTGGTTTTGATTTGTGTCTCTACTATCATCTTGTGCACACGAGGGCTAAATAGATCGGAACCTACAATTTAAAGTGGATTCCGAACCATTAACAAACATGGATTCGAACCTGAACCTGGGATACCAAAGGCCAGAGCGCTAGCCACTTTTCCACCAGGCTGCTAAAAATGAGATAATCAGCTTATCGAAATTTTAGTGTGTACTATTATGATTTTTAAACTGATATATTATTGCTATTATAGTAATATCAAATATATGTGAATAATTTTATTATAGAAAAAGGAAACAAGTCATTTCTCATCATTTTTTTTTTAAATTTTTAAATTGAAATGATTTGCAAAGAAAGAATTATTTATTTAGTCTTTGTATGATGTCTATTGGATAATTGATAAAGTTTTCAGCTATCAATATAAAGAATGCAGCTTAATTATGAGAAATTATAAACAATATAATTCTCTATATTACATACTATGTATATTGAAATTTAAATAATTTAACTATAAAATGTATAATTCTTCTGATGAATATTTTCTTTTAAATTTAAATTTGTGAAATAAAACTAAATTGTTCACGAATCATAACTTTATAACTTTAAAAGCAATTGTAAGTTTCATTTTAAATATCTTTCAAGTTTATTCTTAAAAGCTTTAAAAATAAGATATTAAATGTATTATTACAATAAAAGTATTTTTTTAAAATTTGATCCTATATGTTTTATTCGAAATTTAAATATTCTTAAACACTACTTTATTGAATAACAAAAAATTATTTCTTTAAATTCTAAACTTAAATGATTTTGTAATTTAAAAAAAATAATAAACCTAAAAAATTAAAATATATATATATAAACCAGTCATATATTATAAACCAATAAATATAGCAATTATTTCAGCATTTTTATTTAATTAATATTTTAAAACGTGAAATAATGTTTCCATTTCCACAACGCTAAAAAACATATCAAATGTTCCCAATCAAGTTTTAAAATTGCCATGAATTAAATATTAAGTTTCTTAGTAATAAACTCTTTTAACATGAAGCATTTATAAATGGCAAACACCACCTATTAATCCCTCTAACCATGAAGAACAAACAGTCAATTTGCTAGAGAGACATAAACGCAAAAACCGTTCCGGCATGGCGTAAATGATGTCTGCATCGTTTATCTTGAGCCAATCCGGATGATTTGTGAACAAAAACGATAACAGAAAGCAAGACACCAAGAACGGACAAATGCGCAGTACTGATAAAGAAAGGTAAACAAAGGGGAATCGTTTAAGAATTCATTATGCGGATATTCGGTACAGGCACAGTTGCAGCGAAAATGAAATATTTTGTTTATAAATCGTGATACATCTGCTACCGTGCATTTGTAATGTGCAAAAGGATTGACATACATTCACCGAAATGAAATATGACGTAATCATTTACGCGGGCAAAAACAATGAGTTTTAAATAGTAGGACACAATAACATTGTAAAAGGCCGGATTTAAAAAAGGTGACAAGTAATTCATCATGCGTGGCTGGGAAAAAAAAGAAGAATTTAGGGAAGAAACAAGTTTGGCAAAACAGCTGCAGCAGATTCACCAACAAGGAAATATTTTCATCCATCCTATTTTGGCAACCATCTTTTGTTTTTATTCATGTATCGATAAGTCTTTTTTTTTTATTGCTCATTGTTTGGATGTAGATAATTTCGCCGTAATTGATGAAATTGAATTTTTTGATATGCATAGTTTGATATTTGCTTGTGTGAAACGTTATTTCCTTGATGCGGTAATTGTGTGTTTACCTTGAATAAATCATTTTATGACAAATGAAAAAGACTTTAAATGTCATTTATCACATACTTGTATTTATTCAGGTGTAGATTGAAAATATTTTATTCGTACTTCCTATTATATTTTAATTATTATTTTTTGTTATGGAAAAATTAAATTATTGATAACCTGCTTGTATTAGAGATTGTTTTGTCCGTAATAATTTTATTTTGTTTTTAAACCTTTACAAACATAACTAAAACATCAACTACCATTTATACATAAAATGTTTTAGGTTATGAATAAATCAAATGTTGTACATACCTTAACATATAAATGAATCGATATTAACAATATTGATTATATAACATATAATTAAAATATAAATGAATCAATTAATTAAATATATAAATGAACCAATATTAAATTTATATTTAACGATATGCAGCTGAAAAACTGTAATTATAAAGGAATAAACAACAATTATACACTGAAGTGACAAAAGTCATGAGATAGCAATATGCAAATTTTCAGATGGCAGTAGCATCGCGTAGAACAGGTATAAATGCGCAGTGCTTTCGCAGAGCTTTCATTTCTGATCAAGTTATTCATGTGAAGAGGTTTTGACGTGATGATGACCGCACGACGGGAATTAACAGACTTTGAACGCGGAATGTTAGTTGGAGCTAGACGCATGGGTCATGCCATTTCGGAAATCGTTAGGGAATTCAACATTCCCAGATCCACTGTGTCAAGAGTGTGCCGAGAGTATGAAATTTCAGGCATAACATCCCACCATGGACAGCGCAGTGGTCGACCGCCTGCACTTAACGACCGAGACCGGCGACGTCTGCAAAGAGTCGTAAATTCTAACAGGCAAGCAACACTGCGTCAAATAACAGCAGAAATCAATGTGGGACGTACAAGGGACTTGTCTGTTAGAACTGTGCGGAGAAATTTGGCTTTCTTGGGCTATTCCAGCAGAAGACCGACTCTAGTGCCTTTACTGACAGAACGACATCGCGTGCAGCGACTCACGTGGGCACGTGAGCATATCGGTTGGTCCCTAGATGAATGGAAAACCGTGGCCTGGTCCGATGAGTCACGATTTCAGTTGGTAAGAGCTGATGGTAGGGTTCGAGTGTGGCGCAGACCCCACGAAGCCAGGGACCCAAACTGTCAGCAAGGCCCTGTTCAAGCTGGTGGTGGCTCCGTAATGGTGTGGGCTGTTTTTTCATGGCATGGACTTGGTCCTCTGGTGTGACTGGACCGAACATTGACTGGAAATGCTTATGTTCAGCTACTTGGAGATCACCTGCAGCCATTCATGGACTTCATGTACCCAAACAGCGATGGGATTTTTATGGATGACAATGCGCCATGTCATCGGGCCACAACTGTTCGCGATTGGTTTGAAGAACATTCTGGACAATTCCAACGAATGATCTGGCCACCTAGATCGCCCGACATGAATCCCATCGAGCATTTATGGGACATTATCGTGAGGTCTGTTCGTGCCCAAAATCCTGCACCATCAACGCTTTCACAATTATGGACGTCTATCGAGACAGCATGGCTCAATATTCCTGCAGAAGACTTCCAACGACTTGTTGAGTCCATGCCACGTCGAGTTGTTTCACTTCGCCGGGCGAAAGGAGGGCCGACACGATATTAAGAGGTATCCCATGACTTTTGTCACTTCAGTGTAAATAAACAAGGAAAAAACACATTATTTTTATTTCGCTTTTCGCTTGAGGCTTAGAAAAATTGATAATAAATTCATGAAAAAATTTCCCTTATTGCCAAATTTAATTACTTTCGTTAAAATCTTCTCAGCAAAATAAAATGAAAATTAAATTTAATTTTTAAATTGAAAAAAATTTTCTCAGGATTCCAAAAATGTGCAATTAAACAGTGAATAAATTGAGTCTATAAATATAAAAATAAATATTCCTGTAGAATTAAAATCCTGGAGGTGCAATAGATGTTTGTGAGTGGTTCGGAATCCACATTAAACTCTAGGTCCCGGTCTAATTATTCTAAAGTGTGCACAAAATGACCGTGGAGCGACAAACCAAACTAAATATCAGAGCTAAATTATCTTATTATTTCTCTACACTTAAACGCATTTTCGATTTTCAAACCTGAACAAAATTGAAATATCACTCAAATTACAGCAAATGACGCACAAAATGACCGTCGAGCGACAAACTAAATCAAATCTACAATTGGAAACTACTAAAAAAAAGCTGGCTAGTGACTTCTTAGAATGAAATCAGTTAACAAAACTGACAACTAAGAAAAATATCAATTACCTTAATTTATACGACGAAAATTTAAAGCAACAACTAGAAATTAATAATTTACGTTTTACTTAGCCTAAAATATATATGCATTTTCTACGACAGATTAGATATAAAACTATGGCATTTATGGCTGTATGCAAGTGGAATGATTTCAATTCATCACACAGTTGAAAGTGCAATTAAAACTGCAGAACAGATTGATGCACAAATTACGCAATAAAAAACTAAAATTTGAAAAGTTTTAAATTTTTTATTTGTTTTTTTTAGACCTTCTACTTGACAAAACCTGCAGGTTTCTGCATGCCAGACACATAACTCATTTTTGAATGCTTCAGACGGCGCTATTCTAATGGGTACAAAAGTAAATCCTTTTACCAAACAATTCCGTCTGAAAAATACCAATCAAGCAATTTGTAACAAGGTTTCCACAAAAAGTTTACAAGCTTGATACATGAGCCAATTTACATTACATTTACTTTTCAGCTGTTAAGTTTTTGTTCCATATTTTCAAATATAGCGCTATGTGGCATTTTTTACTTTATTTTTCTTTTTTCTTTTATGAAAGTCTTAAACAAATCAATTCAAACACGGGGTCTTCCAAGAATTTAACGATTATCTTTACGGACATCATAAATTCTCGTAAACGCCGAGCTTAAATGTAATTCAGACCTGTATCCCAGCAGGAGGATGATGCTTACTCATTGTGAATTGCGGAGATTCCGTTGCCATTCTTTAAAAAGTTATAATAAAATATAAAAAAAACGAATTCCGCCGAGACGAGGTTGGGCCTGGTTCGCAGAGCATCTTAGCAGTGTTTGCATAGGATTTTTCTTGGAAGAACTTGTGCCAGGTAAACAGGCTTTGAAAGCTTGCCGCTTTGCTCGATTACCACGAAAGAGCCGAGGTCAGGTCACTTCGGAACACCCCTGCAGTTTTACGGCGTTTCTGAAACCGTAAAACTCTTGTCCGTCTTACTCGTTTACAAGACAAGGTGGTAAGTCCGTACCGTAGAAAAAGATATCGCCTTTTGACGATGGTTAGCATCTTGTCAAAGCCGTTGACCTTTCCAATGAACCTTTTTGCTAAAATAAACGCACGTTTTCTAACCATTTCGGCACGCGAATGGGATATCATCAACTTTAATCTTTTAGATAAAAATCAGGTTTTCAACTAATTCAATTACACTCCACAGTGTACCGCGTACTGCCTTTGTGGTGGTAGACAAATGGATCATTTCGGAAAGCGCGTTAAATTTTTAGGTACATTTCTAAATCAGGTTTTAGACACTTCTGCTTCGGTTGCCTATCATTAGTGATTTGAGATTTATGTTTTCGTTTCTGATGCATTAGTCTCAACTGATGCATTTTGCATAAAATCCGAAATTTGCTCTTTCTTTTTGGATTTTCAACAATTATATTTGAATATGTAACTGCAATATTATAAATAATATTAATAAGGTTTTTTTTATACCTGTATCTTAATGTCTATCAGAAAATTTATTAAAAATATTTCAACTTTATTTCGAGAAAAATGTATCAAATTTATTTCAGACGTCAGAGAAATTTTAGTTTGGTTTGTCGCTCTACGATCATTTTGCGTACACTTTATGCTAATTAGACCGGGACCTACAGTTTAACTTGGATTCCTAACCACTAACTAACATCCACACCACAGCCAAGATTTGAACCTGAAGCCTGTGATACCAAAGGTCACAACGTTAGCCAATTGGTCATCAAGCCGCGAAAAGATTTTGGCTAGAAAATTCTTCTTTAAATTCTGAATTAACATTTTAAACATTCAGAAATATGCCAGTTTTACAAAAACTACTTATTTATAAATAAAACTAGAAATTTTATTAAATTATAAATTAATATGACAGAATAAAATTTGTTTTTTCAGTACATACGTAAAAGAAACGAATCGAAATTAAAGATCATATAAAGTAAGGGGTTAATTGACAAGAAAGGTTAGCAAGCATATAAAAAAAAAATCTATCGGTAGCTTTATCTGAAATTCATAAGCCAAAATTTTCAAGAATATTATTTACATCCATTAAATAAAGTAAGCATAAAAATACTTATATTCATCATAAAATAACCAATAAAAATATTTCAAGGAAGAGGTCACACACGATCATGAAAAACTAAAATATTATCAATTGATATGCATTATCAAATAATTGAAACAAACCACATATTATTAACTAAAACCTAAAAAAATTAACATTATTATTATTATATGTAATCTTAACTTGACTCTAACCAAGAAGGCTATTACCGATGGGGAAAATATAGCGACTTAAGAAGGAATATGTGATGTAAATAACAAATAGAACTTCACACACTTGGGTCAAACTTCTCCATTTTCCGGAAAGTACAAAATCAATTAATATTCTTCGAGTCATAATCCATAGAAAGAGTCTGAAAAGTTTTCCGGGAAATCCTTTTGGTTCAGAGGTGTGATCGATCATCACTGAGATAGCAATCAAGGAACGAATCAAGTGTGGGCATTGTCCGTTGAATAGAGGTTTCGATCACACCAAGTAATCTTTTGACTCTCTTGCGAATTTTCGAAAATCAAAATGGTTAAATTGCCGCTATTATTCATCAGCGCGACAGCTAGTTCTTGGGAATGAGGGGCTGAATCTTCTTGGAACCAGAAGAATGAAACGGAAAGATGGATACTAGTTTCAAGCAATGGTTTTATCATTAATGCAAATATTGAGAGATTTGGGTCAATGCACAATGAGACAAAAAATTTAGCTTTGTAATTTTTTTTGAGAGGGGGAGGGGGAGGTTTCTTGAAGAAGAAATTTGCATTTCTACATAAAATGGATAAAACTTAAACAGCAAAATTAATTTTGTTCGTATTACTATTATTAATGAATCGTTTCCAGAGTTCTTGGAATTCTACTTATAAAAGTAAGTAAATAAATAAAATAAATGCCAATTGAAAAAAGGTTAGAAAATTGGAGGGCTCAAAAATCTAACAATATACTTTTCTTTTTTGATTTTTTTTTCAATGATCATCTTTAATGCAGCGCAACTTATAATCTCTATTTAAACAAATAGTGCTGCTACGAAAAATACTAGATCAGGGATAGCCAACCCAAATGATCTTACGGGCTACTTTGGAAATGCATCATAACTTATATAAAATTTCATATCTCGCCTCCGCTTATATAAAATTATATAACTCATATAAAAGTATATATTATATATGGGCTGCATGTAAAATTATATATCCCCCTATCAGATTTAGACCCACTATAGACATCTTTTGGAGAGAAAAATTGAAACATAATGAGTTATTATTTTTGTATTTACTACTATTCTTACATGTAAACATAAATAATGTAATAATAATGATTCGAAAGGCACATTGTAAAGAAATATGTAACACTAAAAATGAAATATAAAAAATATATAAATACAATAATAATATAATATAAAGAATATAATTTAATTATTCTGCGAACTCATAAATAAAGCAATCAATATCTGTCATATATTCACAAGAATATTATTCTAAAATCAAAATTAATTTTTTTCTCATAATTTCGACAGTAAATTTTTGAATTAAGGGATGCACACATAATGTCTTTTTTTAATACATTGGTTTTCACTACTTTGAACATTACAAAATAAATATATTTTGTGATAAATCTCACGGGCGGGAAAAATATTCGAGGCGAGCCGCGGGTTGGCCACCCCTGTACTAGAATATAAATTAATAACATTTTAAAACTGTCTTTTTCAAAGGCCAAACAAATTGTTTGTTATTTATATTACATGTTCTTCCAAATGATTTTTTTAAATTGTGTATTCCGTATCAGATACAATTTTTGGGTTCCACGTTGATTTCGAAATTTTTTTGTAAAATTAATGTAAATATTTTTTATATAAGAACTCTATTTATGAGCATTTGTAGGCGTAAACGGTACAGTATATAAAAGAAATGGCAAAAAAATTATTCATTTTGAATTAATAAATTAACGTAGATTTATTTTAAATTCAACACTTACATGCCTCATATATTTATTTTCCAAATAGAGTGTATCCTGATAGAGTTTAATTCGGTTTGAATTTTAAATTTCTAGTATGTTCTTTAAATTATAAATTAAAAATATATTTATTTGAATTAAGAAAGTGAACGCCATTGAAACTCTCCTGTAAAGTGAGCTTCATTACAATAATATTTATATTGCAATAAAAATTATCAGTTTTCATGAAAAACTGGTAATTGATTTTAAAATAAATGTAATAAAGTTTATATTATTAATTATTATTCTTAGTAATAATATTATTAATTATTATTATAAGAAAGTAAACTCTCCTGTAAAGTGCGCTTCATTACAATAACATTTATAATTCAATAAAAATCAATTATCAGTTTTCATGAAAACTGGTAATTGATTTTTTAAATAAAAAAAAAAATAAAGTTTATATAATTAATTATTAGTTATTATTATTATTATTATTGATAGTAATAATATTATTAATTATTATTATTGATAATAATTTCGTTTTTCTTATTCTTCGTCTTATTATTATTATCTAACATCAAGTAATTAAAGATTGCTGTATTTAGCTGCAAAATTAGCATTTATCATTAACATTTAATACTTCAGAGAAGAAATTTAAATCGTAGAAGAATATTTGTTGCTTTATTTTAATTTAATGTTTCTTGTTAATTTTATTTTTATGACATTTAAATAACCTTCAAATCACAAATTAGTGCTTCTGATATTACAAACGGTGTAAGCTTGTTCTATCACAAACCTGTAATTACACTAGGGAAAGTGATCATGAATTTTATTAAATATTATACACATTCATAATTCATTACTGAATTCCAGTACTTTTTTATTTTCTTATCATTACTTTTAAAAGAAAATAAAAGTTATAAAAGTTTATCTATCTCAGCACAAAAAGGGCAATAAATCTTTCTTTTTTTCTTACTTTTTTTTTTTTTTTTTTTTTTTAATAACGAAATTGTAAAAAAATGATATCTCAATTAAGAGGGAAAAAAACTTGTAACTTGAAAAAGATTTAAGGGTCCAAATGTTTTTTGTTTTTTATTATTTTACTTTCTCTTATAGATAAAAATAATTCAAAATCTTTTCCTGCATGAATATAACACAAGTTATATTCATGCAGGAAAAGATTAATTTGTTTATTAATTATTGATAAATAATGCTTATTAATTTCGAAAATGTCCATTCTCCACTTTATATTCAGATTTATGGTATGGTACGATATAATTTCTTAAAAACTGCATTTGTGATTGAATTGCCACTTTAAAACTTGCAATGCAACTTACTCTATTTCAAATATGCAGACAATCTTTAGAAAATCAACATGACTACTTTAAAAGTTATACTGATACAGATATTCATTTCTAATTGCAATATTATAGTTCATTTCTTGTTATATTACTACAGTTCATTTCTAATGATACTATTATAGTTCCTTTGTTGTATTATTACAGTTCATTTCTAATTATACTATTACAGATATTCATTTCCAGTTATACTATTGTCGTTCATTTCTTGTTATACTATTACAGATATTCATTTCCAGTTATACTATTATCGTTTATTTCTTGTTATACTATTGTCGTTTATTTCTTGTTATACTATTACAGATATTCATTTCCAGTTATACTATTACAGATATTCATTTCCAGTTATACTATTACAGATATTCATTTCCAGTTATACTATTACAGATATTCATTTCCAGTTATACTATTACAGATATTCATTTCAGTTATACTATTACAGATATTCATTTCCAGTTATACTATTACAGATATTCATTTCCAGTTATACTATTACAGATATTCAATTCCAGTTATACTATTACAGATATTCATTTCTAGTAATACTATGATATATATTCATTTCTAGTTATACGATTGTAGTTTATTTCTAGTTATACTATTATAGATATTAATTTCTAGTTATACTATAAATACTATCCATAAAAGCTAACAAAATAAAATAAATAATTTATTTAAATAACAACAACAAAAGTCTCTTTTAATGATATCAAAGAAAGATCATAATGTAAACAATTTTACTTATAGAATTACAATATTTTTCTCTTAAAAATGATCGGATTTTTTCTTGCCTGTGAATATGTCGCAGAGGTTTTCGTTCATGTATAAAATTAATTTAATGTTCATAGGAACTCAATAAATAACTTTATTAATATCTTCGAGCACGCTTTTATTAAATGAATTAAAAAATATTAAAATCAACTTTCAAAATCAATTCTACCAATCCATCAATTCTTAAAATCAATTCTACCTCAATATTCTAATTTTGATTGATTATTACCATTATTATTTATTGAAACTGCACAATAATAATCACAATTTGAGCCCACAAAAGTGTCTGAGCTTATTTTGTAGCTAGATAGCAACCGAACTGTGAAAAACAAACCACGAACTATGAAATTACTTCAGGGCAAAGTTTTTCCCCAAATTCCAACCCTAGAAACAACCAAGATAAAAATAAAAAACTTCTATCTTTTGTTCCATGAAATCCATCTATAGTATCTTAACAAAAAACATTATAAATCTCTTTAACGAACAGCTACTAAAAGTTTACTGAAACTTAAAAAATATTTATTTAATAAAACTAGCGCTTGCAGATAGTATTTAATACCATATATTATATATAGAAACCAACTATTTTATTCAAGTTTCCGATTTTGTTGTGATTCTGTTTACCGTTATCATTTATTAAAATCTGCAACTATAATTTGAACATAAAAAAGTGTTAGAATTTACGTCACCACAAACTTGCGACCAAACTGTGCAAAAGGACCATGAACTGCGGAGTTAACATGATCACAAAATTCATTGCCAAATTCCAGCCATAGAATTAATAAAGATAAGAACGGAAAAAAAAAAAAAAAAAACTTTTCATCTCTGTTACATAAAATCCATCTATCTTAACCAAAAATATTATAAATAACCTGTTTAATAACCAAACACAAACAAAAGATGTCTTAACTAGAGAAAAAAAATGTTTAACCTGGCCAATACTTTGCAAAGACCAAACAAGAAGCTACTAAAAGTTTACTGAAAAAATATTTATTTAATAAAACTAATGTTTGCAGATGTTAATTCCAGAAATACAAACAACTATTTTATCTCAAGATTCTGATTCTGTTTACTGTTATCATTTATTAAAATCTATAACTATAATTTGAACATACAAAAGTGTTAGAACTTATGTCACCACAAACTGTGCAAAAGTACCATGAACTACGGAGTTAACGTGATCACCAAATTCATTGCCAAATTCCAGCCATAGAATTTAACAAGATAAGAACGAAAAACTTCCATCTTTGCTCCATACAAATACATCTATCTTAACAAACAACATTATAAATCTCTTTTTAATAACCAAACAAAAACAAAAGATGTCTTAACTAGAGAAAAAAAAAAAACTTTAAAAATGGCCAACACTTTGCAAAGATCAAACGAGCAGCTACTAAAAGTTTACAGAAACTCAAAAAATATTTATTTAATAAAAATGGTGATTGCAGATATTAATTAATTCCAGAAAGAAACCAACTATATCTCAAAATTCCTAGTTTGCTCCGATTCAGTTTACTTTTATCATTTGTTTACAACTGCAACTACAATTTGAACATATAAAAGTGTTAGAACTTATGTCACCACAAACTGTGCAGAAGGACCATGAACTACGGAGTTAACTTGATCACAAAATTCATTGCCAAATTCCAGCCATAGAATTAACCAAGATAAGAACCAAAAAAAACCTCAATCTTGGCTCCATAAAAATCCATTCCTCTCGTCACAGAAAGCACAATAAATCTCTTTTTAATAACCAAACAGAGAGGAACGATATCTCAATCAGACAGAGCAGAAAAAGCACCGAACGTGGCCAGAACTTTTACTCTCAAAAATTCCTGTGTCCTTGCTCATCCACATCCACATATTTTTTTTTTACCCCATCGAAAATGATCAGAACCTCCGACTGTTTTCTTCTCGGCCACGAATCCACCACAACGTATTCCCCCATAAATCAAGAATGTTACTGTCAATAACCCAGATTAGCAATGGAATGCCATGGCCCCCGAGGGCAAAACACGGAGCGTATTTCCCATTCACGGCACAAACATCAAGATACTGGTGACTTATTCAGCGAGCCAGGAGGGGGGAAAGGGGAAGAGAGAGGTCGAAATGATTTAGCTGGCCGATAACGGAGCAATCATAAATATGGGGCCAGATTAATTGGACGAATGTCGCTCGTATTTCCATCCGATCCATGTCGAATTTGCAATAAATTCATTTCCATCTGCGCATTATCTGGCCGGTTTATTACTTATTTGTCTCCGCCATTGTCAATGCTGGGAGGCGTGCAGCTTTTACGGCTCCAGCTCCAGCCCCGCAAGATGTAAATAAGGGTGGACGTGAGCGAAATGTCGTTAGGCCCTGAGGTTGTCAAACACATTGGATATATCTAATGATTTTATCTTTTGAATTAAATAATTGTTCGGAGGAGAAGCTTAATACTGAAATTTCACTCATTTTTGGCAATGTAGAAATTATCTTTTTTAATGTATTATTGACAAAGGTTGGTTGGTTTTAAAAGATTAGACAAAGGATTGAAATATATTTTGAACTTAGGGCCTTAAGTTTGTCTAATTAAAACTGTAGTGTAAATTGTAGTAAAACTATTTTGTAGGCCGTTGTTATATCTAATGATCTTATGTTTACTTAAATAATTGTTTTAGGAGACTTTTAATACTGAATTTCACTCATTTTTGGCAATATAGAAATTATCTTCTTTAATGTATCAATGAGATTCGGACGAAATAGTAATTTTTTTAAAAAAGTTTTTCTGATAAAATATGTAATACATTGGTTTAAAAAGATTAGACAAAGGATTGAAATGTCTTTTGATACACTACAGTTTTAATTAGACAAATTTAAGGCATAACCGTAATAAAAAAGTACTTTGTAGGCCCTAAATTTGCCAAATAAACTGGATGTCTATGATTTTTTTGTAGGCCGTAGTTATGTCTATGATTTTATGTTTACATAAATAATTGTTTTGAGGAGACTTTTAATACTGAATTTCATTTATTTTTGGCAATGTAAAAATTATCTTCTTTAATGTATCAATGCAATTCGGACGAAATAATTTTTTTAAAAAAATTTCCATATAAAATGTGTAGTATATTCATTTAAAAAGCTTAGACAAAGGATTGAAATGTCTTTTTGATACTCCTTAAATTTATCTAATTAAAACTGTCGTAAAACTATTTTGTAGGCCGGATATATGTCAAATAAACTGGATATGTGTAATGATTTTATGTTTACTTAAATAATTCTTTTAGGAGACTTTTGATAAAGAATTTCCTTAATTTTTGGCATTATAAAAATACCATCTTTAATTGAGCAAATGCGATTTAGATAGAGTGAAAAGTGCTTTTTTTTCCTTCTTCTTTTCCCCAATAGAAGGAGAAAGACAATTTAAAAAAAAAAAATTAGACAAAAGTTTGTAATGACTATTAAGGACCATTAAATGCTTTTTAATTCAAAATATTTTCATTTTTTAGAAGAAATAATAGTTTCGTTATTGTAGAAATGTAACTAAAAATTTTAAATAATAGAAGGCTTTTTTTTTTTATCAAAACGAAACAGTATATTATGAAGGAACTATTTTTTAAGTAAGAAAATGAACAAGCAGTCGATACTGTTAAGCCGATTTATTCGTTAAGAAATTGGAAACATTTGCATGACTTGATTTAGTTGTCACTCTACATTCATTTTTGCACACTTTTGGCTAATTAGACCGGGATCTACAGTTTAACGTGGATTCCGAACCACTAACAAACATCCAATTGACCTTTCGAACTTGAAGCCTATGTTACCAAACGCCAGAGCTCTAGCCAATTGGCCATCAAACCGCCCATTTTCTTGATTTAGACAAGTGCAATATTTACATTTTCTATGCTCAGAAAAAAAAAATTATTGTGTCTCAGTCATTCAGCACTCACAGTTCTAGATGAAAGTTCTCAAAGTTCACAGTGCACTCACAGTTCTAGTTCTTCTCAAAGATTTACAGAAGTAGTTTCCATCTATTTCTAGTTACTGACAATTAGCGTACCGATTACGGAGTGCCAATGGGGATATACCCCTTAAACTTCTCATCTTAATTCATATATAAAATTACGATTTCAGTTGGCTGCTTAAATGTTAGTATGGATAATGTTTCTAAAATTAAATAAATGGTACTCAAAAATTAAAAAATACTAAAAATAAAAAGTAAAATACAAAATCAAAATCAAAATTAAAAGAATTTATGCTTAAATTCGGTTCAATTAGGGACTATTTCTAGTTAAGCACCGACAAGTAATATCAGATTTGCCTTTTTTGAATACAAATGATTTGCGTCTGCCAGTTGAAAAAAGAAACCAGAAAGTATAGTGATAATTTAAGAGCGAGAGACGTAGTTAAAGTGTTAATGTATAATAGGGTTGCCATAGTTTGCTTAATAGTTTATAATGAGGAATAATTATAAAAAATATATAGTTAACTTTAAGACGTAGATGAAGTCACGGGATATATAGTGCTTTCAATGCATTTTGCTTTTCTCAGTCTGGCATGCACAAGAATGCTTAATAGTTTGCCATCTTGGAAATTCACAATTAATGTGGTTTTTTTTTTTTTTTTTTTTTTTTTTTTTTTTTTTTTTAAAGGGAAATGTTTCATTTTAGAAAAAGTGAATGTTTTGAAAACACATTTGATTCCGAAATTCTTTTAATTCTTTGGGATAAAATGATATTTTTCATAAATGTATTAATGCAATTCAGAACAATTTCAGTGTTCGTGTTACTTAAGCCTATATTAAAATTTGAATAAATTTGTAAAGTAAAATAAAAATAATGAAAAAATCAATTAATCAAATTATAACAAATTTACTTGAAATAAATACGCGTCACTCGAAAGCAAATTTATTTTTTAATTCTGTTTATAATTAGATGTGATTAAGAAAATACAGAATATTTAGTTTATTTTGCTAAATTTGGTTAATTCAGAGGGGCAATATAATTTAATATAATCTAATAATAAAAATAATAATAATTTAATATAATCGCTGAAACGCAATATATTTTAATATAATCTAATACTGTTGTATTATAACAATATTAGATTATATTAAAATATATTGTGTTTCAGATATTGCTTACAAAATATATTAAAATAATAACGAATTGTATATCTTTTTTCTTATATTGTTTACTAAATTTTTTGTCAATAAATTAATGAATTCTAAGAAAATTGAAATGTTCCGTTTAATATTGTATACTTTGAACTCATCATCATCGGCGCAACAGCCCCATGTTGAGCCAAGGCCGTCTGTCTATTGACACATTTCGAGACAAGAGACGTTTTCTTTCCACGAGGTAAAGTTGTCAGCCCTACCCCTACATTCATAATAGACCGAGACCTACGGTCCAAGGTGGATTCCGAAGCACTACAAACAACCATGGCACCGCCGTGACTCAAACCCGAAACCTGTGGCACCGAGAGCCAGAGAGTCGCTAGGCCATCAGTCCCATAAAAATTGAATAGCTAGGAAATAAATACCTGAATACCTGAAGAAGAATTATTCTTCATTTGTGCAACAGACCAATGGTGAGCCAAGGCCATCTGCCTACTGGTAGATTTCGAGACAGGAGATGTTTTGTTTTTACGCGATAGGGTTGTTAGCCCTGCAACCATACTTTAAACTAATAAATTATAATTGCACTTTGATAATTTAAATTGCACTTTGAATTATGATGCATCATAAAAACTAGGAATGTTATTTGAAAGATAACATTTTAAAAAACAAATCTCTTGATTTCTTGAAATTTGACAAATTCTTAATAAAATAACGCAAATAAAACAATAAAAAAATTTTAAAAAAAAATTAAATTCCTTTCTGAAAACTGGTATTGTTATAAATTACTTAAATGAAAATTATTATCTGAATTCCTTTTTTTAAACAGAAACTTTTTGTTATACATTTAGTATTTTTGTTGCTGCGTAGTCATTTCTATGCAATTTTACAATCTTAACCATGCTAAGCACAATTTCAATATTGCATTAATTAACTTTATTGATCATTGCAATACATTAACAGTGTTTTATTTTTATCAAAATGAGCGTTCATTTATTCTCATCTCGTTGTTAATTGCATCTCTAAAAAATCACAATCTTTCTTTTAAGATACAATTATAGTTTATCTTGCTGAATAGCACAAAGTTAAAATACCAGAAAGACCTACCGCGCTTGATCACTCTCCGAAATCTGGTATTTCTATAGAAGAGGAGAAGAATGTACCTTATCTGCTATTCCATAAATTTGCAGAAGTATGTAATCTCCTTCATCAATGCTTAGTTTAAATGTTATTCCAAAAACACCTGTTCCTTTCCGTTCGTTAAAAATATTTTGTTTGCAAAATTTATTCAGAACTCACAAAGAATTTTAAAATGCTGCATGAATTAAAAAAATTAATTTATATAATTAAATAATTTAAAATTATAAATAATTTTTTTATTTCAATCATTGATTAAGTCAATTAATGTTTAAAATTTATGCCCTTATTATACCCATTCTTCCAACTTATTGCCCAGTGGTACAATGAGCAGTTGTGGGGTGTGAGGAGATATTAGGATTAACTCTAGTGTTACTTGTAAAAGCGAACTCTTTTAGATGAGTCAACGATTGTGACACCGTACATAAGCGTCTCGTATCCACAACCAGGCTGTCTGGTGGAAATAAATATCTGAAATTTAGACGTATTAATTACGATTTCAGTATGCTCATCGGTGGGGTTCGTGGTCTTTTGATGTGTACCACCGACATCTCACCGACGACTGATGAATGGAGAATATATCTCGTTTAGGATTTTATATCACATGTAAATATAAGGAAAATATTTTATTTAATGAATTTTAACTTATTGAAAATATAATGCTACAGCAGGATAGTCAATTTTTTCCAAATACACTGATGACACCAAGTACATTTTTCCCGATTTTCTCCCATAGAGTGTGCAAATGCAGTCCAATTACTACCGAAAAATCCACCTGGAAGACGTTATCAGTGTCGAAACGTCAGTGGAGTTTTGCGGGAAAAATCAAGATCCATCAATGAACAACAACAAACAGAGATTTAGATGAATGAAACATCAACAATTGTCATCATTGTTGTTGTAGGAAACAAACATCAATCGTTGAAGCTAGCTTCAAGCTGTTCATTGACTAAGGCAGAGCTCGTTTGCATTCATCCATGAGTATTCCTTAGTATACTTGGCAAAAATTGACAATCCTGTTGTAGCATTATGTTTTCAATAAGCTACACATCATTAAACAAAATATTTAATATGTTCTCTACTCGTTAGTCGTCGATGAGCTGTCAGTGTACATATCAAAATATCACGAGCCCTGATGAGCACACTGAAATCGTACTTAATATGTCTAAATTTTCAGGCATTTATTTGTTAAATATAAAATTGTTCCTAAATTTAGAGTCAAGAGAAAAGAGGAAATTTAGAGTAGAATATTTTAAACCAAATTATAAAAATTAGAAATGCGAATTGGTTTGCAAGAAATTACATTAGGTTTTTACATTGTAATTAAATGGCGAAAACCGAAATTTCTGTCTTGCCAACCCAATATATTAAAAATATTCAAAGTTTAGCTCATATTTACACTGAAGTGACAAAAGTCATGGGATACCTCTTAATATCGTGTCGGCCCCTTTCGCTTCCGGCGAAGTGAAACAACTCGACGTGGCATGGACTCATGGAATTTCTTGAAATTAGCCAGCTGTTTCTAAATAAGATGGGCAGTGCTGCATCAAACATCAACTGTCATGGGTACGGAATGTTTGTAGTACACAGCAGAGCAAATGTCTACAGCAGAGTACTCCTGGGCCTCAGCAAAATAGGCACATGAAATTAGTTGGTGCAGGCTAACGACTATCTTCTCATTTTTTGTCAACAGCCTCAAAGAAATGCCATTTGTTTCTTCATGCTGACGCCTAACATGAATTAAGTAAGAGTTCGTGTATCATTGTGTGGAATGTTTGATTTGTGCGCATCAAGCGGAATGCGAATTTAATGCTTTGTTATTCTGTGAATGATACTATCACAATTTTTTTAACCACAACGCAAATAGCGTGAACACGATAATTGCTGAGCCTTCAGCAGGGGAAAACATTTGAAGCTTGGGACATCCATTTCATTATGGTATTTCAAAATACAACAAAGCTTTCTTTTTTCTCACTGGGTCTTTCCTTATGTAAAATGATTTCGAGAATAGCCGCCGCCAAATGCAGCCATCACAGATATCCAGCGGGCGACCCGACCACGAGGAAGACAAATGGCCGGTGAAATTCACCTCATATTCAATGCTGAGTTAAGCCGCCTTTTCTGAACACGCTTTGTTTTTACACTATCAAAATGTACCCGGCAAATGCGCAGAGCTGGACATGGTTTAAATAGGCTGCAGGGCCCAGGTGGTCGTATTGCGTGAAAGGTGTCAGGCCAGAGGTTTTGTTTCATTGATTTAGATACACACTGTTTGTCAATTCAGCCAGCTAGCTATATCCCCTGCAGTGCAAGAAAATCGGGGAGCTGATGCCATGGTGTCACCATGGCCATATATGATGAACATCATAGTTGGCGATGGGCAGTTACACAGTACAACCATGAAATTAATGGCTGCTTATTGTGGAAGTTTTTGGCTCAACTGTTTAATGAATGTAGTTGTGGTTGGGTCAAGGTTCCTCTGAAAAGAAGTGGTTACACGTGTCAAATGGAGGGCTTCAATATAACATGTTGCTATTATGATGATCAATATAGCCAATATCATCATAATATTGGCTGGCAGTTGCCAGCTCGCGGTGGCGCTGCGGTTCGTGGCGAACAGCCGGGCACGTCGAGGGTGAGGAGCCGAGAGCTGTAATCGCCTGGCAGCTTGGCCCGTGCCAGCCAATTTTCTCTGGCTCCAGATGGCTCAACCCAGTAGTAAAGGCTTTTTTTTCGTCGACATGCCCTGGCTCTGGGTACTACCTCTGATCGCAGAAGGAAATGGGTGTTTGATTTGCCAGCGTATTGTGTGTAGTGGAAAATACGTGTTTATTGGCTCTATAATATTTAATAAGCTTTCTTATCTCGAATAAAATAAGACAACAGATACAAAGCTCACTTACCTGAAACTCTTCTATTTTAATTGAGGATTATTAAAATATCATATCTTTGCACCAGTTTCCTGCTAGTCAGATGGGTTTCTTATAATTACACCACAATTATAGCTCAATCAAAAGTCAATCACCCAGGCTTGTAGTAACAAATAACAAAAACTTTATATATCACGCTATCAGAATGTTCTTCTTGAGAACATTTAGTTTTTTAACAATAATAGTGAACTTTCAGTTAAGTTAATTAGTTAATAATTATTTGTTGGGCCAAGTGAACCCAGGTGTGAAAAGAATATTTGATACAACCCATTTTTAAAAATAATTTTTATTGCTGCCAGATAACTTTTATACAGCCAGAAATCAGACAACATAAAAATAGAAAGAAGGCCAGACACAAGATCAGTTATTAAAAGTAGTTAATCACTCGTGTTCTCCAACAGTAAATTTAGCATAACAATGCATGGGCCTGAGCTGAAAGGTGACAAAATAGGCAAGTCTGAAAAGGAATTTTTTTTATGGTTTCAAAATTGCTAGATGTGTCAAATAATGAATACCTTGTACTCGCCAGAAACATGAATCACAGGCGATGTCCTCGAGTTATAATTTGAAGACGATATCGCAAACTATTTGTAAAATAAGAAACAAACAAGTGTTACCTGATAAACCATGTTTTATAAACAAGTGTTACCATGTAGGAAAATTCTTGCCAATAATGTGCTAAAAATAGATCACTAAAAAACTAAAGATTTTAAAAAGTTAAAAAAAAAAAAAAAAAAAAAAAAAAACACCTTTAAATCTTTGGGCTCTTAAATCTTCGGCTTGTTTTTACATTCTTAATAACTCCTTGAATCTACTGATGGTGCTCTTGCAATTACTGAATTCAGAAACTGAGATTGGATGGCGATTATGACAATGTGTGTTAAGCGTCTCGCATTGCTAGTCAGCTTCTTGTTGACAGTTTTCATCATTTCCTTCCGTATGACACGCAAAAACAGTGAAATTACATGTAAAATCACATTAGAAGACGTCCTGCCCTCATCGCCAGTCAGTGGGCTTTTAGTGGGTCTGCTTAAATGGGGCACGAGACACACAGACGTCCAACGAAAAAAAAAAATACTTTTTGATGAAAAGAGATATAGATATGATTTTTTCCAAAATTGCTCAACATTTACCATTGTCATTCTTCGAAATTTTAATAATAGTGTCATAGTAAGTTCTAGATTAAACGAAAACTACGTGGACAATAGAATGAAGGAAAGACGTCTGTTATAATACTAAATGAAAGTTTAAAACAAAATATGTCGAAATGATATGTAATAAAAAATACTATTTTTTAATAGAAATGAAATTTAACTTAAAGAAAAATATATTCTCGTTGGTATTCAAGACTATGACAAAAGGAGTTTTATTCTTCTCCATTTTCTTTTACAAATTCTTAAAACTTTTAACATAAATGCGCCATTTTTTAATTTTTTTTATTTGTCACTTAAGTAAAAATTAAAAACTATTTGCATTTCTCTATATTTAGATGGAAATTGAAATTTTTTGCTAATATCTTACATAAATGCTTTTTTTATTCATTTACCAAAAACAAGAACTATTAGAAATTTGAATAAGTCTATATTACGATTAATTTATTTTGATTCTTCAGGTAAGTGACTTAAAAATTGCTTAAACTTTCTGTTTACTTCTATATAATTCCAATATATATATATATATTAAAAGTTTTTTTATAATTTCCCATTTAAAATATTTAGTATAATTCTATTGTTCCCGTTTTGGAAATGCAAATATAGATTAATGATACTTATTTAAAGGACAATATAGGTTAAATTTATATAACAATTTAGAATAAGGAATTTGAATTTATTTATTTTTAAGAAATCAAATGCCTTTGAAATTGCACTTTTCTTTAATACGAAGCAAGGTATATTATTTCAAAATGGTAATTCAGATATGAAGAATTTAATTTTAATTAAATAATTTTTTCTATGCATTTTCTAATTCTGAACAGGTTGATGTGAAAAATTCATAAAAAAAGTTTATTGTTGTATTTGCCATGCTTTTATAAAGAAATGGAGGCATTCGTAATTCTTAAGATTGAAAAGAACTCCAAAGTACATGCTATGATGTAATTATAATGAAATTATTTTAAATGATAATTGCATGCTATTTGACTAATAAATAAATATTTCACCCATTTTGCAAAAAATACAAATTTTGGGAAGCACATATTTGAAATGATTAATAATTTAAGCGTACAATCAGCCTTTCATAGTTGACATTGTTGATGGTAGGCAACTCTAGTGGAAATATTATCAGGCTTTTGATTATTCTTTAAAAGCATAACTTCGTTAGCAACAAGTTTTCCATAGGTACTATTCTGTTTTCTGTAAGAATCTATATATATATATATATATATATATATATATATGTGTGTATAATAAAAAATATTAATTTAATTTAGAATACTGTTGAATTCCAGTACATTTTAGATTTCTTTTTTTTTATATAATAGATACGTCATCATACTTTGAAAAATCCATAACATAGTATTTATTACAAAAACATCACAAAATAATAAATTAAAGTATTCTTATACATCAACAGTATAAATAAGACCAAAAATATAAACAACCATCGTTAATTAATTAAGTTTCATCATTCGAGTAACAACCCCATGGCCAAGGCCGTCTGCCTGCTGGCTGATTTCGAGACGAGAGATGTTTTCTTTTTACGGGATAGGGTTGTCAGCATCCATCCGCCCAACATCCATATTAGATCGGGAACTACTGTTTAATGTGGATTCCGAACCACTACAAACATCCATTGCACCGCCGGGACTCGAATCCGAAACCTGTGGCACCGAGCCATCAGAGCGCAAGCCACTCGGCCATCAGGCCCCAAATTAAGTTTCACGCATTGAAAAAATTCGCAGCAAATTTTGCTATAATATTTTTGCAGTGCACACACATGGAGGGTAAGAACAAAAATATGCCTACTGCCATTTTTTTTAATAACATTAAATTTAATAAAAGTTCATCTTGTTTATTCTTAAAAAATAAAAATTAGAGTCATTTGTATTTAACTTTAAATATAACCAATCTATTTCATTAAATGCATGCAAGTTTATATAATGTAAAATTTTAAATATCTGCGTGTGTTGATTAATCGGAAACAAATAAAATAATCTTTTTTTTTTTTTTTCTCGTGAATAAATAAAATGAAATGAAAAATAAAAAAAAAAAAATTAAAAATAACATTACATTTTATAAAAATTCATTATGTTTATTCTTACAGAAAAAAAAAAAAAAAACTGAGTCATTTGAATTTAATTTTAAATGTAACAATCAATTTTATAAAATGAATCTAAAATTGATTTTAAAATTTAACCAATCCATTTCCTTAAATACATGCAAAATTAATTTTAAATATAACCAATCCATTTTATTAAATGCATGCAAGTTTAGATAATGCAAAATATTAAAAATCTTCGTGTGTTGGTAATAGAGAACGAATAAAATAATCTTTTTTTATCTTGAGGAATAAATAAAATGAAAAACATTCTTTTTCAAATAAACAAATAAAATCCATGACCATTTATTATTTCTTCCTTCCTTTTTTTTTTTTTTTTTTTTTTTTTCCTTGCCATTCATCAATTTCTGTTATGTCCTTTCCATCGCTTATAATAATATTTACATAAAACATCTAATCGGAAACACCACGACGCAGTCACTTTTTCGAATTGGCTATTTACGAGCTTTTTCATCTGATTATACCTTTAAAGAACACCCAAAAGAAAACCAGTTTAATCGGCATTTACCAATTTTAAAGATGCAAGATTTTCTTTCCCAAACAACAAACAGACAGACTGGAGGTTTACCAAGGGATGGACAGAAAAGCAAGAAAAAAAAAAGGAACCCACTTGTTGGACTCGGGGTTTAGTATCATCCATCACAATTTTGAGCCACCAAGCTCAATGGTATGTTACCAGAATCGATTCCTGGTAAAGTCCAAGGATAAAAAACAAATAAATAATAATAATAAAAAAAAAACTGTTCTCGAATTACTGGAGGGAGAAACATGATCGTTAGAAGTGGTGGTTTTGTAAATAACTGCATGGGGATGTTGTGTTATTTTTTTATTTCGTATCCGTCGTTTCTAAATATCAACAAAATCTTTTCCGTTTTGTAAAGCTTCAAACAATCAAATCTTTGACCTAAGTAGTATTTTTGGTTTATGTTTGTTTAATAAGCTGTTATCGTTATAAATTGCTTTTTGATGTATCATCATAATAACGTGGAATTTGTTTAGTTTCCAATGAAAGGAATACCAAACTTAGAATAATCATCCCGATGTGTAGTTTTAATGAAATAAACATTTTTTAATTAGGAAAAACTGCTTCATATTTAATTCATGAATAGATTTAATCAAAACGGAGTAGTGTGGTTGAAATGATGGAGATAAAAATAAAGAAAGGAATTTAACATCTCCGAAAAATGTTTTCTGAAACTTATGCATTTTATTAAATTTTTTTTTTTATTTATTCAAAGAAAAAATGTCTGCAATTTCGTTTATGCATGTCATGCTTTCTGCAAAGCTCTGCATTTGTAAAAATTATTTTCTGCATTTCTATTGAAACGAAATTGGTATTGTTGCAATAATTATGGTCACATAAAATAACTATAAATCGTCGATTCTTAATAACACAGAAATCTTCGATTCCAATATTATTCAATGTCCAATATCATCCAAATCAATATGTTCAATATAAGTTCACCTCCAATATTATCCAATTAAATCCATCTTTAATACTATCCAATTCAATAAGATTCAATAAAAATCTATCTTTAATACTATCCAATTCAATAAGATTCAATAAAAATCTATCTTTAATACTATCCAATTCAATAGGTTCAATATAAATCTATCTTGAATACCATCCAATTGAATAGGTTCAATATAAATCTATCTTTAATAACATCCAATATTAAAAGAACATAATTTTATTTAATTACAGTGTGACAGATTTAGAGGAATTTTTAAAGATCGTGTCTTTGAGAATGTTAATATATAGTAATAAAACGAGTCGTTTTATACACAAATTACAGTTATCCATCGGGATACTGATTTCAATTTAAGAACATACACATTTTCTTTCATTACTTTGGCAGCTCTTTTAAAAGCCACGCTAATTTTATGGGGTCCCTAACATTTAACAAGTCTATACATGTGTTGTACAAATTTGTCAACTCCACTTCTCGGCGCAACAAAAATTAACCGAGCAACAACTATTAGAACCAGCAACCCAACGCAAATCTTCTGCCTTCCATACAAAATGGAAACATTTAAACAACCAACCTTTTAACTAACTGCTTCAATTCACCGACTTTTATTACCATCCAGAATTGCAAAGGACTATCTTTTAACCCCTTTGTATACCACCACCAGCACCAACCACATAATGGAAAGTACCGTAATACAGCCATTCCCAAACGCGACTGATAAAGACCGCTGTGGGCTTCATTTGGGTCAGTTTCTCACACCTTGATCCTGCAATTGTGTGTGTCGAAAAGTGAAGACAAACCACCCCACTGAAATATTCAGGGAAGAATATTAAAGCCCCCTCATTTATCTGCTGGATGCGGACAGGTTGAGAAAGCCGGACGATAATCCCTTCCAATCCATTGTGCCCGGGTAACATTCATCACCCCTTTTCCTTGAGCCTGCTTTGCCTTCCACCCCCACCCCACCCCCGCTCTGACTGCCGAACCGAGTCTGCTGCCACTCACTCTGCACACCGCAAGGGAAATCCAAATACTACAATGAGATACAAGGGTTGCCAGAATATGGCAAGCTATCGCTCTATCCGAGAAACTGTTTCTGTTAATTTGTTACATAGTACTATGTCCAAAAAGTAAGACTAATTTTCAATTTAAAATTCTCGGGCATATGGAATTACAGATTTTTTTTTCTTTTTTTTAGGTTGCTGGCACTGTCCTTGACGTCTGTGTGAAATTCGACGTCAAAATATTCATTAGTGTTTGAGTTATTCTTGGCTTTGTGAGACTGATTCTGGCGAGTTTTGAAATGTCTGATTTAATTGAGCAAAGAACTTGCATTAAATTTTGTCTGTGGAAACGTATAGAATGTTGCAGAAGGCATTCGGTGAGCATTCCTATATCGGAAAGAAATGTTTAGAAGTGGTATAAACAGTTCAAAGAAGTCACAGAACGCGTTGAAGAGTATGAGTATGAGTTCTGGTGATGGACATAGTATTCATATCGCTGTAACAGCTGTAATATAATAGGAGGATCTGAGACAAAATTACGATGATTAATAAAAGTATCTCTAAATAATTTAAACATATAAATAAACTTTCTCAATGTGATTTTTTTATATATTTTTTTTAAGATTCCAATGAAATGGGCAATCATGAAATGAAAGAATGAATGAATGAAATGGGCAAAGAATGGGCAAGGACCTTGAAATGGCCAAGGGCTCCAATGAAGTGGGTAAAGACATTTCTTAATTTCCAAAATACGTAAGAAAACATTGCAGAACTAAACATTCTAACAATAAAACTGTCCGTCTATGCTATTAGTTTATGAAACATAAAAACACAGATTAGGCTTATTGTTATAAAGTCTACAAAACGGATTGTTTTTGCTGATATTTAGAAATTATAATATCTTTCAAAATCAGTATGCCTTTTGACACTTAAATAATCAGTAGCTTATTTTAAAAAAAGTCAGTCTTCAAAATGTAAACAAAATTGTGAAAATCACAACAGCGTAACTATCAACCATCTTTAACAGATATACAGCATTATTTTCTCATCCATGTTTGTCATGAATATCTCAAAACCTAGCATTTGCTCCTGCTTTCAGATTTATTTGTCAACTAGTAGTTGAATTTTTTCAATCTTGAATAAGGTAATATCTAGTGGACTCTACTTCTGGATGATGATGAATAATACTAATCTAACATTTTCTAGACAAGAAGACTTTGTACCATTATCACGAAAACGCCAATGTTTATTTTCTTTAATTTTTATGAGTGTGAACAATTTTATGAGAAGAAACACTATTTGTTTAAATATTAAGAATATAAAAATAATCTTGAGCATTTAAGTTTTCTGTATTGCATGTATACAGTAGCATATTTATATGCGTTAATGATATCAAGCATGTAAAAAAATATATAATAAGATTCAGTATACGATGCATGAGATTAAATTGAAATATCTTTCCTGACTTTTAAAATATATAAAAACTTTTAATAAAGAGCATTTCTAAGTATTTTCTGTATATTGAGCATTTCTAAGATATGAATCAGTCTATGATTAATGATAATTTCTTAATTTGATATTTTTTAACAAAATGTCAAAAAAATTTATACAACATATTCGTAAGCTTTTTTAATTTGAATGTACTTGCAAAAATATTGTTAATAGTTATTGATAAAAATGTTGTAAAAATATTGATAATAGTTATTGATAAAAATTTTGTAAAAATATTGACAATAGTTATTGATAACAGTTTTGTAAAAATATTGATAATAGATATTGATAATAGTTATTGATAACAGTTTGTAAAAATATTGATAACTGATAAAAATATTGATAACTCGTAAAAATATTGATAACAGTTTGTAAAAATATTGATAATAGTTTGTCCAATAATCCAATTATCTAACAAGAAGATTTATATTTACAAAACACAAAATATTTTCTTTTTCAAACTGTTAGATTACAGTTCTCAGATTATTTCTTCCGTTTTCTGTGAAACGCTACACCCAAAACAGAATCCTATGCACACTACTTGGCGACCAAAAAGCCCATCCCGTGCAACTTCCTGAAGCCGGCAACCCTTGTGCCGGCGACCAGTTCATTCCGTATGCTAATGAAGTTGAGCGGCAGAAGGCAACAGATGAAAAGTGTCAACGCAGATTGGGATTAATCGTCACGACACCGATAGCTCCCCCACTCTGCGACCCTCGCTCGCTTTAAATCCCGCAAGCACACAAAAACAATACTAATAATAACCCCCAGCCTGATTGCCGGGGTGACTAAAAAGTCAATTTCAGTCGCAATATTAGTTGAATGAGGATGGATGATATGAGCCACGGTAGGTCTTCTTCGAAGATGGTAGGCTTGATGTGGCTCCATGCAAATCTGGCTTTAGGGGGGATCTGATGGATTAGAGGCATGGTAAAGGTGTGTGTGGTCGATGAAATTGGTTTGCTATATTGAGACTTTTCGTTTTGTAAACCGCTTACAGCGACATATTACTTAATTGGTTGGCACGTATTGACTGACTTTTTTTATAGGTCTTGTGTTATAAAAATAAATTAAAGTGGCCGAAAAAAATTAAATGCTGTTATTAAAAACAAATTTGATACCGGGTAATTGAATGCAGGATATATTCATCATTGAAGGAAATGAAAAAGGGGTGACTAATGTTTCAATTCAGAAGTTATCTGAACCATTGGTTATGCTGCGCTCTCTCCGGTGGTCCCTTCAACTCGTATACTTATACTGTTGTAAATTAATTTTACACGCCACATCGCAGTAATCTTATTCATACTGGCTTAAAATTATTTATATATTTTTTAACCTGCTGTTTTTTACAATATATTCTTTAAAGCAAACAAAATAAATATCATTCATTAATTTTCTATGACTTTCATTAAATTCTGAACATTGAATATTATTCCATCAAATATTTAAATAAACCTCTTAAAACAAGATTAATTTAATCAGTAATATATATATACACACACACACACAATTTGGGTTCGAGTCCCATGGTTAGGCATCCACTTTAAGCCATAGGTATCGGTCCAATACGATTGTAGAGAGTTGGTCGTAGGATTGACAACCCTACCCCGTAAAACGAAAACATCTCCTGTCTCGAAATCTGCCAGTACGCAGACTGTCTTGTATCAATCATGGGGCTGTTGCGCCAATGATGATTATGATATAAATATTATTGAAATGAAAATAAGTCCTTCGGTCCTCAAAATGATACTAAAACTATTTTGCTGAAATGTTTAATGCGCATTACATTATAAGTGAACTTTTGCACAAAACTTTTAAGACATTAAAAAAAAAAAAAAAAAATTTCTTATTGTCATATTTATACCTAATTTCTTTTACAGATTTAAAAAAAAAATTATGACGATAAAATAAATTTTCAAAACGAAAAGCGTTACTTTAAATTGAATTAAATAATAAAATGTTTACAAAAAAATTGGTATAGTAAATTAAATGTTTTGTTTGGAGGAGACGCTACAATCGTGAAATCGTGCAAAATTGTTTGGAGAAAAGAATATCATAAATTATATAAAATCAAAGTGAAATCAATGGCTAGGACATATACAGAGAATGACGATAGTAGAAACACAAAGAAGATTTTTCAAGCGGAAGTGCGAGGGGGAAAAAAAATAAAGATGGATTGATGAAGTGGAAAAGGATCTGCAGAACCTAAAGATTGGAAAACCAAAGCTCGAGACAGACGACTTTGGCGTCGTATTATTAGGGAGGCCATGGTCAAACATGAACTGTAGTACCGAGGATTTTAGTTTTTTTTTTAAATTATATATTTTAAAGAAATCTATTATGAGAAGAAAGTTTAAATACCAAAACATTAATTTCATATATGACTTGTGAATTTGTTTTTAAAATTAATATTTCGTTTAAAATTAATTTTATTTTTGAAATTTTTATAATGCATGATTGCAATTAAGCATTATTGTAAAAAGTTAGGTTTTTTAAATCTGGAAAATAAAAACATCAATTTATTTAAAATGCCAACAAAATCATTTGCCGGTTCATGAGCAACTCAAACGATTAGGTGCAGAAATATAGCGATGCATAAAGGATGGTTTATTTAATGCTCCAAATCATTAAAGTTTGTTTGATATCCAAATCTTTAATTTTAAGTAAGATTTTATCTTCATCAAAAGCACGACAGCCCAAGGCTTCCATGTATCTCTCTGGGTGACAGTGATCCTCCAATTCTTAACCTTTAGAACAGCAAAACGTTTTTCAACTGCGTCTATTCATTGCAACTTGGGTCGTCTTCTTCCTCTTTGTCCCTGTGGCTTTGCCGCAACGAGCCTTTTTACATCCTTTAAATCATACATTCTAAATATATGAGCAGCCCTGTTTAATCTATTGATTTTAATAAATTTTATAATATCTGAGTCTTTATAGCATTTATATATTTCTGCGTTGTACCGTCTTCTCCTAACAACTCCAAGAATAACTCTTAAAACCTTCTGCTCAAATATACTCAAATGGGCCACATTAGATCTTGCCAAAGTCCAAGTTTCAGAATCATAAAGACTTTAACTTAATATTAATAATTAATACAATTTACTCTAAAATTATTCGATTATTTTTATTAAATCACTTCGAGATCGTAAATTATTACTTTAAATATATTTTTAATCTATTTATCCCATGTTATAGATTTTCATTTTGCTTCCATCTTCATAATATGAATCAGCGAAAAATATGATTAAAATGTGTTCCATTTTAATTGAAAGGAGTTTTAGAATATTTGAAATGAGAAATTAATGGCGTTGACAGCTGTATAAACAATGCAAAGGAAGAACGATAACTTAATTTTCCTTCAAAAATTTCTTTCTTCATTTTCTCTTTCACATTAATTGTACAGTAAAAAAAAAAAAAAAAAAAAAATCAACTCTTTCAATACATTGTTAAAACAAATGACTGGAAGAAATGATTTACATAATTCTTTCTCAAAACAAGTTCTATTATTTTATTTAACATTGTTTCAATTTCAGTTCTTATCCAAATACGCCCATAGTTGTTAGATAAGTTGCTTTTTTTCCCCAAACTTTTTTATTCATAATGACATTTCACACAGAGCAGATGATTTTCTACAGCAACAAACAGGCTAATGAAATAAGAAAAAAAGAAGTAAGTCGATAGAATATGGAAGTCCTAACGAGGCATTGTTCGAATCTATCGACGGATCTCATCAAAAACTCATCGACTAGCCAACAAGCGAGGGTGAAGGGGGATGGGTGGCATTAAAGAAATAGAACTCACCTGTCGATTGCATTAGAACTTCCTTTTCCGAAATCGTCTGTATTGTTGGTAAAAAGGATTGAATATTTATTTTGATACACAGAAATGACTTTCGAACGCAGATGGTCATGATCAGAACAATACGTTTCTACTTTGATAGATTTCGTTCATTATTGTGATACTGTTATTAGACTTATATGCGGTTGGAAATTTCATTACCATTTTCATAGATACATTTTTTTTTTTACATTAAAGGCGAGATTCGTGACCGAGCGATAATTGCATCTGATTGAACTGTTGAAAATTGTGGATTTATATTAAGAGCAAAAAGATGTGGATGGGAAGATATGTTTTAATGATTTTAATAATCTCGAAAAACAGTTGATAAAATATTATCGGAAACAAATCGATAAATGAATATTGATTTAAAACATGGTAATATAATATAATCCATTCACCTTATGATAAAACAAATTATATGTATAAATATGAAGCTATAAAATAAAATTATATAACTTTATAACTGAAAAAATTCTTGTTATATATGAAAATGTTTTATATTAGCTAGTATAATATTAAATAGTTAAGAATAATTAATTTTATACTTGATTTTTTTTTAGAAAATTACTTAATATATTTTCTAAAAAAATTTTAAATTCATAATATTGATCAGTATTGACTTGAATATTTTTTTATCAAGTATTTTTATGAAGTATTTCACTTATACATCTTTCTTTTCATTAGATTTTTATTTAATTCTTTTGTTTTTCTTTTCATATTGAATGGAATGTTTAAATTTTTAGACTATCTTGAATTTTTTTTTTTTTTTTTCTGTTCTGTAAATTACAATATTAAGTTCATTTATTGGGTATATTTACTATTTTTTAATAAACACCAGTCTTTGTTTATATCAAGTTAAAAAAAAACATTATAGTCAAAAATTCGAAATATAAATAAATAGTAATTTTGGCAATTATTTTTGAACTGTAGAACTAAACTTATTATACATATCCATCGTAAAGTAGAACTAAAGAAAATATTTGGACTCGTTAGGACTTTTAAATTCCATTTGATTATGGGATTTTAAAGCAAGAAAATCAGTTTCAATTTCAAGCAAGGAAATAGGTTATAATTTCTCATACCATGCCGCATACTTAATGACAAACAATTGCTTTTAAAGCTCAACAAGGAATGTTTTAGCCATAAAACAATTAAATCCTTCTACTAAACTCAAACACACTTGTGGCCTTCCATTTCCTTGTTTGAAAACACAACCCGCGACAGGACTATTTACAAAATCCAAAGAAATATTTGCGGGTGATTGCAGATCATCTGTTTCCCATGTAGCGGATATGCCTTTCAGAGGACCACTCGAACATAATGAACTTTAAGTACTTGGAGGTGAAACTCAATATCTCCCCTCCCTCCCATCTTCTTTTATGGCATCGCTGTGATGACCTCAATGACACCCAAAAAGTAAATACGACACTCCTCGAAGGTATACATTGCAAACTCTGGCTTCAAAATCTAATTCAATCAAGTGAGTGGAAAAAATTCCATTAATAGTGTACTGATTTGCAGGAGGAAAAAAAAAAAAAAAAAATTGATGAGTTTTTAATTATGTACATCATTCTGAATGATGGACGTTATTTTTTTTAAAAAATGCATTACTATTTAAAAAAAAAGTACACCAAAATGTTCAAAAGTAGATATTATTGAATTTTAGAATTCAACAACTTTCATAATTTCTATTATTTTTTTTTCCAATAGATACTTAACGCTTCTATATGTCAATTTATTCACCAATTTAAAAATAATGATGGTCCCAATCACAGCCATTTGTAAAAAATATCATCAGAGATGCTCGCAAGCTCTTCTTTTTTCCATCGAAATCAATCAAGACGTTTTCTGACCTGTTGATATCTAGTGCTCATTTCCAATTTCCCAAAATAGGCACTTTCAGTTTGCTTTATCGCCTTTGTCCTATTGAATTTTAAATTTGACTTGGTTTGGTTTGTCACTCTACGGTCATTTTTTGCACACTTTAGGCTAATTAGACCGGGACCTACAGTTTAACGTGAAATCCAACTACTAACAAACATCCATACCACCACTGGAATTCGAACCTGAAGCTTGTGGTTCCGAAGATTAGAGCGCTAACCAATTGGCCATCAGGCTGCTTTGAAATTAAAAAGGAGATTGCTCTAAAGTTGTCAATGATTAAAAAATAGTTTTCGGATTAGTACATCATTCTCCACCATAATTCATCAGAACATAGTCATAAATATCGAAAGATACACCAATCAACTGAGCATAGGATCACAAATTTTCGGCATTAATAATTTATAAATTAACTGCAATCCAATACAGACAGAAATCATATGATTGGTAAAGCTGCTTTATATAAAAGAAATTCTAATTAAAGAGATTTATAAAGACTAATTGTTTAAACTTTACTGCTATTTCTCAACATGTTTTTTCATAATTCTAGAAGCTACATTTATGTGAACTATGAGGTATTACCCTCTAATCACTTCGTTCGTCAATCCCATGATTCTCAATTGAAGAAGAGCTTCGTTCTAATGTTAAAGTTCTCATGAATTATGGCGGGGAATGATGTACTAACCCGAAAACTATTTTTTAATCATTGACAACTTTAGAGCAATCTCCTTTTTAATTAATTTTTCTAAATGCTGCTAGAAGTTGAAACCTTCAAACTCAACAGTCTTGATGCACGCACATATTCCACGATTATTTAAACTACTGAAATTAAGGCCACGTAGTCTACTTAAAAAAGCCCTCATTTGAAGAGACTTGAGGAAATGGACGCGATTGCTTCATGAAATGTTTCATTTATGAAAATTTATATTTTATTTAGATGCTACCGTTTAAGCTTGAAAGCCGTTAATGTGCACATTACCTAGCTAATCTGCAGACTAACTGATTTGCACCGTTAATGTGCGGAATCAAGAGTTTTTCGCATTTTACTTAGATAATGTGCACATTAACAGATTCCATATCGTTAAAGTTGCTGGGTTTTTTTATCTGACTTCAGTGTTTGCAAAGAGAGATTTTTAACGAAAGATGAGCCTGCTACAGAAATATTTTTACGTCAAACAGCAATAAAACAATCCCTTGGTACTGAGAAGGGTTTCAGAAAATAAGTGTGCTTGCAGCAAAATCCAATTGCTATGTAATTCAAAGTTTCATCAATCTTTAGATTGCACTAATAAGCAAGTTTAATTTTATCATATCTTTTGCAAATTCATTTCCTTAATTGTAATAATATTTTAAACCGTTTCATTCTTTGTATTATATTTTTTTAATTGATGATCGATTCTATCAACTAATTTGTGGATTGTTTGATTGTATTAACTTGATACTTTAGATAAAAAAAAAAAATAGTATCTTTTTAATTTCAACATACAGGACAACGATCTCATTTTCACTTTAACGAGTGCCTAGTAAGTAATGTGCAGATTATTTAGGTAATTTGAGAAATGAAACAAGCCTCGGTAATTTAGCTTCGGTAACTTTATTTTACTTAATTTGCACAATGCCCAGATAATCTGTAGAATAACTGATTTCTGCACTTTTGCGGTAGCATAGATTATAAAGAAAAATATAAATTGGCTTTACATTTATTTTATGTATTTCATATCCTTCTCTTACATTCCTGCATTATCTCCAATTAACTCATGTTGATTTGTTATGACTCAGACGACACATGTCAATTTTCGATGCAGCTTATGTTACATATTTTCGATATCACCCGATCGATTCACCAGCAATAAGTCGCAGCCTCTTCCGATGAACTGGATGCGAGTGGGGGTGTGCAAGGTCAAGGTTCGTTCGGAACAAATGATGGGAATCGGAGCTTTCCCAGGGCGGGAAATCCACTTGAAAGGAGGCAAAAACAATCCCCCCTTCGACCCAGTGTCTCTGCTCTTTGATGGCGGAAATGCCACTCTCACTCATTCACACCTCGCAAGGGGGTCCTCCACAAATTTAAGAACTGACTCTACAACGTTTCAAAATCTAACATAGCAAAATGCTCGGTTTAACATGCTCTTGCATCATTCTTAAATCGAATACTATTGTTTCAAAAGACAAGATTTCATATATTAATCTGCTCTTTTCATATGCAACAAATATATTGTTTAATTTTATGTTTTTGTTGTTGTTTCTTATCCCACTTGGCTGGCCAAGCCCACGAGCCCATACGTACTCATGATTGAAGGGGAAGGAAGCAGCTTCTGTTCTGATGGAGCACCCGTAGGTAGAAGCCTGACTTTTGCTCCGTGACGCTCTTACAGTCATAGGAGACTGGGACCTACAGCTTAAAGTGGATTTCGAACCACTACAAACATCCATGGCACCGCCGGGATTCGAACCCGAAACCTGTGGCACCGAGCGCCAGAGCGCTAGACACTCGGCCATTCAGGTCCCAAATTTGCCAATGGCACGCGGTGTTCCCAGGTGGTCACCCACCCAAGTACTGACCGCGCCCAATGATGCTTGACTTCGGTGATCTAACGAGAACCGGTATATTCAGCATGGTACGGCCGTTGGCTACTTTTATGTTTTTAAAACATATAATGTAAATCCAATCATCAATACTATTAAAAAATTAAAAAGGACTTGACTTTTCAACAATTTGTCTCACCAATTTTACTGTTAAAATTAGAAAATGGAAGGAATTCCATAACAGTGTAGTTATTAGAGATTTTCAAATGAACGTCTTGGCATTGAACTTGAAGTATGCCAAATAGTCGTTTTGGAAAATATTATACCGCTTTAAAGAGAAATAATTTTTCTATTGATCAGATATAAATCTTGGCAAATGTTTGTTATGAGGCATTAATTTAAATTTATTCACAATATACTCAGTAGTCGTTTAATTATTTCTAACATAATTATTTATTTTCATGATTTTCTATTGCCTTCTTGGAATTTCTTATAAAAACACATAATCAATGAATATTTGTGGTTGCGGTTTAGACTTAATCGAAGCGGGAGGTACGGAAATCATGTATAAGGAAGTGAAAAACAAGTTTATAAAATAATTTCATCAGTTGTATAAATAAAGTAAAACATTCTTATTCTAGAATTAAAATAAACAATGTCGTAGAAAAATGTTCGGGGAATCTAAGAAAAATTTATGTTATTTGAAAAACGTGAACTATGAATTACTAAGAAAAAGCACGAAGAAAGCGCAAGTCAATCCCTGTTTACAAAAATTAGGTAAAAAGTAAGATGATAAGAAGGTTTTAAAATGACTGAATCTCAGTAATTCTATAGAGAAGAATGTTTACAAACACCTCAGAATGTTTTCAAAAGAGAAAAATGAAATTAAAAAAAAATAATAGTAATTAAAACCAAGGTTATTAATTCAAAATTTCTCAGCGATTGATTTGACACTAGTTAATTTGTAAATTATGCAATATTTATTATTATACAGAATGCAATATTTTATTTGGAAGAATAAATAAAAAGTTTTTGAAAAAAAATAATTGGCCTTGCTTTTTGGGCGCAGTAGTGTAATGTAATTGTGTACAACATAAAAAAGTGAAGCCACATTACAATAACAGATCCCCTAAAACAGAATTTAAAAAAAATCACCAAGGAAATGAATGAAAAGAAGATCTGAAAAAAGTTTATTAAGATATGTATTTTATAGCATAAGAGCCAATTTTGGTTATCCCGCGCCAATGGATTTTTAACGATAACAACATTTGAGTAATTAGTTTCATATAATTGTACTTTATATGTTCTTAAGATATTATAATCAGTGTTATTTCTGCTAGGTTATAAGATTGAACGTAAGAAAAACTTATGTAGTAATAATGTAGAGATTCGCAATAAGCATAATATATTTCTATAAGTTTGTTTTGGTTTTTCACTCTACTGTCATTTTTTGCACAATTAGACCGTGGCCTACAATTTAAAGTGGATTCACTAACAAACATCCAAACTACAGCCAGGATTCGAAATTTGAAGATTTCCTAAATTGCAAATTTTTAATGGAGTTATGTTCTAAATAGAATTCAGTGGACGCATCATTTGATACTTCAGTACTCACAAGATCTACTATCATGCCTGATAGAGCACCGATTGGATGCCTGCCTTCTAAAAGAAAAAAAATAAATAAATAACAATAATTAACCGTATCCCTTTCTTTGGAGACGGGAAATTGACACAATAAAAGACTGCTTTGATGTCCGGCTCGTCGTGAATGGAACCAGCAACGCCCAGGATGAGTCTGCGCTTGACATGGAACGAATAGAAACAAAACTTTTGATTCCGCGATTCGCCGACTGATCGGATTAACAGGCATCGATGGGGGATTTCCCGCCTTCTTCGCGGAACTCCTTTCAGGAAGTTTGATTCGATTCGATTCCGATGCCTCGCCCGAATCTTAATGAAGCGTCGAGGGCGTGATTCCTTCTGCAATTGAAATTCGGATGCAACGTCCCCAACCTTATTAAGGAGAAATGGTATAAAGAGAATTAACGGATGAGCAGCGTTCTCAGCTGAATCGAACGTAACTCGGAGTGAAATGTATCACAGATGTGTAGTCATCCGTGAACGAATAACCGTTGAAAGTGAGCTTGGACTTTTCTTTTTTTTCTTCTTTGGTTCTCAATGAACTCGCCTTTTTTTTTTATGAATGGTAAGAATACGCAAGCGGTCAATTTAGACTTGAACAATTTCGAATTATTTTTATTTTGCTATACTATGCTATTATTTTGAATCTTTAACAATTGAGTGATTATATTATACAAAAAATAAATTTTATTTCAAATACCGAATGAGAGATTCGGCCACTCTTTTCTAAAATAATATAAGTTTTAGAAGAATTTGAAATGTGTTTATCTAATAATCAGTTTCATGTAGTGAGAGACGTCTACTCATGGACGGAGGGAAATGGGGCAGCTTCTGTTGCGAATGTGCACCAATAGGTAGAAGTTTGACTTGGCTTCAAGTCGCTGAAGAAGGAGGGCAGTGCCTTCCGGGAGGACTTTTAGGGAGAGGACTACGCTGCAATTGCGCATCACATGTGAAAAAGTCGAAAATCTCCCACCAGGTAGTCTGACTAACGAGATAAGACGCTGAATATCACAAATGCTTTCGAGTACCCTCGTGTCTGAACAATGTCTACAACAATGCCGCCAGTGGATTGAACTTCAACCTTAATGCTCCCCATCGACGTACATTACCACTGAGCCACGAGTTGGGCATTTGAAATCTTTTATTCACTAATGATTGGGGACATTCGTCATTGGTCTTGCAGCCTTTTCTTGCTCTGAAAGTTAAATATTTCTAAAATATGTGAGCGTAGAGGGATATTTTGATATCAATGTACTAAAATTAAAGGAAACGGCTCATTTTGTCAACTGTACAATGTGTTTTTCTGTTACGGGATTATATGAAAAACAATTATTAATATTATATTTCTACGATGCGTATACTAAATTATAAGTAAGAAAAAATTAATTTTTTAAAATTATATTAAAAATTTTTATACGAAAAGAAAATATAAATATTATAAATAATTGAAATTACTGCAGTTGTAAGATAATATACATATTTCCATATAATGTTTAAGATGTGCCAATGATGGTGAAGTTAATAACTATTTTAAATATTAAATCCATAATAATTTCATAGGTTTAACCTGTGTTTTATCTTGATCTCATGTTACGACGTTTATTTAACAAAATATACGAAAATATATACAACGAATTCTTCATGGATTTTTTTTTTATTTTAACCTTCTATTCTGTTTTACTTATTGTTTATAATCTTAAGAAGCATATGGATTTTGTATTCTGGAAATACATTTTTTTTCTTATTATATAAAGCAGTGATACTTTATCTCAAAAAATATACATGAAAATATTAATACTGATTTAATTCTTACTTTTTTTTTTTTTTTTCCCCAAAAAGTAAGTGTTTTTAAATCGCGAATTTTTTTGAAAATAAATAAATGAAAAAGAGAACAATAAAATAATATTCAAAAAAGAAAACGAATTTTACTATATTAACAATACATACATAAAGATGAAATGAAAAGTAAAAGGAAATTATTTAATTAATTTTTCATGAAAGAAAATACATTCAAATCTTATTACTTATTTGATAAGTTCATTTTGTCATATTTACACTTTATATGTAAATAAACGATAAATAATAATTAATAAAATTATTTTAATATTGTGTGGTAATTTTCTAACACTCCGAGTAAAAAAAAATCTTATAATAAACGTTTACAATACTTTTTATTAACAATATAGATCCTAATATTTGTTTTATTTTATTACAAGTGAATTTATTAATCTACATTTATCTGACTATTTACTAGAATTCCTTGTATTTATAAATACCACAAACTGATTTGAACAAATAGCATTGCAATTTATCGTAAATTGGTGTATCCCGCACATAAATAGTGTTGTACAGGAATTAAAGAACAAATTGAAAAATAATTAGGAACTATATTGTCTTTAGAAAATAATAGCTAATGTTTTCAATCTTATTAATTGAAATTAAAATAAACATACATTCTATACAAATCAAGATAATTCCCATGTAACTGTATCGACTTTTAACTTCCCATTCAGCCAGTAGATGGCGCAAGCTTACGAACAATTTCTTCAGTATCAACACGATTGTAAACGATGAACACGTGGGAGAGGTTTTAGAATGGTCAATGGCGATACGTCAAAGTCGAAGCTTTTAAAAATGTATCGTGTCGTCTCATAAAAAATGATAATATATTTAAATTAATAAGAAAGTCAAATTTTTTAATTTGTTTTTCATTTATATAAGAGATGATATAATTTAAATGAACTTATTGTTATTACTTCTTGTTAAAAAATGATTAAATTCTAAAGGTTCGTTTTGATACTCAATTATAACAGCAATATTTTTTTTGGAAAACTTTTCATAAAATATAAAATTTGAATTTAACAACAAGTGAATTATATTTAATTTAATAAATATATTAATTTCCATATTTTTTTACAAAAGGAAAAATTAATTTGTGGATAATTTTTCGAACTCAAATATAAATTACTCGTTTAATATTTTATAAACAAACAAATTAGGAAAAACTCTTTTTAAATGAATAATGCCTTTTTTTCTAAAAAAAATTTTCCTTTTTCATAATTTTAATATTATACAGTCGAATTTTTTTTTAATTTACTTAATAAAAGCACATAAAATAATACTTTACTCACTTAGGATGAAATCTTGCATTTTCAAGTATTGAGGAAATTTACAAATGATGTGATAGAAAAAACATTCTTACCTATAAAAGAAAAAAAAATAATAATTAGAAAAACAATTTATAAATACATCACTTAAATGAATTTTTATACGAAAAATATGAACTTAGTAATCACAAAACAGTAACAAACACATTTTGCAATTTCAAATAACTAATAACACAAAATTTTTAAGCTTTGGGTTTAGATTGTTAATTAGTTAAGATTAAGAAGAAATAAAATAGTCAATGCTATTGTAGGCAATTAATATTATCATAATTAAAGATGAAAACTATTTTCTAGCTGGAAAATTAAACATCTATATACGGAAATACTAAAATAAATAATATATTTATTTATTTATTTATTAGTATCAAATTGTTCCTATATAATTTACTATTAATAAATATTTCTTTACTTAAATCAGAGATTAAAAATAAAATAATTTCATATGTGCCAATTTCTTGTTACTCTATCAAGTCATATTTGTAAATTTTAATTTGTCTCTATATATACTTCTTTCATAACTCATCGATTTTGCATTATTTCGCGAATTTTTTAACTGTCCAAAGTATGTACGGTTATATCTCCTTTTTATTTAAAAAAAGAAATTGAAGGAATTATTTAAAAAAAATAATTTATTTTAAAAAAGAAATTGAAGTAAAATAGACGACTATAAATATATGTAAGTTTTAAGTTTTTTTAATGCATCACGATAGACGCATAAGAAAAATGGACTTTCAACTATGCATCTAGCCTGAATTGGGGCTCAGTACTAACAACTTGTGCAGAACCGGAGTTCTGTGTACAAGAGGATTGAAAGCGTTCGTTGCAGTCATTGCTCTCAGAAAAGAAGAGATTCGATGACGATTGTGTCTTACATTATTAGCGAAGCTCCCTGGTGGCAGTTTACTGCATTTTCTCCCATACAACGCATCAAATGCAATAATGTACACCTCCCGGAAGGCAATGTCTTCACCTCACCTTCGGTCGGTGGGCTGTTCGTGGCGTACATAAGTGGGACACGAAGCCCACCGATGTTAAACATCAACTACAAAACATTCTCGTTAAGATATCGACATAAATTTTTTTTCGAAAACAGAGCAACATCTATCATTGCTCCGTCTTCGTCGTTCTGCAGGACATCGAGTCAGATGTCTATAGAAGCACGTACTCTTCCCAGAAGGCAATGTCTACGCCTCACTGTCCGTCAGTGTTCTGTTCATGGCTTATACACTGCGTAAAAAAAATAGAAGGACAGGGTTTTTTCCCCAATTAATATCTCTTATTTTCTCCTAACTACCAGATATTCATGCAGATTTAGTTTAATAATCCTTTTTTTCATTTTAGGCAAAAATTAAACATCTACTTCTAATATTGATAATAAAATTAGTATATATAATTTCCGATGCGCAAAAAAGTAGAAGGACACTTGCTTATATATTTAATTTAGTGAGTTGTTCTTTAGTTAAATAGTGATTTTGTACTTTGTTTTATCCTTTTCTGTGAAAAAAATCTAATTTGTTTAAAAGTTACGCTGTTTCTCCGTTCTCAAAAATGCTTAAAGGAATACCTTTGAACGATTTTCAAAAAGGCCAAATTTCCACATATCAAAATGATGGTAAAGGTGTCAGAGAGATTGCTCGATTGTCGCAGATGAGCCCTAATACAGTTTCAAACTTTATCAGAAATTCTTATAAGAATGGAAAGAAAAAGAAGACTGGTAGACCGAAAAAGTTAACACCACGTGATGAAAGAAAACTTGTTCGTGTGCTTAAGAAGAACAAAGGAAGTGTTTCAAAGGCAAGAAATCAAGCAGGACTTAATCATGTGACGAAACAAACAGTTTACAACTATATTAATAGATCTAAAAAATTCATTTTCAAAAAACGGAAACATCATCCTAAGTGGACACAAGCTCACATTGATAACCGTTTAGCGTGGGCTAAGGAGCACATGTCCTGGACTACAGAATGGACTTCTGTGATATCTTCCGATGAAAAGAAATTTAATTTAGACGGTCCAGATGGATATCAGCACTACTGGCATTGTCTGGGGGATGAAGACGAATACTATTCAACACGACAAATGGGAGGAGGGAGTTTAATGGTTTGGTTGGCTGTTGGATACGGAGGAAGGACAAGTCTGGTTTTCTTAAATGGTAGGCAAAAACATACAGACTACATTCAAGTGCTGAATTCCGAGCTTCTTCCTTATGGCTCTGACTTGGGGGGTGAAGAGTGGAAGTTTCAGCAAGACGGAGCTTCCATTCATACCGCGACTGGAGGCAAAAATTTGTTCCTAACAAATAATGTGGATGTTTTACCATGGCCAGCCAAAAGTCCTGACCTTAATATAGTGGAAAACATCTGGGCAATGCTAGTTCGTCAAGTTTATGCTGATGGAAGGCAATTTGATTCGCTAACTCAGCTTCGAGAAGCATTGAATGACTCGTGGGAAAATTTTTGTCAAACAGAAGTTCAATCTCTATACAATTCACATCCAAACAGAATATTTGAAGTTATAAAGGCCAATGGGAAGAACATTCCTTATTAAAATCACTATTTTTTCATTCATTATAATGCTGTCCTTCTACTTTTTTTACAAAGTTTCAAAAAAGAGAAACTATTTTTGTTGCCATTAATATTTTATGTTTGAATATCATAATTCTGATGTTAAAATTGTATTTTTAAAATATTTGTAAAATGTTTCTAAGAAAAATTTTTAGTAAAAATAAAATATTTTTCGGTTATTGTTACAAAATCAAGTGTCCTTCTACTTTTTTTACGTAGTGTATAAGTGGGACACGAGGCCCACCGATGTTCAATAAAAAAACTCTTTTTGTTGACATATCGACATATAATTTTTTTTCCAAAATAGCACAACATTTACCATTGCACATTTTTCGTCGTTCTGAAGGACATCGAGTCAGATGTGTATAAAACAACTCGAAGTCATTATAGAATGGTTATTGTCAGAATTATGATATAAGCGAATTCATGTTTGCCTTAGCATAATACAAGTTATACCAAAATACTAGTCTATGATAAAAAATTAATTTTCGTACGAGTTAATTCAATGTTCCGAATAAGTACAAATAGAAAATGCGGGTATACTCGGAACATTGGTCAAGAGGTTAATGAATATACCAGTTATCTTATTTTGAAATTGAGATCCTGCCATTTGTAACTGAATTTACTTTTTGATCAGCTTAACAGGAAATTTTAATGCTTTAAATCCACAACGAAATGACAATCGAAATAATGGAAAAATAAATATCCTTGTGTCAAAGTAGGTGGCGGTGGTCAAGAAAATAGCAAAGACGTGGTGGTGTCAAAAAAAAAAAAAAAAAAATTACAAAGATTCTTTAATTTTGGAATTTACTGAATCTCTAAAGAGTCAATATAAGTAAAAGTATTAAAGTTAAAAGAATGAATTGGGTCGCTCATGTTATTAGAATGGATGAAAACTTTTCACTAAGGAAGATTTTTGTTGCGAAGTGCTTCACTAGCTGTGAAAAAGGAAGACCAAAAGTACGGTGATTCAGTTGAATCAGATTTTTAAAAAAAATGGCAGACTAAAAAAAAAAAAAAAAAATAAGGCAGGCTAAAGCAAAAAAATAAACTGTCCTGGAGGAAACTTCTGCAGAAGACTTTGTCCCACCCTGGGCTGTCGAGTCTAACTGTGATGATGAAATTTCCTTGTATGCTTCTTGACATGAATTAGTTTCTTGAGTTTGTTCAATTTTTTGGAAAAATTTGATTTAATATAAGCAATTAAATTACGATTAACTCTTCTTCTCATTGGTGTAGCAGCCCCATGCTTGGCCAAGGTCGTCTGCCGACTGGCAAATTTCGAGTAGGAAATAGTTCTTTTTACGAGGTGGGATTATCAACCCTAAGCCCAATGCTCTACAATCATATTAGACCGGGACCTATGGTTTAAAACGATTAACTGTCATATGTTAAAATCGTGCTGGGATTTTCAATTAAATCAATCATTTAGCGTAGAAAAAAAAATCTATTTAAATAAGCTTACTTTACCAAACCTATAAAAACTGGACAATTTTGCTTTCATTTTAAAAATAAGATATGATATAGAAGATGCCAAAAGTTATAAATTGTCCTTTATACATGACCTTTTAAATTATGAATAGTCCAAGAAATAAGAAACTTTGAAATATAGTAGGAAACATCTTTCTTCCAAATAAATATTCAATCTAAGTAACAATGTCATTTTATGAGTTAGCTTTTAGCAATAGATAACTTAACAATAGTCATAGATAACAATAGTCAACTTCTGCGCAACGTTTTACAGCGTGGTTGCAAATAAAACATTCATAGCTCTGAGGAATTTTAAATATTTCTGCATTGATTTTTTGTTTTTTTGTTTTTTTTTGTTTTAAATGAAAGAATAAATTTTAGACTTGAAATGTTAAATTTCAATATCTTATGCATATCTAAATATTAGAAGCCCTGCAAGTGAAGAAAGTATTTAAAAGTTGCTCGAGTAGTAAAATAACAAAAAAAAAAAAGCGGGGGGGGGGGGCGATTCGTTCCATGTGCGTTTTGCTGCAAACTTGTATTATTTTGTCTTTTTATCTTTGTATCATATTTATTTATTTTTACTTTAAAACTCTACTTTTTTTAATTTCAGCTCTTTGAAACAAACATTGCCCCCTGATTAAAAGAACTAAAATTTTACTGTACAAAACTCTTATAAGACCAGTATTAACATATGCATCTGAAGCATGGTCACTAACAGCAAGAGAAGAGAAAATGTTGGCAATCTTTGAAAGAAATGTGCTACGAACTAATTTTAGTGGTATCAATGACAATGGAAATTGGAGAAGGAGATAAAAGTTTGTAAAGTAAAGTTCAAAATTGTTAGAGGTATTGACATTCTAAAATTTCTTAAATTGAACAGAATGAGATAGGCTGGAGATCTCATGAGAATGGAAAGTGATAGAGCTGCTTTGAGGGTTTTCAATGTAATCCCTTTTGGACAACGACCAAGTGGAAGACCGAAAGAGAGATAAGTCGACTGTTTAGACTCTGATTTTAATGTTATTAAGATCAAAAACTGGAGGTCCACGGCCAAGAGGAGAACAGCCTGGCTGGATCTTTTAAAGAAGGCCGAGGCCCACAACGGGCTGTCGAGCCAGTGATGAGGATGAAACAAACATTGAAACCAATACCCAATTGTTTTTTTTTTATACACTTTGTTTTTCTACAAATTAAATGTTTAAATTATTGGAAAAACAAGTGCTTTTTCCAACAACTTCTTTAGTTTCCGATTTGAAGAAGCACCTACCAACAATATTTAAAACAAAAATGTTGTCAATATTCTTATGAACCCTAAAATCATTAAACCAACTTATATTTTTATCAGGCAACGAGCGCCATTAAACCTGGTGAGCATTAGGGCTGCGGTTCAATCCGCTGGCGGCTTTGTTGTAGACACTGTTTTAAAGGACAAGGAGACTCGATAGAGTTTGTGATGTTCAGCATCTTGTCTCGTGAGTCGGACTATCTGGTGGGAGTTTTTCTCATGTTTTCTTCCATACAATATGCAAATGGGGAGGGGGTAGATCACCCAAGAAGTCCTCCCGGAAGGCACTGCCCTCCTTTTTCAGTGTCACAGAGCCAAATCAGGCTTCTGCCTACAGCTACTCCATCTCAACAGAAGCACTCCTCTCTGTCCCTCCTGCTGACTTCCCTGTTGCAGTATAGTGTCCGATAACCGAGATTAACCTAGTGTCCGATAACCGAGATTAACCTAGTGTCCGATAACCGAGATTAACCTAGTGTCCGATAACCGAGATTAACCTAGTGTCCGATAACCGAGATTAACCTAGTGTCCGATAACCGTGATTAACCTAGCGTCCGATAACCGAGACCAACCTAGTGTCCGATAACTAAATCAATAAATTGACCAACTTAAAAAGTATGTCAATCACCAATTAAATCCATATATTGAATAATAAGAACATCCGAAAATTGATTAGCATATGAAATAATGGATGCTTGAAATTGTAAATGAACTTAACTTTACTGCTAATAAACTTAATGTGTTGCTTTAGTTGTTGTTATATATATGTATGATGTTATATATATGTTGTTATATGTTGTCTTTATATTAAACAAACAGAAATAATGTGAGATTAATGATGAAAAACTATCACTTAATAGAAGTTTGGTTGTTTCATCAATTCCTGAAAAGAGCATTGATATAATAAACGTATTTTGGAAAGAATGGATTAAACAACAATCAAGTTATGTTATAAGATTTAAAAAAAAAAAATTTATATATAATTTTTGCGTTAAAATAAATTTAGGGTTATTTTAATTGTTTCAATACTTCCTGAATAAGAGCATCGAATCAAAAAAAAAATCCATCTAATAACTGATGAGGGCATTAATAGATGTGTCAAGTGCTTCCAGTCTTTGCGCAGTTTTGTTGGTTGTTGTAGAGCTCTAATTCAGGTACTAAAAAGCGAACCCGGGGACTTAAAAGTTAATTAATTCTTTAATTTGCGGCGGAGAGGAGAGAAAGAGCTAATTAGACGGTACGCCACCCATTGCCACCACGCCTCCTCAGTTTTTAATAAGCAGGCGGCTTTGTACGGATAGTGTATTTACATGAACATCTCAAGTGAGGCTTTTTCAAGGGAAAACTCATTTTAATTTAGGTATTGCTTCGCGCTCCTGAAATTCTTTTCTTCCTTTTTTTTTTTTCTTCATCCTCTTTTTTTTTTTTTTTTTTTTTTTTAAAGAAGAAAGACATTGTGTGGGATGTGTGTATGATTTTTTTTTCTTTAGAATATTGATTCTAAGTTGCATTTAAAATATAGTTTTAGTTATCTAGAATTTCGGCCATTGCTATACATAAGTTGGCTTAGTGCAGAAAGGAAACATGGAGACTGGAGATATGATATATCGTTTTGTTGTTGACAAAAAATGTTTTTTTTTATTTCTTATCCCATTTGATAGACAGCAACATCTAGACCAAGTTTAAGAACCGGTGTGGTCTCATGGAAGGAGAGAAAGGGTTTGATATGTCCTCTACGGTTATTTTGTGCACTCTTTAGGTTAATTAGACCAGGACCTACAGTTTAATGTGGATTCCGATCCACTAACAAACATTCATGTCATAGTCAGGATTCGAACCTGAAGTCTGTGGTACCAAAGGCCAGAGCGAGAATTCAGTATGGACCAACATAGTGTCCAATAACTAATACCAACATAGTGTCCAATAACTAACACCAGCATAGTGTCTAATACGTTCTACCCCCCTCCAGATTGACATAATTGCATCTTTTTTCTGTATTTCACTCCTCTATTTGATTAAGTATGAATATTAATATTACAAAGATGTTTTAAATAAAGTTTTATAACTCATAATTTCAAACATAAAATTACATGCATAACAAACATAAATTTACATAAAATTTTTATCGTTCAATTTACTATCAACAGCAAGAGAAATTCTTGAGCCACACTGATTACTCTATAGATGAAATCAAAATATTTATAGATTTGTGAGAACATATGAAATCACCGTGACTTCAATTCAAATACTTATGAGATTAATTATTATTAATATTGATCGTGAGTCATTAATAAACCTCATTATCTCAGCAATTAAAAAAGAATGTAATCCATCGTTTATAAAGAAAAATAAAATAAAATGAATTACAATGCAAAAACATTATAAAAGAAAATAGATAATTAATTTGAAAAGTTCAGTTGATGAAAATGATATACCTGATACAAGTAATTGATCAACCGTGAATAAAATCTAATTACTTCTCATCATAACAAAAACCGAAAAGTTGTTTTCCAGAAACATATACATAGTTCATCAGATTTATCAAGCTAAAACGCTATCCTTTAACCAAAAAGGCCATGAAAAATGCCAGAAAATATTGTAATTGAAATATACCATGTTGCTCAAATTTAACAATTAATTATAGTTCTAGTCTAAGGTTCTCACATTGAACGCGTTAAAGGAATATTTGCAGGAACGGATACTCAAAGCATGAATGATTGAACCGAACGGCCACTTGACACATCTATTAATAACCTCATCAGTTATTCGGCCATCATTTTTTTTAATTGGTACCATTCGTGCCACATTTCCAAGAAGGCTATTGAACGAGTTGAACGGATAGATTGTGAAAATAACACTCGGTAATTCGTTCCGTGTCTGGTGGTCTTCCGAATTGTTGGTGCTGACTTGCCGAAGATTGATTCCAAGACATCAAAGAGGTCCGGCGACTGTTCAATCAAGTCGTAAGATTAAAAACTAGATTCATAAATCATTCTATGTAGGATAGGTGTTATTATTTGCAAGTGAGGTAATCAGTTACGAGATTTGCATGTCTCTATTTTCCCAAGTCTCATTGACTGCATTTTGTAATTCTATCCACAATTCCTTATCTTCAGTCAAGCTGTGTGTGTTTGCATTTCAAATAGACCTGGCTTGATTGAAGCTTTCGTTGCGGTAGTTAAATATGTAAGGTTTTGTTTCTGTTTTAAAAAAAATTTCTTAAGAAAATTATGATTGACTTACAATTGCTATGGTAATTGCTATTATAGTTTTTAAAAAATAAATAAGTTAAAAACAGTTAATAAAAAATAAATAGTAAAACTACTACGAATACTTAAATTATTGGAAATTCAGAAAAAAATTGATTATGTATTTATTGAAAAACTAATCAATTTTTAAAAATATTAATATTTTTTTTTTTTATAAATTTTATTTTGTAAAGTCAATTTTGTAAAAACCTGAATGTATTTCTAAATTTTGAGTAAAAAAAAATTATTAGGATTTATTTTGAGGTAAGTAAGGTAAAAAGTAACCCTTCATATTTCGGTTCTTTTTAAGTTTTCTTTACAACTTAATTAATTTAATATTTAATAACCAATATTTTTTATATTTTAATAATATTTTTTACATTTTAATAATATTTTTTATATTTGAATAATATTTTTTATATTTTAATAATATTTTTAATAAATTAATAATTTTAGATTATATTTAATATTTTTATATTATATTTTATATTTTTTAATATTTATTTTATATTTTTTTATATTAATTAATATAATTTTAATATTTTTATTTTCTGAAATCTTATTGATTTTTAAAGCAATCAAAACTACTTATTACTAAAAATCACATTCAACTATTCATTTCTTTTTAAACATTAAAAGAATTGAAATAATAAATTTGAGTTCTGCTATATTAAGATAATATTTCATGAAAGAAGAAACCGGACTCCATGAAAGTAAAATAATTGATAAAAATTCTTTGAAATTTGTGATCTTTTTTTTTTGTTAGAATATTCTGTTCCATTTCTTGCAATTTCAAATTTATAAATAAAATGCTTAGAAACTGCTTTAGTTTTCTTACTTCTTCTTAAAACCTTTAAATCTTTATATAGTTAGAAGAAATGCATCGTTATACAGTTAGAAATATATCGGTTATTCAGTTAGAAATGCGCTGTATAAAAAGTAAAGGCTTTATATAAAAGAAAAGTAATTAAGTATAAAAGTAAAATAATAAGTGTACTCTGTATATAAAAGTAAAGTAAGTATTAGTAAACCTTGGGTATCAATTGATTTATTTGATAACTTCATAAAAACTGATCAATTTCACAAATCTATTGAAAAAAATTGAAAAAATTTGTAGATAATTTAAATCCTTAATTTTAACATATTATTAAAATCCTTAATAACTTTGAACATGAAATTAAAAGAACCCTTGTAAAACCCAAACTTTAAGCAGTTTTTATTTTTTTTTATGAATTTGTAAAGCATGTAAGCTTATGGAGGCATCACATGTTTTCAGAAATATGTCTCAAATTATTTTCCTTTTTTTGCTGTATTCCAAATAGGAATATAACAGAGAATGATTGAAAGTTGCACACTTTAGATGCATTACTTATTTAAGAACAGAAATTAAAAATAAATATTACTTTGAATGAATGCAACGGAAGTTGAAAACTGTTGGTGATCTGATGGACGGCAATCCTGGAAGAAGAAAGAAGTCGGACAACAGGACAGAAATCTATGCCAGTGTGCAATCAAATAGACTGGAGACCTAGCTTGAAGGCCTTATATTTACCTAGAGATCTAAAAGTGTTATATCAGTGATCCCATGTTATTTATATGCAAGTTTTATCCTATACCATATCATCGCTTTTCGTTCGTGTATTGCCGTCATAAATGTCATGTTTCCCTGTCCTTAATTACGAATATTCTTTACTATTTGTCATCATTTCTGTGTTCTAATTATGAGACTTGCAAAAGTATTGCCCGAACCTCATAAAAGACGTATCACATTATTTTAAATTCCGAATGGAACAGCTCCTCACCTGAATTAAGTCCTCATCATCTGCAAGAAAAATTACCTACAGAACCAAAAAAAGAGACAGCTTGTCTACAACATCCGAGAGCTAAGCGAGTCAAATTATTTCAAAGAGAAGCTTTACTCTCTAAGAGGCGCATTGTCTCATTAACAGATGTTACATTATCTTCCGTAAGAACAAGGGGTACGAACAGAATAAATGCATTCCTGTCTTTAGCGCGACGACAGGTTGAAACAATGAAAGACGTCATCGTTTGCGAGAGAGCGTGTTGCCAAATGTCGGTTGAGAAATTGTCCAGCTTGTCAGGCAAATCCAAATAGAGAAGAAGATCAACGCGCATATTAGATCGAATAGAGGCTGCGAGAAAAAAAAAATAACAGAAACAAGGGTGCATAAAAAAATTGACTATATATTTTTTTGTGTCCAAAAAAAAAAAAAAAAAAAAAAAAAAAAAAAATTTAGACAAGTCAGGTTTTTCCCAGCTGCCAGTCAGCGAGTTTTTAACACTCCAATTACCTGAGGAAGAGCTTAGAATCTTGTTATAAGAAAAAAAAGGTGTCAGAAAAAAAAGGACACACACAAGAATGAAAAAAAAAAAGTCGAATTAAAGGTATCCACATTAAAAAGATTAGTTTATTTTTCACATTAAAGCCGCTTTCCGTAGAGAGAAAAGTGATACAAAAAGAGTAGCAGCTCTGCGTTGTCAGAGAAATTAGCAAGAGTGGCAACGCACTACTGCGCAGTGTCATTGGCAAAGGGAAAGGAGCCTGATTAGTAGAGCGTAGAGCAGGCGCAATTTTTAATTACTTCTTAATGAAACAAAGAACCCGAAAACGGGGGTGGTGTGGGGGTGGAGGGAATTTTTTTCTTGCCCCTTTTTACATTCGAAATGCAGCCTGACACGTTTCAACTCCCCAAAAAAGGAAGGGGTAGATAGAGGAAGGGCAAAGAGAGGGTTTAAAAGTTCGGTATTATAAATGAGAATGAAAAACAAATGGAAAAATGAAGTTTAAGAAATATGCATATGCATATTTTTTTTTTTCCCCTCCAGGTTGAAAAATCCCTTCTCTTAAAAAAGAGAATATCAAATAAAATTGTGTCTTTTTTTTTTACTTTCTGTTGTTATCTTTTTTTCTTTGGTTCTAATTATGCTTGTAATGGGGGAACTTCAAGAAATACTGCTTCCGTATTTTTTTTCTGCGGTATCCTGTCCAGAAAGTAGAGATCTTTAAAAGATGAAACTCGCAAAACAGATCTTTGGGATAAGAAGTGTTAATTCAACAAATTTTTTTTATGGTGAATAACCATTTGAGGTTTCAAAAATCCAGATTGTTTCTCCAATTTTCAATTTATTTTTAAGTTCATAGAAAGATAAGAAGTTAGTAGATTAGAATAAGTCATAAGAATATATATATATATATAGTATATATATATATATATTAAATACTGAAAGTACTTATTATTTTTGCCCTATAAATATGCAGTACATCGTTGGATAGAAAGTATTGACAGTCAATAAATAATTATTTTACAGTAAATAAATATACAAGCATATATCATAATGTACAGAAAAAAAGGAAAATTGATAAGTAATTAATACTAGTTATAATTAATTCGCAAAATTTGAATTTCTCTAAATCCAGAGTAGACAAACTTTGGGAGTTTCATGAAAACCTATAAAAAACTGTTTTTCTTTCAGAATTGAGGTGAAACCTACCAGTAGTTACATTAAAAAAAGCGTGCTATCTGCTATAGCAAGACTGTTCGATCCATTAGGTCTTCTTCATTCTGTCCTAGCTATGGCCAAACTTTTTATGTAAAGATTGGGCCTCTTAAAATTGATTGAAGTGATCCGCTTCCAGCTGAGAAAAATAATGAATTGCATCAATTTCTAGCTGCACTAACTAATATGGACAAATTGAATATTGGAAGAAAAATCTTTATACAGGAGACTACAACGATTGAACTTCATGGATTGGCTGATACTTCAGAACGTTGCTCCGGAGCAGCGGTCAACAGCAAATCCAAAAATTCATCTGGAAAGACTTGGTGAAGTTCGTAGCAAGTAAATCTCGGGTGATCCTTTACAAGTCTAACAATTTCCAGGATGGAACTGTGTTTCGCAGTATTGCTATCAAAGTTAATGAAAAAAGTCTTCACTGCTTTGAAATTCGAAATAAATCGAGATCATTTTTGGAGTAATTCTGCCTTCGTGCTATCTTGGTTACAGAAAGATACAATGGATATTAAAACATTTGTTCAAAATTTAGTGGTTACAATTCAAGAGCTTTCATTTATTTAACAATGGTATTATATTTCATCAGCATAAAATCCAATACATCTTATCCAAAAAGGTGGATCCAGAAAGATTATTGAATCACAATTGTGGAGGAACGGTTCATTCCTTGTTGATAATGACTATCCTGGTCGAGTGATTCCAATTTCAAGAGAAATTGGAAGAGTAGGTGTTTAAAATAATACTAAATGATTTTGTGCAATTAATTAATTAATTTGAGTAACAATTATGTAACTATTCTTTGGATTTCGAGTTATGTTTTAAGGTATTAATACAATTCAAGGAATCATTTGACTAAGGTATCAGGGCCCCTTGGAACAGCAGAATTCGAGAGGGCTGAGGCATATTTGATTAAGATGATCCAAGAACAAGAATTTACCTCGGAGATTCGAAACCAATCAGAGAAAGATGTGGGTAATCCAGTAGTAACTTAAAAAAATTAAGTACCGTCTTAGCTTCAGATAGGATATAATTTATTGGTGGCCGATTGAGTAACATAGGTTTAGTTTTTGTAAAAAGGCATTAGGCAATTTGTCCAAAAGTCATAAATTTACTTTTCTTGTTATTATATATTTTCGTGAGTAATTTCTATCGGAGTGGAGTTTATTTATGTTTATAGTGTTATTCTGATCGTTTTGTTTTCATTTTTTCAATTTTTATTGTATAGAATGATTTTATTGTATCATAAGTTATTGAATATTTATTTAAACATGTCAATGGATGGTGGTATGCTGCCACATGAATATAAATGGCACGAGGCATAAATATTCTTAACATATGAAATAATCTGGCACAAGAGGATTTATTGCTTCCGTGTTTGCCGATCGTGTGACCTTGCTCTAACGAGCAAAAAATGTAAAAATTGATAGAACGCGTTTTGTTTTTGAGAATTAAAATGATTTGTTTTACAGACCAATAAGAGTCTTTGCGTTTTTATATGGAGACCATATTATTTTACGCTGTTATTATGCAATTAGTTAATTTTTAAAAGTACTATTTTTATTTTATTTTGAAAGAGTAGGCGAATAACACAAAAGATACAATTTAATATTTATTTTATTATAGCAACTGGGTAATGAATGATTTTGGGATATAAAACAGTTCGATTTCCAAAGATTATCATTTCCGGTTATGGGACATTTTTACTATAGAAGATTATTTAAACGTCAGAAAGCCATTCAATCGTTTTTGCCTCAACCAATTGCTTCATCGTGTTCAGATGCTTCTAGTGTTAAATTTATGAAAACTCTTTAGTAAAGAATAAATGGTACCGATTCGAAGAGAATCCATTTACAAATCAAATTACCGAATCAAATTACAATGTAGGAAATGCTGACAAAAGATAATTTCAAGAAATTGGTTAAATGATGAAAGTGATTATTATACATACCCACCCCCTCCCCCGAAAAAAAATAACTTGAATTATATACTAAAAGAAAAATTTTCTTTTATATAGGACACAAATTTTTGTACTTTCAGGTTGGGGGATTGGTTTGGTTTGTCGCTCTACTGTCATTTTGTGCCCACTTTAGGCTAATTAGACAGGGATCTACAGTTTAACGTGGATTCCGAACCTCCAACAACCATCCCTGCCACCGCAGGATTCGAACCTGAAGCCTTTCAGATTGGGAGAGGGGGTACTACCTAATATTTACGATTCTGTAAATTTGTCCTAAATTTGTTGACTATTTTATAATTGGACCACTGGTAGTTCAGACTTGTTTAATAACACATCTGCATTTTGGAACGAACGATAACTGGTTTTCACTCTTCATACAGAAACTGTCATACAGGTAGTAGCATGACTGATCGCTTTAACAGGGAATTGGTAGATATGCATATGGCGTACAGGACTTTACCACAATATCCTATGAGACATATTACCAGTCATAGCTTTTATGGACGCTTACAACAGAGACTTTAAGAGAAGTTCTTTTCAGAGAGCGAATGAACGGTACAGATGAGTAATGAACGTTGTAAGAACTGTATAAGATCATAAACGAATTCATGAGTTATGAATTATGAACAGTTCTCAGAGTTATGAACGAATGGTACATATTTCTGACATGAAGGAGACCGTATAGATCTGGTGCAAGACAATTCCAGCTATAGCACATGAGAGGAGTAGCCCACCATTGATGAAATGGCCTGGTGCAGCGTTTGATGAATGCGACATACATAAGTTGATACTTTGTTACTATTGGCCATGTTATTGTTGATGTACATTGATTAATATTGATATTTTTCTTTAAAAGGTATGTATAAATTACTTTTTGTATTAAAAAATATACTAGTAAAAATATAGGTTTCATGTTGTATTCATTATAAATATTTGTAAATTTTCCATTAGGACATTAAAAATGTTGTGCAGGATAGTATGAAATCATTATTTGAACTATGAAATCGTTAAAATTTTCTCTAAATTATTACTCTTTATCCGGAATGCATTATAAAGCATATGCATACACATTAGAGAAAAAAGGAAGCCTTTCTGTTGAATTTTTTTATAGATAACTGGCCCATAATTAGGTCAGGAAATCTTGGAAAAGTTTCCCAGCCACACTGTGGTCTTTAAACCATGTTTGCGAAAGTTTAAGTCATTTTAAGTAGCTATCATTATGTCAAGACAGTAAATTATTCATCAGTGCATAGAAAATTTAAAGAAATTTTATCTTTAATAAATAACAAACTAATACCCATTATTAGATATAAATCGTAGATTATTATATGATTTCAATTCATACTTTTTTTCTTTCAGGTATAATGAAATAAAAACTGCCAACAAATTAATATATAAGGTATAAATATCTTTTGTATAAAATCTGTATATTATACAACTGTTAAATTAATAGTCATGTTTTGATTTTCTTTATATTGCTAGAAAAAAACTTTTTTCCCTAACGGTGTCTCACCCAAAAGAAAGTTGTTTTTAAGTGATAAATAACTAAACACATTCTCCAAAACAAAACCCATATTTTTTCCAAACATTACATTACATAATTTATCAACCAGACAAAAAAAAAAAAAAAGGAATCAAAAACACGCAATATAATTTATTTATCAAACACAAAAACGGTGTAGAAATCATTTAGAGTCAGATAGATTGTTCCTCTGAAAAAAAAAACGGGAAAAAGAAAATCTCAGTCGGATTTCTTACACTTGTCAAAACGCAGAAAAACGATTCCAAAATAATGTTGCCTTGAAGAAGGGGGAGGGGGGCGTGGAAAAAACACAAAAAAACAACAACACAGAACGAAACGATTACGATAAAAATAATTGAAAGAATCACTCCAATCGCGCTTTTAAAATTCCCGGCAACCGATAATAGTTAATCCGAGGGGTGAGGGGGTGGACGGGGCCAAACGAAAATGAAAACACACACTCCATTCATCCTTCCCTCTTCTCTAAGAGTTCTCGTCATGGCTAATATAAGGACAGAAAGAACCAAGGCAACGAAAAAGCTACTACAGCACGGAAAAGAAAAAGGCAGTTCAACCACCGGCGTGGCCTGCGGTTTTCTCACGCCCACTCCTCCTACACCCTACACCCTTTCTCTATCTTTCTCTCTCTCTCTATCTTCTTTATCTTTTCTTTTTCTTCCTCTTCGGAGCTGGGAGAAAAGAGTAAAGAGAGAGAGCAGCTTCAATTAATCCTCTAGTAAGTGTCCCTGGCCTCGCAAGCTACGATTGATTTATCGACAGTTAATTGGAGGAATGGATCGGTTGCTATGGTGACTGACCGGGACCTTCATCTTTTCCCCCCCCCTTTATTGCATCTTTTCTCTATCACTCCCCCTTTTTCTTTTTTTCTTTTGGTCCCTACGTTCATTCCCTCCCCCTCCTTTTACGCAATAAAACTGCGACGCTGGTTTTGGTTTTTGCGTTTGATTTTCGATAACCCGATTTATATCGATCTGAAAGGGTTTTGGAGGGGGTGGTGGTTCTTTTCGTTCTATTTTTTGTTCTTTTTTTTTTTTTTTTTTTTTTTTGAGTGATGCGGGGTGGCCATAAAGGGTCACGTCGCCCGAGTGGGAAAGAGTGGAGAGGAATCGGTCATTAATTGTGGATGCGCGCGCAATAGAATCTTTTTAGATCATTCTTTTCGTTCACTCTTTTCATTTCCGCCACCCTCTCTCTCTCTTCAGTTTTCTTCAACCCCTTTTTGCATCTTTTAGAACCGGATGTCTCGAATATTTTATTTATTAATTTCCATTTATTTTTATTTATTTTATTTTATTTTAAAATATATATCAGAAGGTATGTTATTTTTGCCTTCAAAACGTTATTTGTATTTCAAATTCTTGGTTTTTTTTATTTCATTTCTTTGATTTGCTGACTCTCCATTTTTTTTACTTCCACCTCACCCCTTCTTTGAGATTTTTAAATTAAATTTTGTAGCATTAGAATAACGGATTGAAATTGTTCGAAGAGGCGAAAGAAGGTCGAACGGTTTATACTTCCGACTTCGATGACATTTTTTTTTCTTTTTTCTTCTTCGAACTACTACGACTACCATGGTTTTTAGCGATTTTATTTTAAATAAGAGTAAAAAACCGGAAATAAAAAAAATAATAAGTTGGTTATGTTGGGGAATTTTAATTTTTTCAAATTGGAAAAAAGCGGTTTTTTTTCTGTTCTTTCTAGCCTGCTGCCAGCGCAAACAAAACATTTCTGATGTGTTCTGTTCATTAAAAAATATTATTCTTATCGGGAAAATTTAAAAGTATCGTATCCCCAAAATATTGGTGGCAAGATATTAATTTAATTTGGGATCTTTTAATAAGCAAACAGAAATGGATTTCTCCAACTTGAAGTCGTCGTCGTCTCGTTTTAATAAGGCAAAGCCTTAAGAAAAACAATGCAAAAACAGCGAGGAAATATTTTTAAAGTTTTCTTTCTATTAGAAAATATTCGTGTCGAATTTGTGAAAAGGAGTTCAAGCATTCAAATGTCAATTCTCAGCTTTGTAAATCAAATTTATTATAAGGTGTTTAAAATAAAAATGATATGGATTTGGCTACTAGCTGAAATGCTAGTAGCTCGACCTAAGATATTGTGTTAGTACTACGGATTAACGACAGTTGATGTCACACTGTAGATATTTGTCCTTAATAATTTAAATTTACCATTAGTTAGATATAGTGTATCAATAAATAAAACAGCACTGTTTTAAATTGAAAAGATTGAATCCTTTTTGTAAACATTCGTTCACTTCAATCGTATTGAATTGAACATTTTTGTAAACATTCGTTCATTTCAATCGTATTGAATTGAACATTTTTGTAAACATTCGTTCATTTCAATCGTATTGAATTGAACATTTTTTGTAAACATTCGTTCATTTCAATCGTATTGAATTGAACATTTTTGTAAACATTCGTTCATTTCAATCGTATTGAATTGAACATTTTTGAAACATTCGTTAATTTCAATCGTTTGAATTGAACATTTTTGTAAACATTCGTTAATTTCAATCGTATTGAATTGAACATTTTTGTAAACATTCGTTAATTTCAATCGTATTGAATTGAACATTTTTGTAAACATTCGTTCATTTCAATCGTATTGAATTGAACATTTTTGTAAACATTCGTTAATTTCAATCGTATTGAATTGAACATTTTTGTAAACATTCGTTCATTTCAATCGTATTGAATTGAACATTTTTGTAAACATTCGTTAATTTCAATCGTATTGAATTGAACATTTTTTGTAAACATTCGTTCATTTCAATCGTATTGAATTGAACATTTTTGTAAACATTCGTTCATTTCAATCGTATTGAACCTTTTTTTGAACGTATTGAATTGAACATTTTCATTCATTCATTTCAATCGTATTGAATTCAACTTTTTTATATACATTTATCCATTTCAATCGTATTGAATTGAACCTTTTCGTATACATTTGTTCATTTCAATCGTATTGAATTGAACCTTTTCGTATACATTTGTTCATTTCAATCGTATTGAATTGAACATTTTTTATACATTTGTTCATTTCAATCGTAATGAATTGAACCTTTTGTATACATTGGTTCATTTCAATTGTATTGAAGAGAATTGTTAAAATATTTCTATTTTAAAGTTCTGAATAGAATAAAGCAGTGATTAACAAGCTTTTTTAGGATTTTTTTTATTGCTCACGGGCCTTTTTAAGATTTAAAATTTAAATGAACTCAAATTAACATATAGGCTACTGTTAAGAAAACATTTTACAAACAATAATTTTTCCTAAAATTATCAGGCAAATCTTAGTTATCAAACTATAATCATCAATTTAATGGATGCATCTGCTTTGCTCCATTTACTTCTATGTTTGACTTTGTTTTGGTCAGTACAAATATTATGCCATTTGCAGTGTCTAATCTGTACCGGGATTTTTTTTTATAGCAAGCAGTAAACAAAACTTAATAATAAAACAACAATTCAAAGAAAACGTTTTAAAAATACCATCCAAAAATTCACGTATTTTACCAGATTATCCTCTTAATATCAGTTAAACTTTCAACACTAGAGAAATGATTTACATTTAGGGAAATTCTGATTTAGGTATGAAATAACCTTATAAACCATAACTTTCTAGCAAAAATGAAATAGTAGAGGCTATAAAGGAAAATTAAAAAATTTACAAAGTTGTGAATAAGCAAATTTTGTCCAGGACGTCGAAAACTACACGTTTTATATAAGGAGTGAAAAGCGACCTTCAGCATTCCTTCTGTAGGAGGAGATTAAAAACAACATTTGACACGCGTTGAATGTTTTGTAACATTGACTACGATGTCTCAGCAAGATGACTTATCTGAATCGGTAGATTCGAGGGCTACCGATTATTTAGAGGTGGATCCAACGCAATCCGTTGAAACTGAAGAGTTTAGAATTTGTCAACGCAATCCGTCATTTCTAAACTATGGAATCCATTTTTGAAAATTGGAAATGTTCGTCGAAAACGGAACAAGATCATACGAGTGTAACAACACAGAATGTGGATCAGTATTTAACACTAACGGCTAGAAAAAACCCTACTATTAACGCCACTTGCAACTTCAGAGTGATACTAATACCAGACTTTCGACAGGCAGTTGGAAACCGAAATCCACTATGTAATTTTATGTGCTCGCTAACCTATGGTTTGTGTATAGTTGGCACCCGTGCTGCCTACAGAAGGTGGGCATATGATCATCTCAGATGAAGGCGAGATTAGTGCAGCAACAAGGTCTTCACGGACGAGACCCACTTTAGTATACAATCTAATAATATGTAGATTTTTATCTGATGAGAACCTGGTAGACAGATTATTCTTGTATTTGAGCAAGGAAGTGTCCAATTTAGCGGAGGGATGGACAGGAGCGGTATTTCTATCAAAGGCCATACCGACCTGTACATTATCAGGAATGCAGCACTAAAAGCTCAGCGATATAAGGATGAGACATTCAGACCTATTGTGGTCTTTTACTATGCAGCAATCAGAAATGAATTCATTCTGATGGATGATAACGCCAGGCCACATCGTGCTCAGCTAGTGAACAATTCCCTGTTCGGGAAAGGAATCCTTCGAATGGATTGGCCAGCATATTCCCCAGACATGAATCCAATAGTGCAGGTCTGGAACACTCTAGGGAGAAGGGCTGTTAGTCACTTATCACCCCAGAAACAATTCTGCAGTTGAAAAATTACGGGGCTGGGCGAGAATACCCCAGTCACTCATTGATTCCATACCTCATAGATCTGCGACATTGCTTTCAGTCGGGAAAAATTTATCCCTTATTGAAACTCATATGCATTCGAGAAATTGCATTTTTTTGTTTGTTTGTATAAGATGCACAAATTGTGCATTTTTTGTTTACCGATAAAAATTGTAAATAAAATTTATTTGTTCCTTGTTTCTTCTTTTCTCGTATCTTACAACACTTATACATCATATATCAGTCGCCAAAAAGTTTACTTATCTGCAGTTTACACTTAAACTCACTATATCCCCTAAATGTTTTGAGCACTGTAATTAAAAACGAGAATAATAGTCTTATTAATTGAGGTAACAGGACCTAAAAACTAGAATCAGCATCAGTGAAAAAAGAAAATCTCGTCAAGGAAAAAAGGGATTGTAAATAGCCCAAAATTTCAATTCCTACTTGGTCATCTACAGAATCCAGGACTTCGATTTGAGAATCATCGTTATAGTTTATGTATTAATTAATCGGTAATATTCTTCTACAATATTTATCTAATGACCATCTAAAACAGTTTAATCTTCTATAAGAAAAGAACTCATTGGCTAATTGTTTTATATTGAAATGGAGAATAAAACATTAGTGATTAGACCTATCTATTCAAACATCACAAATGTTTGCATTTTCATTTTATAGAATTACATAAATTCATTCTGTCAAAATAGAAATTCTTGTTATCCATCTACAATATGTTATCTTATAAAAATGAAGGGTTTAGTTCATACTAAATCAATTCAAAAAAGCTAAACGAAGTTATTGGAGTATTAATTTAAATGATAAGAGTTAAAACACCAGATGACAAGTTAACAGCATATTTCTACGAGTAAACTTTGCTATAAACAGGTAATAATGACGTCTAAAAGTGTATTTCCCTGAAAAGTTATAAAAGTTATTATAAATACTAATTAAAAGTTATCTTTGTATAATAATAACCTCAAATATTTTTATGTCCATCTATGATAAAAAAAAAAAAGTTGAATATCTTTTTTCTTATCGAAAACAAAATGCTGCAATTGCTTTTAGGTGAAAACAGTTAAATCGACGATGTTTAACTTACTGTCGTAAAATCTTATAAAAGCCTCAACTCTCGTTTATGACCAGTAAATCAATATTTTTTTTCATTAAATAAATAAAAATGTCTTGTTTTTATTGAATAATGTTTTGCTATTAATTATAATAAAATTCTCAAAATAACTATTTTATATGTATTTTTTGTATAGCATTAGTTAATAAATTACTTTCTACAATTTTTGGCTGACACTGGTATTGTACTATTTAACACATACGAATATTAATTAGCGTTGGGCTGGTTTGGGGCCTGATGACTGAGTTACTAGCGCTTCGTGCCACATGTTCCGAGTTCGAGTCTTGGCTATGGCATCGACATTTGTAGTCGGAATCCACTTTAAATCGTAGGTTCCTGCCTAATATAATTATAGAAAGTTGGGCCTAGGGCTGACAATCCTAACGCTGTAAAAAGAAACCCTCTCCTGTCTCGAAATCTGCCCACCATGGCTTGTAGTGCCAAGGAGCTTAGATTAGGTTTTAGATATTGATCACTTTTATTTTTAACCTTTAATTTGTTTTAAAATTGTTTTATGTATTTATGTATTTTATAAATACTTTGCTATTTTCCAATTGTGGTTTTAAGAAAGACGTATATTTTATCTTCAATACATTTCTCGGTTTTTAACTATTTATTTTTAAAAAGAATTGGAATTATTTATCACAGCTTTCTCAAAACCGGCCTTTATTCCATTAAAACACTTATTTATTTATTGAATGCACATCTTTTTAAATATAAAAGTTAAAATTATAATGTCCAACGTCATAGAAAAAAACACCGGTTATTTTAAATCCACATAAACCTAATAAAAAGTAAGAACACTTTTCATTGGTCGTGATAATCAAAACACAATATTCAAACTCCCCAATCTGCGAATGGTAAACTCGAAATCAAAAAACCGAAAAAAATATTCCTCCTTATCAAAACAGGTTCTTTTATATTCACCACATTCTTCTTCAACTCAATGGCAATTCTTTCTTTGAATAAGATTGACCCTCAACTCTCTTTCCATTAAGTGGGGTGAAGAAAGGTTGACCATCTCAAATCGCCATAATGACAGGTTTAATGCAAAAGAAAGGGACAAGAAAAAAAAAATAGGTCTCTTTGCAAGTCGGCCCTCTTTAAGAATATTTTTATAACCCGGTCGTTAATAGATAGAAAATGGTAATGTCAACCGGAACCATTGAAATGGTTTTTCTTACTTCAATGGTATTCATTGAAATTGGACTGGTTGAAATTGTGCAAATGATGATGTCAAGTGATGTCATTTGGCAATGGGCGGTCTTTTCACGCTAAAACCAGGTGTTTCACCACATGACGTTAAAATTGAGCCAATTAAAGTGCGTGTACAAAAGGCAATAGAAATTAAAGATGAATAAATGTCTAAAGCTGTTGGTTTGATAGATATATTCAAATTGAATTATTGTATATTTTTCATATATATAAGTTAGTTCATTTGAAAAAGAAAAGAATAGCTGAAAGATTGGATACTTTTTGTTGAGCATTGGTGGGTCTCGTGTTTTCTCTTATATATGCCATGAGCAGCGCATTAAGTGATGTCGCGGGAATAACATTGCCTTTAGAGTAGAGTTTTAGGGGTAACAGTTCCGTGTTCATGATTCATATGAGAGAAAACCCGAAAACTCCAACGAGAGAGACTGTGGATGTGTTTGTTGTTGTTGTTTTGTATCCCACTTGGCCGACAGCAACATTTAGACCAAGTCCATGAAGCTCTCGTGGAAAGAGGGAAGGTGAGACAGCTTCTGTTGTGATGGAACACCCGTGCTTAGAAGTCTGACTTGGCTCCGTATCGCTAAAAGAGGACAGTTCCTTCCGGGAGGTCTTGTAGGGGGAACTATCCCCGCATTTGTGTATCGTATGGAAAAAAACCCGCAAAAAATCCAACCAGGTAGTCAGATTATCAAGGCAAGATGCTAAACATCACAAACGCCATCGAGTGTCCACGTTTTTGAAATAGTATCTATAACAAAGCCGCCAGCGGTTTGAACCTCAGCCTTAATTCTCACCAGCAGCACGCGTTGCCACTGAACCACGAGTCGAGCACTGTGGATATTAGATGTTTTACACATATTGTCACCATCTAGTCTCCTCGATTCTGAAAGATTCTGTAACGTACACAACAAATTCAAATCAGAGTCACCAAAGCATGCTATCTGCTTACGTTACCGTATAGGACATTATTTCTGGAATGAGTTAATTTAAATTTTTTTAAGCTTCACGTTATAAACAGAAACAGATGATATAATAAATTGGAAAATTTTAATTTACTGTCATTAGTATGTTGGTAATAAGCACGTTAAATACAGCAGGGAGGTCTTTTCGTTGTTCGTGGAATATGGAGAATTTGTGCTCCAGGATGCCCACATTAAGGGTATTCGTTGAATATTATGATGAGAAACAGTGGGTGTAGCATAGCGGAACTACTACATCCTTGGTAATGATTAATCTATTACACATCCGTTGTTCAAGTGGTAAATGACACAAGTCAAAGTGTTCAGCATTCGAAAGCAACAAGTTAGTATACGTGTTAAAAATTATAAAAAAAAAGAATTCGAATAAGTAATATCTATTTACGTTGCTTTAATGTCCTAGACTTTTTGTATATAACTTGCATATAAACTTTTTACATAAAGGATCCCAAAAAGAAGAAGAAAAAAAAATCAAAGAAAAGTACGAAAAGGATAATATTTAAACAATACAACATGAAATACACATTCAAAAACTTTTTTGTATTTGTTGCTAAATTTTTTTCTTTTTTATTTGATTGATGAATAGTTTTTATTTAAACAATTTCTTCTAAGAACCATTTACTAAGATCAAATAATTTTCTTTTAAGTAGAAATATTTAATTCACTAATTCGGTAGGAAAAGCACATTTTTATGTTTATAAAAAAATATAAAGATAAAAATTTTTGGGGGGCATCTAGGCAATGTATGTTACGTTAAATTGGAACTATATACAGACTCAACGCATCCCGGATTCACCATGCTTTTCTTATGCCATTAAAGGAACAAATTCTCATCAATAATTATAAATCGATTTTAATTATAGTAATTTTGCTAATTTCTTCATACATATCTACAATATTCATCCAAATCGTGTGAAGATTCACGCAAACCTAATACATATTACATATTTTTATTATGTTAACAAAATTATGTATTTGCTAAATTAAAATGCAGATTTTAATGTTAGCAACTTACTTGTAGGTTAAAAATAATTGGTCTTTGTAGTGAATGTAAAAAAAGCTGTAATGGAAAAAGACAGATAAGGCACCAAAATGGTAAAAAATCTTCATAAAATTTTAAAATATAATTAAATTATATGCAATCGGCGTCAATCAAAATAAAATGCGTAAATAGTCAAAAAAATTAAATTACCGTATTATTATTACCGAGTTTTTATGCATGGCTATGAGATAAACTCAAGATTTACAACTCAGAAAACTATATAGTTATAGTTATATTATACACGTCAAACATTAATTTGCAATATTTTATCCAGTGAAATTTATTTGCAATCGTCTAGAGTTAATAACTTATTATACAATGCTTTTCCTTTTCTTAGTTTGTTTTTCTATAATTAGTAAAGTAATTTTTTAAAAATTTGTTTCGTTTTAAAATTATCTATATAATTTCACTTTGGATAATTTTTTTTTTCTTTCACTTTAAGCAATTCGATAGATATTACACAATTCTACCTATCTATAAATAGATTCAAGTTTAGACTCTATTTACTAAAGTCTAGGGCAATCTGAACTAGACTCTTCATTAGTAGTAAAAATAGTGGTCATCGATTTTTCTTTATGCAAAAACTCTAAGTGGTATTTTTGATGTTAAATGTAAATAAAAGAAATTTAATCATTAATGTACACACACACACACACACACACACACACACACACACACACACAAAACCCGAATAGTTTTAAAAAGGTATTGTAGAATATTTATTAAAAAAAAAACTTGAATTTTTTTTTTTTTTTTTTGGTTTGTATTTGGATTTAAAAAAAAATTGTATTCAATTAAAATGAAATATAAATTTGATTCGTAAATTACGTTTCCCTGCAATTAAAGTGTTTTAGCAGCAAAGCCACATGTACAGATTTATCATTTCGTAAATTTATTTTTCTCAGATAACTATCACCATTTGTGATGCTTGATTTTTTTAAATGTTACTGAATTTTTTTTAAATAGTTATTTTTATAATGAATTAAATAGATCATAATTTTGAATTAGCTCTAAAATCATTTTACAGAAAAGTAGTAAATCATAAATGTAAAAGAAAATGTATGCATTGCAAATTTTTAACCCCTCTTAACAATCAAATAGGTACTTAATTACTTTATTTATCTATCTACTTACTTTTGTTACAATTCTGGTTTTTTTTTTTTTTTTTTTTTTTTTTAATAGGAGTTACTTATTTGTTGAGTTGACTTTCATTTTGTTATTTGTTAAGGTAGTTGAAAAAATTCTGAAAAATGTAAACATTTTTTTTCTATTGCAAGTATCGATTTCTAAATAGAAAATAAAATTTATTTATTACTCTTAAGAACTTCTATAATTTCCTTAATACTAAACGTTAATGAAGAAGAACGACAAAGATAAATCAATAAATAAAATTTACAATTGAATCCTCATTTTTTTGTAAATTTAATTTTTCTGCAATTAAGGTGTAGCAGCACCAAAGCCACATGTACAGATATTATTCCGGTAATTTAACAGATAAGGTACTAGCAATAACACAAATTGATTATTATCTTTTTAAAAAGTATTGGGCTACAATCATGTAACAAGTTCAATAAAAATAAGCATGTAATTGTACAATATATGCACACAAGCAAAAGCAGAGATAGAGACAGACTAGCCATCCTGAATATCTTCTTTGGTAAAGCTTACTTAAAACTTTCCTACTCCAGTAAAATAAACAACAACCCTTGAGCAATCCAAGTTTGTAGTGTGTTGCTAAAGGGTACATTAGTTTGTCCTTGAATTACAAGTTAAAATATGACATGATCCCTATGCATACCAATTTCCTTGAAAAAGTTAAGATGAAGCTTATCTGATAATATTTTAACCGTCAAGCAACTCAAAAACTTTTATCATATATGATATTAAACAATTTAAATAATTTACAATTTATCATTAAGAGAAATCAGTTTATCAATTTTACAATAAATCAAATCATTTTTTTTACTACTTTATCACTTTTCCAAATAATTTTCCATCCAATTCACAATTTAGCTGACATCTACACCTTTATCTTCAATATCACCTTCTGTTCTCATACTCCACCAGCAATAACAAAAAAAAAAAAAAAAAAAAAAAAACAGCAGCAGCCAAAAAAAAGAGACCACCATTCCATTCCTGGCAACAACTCTTCTCTCTCTCTCACACACATACAAACATAAGAAGAAGAGCATCTTTTACACGAGAGAGAAAGAGAGATATGAAAAATGCGAGGCGGGCGAGAAAAATATCCGTTTCATCTCTTCGAGAAGAAGAAGAAAAAAGAAAAATCCAAGAAGATCTCTGGCGAAGAAGGGGTAAAAAATGACGCCGTATTGAGGTGGCCACTATCTCGGCATTAAATTTTTAAAATGAATACTATCTCTCCCGCGCCAACATCTCTTCTACCTGCCAGGGCACAATATTGCAGCAAGAGAGAGAAGGGATGATTGTTAGACGAACGATTGGCGGGGGAGTAACGTGGCGATTTATAACACTCTTGCTTGGGATGCAAAGGCGATAACAGAAATATGCCAATAAATATCGGCCTTGTGATTTGAAGTCTTGGTGGTGTTAAGAATGCCGTCCGTGATGTATAGGATGGGGCCTTAGGGCGGTCTTCCATTATGGCAGACGATCAGCTTCAATCCGAAACGTCTTGCCTTCCAGACCCCCCTTCTTGAATCGATAGGAGTAAGAAGGGTGGTGTTGTGTTTTTGTTCTCGTTTTGGTGGATCTTAAGGAGTGGGTGCTAGGTATCGAAGAAGGCAACGAAATCTAGGAAAATTTTTATATGAGTGTCTCATGAGATATCATGGCTATAAAACCAGTAGAATTCATTTTGCGGACCTAGTATGATGAACACATAATATTCTGCACAAAATAAGATCTTAGGTCTTTCTTAAAACTTGGATTTCAGCCCTTAATTGTAAGCTAATAATTCTCTTGAAAATATGGTTACGGCTTTAGTGTCTTTATTTTTAATATTAGTATATTTTTCATATAACTCATACTATACGAAAGTCCTTACAAGTGCCCAGCTCGAAGGCATACTGTACATCTGATCAGAGTTGAGGCAGCAATCACAACCAAAAAATATAAAAAAAACACCCTCTAAATAAAAAAATACCAAAAGAAACATTTCAAAACATAATCTATACCTATTAAAATTTGTAGAACGAAGTCAAGATTCCAAACAGAAGCATACAAATCTTGACTACTATTTTTATTTTCAAATTAATTATTATTAGTTAAATAAGTAATAACGTCTTATTTACAAAACTAAACAAATCACGTACAATGAACAAAATAAAAGAAGTCACTTTCTTTAAAAAACACATAAAATAATATAACAAATTCAGTGAACGCAAACCGACTTTCTTCAAATTAAAGATAAACAAGAACTGTTTTTCCTCAAAAATAAATATAAAACAAATTGAAATCCAAGAACGAAACAACACAAATATATATTTTTTTTCCAATGCAGCTGCCAAACACTTAGACAGCTTGGTCTTGGATGACTTAAGGCAAGCGCTGCACAGACGTTACTCACTTTGCATTAGCAGAGATAAATCAAAGTGTTAATGCATTACTCACTTTGCATTACTTTTTTTACCAGGGGGTGCATGCAACTTGAAGATAAGCCACGGACGCAGAGTAACAATGCCCCCGCAACGCTCAACGATCCTATTGGGACCGGGACCAACGGTTTAAACTACCTACAGAACCACTACACACATCCATGGAACCGCCGGGACTCGAACCCGAAACCTGTGGTACCGAGCGCCAGAGCGCTAGCCACTCGGCCATTTAGGCCCACAACACAAATATTAAAAGCAAAATAAATTCTAGGTTATAAATTGTCCAGAGTCAGCTCCAACCTCATCTTTAAAATATTAATGATGTTCCTTGTCTTAATATTAATAATAAATTGTTTGAGATTGAAATTTTTATAGTTCTTCGAGAATCTATATTTTCTAACTTCTTTCCAAATTTTGTAGTCATATACCGAATGTTCTTTAGTTTCTTCTTGTTCTTGACATTGGCAGATGCTGGATTTAATGAAAAATTTATATTGATATGTAGCTAATATACCATGGTTGTTTAGAATCTTATTTATATAAAAATTTCTATATACTCACTTTTCTATATATCATCCTTTTTTTTTTTTTTTTTTTTTGGTTAGGACAAAAAGTTCTGCGATTCCAGTAAATAAGTAAGTTTTGCCGCTATTCTATCCTGTAATTTATCCCATATGGGAAGTAAACAAATTGGTCTGTAATCAGAGGGATTGTCTGTTCCTTATTTTCCTTAGGGATGAGAACTAAAGCTATTTTCTATGTATAAGGAAATCTTCTCCTTTATAACAAGTTTATGAACCGTTTCTTATTACCATAATAAATTTCTTTTATAATTTCTCCTTGTAGTTTATCTATTCCAAGGAGACTTTATTCTAGATATAGTACTATCGAATTCTATTTCTTTGATTTCTTCAAATACATCAGAATATTGAGATGGGATATTAATTGTATCTTTAATTTTAAATGGAAAGTGGAATTTTAAGATCTCTTCAGTTGTTGATATTGAGATTTTGGTAAAAATATTATCACTTCTACTAATGAATTTAAGAATTTTATTCCCTATAATCTTAGTCGTTATGATATTGTAGTTTTTTCCCCAAAAAATATTTTTGGTAGTAATATTATTTATAAATATTTGCAACTTTTCTCTTTTCGGTTTGTAATATGTTTTTTTTTATATTATCATCATTTTTTGTCTGGAATATTCTTCTTAAAGTCCTAGTTCTGGATCTCAAAGTTCTAAATTATGTAGTCCACCAGTATGCATTTCTTTTGATAGTTTTGCCTTTTGATCTTTGCGTGTCGAAATTATTTTGAAAAATTCCTGCCTGAAGAATATGAATGTAATTATTCCGATCCAATTTGTTCAAGGTTTCAATTTCATCCTGTAGAAAATTGTTTAGGTCCAAAGAGAGCAAAAAGAATAAAATTCTTTAAAAAAATGTCGTAAGGAGTGAAAAATTTAGAATGCGTTTTTTGACAGGTGATAGACTCTGAACCGTTGTCACCTGTCAAAAACAAAAGAATCTCCAAAACACTTTCAAAATATATTCGGCTCCCAGCCTCAAACGATACGAAAAATCAGCTTCGCTTTTACCCTACGTTTAGCCATTGTAAGGCTGGCAAATAATTTCATTTAATTGTTACAGAAATTTCAGCAAATTTTAACATAAATGCTAAAGAAACGTATTTAATGACATCAAAAGAATCCTCGAAAATTTTTAGCAGCATTAGAAAAAGAAATCTTTACTTTCAAATACCGTTCTATAATTACACAAATACATAAAATTCAATTCACCGTGCACCAAAGTTTACTTTTATGAATATTTCTTAATAGTTTTTAAAAATGAGATTAAGGAAACCCATAAATTAAAACAAAATATGTTAGAAAAATTAAGTCTTATACACTAAAAGTTTTGAAGTCACAAATGTGGTGAAAATAAGTTAAAAAAAAAAGTGTGATTAAGTATATATGAACGCATATATATCAAGCATATATGAACGTATATCTATCAAGTATATATGCGTATGTATAAATATTCTTTTTTCGATATAGACATCATTTTTAATCCTTTTAACCAGGCATTAATTGTATAATTAATGTGATAACATGTAAATCAGGGCTAAAAGAAAATTAAAAAAAAATTTTTTTCTCCTTTTTCAAGGATTTGAAAAACCCTTTGAAGTATGAAGGAGTAATCTGTATAAAAATGAAATTTTGTAAAATGTGCAGTGCTAGAGTAAACTTTGATTTATTTTAACTTTGATTTTTTTTTTCTGTCGAATTGCCGATTATATTTTCTCTGCATTCAGTTTGTATTTTCTTTTATTTAATTTCGTTTTAATAAAATTAAAAAAATTTTTTTTATCATAATTATGAAATGATGTTACTATTATTAAAATGAAATACTTAAGAATACACAAATATAAAATTTAAACTTAGTAAAATTGCATTAAAGGTCAGAATTTCCTCAGTATTAAAAATTAACATTCACAGCAGATATTTTAACAACAAAACCTCATACTGGATTATACAAAAGATACAAAAGAATTTTAGCTCTTATAATGTAATTGTTTTATAAGCTCTTAATGATCGAGATGATTTTGTCCTGTACCGTATTATAAGAAAGTATTATTCAGAAAAAGTAGTATTTTGAATTGTAAACGATAAAGCTTTAAAGTAGTTCGATTTAAAGGTTCTTCATGTAAGATTTACAGAAATAATTTAGCTAGAATTCGCTCAATATATTCAGTAAACATAATAACCAGATGTCGTGTCGGATTGAAGAATCTCGTTCAAAAACGAATTCGCATTGATTTTTATAAATAAAGTAGATTTTTCCCTAAGAATCGTTAAAGGTTTTCTACAAAAGCACTGAAGCTTGCACTGAAAATAATTTAAATTTATTGATATCCTCAAAGTATAAACAGCGTCGTTTAAAGTTCACGAACACTGCACAAATAAGGTAACAATGAAGATAATTTTTTTTTGTTGCTGTTATAGTTTTGAGCCTATTCGTTGACTGTAGACGAGAATATTGAATTTCTAGTTCATTTCAATAAATACTATTTCAATAATTTATCAAACAAAAGTTATGATAATCATTATAGATTTCTGAGCTTGTTTCATTTTAGAAAGTAAAGATTTTTTTTAAAAAACAGACATGAATAGTTATTTTCTGTACTTTCTGTAACCTTTTCCTGCAATTGAATCGCTCCAAATGAATAGAATATATGTATTGATCATGTAAATGAATCGCTTATTGAAAATAGCTAGATTATGTACAATGATCAAAACGAAATATACCCCTAATCAGTTTACTATTCAGAAAGATTATTCCACTTAACTAAAACTTTTAGCTAGCATAATAACGAATAGTATTGATTCGTGAAAATATTTCATTACATACAATATTGATAGTCGATTAAAGACTATTTTTTTAAATTATAATATTGGAAAAAAAATTTTAAATTGTTTTTGCTGTAATTTTTTTAAAATGGTAAATATGTGAACATACACAAAAGTTACATTCCCGTTAAATTAATTGAGTAATATTTACAAAGAAATGGAAATTAAAGCGCAGTTCACTCGTAGTTATTATTACAGTTCACTCCAAGGTCGGAGATTTTCAGAGTTCACGAGTCTACGACGAATCTTATGTGCCTGGTCTGCAGCAGACCTTAATTATCAGACGGCGTGATACACGAAACCACATAGCCTGTACAGTTATTTTCTAATAAGATAAAAACAACACTTCTGGTCGACTCGTCGTAGAATTCACTTCTAATCCTTCTCCATAAATATTCCTTTAAGAAAAACCGTCTAGACGGGGGAAAGGGTCAACTTCCTTCACTTCTCATTGGAGTGGACACTTTCTCATCGCATGGTCTATAACTAATCCCGATGCAACTCATGACGTAGTCCATATTCCGTCTGTAATTGTTTCGTACTGTGAAGGTCGAAAAGGCGATCGCTAATATCATGACATCTTATTATCCATGACACTGCTTATTTGCTGTCCTATTTGAGTGACAGGTTGTTCTCATAAGTACAAAACACTATGTGGATGTAATATAACTATCTTCGATACTGCTTATCTGCAGTCAGATTTGTGTGATAGGTTTTTATTATGAACTTGTTAAAGAATATAAATTCTTTTCACCTGGGAACAGAAATACTATATCTCTTCCCGGGGAAAAAATGCTGCATTGCGCATTAAACGTGGATACGAAAATCCGTTGAAGAGTGTTATGAGAGCTCAACTTGCGTTCTTATGAGAGCACAACGAGACGTTATGAGAACATTACTTAAAAGTTCCAGTGTTTAACACAATAAATATAAGATAATTTTTCTAGTGAAAAATTTTAAATATAAGTTAAAAAAATGTTTTAAAAAAAATCTCGGCCCATATAAATTAATAGCTGTTATTGAAAGAGGAATTTATATTTTCTCTTTATATGAATTGATCAATAGGCAGTTTACGATAGCGGTTAATTTTTATTAAAAAAATATTATTTCTAATCTATTAAACTCGTTTAGAATATTCTTTTATGTGTTATTAGTCTTCCGTTAAAACAAAATATACTTTACATAATACATCGTAGGTCAATTGTATCTGATAAAAGCACTATCTGTTCTGACTAACTGTAGTTTCTCCATCTGCGATAATTCAAAATACAATGGCGGATAACGATTGAAAAGCGTTATGGTATGAAACCCTAAAAATCGTTGTAAATCCTTGAGAGCTCGTTATCTATCAGTTGCGCACCTGTTGGTCTACCCCTCCACTGCAACCGATTCGTCCCTTCGCAGACGAATTGCCGGGCGTTACCTGGCCGATCGAATTTCATTAGGGGATGGTGGAAAATCGTTACACATTTCGTCAAATCGGCCGAAACCCAATCCATCGGCTGGTGGATCTTTCAACATTCATCGTTTTCCGACTACGATTCTGTCTGATTCCGAATGGTGGAGAAGGTAAAAGGCAAGGGGTGGGGGTTGGGGGTGCTTAATAAACGACTGAATCTGGCAACGAATCGTAAAGGGGGGTGCACCGTTACACGTGCAGATCGCATCGAATTTCCGAAGCAATATTTTGCTATGGAATGCGATGCGACTGCTGTACCTCTTCTATTCCACCAAGCAGAAGCTGGCTGTAATCAACATCTGATCGATTAATCGATTCGGATATTGATCGATGCATTTCCCTTGGCTGCCATAAACAACGCTTATGGCGCAGCTACTATCGACAATCGATATCTATCGATATTTATCGATCAGGCACAGAGTCCGCCAGTGTACGACTCATTCGGAAAAAAAGGCTATCGATTGTCAATACTTGGAAATCGCAAGGGATTTTTTTTTTTTACCATCAGAAACAAGAGTGGCCTTAACAAAATGCACGATATAGGTGGATTGTTCGTTGCTTATTGGAAGTTGAGGGGATGGTTTTGCTGCAGATAATACATCCTTTGTTTCTTTGTTGTTTAGTTTTTTCTTCCCCATATAATAGAAAGGATGGTGGAAAGTAATATATAAATAAAATAATGCAACAATACACGCTGAGATGTATCGTGTGATATTTATGGATTTTATTAAACAATGAACGGAATTATAAATGATTTTTCTTTCCTCTATAGCAACTAATTGAAAATGAATGTTTGGCTCCAATCGAAGAAATCGATAACACGTGAATGTGAAACATTTTCTTCAAACTTTCTTTAGGCTTTATGTCTTTTATAACTTTATAAAAAATATCTCTTTAAAATAATATTATTTTTGTTGAGCCGATCCCTGCTAATTGAAAATGAATTTTTGGCTCCAATCGACGAAATCGATAACACATGAAAGTGTAACATTTTTTTATCAATGCTTTATCAAACACACAAAACTTTATGACTTCATAACTTTATAAAAATCTCTCTTCAAAATAATATTCTTTTTGGTGAGCTGATCCCTACACTGGAAAATTTTTCTTGAGTTACTAGGGTTAAGTTAAGAAATTTGCAAATATTTCATTAAAAGAAATGAGAAAAAACTTCTGAAGTATAAAAAAAAAGAATTTTTAAATATGCTACAAAAATGCATTTTCGGAACAAATCTATGCTATCGATTAGTAATATACAAAATATACGCCCAACTAATTCAAAATTTTTATTACTTTAAATCATAAAAATTAAATATTTATACAATCGAGATAAAAAATGAAGTACTACAAATCAATTATTAATCAGAAAAAAATATTTGTATTAATCAGGGCCTTTATTCTTAACTGCTGGTAAAAGAAAACGAAACTGGTTTTTTTTAATAAATAAATGAGATTTTCATTTTATTATGAATATATTGAAGAGTTTACAATTAACTACTATACTGTAATCAATTCTGATCTGATCGTAATAGCCCAGCCCTTTTGTTTTTTTTAATGAACACTAGGAATAACATTTATACGTACTCAAAACACAGTGTAACTGACAACACTCACACATACCGACTATTATCTATATATTTGTTTTTATCCAACTGTTTTTTTTTTAAATTTTTTTTCAGTAAACTATTCGTCTTAATTTTACAAAAACCACAACCTTGACATTCACTGCTATCTATAATGGGGGTCATATTTTACAAATTTCGACATCCAAAATCCGTGCGTGAATAAAAAAATTCCTACAATTAAGAAGAAATAAAATGCTGCAATTACAGTAGGTCCTCATATCGAATTTAGTAGCGAACCCCATAATGTTTTCTAGATTTACAAAATATTAAAAAATAGTCTTTTAGGAATTGGAATAATAAAGAAAGGAAATAAGATTCCTTTTAATATAAACAAAAGAACGAAAACATCGAAATATTTTTAAAAGCTTCTAAATAAATTTTGAAGTTGTATAAAATCATTATACACATAAAATTGGGCTGAAAAATATGTAGAACCGGTGAATAATTTACGTTTAACTCGCAGTCTTTTACAAGAGTTTATACTCGCATCAAATTCCATGACACCCTTGTCGTCATTTGTGTCCGCCCCCTAATAACACTCCCCAGCAAACGCCCACCTGTTACTACTTCTCTTCGATTTAGCGCCAAACTTTTTCGCACACAGCCCTCCCCTCAGAGGACCCGGCGACACAATCTCTCCCTCCTTCCTTCTTCAACAGGTAGATCTTCTCCTCCCGCCAAACCAATCTCATCTGCAGCCACAATTCAACGAAAGAGGCCAATACAATTCCCCGAAAGTGAGTGAAGCCATACATACACAACAGCAAGCAGCAGCAGCAACAACAACAACAACAGCAGCAACATCAATAGCACGGCAGCGATTGCTATCTGGTCTGTCAGAAAGGGGGAAAACACTTAACTCTCTTGGAGTAGTTTATTTTTGGTCAGGAGATGGTGTGATCCTGGTGGTACTAGGTTGTTCTTTTTTTCTTTTTTCTCTGGAGTCTTTGTCTTTGGGAGATATATGGCGGACTGGTAGGACATAAACCCTTAGTTACTGTCAGTGGACCTTGAATAACGGCGCTCGACGACTGTGAGGTTCATAAATTCCCTGCGAAGATTCGTGGAAAGGTTCCGGGTAAAAGAGTGTGTTCCGATGGACTGTTTGACAAATGACTGCGGTAAGTGAATGGGTCTGTTGTGTTTTCGGGGTTAAGCGAAAAACCACGCGGGTCAAGGAATTTAAAATTTAGAATTTGAATTCTTTTATTTTTTTGAGGTTCAGCATTAGAGAAGGTTGCAGTAATTCTTTTTGTGAAATGTCATGAGGTATCTCTCTGAAAGAAGCTTGCGTCATGTTGAAAGAATTTGTATTCAAATTGAAAATTAATAGCATGAGACTACTTTATATCTTTGTAAAAGAATTTGAAGTAAGTTAATAATTTTCATCCTTAAAGAAAACGTGATTTGATAAAATATGTTTTATATTATGCCTGAACTGCTTTTTAATGATTAAAGTAATGAAATGGAAAATATATTAGAAAATTGTGATTTTTTTACGATAATAATTGAGAAATAATAAAGTAGAAAAAATATGTAATAAAAATCTCAAAAAATTAATTTGTGAAGGGTTTATGAAATATTTTCATTTATTTTTTTGAAAAAAAGAATTATAAATATTTTTTGTAGAGACTTTAATATTTACTTTGCCTTTACATAAATCTATTGAGCAATGTTTTTAAAATTCATCTTTTCAAATAAATTTTTTAAAAATAAATTCTTAACCAAAACTATTTTTGAAATTTTTTGTATTGAATCTTAGTGTAGTAAATAATGATAATTTTGCTACAAGTCTGGTATATTTATGACAAATAAACATAATTGTTAAATATTGGTTATTTCCCAGGAAAATGTTAAATTAATGTTAATGGTAAAATTAATGGTAAATTAAAATTTTAAATTAACTATAAAAAGTGTTGAGGTTCTAAATACTATATTTTATTATTATAAAAAAAAATTGAATTTGAAAAATGAAATGAAAATTAAAAAAATTTTAAAAACTGAAGACAAATCAAAGAACTATGCTCGATTTTTAAGAGAACCTTTAATTTCTGAACAAAAGAGAGAGAAAAAAATGAGAAAGTTAAATGATTCATCCAATAAAGCGAATTTGCAAGTCCAATGTAATGACTCCCCCCTACAAATCACATTATGGCAGACTTTACAAGAATATGAAATTTACTTTAAATAAGATAAATGCCAAGCCTACGTCATCACATCACATTACTCTACTCTAACTTCACTTTGATCAAAAAATATTAATTATTATTATTATAAAAAAATAAATCCGGAAGGAAAGAAATAAAAATGTTCATAATTATTCCTCATTTGCGGGGAAAAGTTCAGAAGTTCTCATGAAATAAGAAGGGTGGCCCGGAAGGAGACCAAATGAAATAATAATGATGAAAAGAAACAAAGAGGGAAAAAATGAAAAAAAATAAAGAAAAAATTAGAAAAAGAAAAGAAAAAATAGCTTGCCAAAAGGGCTCGGGGCCTGTAAAAACCATTTTCTGTTCTTTTGAATATTGATGAACATTTTTACCACTTGTTCTTTAGTTAAAAACTTTTTTTTTCTTTTTTTACCTCCCATACTTTACCCTTCTTCTCTCTACACCAAACAACAATTCCTTGTTAATAGCATTATCCCACCGATGAAGATGAAGAAAAAGAAAAAAAAAGAAAAAAGAAAAAAAATCGTAAGAGGTTAAAAAGGAAAAGACTAAAAAAAAATGAACTGAATTATTACAGCTCAAAGCCAGTGCCATTCGAACTTCAAAAGTAAATTCTCTCTCTCCACTAGCAAAAACGTCCGTTGCTATATCGTTATTGGCCAATACTACAGCCAGCAGGATGTAAGAAAAAAAAATATATATAAAAGCACCAAAAAGGGATGAAGAAAAAAAAATTATTTTTTCTTCTTCTTACCCTTATAGGAAGTAACGCAAAAAGCGGCAGTACTTGGTCTAGAAATATTAGATTATCAGAATTAACGGCCTTTTATTGCTACGTTAATGAAGTCAAAGAAGATGGGTCCTTACAGTGCAGTGTTTTAATTATCGAGTTCTAGTGGTTTTATAAGTTGGGGAGGGTAAGGTGGGGGTTGGTCTGAGTGAGGGGAAATACCTTTTTGGTAGAATCGATGAAGCTTTTCGCCGACAAAGGAAATAAGGGGGCAAAAAAGTGCTTCTCTACCATTGCTAATTGCCAATTAGATCTCTAAAAATTTTTCTCTCTCAGAGAGTTACATTATTATTTTTTTTTCTTTGCTTATTATTATTATTACTTCCATCTTCAAATCGCTCGGGTGGGGTTAAAGTTTAAAGACAGGGGTGGGCGGTGGGGGTGTTTTATTGTGAGTAGCTTGAAATGAATCTAGAGTATCCACCCTTTTTTTTGTGTGTGTGTATGTGTGTGTGCGCGTTTTGTTTAAGTGGGGTAATCTCTGTGAAAAACGCACAGATCTTCTTTCTAAAAGGTATTCGTTTATGAGTGATGGTTAAATGTCGAAGATAGTTTTTTTTTTTAATTTTTTTTAATGATGGGGTAGTAGAATCTTTCATGTCCCCAACACTTGAAGCTACTTTTTCTTTTAGTTTTGGGGGAGATAACAAAAAAAAATTTTTTTACTGGTGCTCAGATATTTTTTTTATGAGTTATCAAGTGTTATAAACAGAAGCCAAAAACTATTGAAGTAATTCATTGAAAATGAATAGTTTTGATAAGATACCGGGTAATTCGATATTTAAGTTTGTTCTTTTTGTTTTTGAAAATGTTCAAAGATTTTGTAATTATGCCCCAGGAAAAAAAACATTGCATTCCGTTCATTTGAAAAATTAATACGAGTATATGATTAAAATAAATATTTTGTGTTGGTTAAAAATTAATTAGCTATCATTAACCAAAATTTGTGAAAAAAAACATATACAAAAGCTTTAAAAATAAATTGATAAAGAGATTTAAAAAAGGTGTAAAAAGGTATTCGCTTATGAGTGATGGTTAAATGTCAAAGATTTAAAAAAAAATTTTTTTTTTTTTTAATGATGGGGTAGGATCTTTCATGTCCTCACACTTGAAGCTACTTTTTCTTTTAGTTTTGGGGTTGATGAAAAAAAATATCTGAGCACTGGTAATTTTTTTTTGTTACGATTTATCAAGTGTTATAAACAGAAGTAAAAAACCATTGAAATAATTCATTGAAAATGAATAGTTTTGATAAGATATCCTGTAATTCGACACTTAAGTTTGAACATTTTCAAAAACAAAAAAAGAACAAAGATTTAGTAATTATGTCTCAAGAATAAAAAACGTTGCATTCGGTTCTATTGAAAAATTAATATATGATTAAAATAGTTATTTCGTGTAGGTTAAAAATTAATTAACTATTATTAATCAAAATTTGATTTAAAAAATATATACAAAAGTTTTAAAAATAAATTGATAAAGAGATTAAAAAAAGGTGTAAAAAGGTATCTAAAAGGTATTCGTTTACGAGTGATGTTTAAATGTCGAAAACAGTTTAAGAAAAAAAAATTTTTTAAACTGTTTCCATCTACTTCATCATTAAAAAAATTTTTTTTAATGATGGAGTAGAATCTTTCATGTTCCCATCATTTGAAGCTATTTTTTCTTTTAGTTTTAGGGTTGATATAAAAAAAAATATCTTCTTTTTAAACATCATGTATGGGAGATTTATATTACGAATTACAAAAATTTTTGAACTTTGTCAATTGTATAACGTACATGAAGAATCAAACGTGTAAATATGTAATTGTATGTATTCTTCCTAAAGGAATTTCTGAACACATTTTATGTAATAATATATACAAATAAGTAAGCATAATAAGTTCAACTTAAATATATTCGACAATATTGCAACCAAAATGAAAAAAAAAAAAAAAAAAAAAAAAAAAAAAAAAAAAAAAAAATACGTATTGAAACATACTTCCATAAAATCAACTAGAATTTTTTTCCTAATTTTTTCAAACTGATATCATAAAAAAATGACAGGTGAAAATTAGTTTAAATATTACCAAAATATTGGAAACATTTTTTTTCTTGAAAAATATAGTATTTTAGAAATCTACATTAAAAAATTCTTCACTTTTCTCTTCATGGTAACGGAAAAAAAATAGTGAAAATCCGAAAAGTTCTAAAATAAAGAGAAAACGAAAACGAATAGAAAATGCGTAAAATTTGATGAGTCGAACAAATATGCTTAAATAACTCTACTTACTATAAATTAAACTGATATTTGGGAAAATTACAGTTAACGAAATTCCGATACAACCGCTGAACAAGCAGTATCGGCAATTCCTCGGTTTCCGTGCTCAGTTTCTTTCAATTTAATAAACTGCAATCCTCAGTCATCGTGCAAAATAACGTTAACTGTAACTGTGTCAGAGTGACGTTTTGTTGGGGAATGATTGAACGCGAACCTTCTTTTGAGCGTTTTTTCCTTCTTTTTCGCATTGGCTTTCTTTTTATTTTATTTTCTTTTATATATGTGTGTTCCGCTATTTAATCTTTTTTAAGTCATTTTCCATTTATCGTTTTTCGTTCTTTTTCTTCTTCTGCGAAAAAGAAAAAAATTGAAAAACAGTTTCGATTCACATTTTTTTTCCCTTTGTAATCTGTTCCAATCGCGAATATTTTTTTTTCATTGTATTCGATTTATTTCTTATTCTTATAACTGTCATCATTCTGATAGCTTCGAACATAATATATCTCAGCTACTTATTCCTGCACACCCTGTTCTACACCTCTTCACTTCTTTCTGCCCCCACCACCCCCATGTATTCCTTTTAGTAATGCTCAGTGATGCGTGGGAGGACCGTCACTAATGTATTGTTCAAGAAGACACACACAGACACAGAAAAAAAAAAAAAAAAAAAAAAAAAAAAAAAAAAACACCCATCAAATATATATATATATATATATAGGCTGTACATAAAATGTATAGATAGATATATTCGTAACATTTTTAACCCTTGAAATGCAAGAAATGTTATCTTGTTGACAAATAGCGAGAAATTGGGGGTGGACTTTTTGTTTTTTCCTATGTCAGTACTTAGAAGTTTTGGATGTTCGGCAAGCTCCAGTGACGATTGCTCGCTTACGAGAACGAGGTCTTTGATTTGATCTAAACAAACATTTTTGGAACACTCTTGAAAAATCCTTTTCCATTTCTTTAGATCGGATCAATTTTTTGCCCTTTTGACTTACAAAAAGAAAAAAAAGAGATTACAAAGTGAGAGATCGTTTTGATATTTATTTTATGGAGTGTGTTAAAAATCAATTTTGCCTCGTTTGTTTTGTAAGAAATAGGTTTTATTGAGGGAGAAGTATTTAATGCTCAATATTTGAGTGATGTTTTTCTTTGTTGTCGTGCATCTGTTAAATATTCATTATATATGATTTCTCAACTTGTTAAGCACAACAATGAATAAATCAAATAAAAAAATAACAAGTAAAGCAAAATATTTTTTAATATGTTTTTCCTAACTTATTCAAACTAATATCATAAACAGATGAAAATTAGTACAAAAATTACTAAAATATTGGAAACTTTTTTTCCAAAATACAATGTTTTAGAAATCTACGTTACAAAACTGTTCACTCTCACAAAAAGTTTTTAAAAAAACCTTAAATTTTCTCTTCATGGTAACGGAAAAAAAGTTGTGAAAAATCCGAAAAACTTTTAAATAAAGAGAAAACGAAAACGAGTAGAAAATACGTAAAATTTGATCAGTAGAACCAATATGCTTAAATAACTCCACTATAAATTAAACTGATATTTGGAGAATTACAGTTAACGAAATTCCGATACGACCGCTGAACAAGCAGTATCGACAATTTCTCGGTTTCCGTGCTCAGTTTCTTTCAATTTAATAAACTGCAATCCTCAGTCATCGTGCAAAATAACGTTAACTGTAACTGTGTCAGAGTGACGTTTTGTTGGGGAATGATTGAACGCGAACCTTCTTTTGAGCGTTTTCCCTTCTCTTTCGCATTGGCTTTCTTTTTTTATATATATATATATATATATATTCCGCTATTTAATCTTTTTTAAGTCATTTTCCATTTATCGTTTTTCGTTCTTTTTCTTCTGCGAAAAAGAAAAAAATTGAAAACGGTTTCGATTCACATTTTTTTTCCCTTTGTAATCTGTTCCAATCGCGAATATTTTTTTTCGTTGTATTCGATTTATTTCTTGTTCTTATAACTGTCATCATTCTGATAGCTTCGAACATAATGTATCTCAGCAACTTATTCCTGCACACCCTGTTCTGCACCTCTTCCTCCTTTCCACCCCCACCCCACCCCCTGTATTCCTTTTAGCAATGCTCAGTGATGCGTGGGAGGACCGTCACTAATGTATTGTTCAAGAAGACACACAGAGACACAGAAAAAAAAACGAAAAAAAAACCCCCATCAAATATATATATATATGGGCTGTACATAAAATGTATAGATAGATATATCAGTTACATTTTTAACCCTTGAAATGAAAGAAACGTTATCTTGTTGACAAATAGCGAGAAATTGGGGGGTGGGGGTGTACTTTATGTTTTCTCTGTCAGTACTTAGAAGCTTTGGATGTTCTGCAAGCTTCAGTGACGATTGTTCGCTTACGAGGACGAGGTCTTTGATTTGATCTAAACAAACATTTTTGGAACACTCTTGAAAAATCCTTTTCCATTTCTTTAGATCGGATCAATTTTTTGCCCTTTTGACTTACAAAAAGAAAAAAAAGAGATTACAAAGTGAGAGATCGTTTTGATATTTATTTTATGGAGTGTGTTAAAAATAAATTTTGCCTCGTTTGTTTGTTTTGTAAGAAATATGGTTTATTGAGAGAAAAGTATTTAATGCTCAATATTTAAGTGATTTTTTTTTCTTTCTTGTCGTGCATCTGTTAAATAGTCGTTATATATGATTTCTTAAATTATTATTTATTATTTGATTTATTCACTGTTGTGTTTAACAGGTAAGGAAAAACGTATTAAAAATATTTTACTTAACTTATTCAAACTAATATCATAAACAGATGAAAATTAGTACAAAAATTACTAAAATATTGGAAACATTTCTTTCAAAATACAATATTTCTGAAATCTACGTTACAAAACTGTTCATTATGACAAAAATGTTTTTAAAAAAACTTCACTTTTCTCTTCATCGTAACGGAAAAACAGTTGCGAAAATCCGAAAAGTTCTAAAATAAAGAGAAAACGAAAACGAGTAGAAAATACGTAAAATTTGATCAGTAGAACCAATATGCTTAAATAACTCCACTATAAATTAAACTGATATTTGGAGAATTACAGTTAACGAATTAGACTTTTTCGTATTTTCGCAACTGTTTTTCCGTTACCATGAAGATAAAAGTGAAGGTTTATTTAAAACATTTTTTTGTGAGTGTGAACAGTTTTGCAACATAGCTTTCTAAAATATTGTATTTTGGAAGAAATGTTTCCAATATTTTAGTGATTTATATACTAATTTTCATCTGTTTAAGATATTAGTTTGAATAAGTTAGGAAAAACGTATTAAAAAATATTTTCCTGTACTTGTTAAACACAACAGTGAATAAAACAAATAATAAATAATAATTTAATAAATCATATATAACGAAAATTTAACAGATACACAACAAGAAAAAAAATTCACTCAAATATTGAGCATTAAATACTTCTCCCTCAATAAACCATATTTCTTATCAAACAAACGAACAAACTAAATTTTATTTTTAACACACTCCATAAAATAAATATCAAAACGATCTCTCACTTTGTAATCTCTTTTTTTTCTTTTTGTAAGTCAAAAGGGCAAAAAATTGATCCGATCTAAAGAAATGGAAAAGGATTTTTCAAGAGTGTTCCAAAAATGTTTGTTTAGATCAAATCAAAGACCTCGTTCTCGTAAGCGAGCAATCGTCACTGGAGCTTGCCGAACATCCAAAACTTCTAAGTACTGACATAGGAAAAAAACAAAAAGTCCACCCCCAATTTCTCGCTATTTGTCAACAAGATAACATTTCTTGCATTTCAAGGGTTAAAAATGTAACTGATATATCTATCTATACATTTTATGTGCAGCCTGTATATATATATATTTGATGGGGGTTTTTTTTTCGTTTTTTTTTCTGTGTCTGTGTGTGTCTTCTTGAACAATGCATTAGTGACGGTCCTCCCACGCGTCACTGAGCATTACTAAAAGGAATACAGGGGGTGGGTTGGTGGGGTTGGATAGGAGGAAGAGGTGCAGAACAGGGTGTGCAGGAATAAGTAGCTGAGATACATTATGTTCGAAGCTATCAGAATGATGACAGTTATAAGAACAAGAAATAAATCGAATGCAACGAAAAAAAACATTCGCGATTGGAACAGATTACAAAAAGGGGGAAAAAAAGAATACAAAATGTGAATCGAAACCGTTTTCAACTTTTTTTCTTTTTTCTCAATAGAAAAAGAACGAAAAACGATCAATGGAAAATGACTTAAAAAAGATTAAATAGCGGATATATATATATATATATAAAAGAGAAAAGAAAATAAAAGAAAAGAGCCATTGGGAAAAACGCGTAAAAGAAGGTTCGCGTTCAATCATTCCCAACAAAACGTCACTCTGACACAGTTACAGTTAACGTTATTTTGCACGATGACTGAGGATCGCAGTTTATTAAATTGAATGAAACTAAGCACGGAAACCGAGGAATTGCCGATACTGCTTGTTCAGCAGTTGTATCGGAATTTCGTTAACTGTAATTCTCCAAATATCAGTTTAATTTATAGTGGAGTTATTTAAGCATATTGGTTCGACTGATCAAATTTTACGTAGCATTTCCTACTCGTTTCCGTTTTCTCTTTATTTTAGAACTTTTCGGATTTTCACAACTGTTTTTCCGTTACCATGAAGAGAAAAGTGAAGGTTTCTTTTGTGTGTGAACAGTTATGTAAATTTCTGAAATACTATATATTAGACGAAATGTTTCCAATATTTTGGTAATTTTTGAATTAATTTTCACATAGTATTGTATATGTTGTTAGTTTGAATAAGTTAGGAAAAATAATTCTTGTTGATTTTATGGAAATATCGCTCTGTGCCACAGGTTCTCAGGTTTGAGTCCCGGCTGTGGCAACGGTAATTGTAATGGTTTGAAATTCACTTTAAACCATAGTTATCGGTCTAATATGGTTAATAAAAGAAAACATCTCTCGTCTCTAAATCTGCCATTAGACAGAAGGCCTTGGCCACCATGGGGCTGTTGCGCCAATGATAATGATGATTTATGGAAACATATTACAATACTTTTTTTTAATTTTTTTCTCAATATTTTCAAATATATTTGTGTTGAACTCATTATATCAAATGTGTTTAGAATTTCACTATAGGAAGAATATATATTTACACGTTTGATTCTTCATATACATTATAATTCTTCATATAAATCAATACATGATTTTTAAAAGGAAATATATAAAAAAAACTGAAGAAAAAATAATGACTATTTCTCTTATTATGCCGCTTGAAAATTATATTTCATACAAAAAGATTTAGAAAAAAACTTAAGTTAATTAATTTATTTACCGAAGTAATAATTCGAATGCTAAAAATATTGATTAGAATTCATTATATAAGGATTTTATACGATGTAGTATTTGAAGCAACCCAGGCTACTAGGCAACTAAATTTGATATACAGATTTTAAATACTTAACTTAGGTATAAAACATTTAGAAAAATATGAAAATGAAATTGCGGAAGTTTTAATGGTTTATAATATATAATTATTTAAAAATCTTTATTTATGATGTTAGCGAAACTTAAGTTAAGACTTAAAAAATATTAAAACAAACTCTGACTGCTTTTTTTCATATTTTATTAAAAAAAATAATAAATTAAAAAAAATAGAAATATTAAATGTAGAAAAGGGAATTATTATTTGGAATCAAACATATATTTTTATGTTTATTTAATAAGCTACTTTCTTATATAATAATACGCAATACAACTAATTTAAAAGAAAACGAAAGATTGTTAAGAAATAGTGTGTAGAATCTATAATACATTTCCTGCAATATTTATGAACGATTAATTTTTCTGTTATTGTTCAGAAAGGCACTGTCTAAATAATTATATACCAGCTTTCATCAAGCTTGTAAATTTTTTCTTAATTTTCTTATATTGATTAATATGTTTATAGTTATTTATTTATTCAAAAATAATTTCCCTATTCCTGTTTTTTTAAGCGAATCTTCGTTAAAAATAGACTATGAAATAAAAAAATGTAATCAATTGTTTATTTTTCCTAATGCAGCTGGCAAACACTAGACAGTTATCTTTATGCCATAAGAAAGGGCTGTCCCCACGTTACTCATTTAGCACTACCCAGGGTGGCACGTGTAGCTTGAAGATATACTATGGACGTGAGTAACAATAGTTCCTCAAAGCTCTGCAGTTATATTAGACCGGGACTCACGATTTAAAGTTGATTCTGAACCACTACGAACATACATGGCCCCACCGGGAATCGAACCTGAAACCTGTGGGACCGAGCGCCAGAGCGCTAGCCACTCGGCCATTAGGCCCTTATTTAATTAATTGTAAGAAAAAATATTACATATTCATAAAAATAGTAAACATTTCGTGATAAGTGATGTGGAAAAAAAAGTATTATACGTTAAAATTTTGCATAAATGCCAATCTTATGTCAGTAGGTCACTATGATCATTATCAAAAGAAAGAGAACATTTTTTTTTTTTTAACTCTAAGTTCCAAAGTTTGTGTGGAAGTTTCGTTCTTGGAGCACTTGTTCCAAACCTTTTGGCCTCATAGCTGTTGCCACACAGCCATTCACTAATAGCGTTCTCGAGTGGCGGATTCCTCTCACGTGCCACGACAGCCGCATTAACGCTCCAGAACTTGTTTAAAATGCACAAATAGCAAAAGCGAACTGCTGGCCTCTTTTAATTCGTTTTCGCAGGAGAACCGCTTTTAAATACATAATGAATACTTAATTTAGCCCGGATTGTTTCTCGCCTAATAAATTCGTTTGACTCCCGCTCTCACAATACATTTATATTTGTGTCAATGACGTGCTTCGCATTTTTCCCCTTTTCCCGCCCAAGAATATTTTTGCCACTAATTCCTCGAGTTCCATCCGACCGATAAATCAACTTTTGCTCCCATTTAAAACGTAATGAGTTAATATTCGCGCTTTCACTTGCTCCCGAAGAGAAAATGAACGAAATCGCTTTAAGAAAAGAGAGTTTCCAGTTTCTAAGTGGTAACCGTTTTGGAGAGGGTTTCGAATATTTTCGATATGTCAATGAATCGAGTCACTCTTTCGTTACTTGTTTTGCGAACTGAACGGTTCAATGCAAAGAGAAATGAGGTGTTTAAATTAATTGCTATTTAATTACAGATATTTCACAGCAGAAAACGATACCGTTTCTTTAAAAATGAAAATAGTTTCCTATTATTATTTAAATTGAAGCTTTAAATTTAATCCTTTTAAAGTTGCCAATGTCTTCCGATTTATGCCAGTATATGAGGAAAAGGGCTATCTGTATTTTACATGAAGTAAAATAAAAAAATTATTTTACATTTTAATTATTCTTATGAAGTTATAAGAATTTGCTTACAAATTATTTTAAGTATTTATTCATCTTAAGTATTCTTATAAAGTAAAATAATTTGTAAACAAATTCTTAATCTTCTTATATTCTTACAAAATAATTTGTAATTTTAATTTAATAATAATTTGAATAAATAATAATAAAATAAGCAAAGTATAAGTAAATAATTTGTAATTCGTAAAAAAATTTTTTCTAAACGAGAAGTACAAATAATACATTTACATCCAAAATATTAAAATGTTATATTTATAAAAGTTAAAATAAATCGTAAATTATTAGATTCTACATATTAAAAAAAAATTAATGACAAATGTTTTATTATCACTAAATTACTTTTTTTTCATAAAATTACTTATTTTTTTTTTAATTTTATTGCATAATTCAATTTTAAATATCTTATTGATAAAAACCAAAATAAGTCAATAACGAAAAATGGATGCATTAATAATTTGTTATCACCATTTATAAAACAATAAAAAATATTAGATAGAAATTAGTTCAAAAATAAAGGAAAATTATTGGATTCTACATATTAATTGCATAGTAATTAACACGTTTTATTTTCAATAACACTTGTTATGTTGTTGTGTTATTTTAACACTTGTTATTTTCAGTGACAAGTGTTTTATTATCACATTTTCAATGACAAGTGTTTTATTATCACATTTTAAAATTGCGTTTTTCATAAAATTACTATTTTCTGTAATTTTATTACATAATTCAATTTTAAATATTTTATAGATAAAAATACAAATCAATAACGAAAATTTGATGCATTAATAAATTGTCGATTTTTATTAACCTAATATAACCACTTAAAAAACAAACAATCAAAAACAATCAATTAAACCGAAAAATGGATGCAATAATAACTCGTTGATTTTTATTAACCCAATATAATCATTTATAAAACAAACAAAAATTTTAATTAAAAATTATTTCAAAAATAATGGTAAATTATTACATTCTATACATATTCAAAAACATGTAAATGAATGACAAATGTTTTATTATTATCACTTTTTAAAATTACTTTATTTATAAAATTATTTATCTTCTGTAATTTTATTATATAATTCGATTTTAAATATCTTATAGACAAAAACACCAATAAATGAATAACGAAAAATTGATGCACTAATAACTCGTTCATTTTTATTAACCTAATTTAACCATTTATAAAACAAAAACAAAAATGAATGCTAACTAAACAAAGCTACTTCATATCATTAATTGAAAAATTGCAAGAACTTTTCTCAACTAATCAATTACCTAATTATTTAATTTTTCGCTAATTGGACAAAAAAAAATAATAATAAATAAAATAACGAGACCAACAAAAAAAAAAAAATTATTTCTATAAGCCGATATCTTACTTTGTTTCAATTTAAAAATATTTATTTTTTCTTGAACGCCAATTACTCTGTGACAGTAATATTCGAGACGCTATGACACGATATTGTTATTGATTGCTTTTCATCGCGAGTCCTCCGACGTTTTCAGACTATCTGTTGATAGTTGTTGCTCTTTTTTTTTTTTTTTTTTTTTTTTTGTTACTTATCGAGAAAGAATAGTCTTTTATTATCATATTTTAAAATTCCTTTTTTCATATTACTTATCTTCTATAATTTTATTACATAATTCAATTTTAAGTTTGTTATAAATAAAAACACAAACAAATCTATAACGAAAAATTAATCCATTAATAGCTCGTTGATTTTTATTAACCTAATATGACCATTTATAAAATAAAAATATTAGATAAAAATTGGTTCAAAAATAATGGAAAATTATTAGATTCTACATATTAAAAAACCATGAAAATCAATGACCAATGCTTTATTATCACGTTTTGAAATTACTTTTTTCATATAATTACTTATCTTATGTAATTTTATTACATAATTCAATTTTAAATATTTTATAGATAAAAACACAAACAAATCAATAGCAAAAAATTAATGCATTGATAACTCATTGATTTTTATTAACCTAATATAACCATTTATAAAACAAAAACGCATGCTAACTAAACAAAGCTACTTTCCATCATTAATAGACGCAAATAAATCAATAACGAAAAATTGATGCATTAATCAATTAATGGAAAATTATTGGATTCTACATATTAAAAAATATAAATATCAACGAAAATTTTTTTATTATTATCAACGTTTTAAAATTACTTTTTTCATATAATTATTTATCCCCAGGAATTTTATTACATAATTTAATTTTAAATATCTTTATAGATAAAAACACAATTGAACAAAAAGAACAATTGATTTATTAATAATTCGATTATTTTTATTAACCTAATATAAAAATTTATAAAACAAAAATGCACAATAACTAAACAAAGCTACTTCACATCATTAATTGAAAAATTGCACGAAGTTTTCTGAACTAATCAATTACCTAATTATTTAATTTTTCGCTAATTGGACAACAGCAACAAAAAAAATAACGAGACACCAACAAAAAAAAAAAATAATAAAAATTCCTTCTATAAGTCGATATCTTACTTTGTTTCAATTTAAAAATATTTTTTTTTCTCTATTATATTTTTTTTTCTTGAACGCCAATTATTCTGTGACAGTAATATTCGAGACGCTATGACGCGATATTGTTATTGATTGCTTTTTATTGCGAGTCCTCCGACGTTTTGAGATTATCTGTTGATATTTATTGCTCTTTTTTTGTTACTTATCGAGGATGAATAGTCTTTTATTATCATATTTTAAAATCACTTTTTTCATATTACTTAATCTTCTGTAATTTTATTACATAATTCAATTTTAAGTTTGTTATAAATAAAAACACAAACAAATCTACAAAGAAAAATTGATCCATTAATAAGTCGTTTTTTTTATTAACCTAATATAACCAACAATAAAAAATTAGATAAAAGTAATTAAAAATTAGATAAAAGTAATTAAAAAAATAATGAAAATTATTAGATTCTATATGTTAGAAAACATGAAAATCAAATAACTAATATTTCATTATCGCTTTTTAAAATTACTTTTTTTTATAAAATTATTTATCTTTTGTAATTTTATTACATAATTCAATTTTAAATATTTTATAGATAAAAAACACAAATTACTAACGAAAAATTGATGCACTAATAAGTCGTTTATTATTTTTTTATTAACCTAATATAACCATTAACCATAAAACAAACAATCAAAAACAATTAATCAAAACGAAAAATCAATAATAAATAACGAAAAATTGATTCATTACTAACTCGTTGATTTTTATTAACCTAATATAACCATTCCTTTATAAGACAAAAACCAAAATATTTGTTAAAAATTATTCCAAAAATAATGGAATATTATTAGATTGTACATACTAAGAACAGGAAAATTAATGACCAATGTTTTATTATCACATTTTAAAATTACTTATCTTCTGTAATTTTATTACATAATTCAACTTTAAATATCTTATAAAAATACAATCAAATCAATAACGAAAAACTGATGCATTAATAATTTATTATATTAGGTTAATAAAAATCAACTATTTATAAAACAAAAACGCACAATAACTAAACAAAGCTACTTCACATCATTAATTGAAAAATCGCAAGAACTTTTCTCAACTAATCAATTACCTAATTATTTAATTTTTCGCTAATTGGACAACAGCAAAAAAAAATAAATAATAATAAAATAACGAGACACCAACAAAAAAAAAAATGATTCTTTCTATAAGTCGATATCTTACTTTGTTTCAATTTAAAAATATTTTTTTTCTGTGTTATATTTTTTTTCTTGAACGCCAATTACTCCGTGACAGTAATATTCGAGACGCTATGACGCGATATTGTTATTGATTGCTTTTCATCGCGACTTCTCCAACGTTTTGAGATTATCTGTTGATATTTATTGCTCTTTTTTTGTTACTTATCGAGAAAGAATAGTCAAAGACGATTTATTAAATAGAAAAAAGAAAGAAAAAATTGGAAAGGTGCATTTTATTTTCGCAGTTAATTTTGATTTTAGGAGTCCAAATTTAAGTTAAACTTATGGCTGTATAGAAAACATATTTGATAATGTAATCTTTTGTGAGAATTGAATATTTTATCGTAAATAGACATCTCGCTCAGAAATTATGTTAGAAATGAACGTGTTGATATGCATATATTTGGGATAAATGTAATATTTATGAAATTAATATGGTATTTAATAATATTTTTTGAATATGGATAAAATATATTTCTGTTAAAAAAGTAACAACCAGTAAAAGTAATATTTTAGGGCAAAATATTACATTATATTTTTTATATGAATCATATAATTTATATATATTAAAATTTTACTAACTGTATTTTTTCCCTGTTTGGGAAATATTTTTTTAAAATGTCTAAAAAATCCCTACAAAATTGCTCTTTATAAAAATCCATTCCATATACATCAGTTTTATATGAATTGAATTTTGAAAATGGCAAGTTGTCTATCCATTAATTATATCATAAAGCAAATATGATTTATTTTTTATGTTTATTAAAACATTTATTAAAATTTCTTAACAGAATTTTTATCTCATTTGAGAAATATTTTTTAAAAAAAGTGAGATTTATATTTGTGCCTAAAAATCCCTTCAAAATCTTAAATAAAAACGTATTCAATATTCATCAGTTCTAAGAATGGTATTTTGACAATGGTAAGTTGTCTATCCATTCATTATCTTACAAAGCAAGTATGATTTATTTTTTATATTTATTAAAATTTCTTAACTACATTTTTTTGTCTGCCTTATAAATATTTTTAAGTAAGTGTAATTTAAACGGATGTCTAAAATATCCCTTCAAAATCTAAACAAAATTCTATTTATTATACATCCCATACATCCAAAATTCCATGAATGGCATTTTAAAAATGGTATGTTATCTTATAAAGCAATGTATGATTTATAACAATTGCATAAGGAAAGCATGATAATATCTACAAACAGTAAATGTATTCGAAAGCATTGACTTTCTCGAAGTTAATTTAATGTAAAACCCATAATCCTATTAAGCATTCATTGCAACAAACTTCGCCAAAAAACCATACACTCCATAAATGAAATAAAAAAAAATCATATTTGAGAAAAGTTTTATTGAGACTATACAAATTCTTGCAAATACGAATCATTAGAAAGTAAGAATTTCTACCATTTAAGAGATGCCGTCTAACATATCAATCCAATATCATGGGCTTGAAGTTTAAGATTATGCTAAAGGTTAAAGGAATATATAACATTTCTAAATAATATGTAAATTAAATATTGGATATTTGCTGCAAATAAAAACACCTTTTCCTAGTATTTTCTTCCCTTATTTAAATATATTTTATCAATATTCAAAAAATACTATAAAAAGACATTTTCTTCTTCAAATATGTCACATATATCATGCATTGATTAATAATAAAAAAAATTCTTTTTTTTTTTTCAATATAGTTTGACCACCAATAACATGGAAAATTGACAAGCGGTCAAGTCGGACGGATACAAAAAGAGCAGCGTCATAGGGGAGACAAATTGTCAGGGTTTTTTTTTTAAAGAAATTTATTTTTCAATAATTTTAACTTTCAAAAATTAGATTTCAATAATTAGATTGCATAGGATTAAAAGAAAAACAGATGAAAAAAGTTCCACATAAACCATTATATTTTTTTACTTTCAAATCACCTTTACATCGCGTATATTCACAAAATATATCACAAAATATATCCCTACATATCGCGTATATCTCGCAGCTCACAAGTAATCAACTTGTCTGTATCGGCTGTTAAACTGGATATTTACAGTTCTACATTATCAATTGTTGAACTATACTTTAAAAACTGACCTTATGTTAACTAATTAACAATCATGTCAAAGAAAAATCATACACATAATACTAAAGGGAAAAGATAATTTAGGCCCCTAAATTAGGAAAAATTAAATAAAATTGACATATTGTCAATTTTTTTCCGTTTGTCAATGATTACATAAAGTGTTAAAAAAAGAAAGGAGTAAAATAATTGCAATAAGTAAAAAGAAAAAGTTAAATAATATCGAAAATATTTATTTTAATAAAAAAGTAAGCAGTTTCGCATTTTAAAAATAAAGAAAAAAACATATCGAGCAACACATATAAACAGAGAAACATATCATTTCTAAAAAATATGAAATAAATAAAATCGATTACTGTTATTAGTGGATGAATCTACTTCGTTCAATTTCGGTTTCAATTTATATTTTTTCGATTTTTTAAATGGAACCTCTATTGAAAAATAAAAAAAATCATGAAATTAAAAAACTTCTTGAATAATTTTGAGTAAATATAATTGTTTTAAAAAAATTACTGAAATTGTTTTTTTATGTGGAAATTGTATTTATTTATTTTTCACTCTCCGTTTGATCTAGAAATAAAAAAAGATTATCAGAACAAAACAAATTATTATATATTTTTTTTCTATTCAATTTCTTTATTCCAAAAAATACCACGACAATCTTTTTTATAGTTGCCAGTCGGTAAACAAAGCATACTTTTTTTTTCTACAAAGGAAGTGTTTTTTTTTTTTGTTTGTTAAATGCAATTGGTTAAGAACTAAAAAATAACTAAAATATTAGAACCTTTTTGTTGTTTCTATTTTAAAATAAATGTCAAATTTTTGTTTTTAACTATTGTGTTATTTGATTGTGATAAAAGATAATCACGACTATGAAAATAAATTTTATACATGTATTATATATAAATGTTATATAAAATATTATGTACAGTCTGAGTAAAAACTTTAAGGCCAGTAGACATTTTTGAGAAAATGGAAACATTTAAACTGAGGAATTAAAATACCATTTGGTTGATAATTATTGAGCTAAAATAAAAGTAAAAAAAGTAGAAAAATTAATTTGCAAATATTTTATTATTTGAAAATATTACAGAACACACAGATGAATATTTGAGCCTGAGTAAAAACTTTAAGGCCAACATAGAAAATAACATATAAGAAAAAAATTACAAATTCTTAGAAGGTTGTGTAGGAGCCATTACTTCGAATTACTTCAAATATTTTGGTTTTCATGGATGAAACGAGTTTTTGACAAAGGGTGGGGTCGGTTTTATACCATTCATCTTCGATAGTAGATTTCAGCTCTGTTGTTGATGTAAAATGTCTCCCATTTGCATAAACTCTTCTTGCTAAGTCAGCCCAAAGGTTCTTGATTGGGTTTAGGTCAGGAGATCTAGCTGGCCATTTCACAGTTTCAACATTGTTGACTTGGAACCAATTTTTTGTGCTGTTATTCGAATGGATCGATGCATTGTCTTGCTGATATTTCCAATTTTCTCCAACGAGACATTCAGCATTTGGCAAAAGATGATTTGTTAGGACATTTTGGTATACTTGTGAATTCATTCTACCTGAAACGAGTGCAATTGAGCCCACACCATTGTAAGAAAAAAAGCCCCAAGTCATGACAGACCCTCCACCTAATTGGAGCTTGGAGAATATTTCTTTTTCATTTCTTATATCATGCCAGTAGAAATTCCAGCCATCTGGTCCATCCAAATTCCATTTTTTTTCGTCAGAAAAAATAATTTCTATCCATTGGTTGTCCCAGGTAATGACTTTCTGGCCAAAGTTCAAAAGCTCTATTTTGTGTCTCTGCAGTAACTGATGCTTAGTCAATTTTGCTGTATAAGTGTACCTTCCAGACCTTCTAATTGTGCTATAAATCGTTTTTTGACAAACTTTTAAACTTGTCGTCGGAATCAGTTTCCTGGTTGAGTACTTTCCAGTAGATGCAAGTTAACAAACTCTTCTTTCATCACGCGAGGACAAAGCTTTAGGTCTTCCCCCAGTATTCGTTTTACCATAATTGTCTTTCAATTTTAAAAAATTGTTGACTACAGTCTTTGATCTTCCTATCTTAATCGCAATAGCACGACTACTCATTCCTGTTGAAGACAAAGCTTTGATCTGTCCTCTTTCACGATAAGTTAACTTCTTACCCTTCGCCATCTTCACAAAGATCACCAATACTTCGAAGAAATGTATGACAAATATAAAAATTGCAGCGTTGTCACAAGCTAGTAGTTGCAATGGTAATTACACGATTATATTATATTTATTTTTAAAAAATGACTGGTGGCCTTAAAGTTTTTACTCAGGCAGAAATATTAACTTTGTAAGTAACCACATGTTTCTCATAATTATGTATTTACAAATTATGTTTATAGCATTTATTTCATATCAATGAACTTTAATAATTAATATTATTTGAATCCCTTTTATTTCATTTTACATTTTCTCAAAAATTTTTACTGGCCTTAAAGTTTTTACTCAGGCTGTATGTTATCTAAAAATAAATAGTATGCATCTTGTTGTTTTTGTGAAATACCAAAGTTATTGAAAAAAATGGTATATTATATTGTATTGTATTGGATAGAAAATCTGAAATAGAAATTCCGATAATATACACTGAAGTGACAAAAGTCATGGGATAGCAATATGCAAATTTTCAGATGACAGTAGCATCGCGTAGAACAGGTATAAATGCGCAGTGCTTTCGCAGAGCTTTCATTTCTGTTTAAGTTATTCATGTGAAGAGGTTTTGACGTGATGATGACCGCACGACGGGAATTAACAGACTTTGAAAGCGGAATGTTAGTTGGAGCTAGACGCATGGGTCATGCCATTTCGGAAATCGTAAGGGAATTCAACATTCCCAGATCCACTGTGTCAAGAGTGTGCCGAGAGTATGAAATTTCAGGCATAACATCCCACCATGGACAGCGCAGTGGTCGACCGATATCAAAATTGCATGCGGGTGAAAAAAAAATCGTATATTCAAAACTTGTTTGCTTTTTAACTATCATTTATGTTTCAATATTTCAGCAATTAAATTCGCTATATTTCTACGGATTTTTCTCGCACTTATTTCTAATGTGAGTCGATTTTACTTAGAAATTTACCACAGTCAGGATTACTGTGAAGAAATTAAATTCTGGATATGAAGGAAAAGGGTTGTAAAATAAAGACGCAGTTGTTGACGAAGATTGCATTAAAATATTTTTTTTTATAATATGAATATTTATGTGGGATCTGATGGCAGACCTCTGGCACTTGGTTCCCGACGATGCCACGGATATTTTAGTGGTTCAGAATCCACGTTAAACCATTGGTCCCGGACTAATATAACTGTTGGACTTACGGCTGACAACGCTACTCTGTAAAAAGAAAGTACCACCTGTCACAAAATCTGCCAGTAGGCAGGCAGCCTTGGCCCACCAGAGAGTTGTTGCGTCAATGAAGAAGAAAAAGATATATGTTTCTTACAATAACAAAGAAATATTTAATAAATGATATGGTTGAAAGATATAAAAAATATTAACACACATGTCATATAAAATGAGTAATTTGAATGAGTGCTTTGTAATAGTTGGCCAGGAAGATGTTAGTATATTTAAGAAAGCTATTCCTTATAATAAAAACAAATAAAGTATTTACACAAATTGTAAGCCATTAGCTGAAATGTACAGGTTTTGAATATTAAAATATCCATATAAATACGAAAACTAAATATATATATTATTTTTTAGATAATAAGAACAATAGAATAAAGAATCAATAAAATAAAATCGAAGATATCTTAAGATGGTAATACATATTCCTTTTTCATTTAGCATTATAAAAAAAATTTACAACTTAAATTAACGTAAACAAATATTTATTGAATGGCATCTATAAAAGAATTCATAATCAGTTTCTTTTATTTTGTGTAAAGTCCAAACCGCATAAAATTCTTAATTCGATTAAATCAATTCATTTGAAACATTAGAGTTACAACACAATGTACTTTTAAATAAACCTGCTTCATTATAATAAAGACACTTAATTCTTATAAAAAAGTACTATGGTCAATTAACTGAAATGTATAAGCCTAAAAATATTAAAGTTATATATCATGAAAAATTTAAAAAAAAAAGTATTATGAAACAGTATGTTGTTGTATGTTGGAGGTAATAAGAACAATCGAATTGCCGACCAATAAAATTCTAATCAAAGAACATATCTCAAGACAGAAATTCGAATTCACTTTTAAGTATCTAAAACCCAAATGTTGCACATAGTAGGAAAACACAAATAAAAGGAAACACCAGGATATTGTATTTCTCCAATCCACTCGCTAAGGTATATATATATTTGAAAAAAATAAATCCCGACGGCGTCCCAAAAAGCATTAAATCTTGATAAAATTTTTCCTAGGCAAATTCTTCCGAAGAATCAATCACTATGGACATGCAGAAAAGGCGGCTGGAAACCTTCAACTCCTCTCTCTGTCTTCCCTTGTTTACCATGCAGAAGACGGGGGGGGGAGGGTAAAGAAAAGGAGAGGTTTTTTTTACAGCCCTTTCTTTAAACGTTGTTGGCTTTTCATTCCGTCAAATTCATTCGATCCTCTATAATTTTTTTCCCGCCCTTTTCTTTCCTTTCCCGCAACATCTCATTCCCACCCACCAGAATGAGAAACGGAACCTTCTTATCTTTCGGTGTGTTCTTTTTTGTTCTATGCTTGCAAGCAAGGGGGGAACAGTTTCCGCGGAACCCATTGTCTGCGGAATAAGAACACGGAGCTTTCCACATAAGGGGATCAAGGGGTAAAGTGGGAACCCCCAACATCCTATCAGTCGCGTCGCCTGGCATTCTAGGCGTCAAGACAGGGTCATAAATTTTCGTTTGTCCCCATTTATTCTTCTCTGCTCGCCCACTACATCCCTAGCTTGCTTCTTTTTATTATTATTATTATTATTTTATTTTGTTTTGTTTTATTTATTTTTTTTTTCTTCTCGTTGGGAATCTCTGGCACAGATGAAGAAAAATAGCACACTTGTCAGGGACCTTTTCCACTCCCAACCACCCCCTTTCGAGCTATCTAAAACGGTATTTTATTCTTTTTTTTCGTTCCATCTCTTCCTCCCCCGTCATTGTTTTGTTTTGAATTTTTTTTTTTTTGTGTACGTGTTCTCTTTGCTTACTTTCTGGCTTGCTTTTGTTGTTTTGTTTGTTTGTTTGGACCACAATATGCCAAATCGTTGGCCCCATCTGTCATCCTGTATTAGTTAAGGGTCATTGGTGGGTCTTTGATTTCGTACTATAAATAAAAGAAAAAGGATGGAGGAAAAAAAAGACATCTTTTACTCGATTGCTTCTTTCTGCTATTTATAGTTCACTGCGACTGAAGATATACATTCAGAAACAAATGTTTTTCTGAGCGCAATGTGAAACAATACATGACTGGTTTAGCATTAACATGTTTACACGCAGGTTCATAATTCATTGAGAAAAAGTGGCTTATTAAAAGACATTGTAAAATCGGAACAAGACAATGTATTTTTAAACAAAACTACTTCATTATAGTAAAGATACTTAATTTTAATAATATTGTATGGCCAATTACCTAAAATATAGTATAGGTCTAAAATATTAAAGCTATGTATATCATGAAAAATTAAGAAAAAATTATTATGTTTGTAGCAATAAGAATAATCGCATTGCAACCAATAAAATTCAAATCGAAGATCATATCTCAAGACGCCAATTCGAATACACTTTTAAGTCTCGAAAACTTATAAAATAATATAGCCAATTAACAAAAATGAATAGGTCTAAAATATTAAAGCTATATATCATGAAAATTAAAAAAAATATTATTATTATGTTTGAGACAATAATAATCGAATAGTCGACCAATAAAATTGAAATCGAAGATCATATCTGAAGACAGAAATTCGAATTGACTTCTGAGTCTCAAACCCAAATGTTTCACATGGAAGGAAACACAAATAAAAGGAAACACCAGGATATTGTATTTCTCCAATCCACTGGCTAAGGTATATATATATTTAAAAAAAATAAATCCCGACGATGTCCCAAAAGGCATTAAAACTTGATAAAAATTTTCCTAAGCAAATTCGTCCGAATAATCAATCACTATGGACATGCGGAAAAGGCGGGTGGAAACCTTCAACTCCTCTCTCTCTCTCTCTCTCTCTGTCTGTCTGTTTTCCCTTGTTTACGATGCAAAAGAAGGGGGAGGGTGGTAAAGAAAAGGAGAGATTTTTTTACAGCCCTTTCTTTAAACGTTGTTGGCTTTTCATTCCGTCAAAATCATTCGATCCTCTATAATTTTTTTCCCGCCCTTTTCTTTCCTTTCCCACAACATCTCATTCCCACCCACCAGAATGAGAAACGGAACCTTCTTTTCTTTTGATGTGTTCTTTTATTTTGTTCTATGCTTGCAAGCAAAGGGGGAACAGTTTCCGCGGAACCCATTGTCTGCGGAAAAGGACACGGGGCTTTCCACATAAGGGGATCAAGGGGTAAAGTGGGAACCCCCGACATCCTATCAGTCGCGTCGCCTGGCATTCTAGGCGACAAGACAGGGTCATAAATTTTCGTTTGTCCCCATTTATTCTTCTCTGCTCGCCCACTACAACCCCAGCTTCTACTTTTTTTTTATTTTATTATTATTATTATTTTTATTTTGTTTTGTCTTATTTTTTTTTCTTCTCGTTGGGAATCTCTGGCACAGATGAAGAAAAACAGCGCATTTCTCCGGGACCTTTTCCACCCCCAACCACCCCTCCTTTCGAGCTATCTAAAACGGTATTTTATTCTTTTTTTTTTCGTTCCATCTCCTCCCTCGTCATTGTTTTGTTTTGAATTTTATTTTGTTCTTTTTTTGTACGCGTTCTCTTTGCTTATTTTTCTTGCTTTTTTTTTGTTTGTTTGTTTGAACCACAATATGACAAATCGTTGGCCACATCTGGCATCCTTTATTAGTTAAGGGTCATTGGTGGGAGTTTGATTTCGTACTATAAATAAAAGAAAAAGGATGGAGGAAAAAAAAAAGGAGGCATCTTTTACTCGATTGCTTCTTTCTGCGATTTATAGCCCACTGCGACTGAAGATATACATTCAGTAACAAATGTTTTTCTTTACGCGATGTGAGACTGTACATGACTGGTGATATGAACATGTTTCCAAACAGGTTTATAGTTCATTGAGAAAAAGTGGCTTATTAAAATATATTGTAAAATCGGAACAAGACAATGTATTTTTCAATAAACCTACTTCCCTACAATAAAGATACTTAATTCTTATAAAATAATATTGTCAATTAACTAAAATGTATGGTTCTAAAATATGAAATCTATATATCATGAAAAATTAAAAAAAATTATTATGTCTATATGAACAATCAAATAGCAACCAATAAATTTCAAATCGAAGATCATATCTCAAAACAACAATTCGAATTTACTTTTAAGTCTCAACCCCAAATGTTTCTAATGGAAGGAAACACAAATAAAAGAAAACACCAGGATACTGTATTTCTCCAATCCACTGGCGAGGGATATATATATTTAAAAAAATCCCGACGACGTCCCAAAAAGCATTAGAGCTTGATAAAATTTTTCCTAAGCAAATTCTTCCGAAGAATCAATCACTATATACATGCGGAAAAGGCCGCTGGAAACCAACTCCTCTCTCTCTGTCTTCCCCTGTTTACCATGCAGAAGAAGGGGAGAGATTTTCTACAGCCCTTTCTTTAAACGTTGTTGGCTTTTCATTCCGTCAAAATCATTCGATCCTCTATAATTTTTTTCCCGCCCTTTTCTTTCCTTTCCCGCAACATCTCATTCCCACCCACCAGAATGAGAAACGGAACTTTCTTTTCTTTTTTGTTCTAAGCTTGCAAGCAAGGGGGGAACAGTTTCCGCGGAACCCATTGTCTGCGGAAAAAGACACGGGGCTTTCCACATAAGGGGATCAAGGGGTAAAGTGGGAACCCCCAACATCCTATCAGTCGCGTCGGCATTCTAGGCGACAAGACAGGGTCATAAATTTTCGTTTGTCCCCATTTATTCTTCTCTGCTCGCCCACTACATCCCTAGCTTATACTTCTTTTTTTATTATTTTATTTTGTGTTGTTTTTATTTTTTTCTTCTTCTCGCTGGGAATCTGTGGCACAGATGAAGAAAAATAGCGCACTTCTCAGGGACCTTTTCCAACCCCAACCACCACCCCCTTCCGAGCTATCTAAAACTGTATTTTATTCTTTTTTTTTCGTTCTATCTCCTCCTCCCCCGAAATTGTTTTTTTTTAAAATTTTATTGCTTTCTTTTGTGTACGTGTTCTGTTTGCTTACTTTCTTGTTTTCGTGTGTTTGTTTGAACCACAATATGCCAAATCGTTGGCCACATCTGGCATCCTGTATTAGTTAAGGGTCATTGGTGGGTCTTTGATTTCGTACTATAAATAAAAGAAGGATGGTAAAAAAAAAAAAAAAGACATCTTTTACTTACAGCGTGGACAACAACCACGAGATAAGAAACAACAACAACAACAACAACAACTATTTCTATATATTTCCATCATTGCGTATAACATTTGTGTCCACTCACAATAAACACAAGCGAACAAAATGCAGTTTTCAAAAATGTCTTTTTCTTATAATCCTTGTTGTCCTCATTTATAGAGATAATTTTCTGATAAAAATATGTTATTAGGTGGAGGTCAAATTACAATTAAAGATAAATATTTTAGTTTTACTAGGATCAATGCACAAAGATATCAAAAAGAAATAAAATTGATTAATATCCATATTAAATTTGAAGATTTAAAAGACAAAATCAGATTCAACCTTTTAAATAAAATTGGTTTTTTTTTGTGATTCAGTTTTGCTTTTTATACAGTATAATTATATTCCTTTTCTAAAAGCGGCTTGACGGCCAACTGTCTAACGCTGTGGCTGTTGATACCGAAGGTTTCGAATCCTGGCGAAAGCATGGATGTTTGTTGGTGGTTCGGAATCCAGATAAACTGTAGATCCAGGTCTATTTAGCCTAAAGTGTGCACAAGATGACCGTAAAGGCGACAAACCAAATCTATCCTTTTTTCAAAACATTTCCTTCTCATATATTCAGTAGCAAGATATTTTCAACCACTTCAAAAAACATTAATGGAAGCACTACTATTTGTGACTAAGCTTAAATTAATATTTTATACAATAGCTAGAATCCAATTTAAGAGTTATGTTATAGATTAAGGTAGCGCAAAACTTTATTTAATATTGTATGGCATCTAATGTTATAAATACGAGAGTATTACTGATATTATAAATTTATAACAATATGATATGAAATTTAATGGAAGAATATGATAATATACCAAAATATATATATCTTCTAAAAATTTAGTTTATCTATCAAACGAGTTTAAAGATGAGCATTTAATGTATTGGTATTTCCTTAAATATTATAGAAAATTCCTAACTTTGTTAATTATTGATGGCTGTATGTTTAAGTAAATATTGTATGTACTTGAGGCATTTTAAAGTTACACGGACGTGATGTCAAATTGATGCACTGTACATCTTATGTTGTCAATAGCATATAAAGATGAAAGATTCAAGCATCAAATATTTTATATATTTATTGTAAAATTACCATAAAAGTTTACTTAAGTTAGATTACAAATTAAAAATAAATATTTTAGAGTTACCAGAATCAAAACACAATATCAAAATTGATTTAAATTTTTAAATTTAATATCATGGATGTTAAAGACAAAATCACCTTCATTCTCGTAATAAAATTGGTCTTTTTTATGATAAAGTTTTGCAAAATATTTTTTAATAAATATTTTTTACTGTTATTTATAAATTATGTATAGTAAGTTCAAAAGAATATTTTTTTTGCCCGACATGTTTAAAAAAATACAGTCATAGATTAAATATTTGCATGATTCTCATCTTTATATTAATAATTATTTTTAAATATACCATGAGAACGCGCAAATAAAATATGGCTAGTGTTCGAACTAATAATTTTATTTGCGTAACCAAATAGGTCTATTAAAATTACGTATTTGATTTTTATTTCTATAAGTCAACTTCTGGTTTGTCTAATCTTCATTATGCCATTGGAGATTTTTTTTTTGTGTAGAATACAGATGTCATTTGATCCTGGTTTTTTCCCCCGTATGATTCAGGAATTTGAAAAAGGAATATAATTATTTTTGTACAGAATGCGATTTAATTCTGTATGTACAAAAGCATTTAAAGAAAAATTCCACGAACCTGAATTGAAAAATATGGCATATTTTCTCGGCGCTCTGAAACTACTTTTTAATTTGTTTGCAGTCTTCATGAATATTGTGGTGGCCTGATTGTCAATTGGCCAGCGTTCTGGCCTTTGATACGTCACGCTTCATATTCGTATTCTTGCAGTGGCATGGATGTTTGTGGTTCGGAATCCACGTTAAACTGTAAGTACCGGTCTCAATCAGCCTAAAGTGTGCACAAAATGATCTTGGAGTGACGAACCAAACCAAATTACGAATATTGCAACTAACTACAGTCCATGTTGCACCATACGGACTATGTTGACTCCCGATTATACAGACAGTTGGACTCCTTAACAAGGTCGCCTGTCTCAAACTTTGGTTTTCCAATTTGTCATCTTTAGGTTCTTCAGATCCTTTACCATTTCAACATCATTTTTTTTTCTTCGGCAGTGACACTTCCCCTTGAAAATCTTCTTTGTGCCTCTATCATCCGTTATCTCTGAGTCCTAATCATTGAATTCTCTTTGATGTTATATAATTTATGAATATAATTATATATAATTTATTATATTATTTATTTTTATTTATTTTTATATTTGATTTTATATCCTTTTCTCCAAACAATTTTTGTAATTTCACGATTGTAACGTCTCCTTCCAACATCATCCTCTCTGATAGGTACAAATACAGCTCCCAAGATCAACATCTTCTCCTGTTTTTTGAGTTAAGATCCAGATATCTGACCCATAAATAACTGTTGATCTGATTATGGTTTTATACACCCGGAGCTTCGTTTTCCCTGTTATTACTTTCGATCTTATTCATTTTTTGAGACCGAAGAAACTGCGATTTCCTGTATCACAAATATTGTAAATGATTATATATCTGCACCATCTTGAAAAATATCAGCGATTGCATAGCAACTCCTTGAAGAAATTGCAAAGTAATTCAGAATGAGTCGTACGAACAAAAAAACTTATAAAATCAGAATTATACAAAAGTAGAACATAAAAAAGAATTGTTAAAAAAAATTTAATACACAAATAAAACTGTCTCAAGAAATATTAACAATCCAAGTTTCTAAGAATGTTTGATATGAGCCTCTCTTGCGACAAGACATACGTCTACGAGGTCCAATTTTTGGCATACATCCCAGTCCAGAAGGATTGGACTCCACTTAACCTATCCGCTGTTTTAATTCCAATAAGTCCTGGGGAAATAGGAATACGAACTTATTGTCCATCCCCTAAAAAACTCTAAAGATAGAATGACCTTGTCAGTGATGAATCATTCGATTCAGAATTGCTAATCCAGCAATGTGACAGATAATTGTTGAGAAAATGGCATGCGTGGCTGTGCTGATGTGGTGAAACATTATCATTTTACAAAATGAAGACTGCCCCATATTCCAATTGATATGACAACTATTCTGTGTTGAATACTGTAAGAGTATCTTCCTCAAAGGAAGGTTAACATGCAATGTGGTTTATAATGGCGCTCAAAATGTTTTACCTTTAGAAAGTCCTGTTTTAATTTCATACGCAGATTTCATGCACATTTATGCCACATAAATTTGCTACATAGAGGAAATGTGGCTTCACTATGAACACCAGTGTGTCCTACAAAACTATCTACGTTCTGTGGGTGGTGGTGCAGGAAAGTGCTTGCAAACATTAAAGCTTTGCAATAAATCGTTGCATCAAAGCACACTAAAACCATGCTTGCAACATTGGCGTAGATACAGTTTGTAGATCCAGTTTGCCTGTACGTTTTATCTCCTCTGATGCGAGACTTTTCAGTATTTATAAATAAAAATGGGACTTTTACACTAGAATTCATAGGTTTGTTTTCGTTTTTAAACCATTCATTTTTAATTATCTTTTACTTTAAAGAATAATAATGTGGCTGGATAATAGCCATCATTTATCAAACAATACAATTAACCTTAATCTTAACATTTCAATCAAAGAAACCATGCTTTTTACTTATTATACTTTACTTATGTACAAAAATCTTTAAAAAAAACGTGGACATGATTACTAAGCTTTAATTTTACAATGTCTTTTAATAAGCCACTTTTCCTCAATGAACTATGAACTTTCGTGAAAGTATGTTACTGCTAAATCAGTCATATATTGTTTCACATCGCGCTCAGAAAAACATTTGTTACTGAATGTATATCTACAGTTGAAGTGGGCTATAAATCGCAGAAAGAAGAAATCGAGTAAAAGATGCCTCCTTTTTTTTTTCTTTCCTTCCTTACTTTTTTTTTATTTATAGTACGAAATCAAAGACCCACCAATGACCCTTAACTAATACAGGATGCCAGATGTGTCCAACGATTTGGCATATTGTGGTTCAAACAAACAAACAAACAAACAAAACAACAAAATCAAGCAAAAAAGTAAGCAAAGAGAACACGTACACAAAAAAACAATAAAATTCAAAACAAAACAATGACGGGGGAGGAGGGAGATGTAACGAAAAAAAAAAAAAAAAAGAATAAAATACCGTTTCAGATAGCTTGGAAAGGGGGGTGGTTGGGGGTGGAAAAGGTCCCTTAGAAGGGCGCAATTTTTCTTCATCTGTGCCAGAGATTCCCAGCGAGAAGAAAAAATAAATAAATAAAACAAAACAAAATAAAATAATCATAAAAAAAAGAAAGTAGAAGCTGGGGATGTAGTGGGCGAGCAGAGAAGAATAAATGGGGACAAACGAAAATTTATGACCCTGTCTTGTCGCCTAGAATGCCAGGCGACGCGACTGATAGGATGTTGGGGGTTCCCACTTTACCCCTTGATCCCCTTATGTGGAAAGCCCCGTGTCCTTTTCCGCAGACAATGGATTCCGCGGAAACTGTTCCCCCCTTGCTTGCAAGCTTAGAACAAAAAAAAAAAAGAACACACCGAAAAGAAAAGAAGGTTCCGTTTCTCATTCTGGTGGGTGGGAATGAGATGTTGCGGAAAAGGAAAGAAAAGGGCGGGAAAAAAATTATAGAGGATCGAATGAATTTGACGGAATGAAAAGCCAACAACGTTTAAAGAAAGGGCTGTAAAAAAAACCTCTCCTTTTCTTTACCCCCCCGTCTTCTGCATGGTAAACAAGGGAAGACAGAGAGAGGAGTTGAAGGTTTCCAGCCGCCTTTTCCACACGTCCATAGTGATTGATCCTTCGGAAAAATTTGCTTAGGAAAAATTTTATCAAGCTTTAATGCTTTTTGGAACGACGACGGGATTTATTTTTTTTTTTAAATCTCTCGCCAGTGGATTGGAGAAATACAATATCCTGGTGTTTTCTTTTATTTGTATTTCTTTCCATGTGAAACATTTGGATTTGAGACTTAAAAGTGATTTCGAATTGCTTGTCCGTGGTCGAGGTTTGGTTTGTTGTGATGGAGCACCCATAGGTAGGAGTCTGACTTGGCTCCGTGTCGCTGAAGAAGGGAATTACCTTCCGGAAGGACTTTTAAGGGAAATTACCTCGCATTTACATATGGTATGGGATAAAACCCAGAAAACTCCCACCAGATAGTCCTACTCACTAGGCAAGATGCTGCACATCACATACGTCATTGAGACTCCTCGACTTTTGAAACAGTGTCTACAACATAGCCGCCAAAGGATTCAACCTCAGCTCAAATACTCACCAGCGGCACGTTGCCACTGAGCCACGAGTCAGGCATACTTCACACAAGCATATATATCTGGAAGAAAGTGACGGGACATCCCTCGAGAAGTAGAAAAGTCGACAATACAGCTGACACATGCGCAATAATAGGTATCACGTGTCAGCCATATCCTATAAATACTCTGTGGAATCGACTAGAGTTGTTTTTTGTCAAGATGCCGCCACGGGAAGAGTTGTCCGAGTTCCAGAAAGGTTTGTTGGTTGGATTGCATCTTGCCAAGGTGTCAATTAGGGAGTTGCCCCGTCTCCGTAACCGCTCAAAATCAACTGTAGCACGTGTTGTGTGTCGCTACAAGACTGAGGGACACTGTCAGAACAAACCCCAAAGTGGACGACCTACAGTTCTCACCAGCAGGGACCGGCGGGTGCTCGGCAGGGAGATTCGAAGTAACCGTCAAACATCCATGGATAACATCGCTAATGAGTTTAGACAAGACACAGGTGTGGCCGTTTCGACCAAGACTCTTCGTTTCAAGGCCCATGAGTTAGGTTACACTGGACGATCGGCGGCCCATAAGCCTTTGATTACGAAAACCAACAAGAAAGCGCGCCTTCGATGGGACAAAGACCACCGTACTTGGACTCTGGATGACCTGAAACGCGTCCTTTGAAGTGACGAGTCAAGAGTTACCCTTTTCCATTCCGATGGACGTGTTTGGGTATGGCGTTTACCAGGAGAACGCCTTTCGCGCGAGTGTGTCGTCCCAACTATAAAGTTTGGTGGAGGAGGATTGATGGTATGGGCTTGTTTCTCCTGGTATGGGGCTGGCCCACTGGTGAAGGTTGATGGTGCGATGAATGCCGATAGATACTGTGATATTCTCGACAATCATGTCCTTCCTACCTTGTGGGCAAGGTACGGTATGGATGATTGCTGGTATCAAGACGACAACGCAACATGCCATGTTGCTAGGAGGACTCTTGATTGGTATGTGAACAACAACGTTAAACGCATGAAGTGGCCGGCGCAGGGCCCTGATCTTAGCCCAACTGAACATCTCTGCGGCGAATTGGACGTCGGTTGAGGGCCTGCACCCAACTCCCCAAAAGCAAGCCTGAACTATGGAACTTCCTGTTAAACATTTGAAAGGAAATTCCTCTTGCCGCTATGGCTAATTTAGTGGAAAGCATGCCCAGAAGGGTTGCAGCTGTGATCGCAGCCAAAGGAGGCCCTACCTCCTATTAATTTTAATAAATATGGGTTTATGTCGTTATAGTGTCGTGTCCCGTCACTTTCTTCCACATAGTGTATATATATATGTATATATATATATATATATTGCACCTGAATATAAATCGAATTACACGTCAAAAAACATTATTATTATAAATACTATTATCAATAAGTAATATTACACATCCTGTATTTGATGGGTAATTAATATTGACAAGTTTATATAAAGGTGAATGAACTAAAAGTAATTGAATAAATGCACCCGACATAATACTTATTTCTACTTTTAAGTGCATTTAAAGCTCTATGAAATCAAATGTGTAGATAGTTAATTATAAAATCATTATCAGAAGTGAATTCATTTGATATCGAAATTATAAAGTTGTATTAAATCATTTGTTAGATATAAGCGTAATGCTTGTCATGAAACGATTAACAAATGATGTTAAATCCTTGGAGAGGGGAGTTATATATTGAATGACGATGTGTATATTAAGTATAATGGCTTTTCAATTAATGCATATAGTACAGAGTAAGAGATCATTAGTGTATTTTTATATGCTGTTTCATTCACAAGAAAGTATATGATATTATATATTTATACATATATATACTTTTGAAATATTTCTATGTCCGATTCATGGCAAACTGCACAGCTGGTAAGCATTAGGGAGGAGGTTCAATCCGCTGGTTGCTTTGCTGTAGACATTGTTTCAAAAAATGAGGAGATTCGATGGCGTTTGTGATGTTCAGCATCTTGCCTCATTAATCGGACAAATTGGTAGGAGTTAACCTAATTTTCTCCCCCCCTATACACAAACACGGGGTAGCTCCCCTTAAAAGGCCTTGGTCCCGGAAGGCACTTCTCTTCTTCAGCGTCACAGAGAAAAGTCAGACTTCTACTTATAAATGCTCCATCACAAGAGAAGTTGCTCTAATTTTCCTCCTTTCGTGAGACTATGCGAGTTCTTGGACTTGGTCTAGATAAATTACATTAATGTAATCATACCATAAATACTGAAAAGATAATAATTTTAACAACTCCATCTATTGTTGAAAAAAAAATACCAAATTAAAAAAAATTGAAGAAACGTCAAACAATGGCAACCACAATGAATGACGTTTGTGATGTTCAGCATTTTGCCTCGTTAGTCGTTTTACATGGTAGGAGTTTTCCGAATTTTCTCTCATACGATAAGCAAATGCGGGGTAGTTCCCCCTAAAAACTCCTATCGGAAGGCACTTCCCTCCTTCTTTCAGCGTCACGGAGCCAAGTCGGACTTATCCGGGTGCGTGTGCTCCATCACAACAGAAAATCAAATTTTCTTTTAATTTTATAAATAATGTTAGTTTGTAGTGTGCAGGTTGGGAAACTGGATAGTAACTGGATTTGGTTGGGATGAGATACTTGAGTAGCAGGTTGAAGAACTCATAGCTTTATGGACATACCCACAAATACGATACACATACAATTCGTGGAAAGGATTCCACTTCTAAGCCAAAATCCCGATAATCAAATATGCGCAGGGTGCACGAAATATAATTCCTCTCAGGGTGGGAGTCTAGGTCAAGTGACGATTTCTCCTGAATACCACAGAGGGGGCTCTTGCAAATGCGTAGGGTTTGGGTTTGTCACTCTACGATAATTTCGTGTCTTTTTTTAGGTTAATTACACTGCGACCTACTGTTTAATGTGGATTCCGACCCATTAAGAAACATCCATACACCTCCAGGATTTAAACGTGAAGCTTGTGGTACTAAAGGCCAGAGTGCTAGCCAATTGGCATCAGGCTGCTTGCCAGTGCGTAGGGGGAAGCATGGTTACATGTTTAAAAAGTAAAATATAAATTGGAGATCAGCTTATTACTTATTTGTAAATTTATTTCAGAAATATGTTACTATTTTTTTTCATGTGTATGAAGTTAAAGCTATATGGTAATTAACGCTCTGAGGGAAGGCTATGAGAGGCTAGGTTCGAATCCTACCCACCAAGGAAAACTGAAAATTATTATGTTTACTCAGACATGATTATGATAAATAAGTTAGCTGGAAAAACCTATTTAGTTCAAGGCATATAGAAAGGGAAATACTAAATCCTATGACCCAGATAAATGTTCATTGAAGTTATAATGGAAAAGACAACGCAGTATATCCACCGAAGTAGTAGTCGCATTGGGAAATGGTTTGGTTTGTAGCTCTATGCTAATAGACCGGGACCTACAGTTTAACGTGGATTCCGAACCACCACCAAACATCCATGCCATCTCCAGGATTCAAACCTGATGCCTGTGGTATTAACGGCCAGAGCACTAGTTAATTGGCCATCAGACCACGCATTTTGAAATGAGTTATCAAGTTTTATATATCATTTAGCCGAAACTTAGAAATGCTAAAGCAGTGTAAAGATCTCCATGTATATTTTTAATGAATCCAAAAATAGTTGCAGTAGTAAACAGCATCTATTTTTATTACATATTTTTTTTAACGAATCTAAAAACATTTTTAACGCTTGAGAACAAGCGATGAGAAAATCTCATTGTAGTACATCAAAAAAACATTTCCACCCTTACATTTCTTTTTTTGTTGCTGTTATTCTTTGATTTCATCTCTCAACCTACGTTATTTTTATTATTCCCCATTTTTTTCCAATCCCCTGCCGAATCAAAGCGCCTGAATAATACATCATTAGACACGAGAGAACAGTGGAAAGAGAGAACGCGGCACTTCACCGGCGGTATGTAGAAATAAATTTCCGCTTCGATTTTGGAACAAATAGTACACCTTCGCCCAATCGGAGCCTTCCCTTTAGATCTGATTGGGCGTAATGTATCGATTTATCATTACCACTGGCACGTATCCAAAGTTGTCTTATAGGGCGTCACACAGCAAAAATTGCATCGCTGCGCCCCACTGTACACAGGGCGCAGGGAAGGTTTTTTTTTCTTCTGCGTTGAGAAGGATAGGGAGTAACAACAGAGCGCTTCTCGGCTTTTGTCTCTAAACAATACCCCGTACAAGAGACTGGAAATTTCGAATTCAGGTGCGTGATTAATGAAAGTTAGAATTTGTATAGGGGAGGCCCGTTTGCTTGTATTTGAAGTATCCAATAAATATTTGTCAGGATCTACCTTCATGATAAAAAATAAATTGCGATTGATTAATATCATAAAAACCTTATTCACTATCTACCATCATCAAGAAAATATTCCTGATCTATATCCAACATGAACAGGCTTAATGCTCGGGATGATTGTGGTTCAGAATCCACATTAAACTGTAGGTTATGATCTAATTTGTCCAAAGTGTTTAAAAAAAGACCGTAGAGAGACAAATCAAACCAAAATCTCAAACATGAAAAGCCAGTCTAGATCTACATCCAACATGAAAAGCCAGTCTAGATCTACATCCAACATGAAAAGCCAGTCTAGATCTACATCCAACATGAAAAGCAAGTCTACTCCAACATGAAAAGCCAGTCTAGATCTACATCCAACATGAAAAGCCAGTCTAGATCTACCTCCAACATGAAAAGCCAATCTAGTTATTTTCACTATTGCATACAATTCTTGGAATAAATTTATGTATTTTTGTAAATAAATACATTGTTATGAATAAATTCATTGCTACAAAGTAATGAATTAAAAAAATATATTATTCTAATTTCCTCCTATATTTTTTATTTCAATTCAAGAGAACCACGAAATGCTCAATAAAGTATTCTTCGAAGCAATTTCTAAATATTTTTAAGTCAAATAAAGAATCCCTTTACACTACTTGTATGCAATCTGCTAACCCACTAATGTAATAAGGAATTACACCACTTGGATAGGTTAACATAATTTTCTAGCTAATAGAAAGAGGTAGGACTTACAAATGTATTGCTCAATATATATACATTGTACAGGAAAAAAAACAATAATGCTTCAGTAATGCAAGATGCTATCAGCATTAACATCGAGTGCATACTTCTATTGAGCAATAAGCGAAAAAAAAGTAATATTTGGTCAATTTTTAACGAAAATTACGTTCATTTACTTGGTAGGATAGTAATATAAAACACCAATTAAATTTCTACGTTTGATATAAAGTCAATATTTTATAATATTGCTAAACTTAAAAGACAGTGGTGTGGCCCGCATTAAAGGCCAATTCAAAAGTCTTGAATACAAAGAAACATTTTTGGGTACGGTTTTAAAGTATTGTATAAGAAATAGAAGGAACTGTTCATTATAGACAACAACCTAAAATTTATCAACATATATGACTCGTAAAATCATTTAGAAGGAAAACAGCTTTCGTTCATTAACAGAAAAGGAGTGATCTTGCAACTTGACAATGGCAAACTTTACACCCCAAGAGCGACTATGAATCTCCCAGGAAAATTTGGTGGCAAATTATACTTAATTCCCCCTCTTAATTATTCTCTCAACATTTCTCTAGCAGATAACTTTTTAGCCTAATCTCTGCAAAATAATTCTCTAAAATATCTTCAAGTAAAGGTTTAGGTTTTCGCTCTACGGTCATCTTATCTAAACAGATCGGGAACTACAGTTTAACGTGGATTCCGCCCAACTCACAAATATCCCTGCCAAAGCTAGTATCCTAGGCTTCAGCCTCGAATCCTGAAGGCCAGAACGCTAACCACTTGGCCACCAGGCCGCTACTACGGACGCGGAGTAACAATACCCTTGCAACGCTCTACGATCATGTTAGATTGGGACCTACGGTTTAAAGGGGATTCCGAACTACTACAGCTATCCATGGCACCGGCCGGGACTCGAACCCGAAACCTGTGATATCGAGCCCTAGCCACACAGCCATTCAGGCCCACATTTAAATCCTTAATTGAATAATTTAGCACAGCGCAAAATGTTTTTCAGTTATCTTTTCATTTAGTTCATTACAATTACGTATCTACAATAATCTACGTAAGTTAATTACATCATAATCTACATATCTAATTAATAAATTCTTCAATTAGATGGTTCCTAGAAGAACATCAAACCCAGTCGTCTTCCCTCTTTTATCTACCTCCACTCGGAGCGACACAAAATTTCAATAATCCAGGTCCCCAAAAACGCTCACCGCTAGAAAAGGCAAATACATTTTCCCTATGATAAAACAATTTCATAAGCCGTAACCGCCTCGGGCAGAAAAGAGGCAGCGAGCAAAAGCAAGTATTAATGGCGCAAAGAGGAAGAGAGAACGCGCAGGCAGAGCAACAAGTGATATGTCGCCGCTATTAAAAGGCACGTACTAGACTGCAGCAGCAGCTCCGTTGCTATAGGGCAGCCCCAGTCCCTGACATCCAATAAATATTTATACCAGGGAGGAAAAGGAGTCGGGAAGAAAAAGATCTCTCTCCCAGTCAGAGAGTGTGCTGTCACACCAGCAGGGGGAAAAGGAGGAACAGTATTTCTATTTTCAACGACAGAAATGCCGTGTTTGTACTGCTCCTGGGACGAGGCAGAACAGCTCTCCTGTTTTTTTTTTCCCAAACAAATTTCGTGAATAAATATCGGGAGTTTGAATCGATGGATAGTGAAAGGTTTCCAGGGAGGTTTTTAGGGTTGGGGAATATATTTTCTGGCTATTGTTTTGCATCGCAGAAATGTAGAGAGACGTGGTTTGTTTTTAAGTCTTTTTCAAACGCGGAGTCTGTTGCAACAGACATCTATACTGTTCCCAATATAATGTGATTTATTATTTTGTATTTGTATTATCCTATTTTTAATAAGAATAAAAGTACTTTAAATACAGCAGAGTATTAACTCTTTTTATTTCTGTAGAAGATATGAAATGAAATCATTTTTTAAAAATTCAATTAATTTCTTTGTGTGCTTAACAATATTTTAATTAGAGCACCTCTTCAACAGATTTTTCAGCATTCTTTGACTCTGTAAGGTGTCCTTATACCATTGGTAATTGGTTAATTAATTTTGCATAAGGAACACATGGTGGTTTGTGGATAAGCAAGTTGGATTTTCAACTAAGATATATTAATTTGAAATCTAAGAACAAATTGAAAGTTTCCTTTACTATGTATGCACAAAAGTCTATGTATGTAGTACAACCTGAAGGTTGATAAATTCCTCCATTATATTTTGTAGGGTAAGATTAGGGTGTCAAAGTCCCGTGGTACCGACTCAGTGGTACCGTGAGTCCCTGGTGAGCATTAGGGCTGAGGTTCAACCCACTAGCGGCTTTTTTGTAGACACCGTTTCAAAAAACGAGGAAACTCGATGGCGTTTGTGATGTTCAGCATCTGGTCTTAACCTGGAAAACTCCCACCAGGTAGTCCGACTTTCTCCCACGATACCAAAATTCTGGGTAGTTCCTCATAAAAGTCCCCTCGGAAGGCACTGTTCTCCTTCTTCACAGAGCCTTCGACACAGAGCCAAGTCAGAATTCTACTTACGGATGTACCATCACAACAGAAGTTGCCCTCCTTCCATGAGTACACGGATTCATGGATTTTGTCTACATGTTGCTGTCAACCAAGTGGGATAAAAAGAAAAAAAAAAAAAAAGGATTTTAAAGTAATGAGAAAATTAAGTTACCAATTATCGAGTTCTAATATTTCAGAATTTATCCAGATAGTAAATTGACAAATTAATTTAGTAAAATAAAAAACATCTTCAATATGATCAGCATAACTACAAACGCATGTTATCGATTATTTTGTTTATATAATCAGTAGAAATTAAGCATCATTGTCTCTGTACAGTTTCCGTACAAGAAGCAAAGAATATGAGAAGGAAGCATCCCCAACATGCTCAATGAGATTCAGATCCGGAGAATGAACTGGTCACTCCACGAGCTGAATTTTTTTGGTGTTGAAGTTAATCTACAATGATACTTTTTAACGAGTTAGTGCAATTATCGGATTTCACCTTAATTTATAGAAACCAATGTAGTATGTAGACTTATTTTCAAATTATAAATAAAATATATAGTATTTCAATAAAGTTTTAAAAGAAGTATTTTAAGTTTAAAAAGCCATTTTTAAAGTACACAATAAAATAAAAAATTGTCATTCACCAATTGTTGTATCTGTTGTCTTATTTTTACTTACAAATCTAATACAATAAAAAAAATCTACTGATTTATTTTTGAAATCGCTGCGTATGCCAAACTTTAATAGGGTTAATTAAGACAAGATTATAATTAATTACAAGATTAAATCGTAAACTAAAGATTTTCCAAGAACTTTCCGACTTCAAAGAATTCAAGAACCTTTTTCAATGCAAGGATTAAAAGGTTTTTTCACTATACCTTTAAGCTCTGTCTCGTATAGCATTGTTTCTGTTTACCCTATTTGAAACCTTTTTCTCTTTTATGATAAAAAAAATTGCGTTTCTGAGAATTCATCACGTTTTGTAAAGGCTCTAGTACTTTCGTATTATTAAATTTTTATTCCTTAAATCAACTCCTTTGTATGATTGCCTTTTTTTTTCAGGTTTTAATTGACAAGCTTATGAATTTTCACTAAAAACTAATTAACACTTAATTATTTTTACATCTATCTTTGTATTTTAATTTTTTCTAATATTTTTCTTTTTTAGTGTACATGGCGGTAAAAACATAACTTGGGCAATATGCGGGCACCAATTGAATGCATCGTCAACGATTCATGACGTCATGATTCAAGGTTCAACAATTCATGACATTCATTCAATATAAATAATATAAATCATGACGTATCTATGTCAAGGCCTGCAATTCAGAATACAGTGAAAAACAATAATCCACCTCTCCCGAATAACAATTTGAACAAAATTTTGAAAAAATCAAATAACACCCGCTTTTTTAACTGGAGGGATTGCCGCAATGAAAAACTATGAAGCACATTGGCACTGTACCCGCAGCACGAAAAGCATTGGCAAAGAACAGCGTTCAGAACAATGAATAAGAACAGACTAATAACAAGAAAGGAAAGCTTTTCATTCTGCTACAAGCGACTGATTCCATAGACGATGATAATTTGTATAAGTTTTAGGGTAGAAGGCAATGTCAAACACACCACGAGACGAGGAATTTGGAAGGCTTAAAAGGCCTTAAAATTTAATGGACTCTTTTTCAAGTTAAACATGTTTCGTAAATTTAATTTGAACACTTTGGATTTCAAAATGCTCGATTCGTGGCTCAGTGGCAGCGCGACCCGCTGGTGAGCATTAGAGCGCTGGCGGCATTATTGTAGACTCTGTTTAAAAAAAAAAGAGGATAATCGATGGCGTTTGGGATGTTCAGCATCTTGCCTTGTTAGTCAGAACACCTAGTGAAAGTTTTCCCCCATACGATACGCAAATGCGGGAGAGTTCCTCCTAAAAAGTCCTCCCGGAAGTCCTTCTGTCTGTCCTTCTGACTACTGTCCTTCAGCGACATGGAGCCAAGTCAAACTTCTACTTACGGGTGCTCCATCACAACAGAAGCTGCCCATCCTTTCCTCCTTCCATGAGATCCCACGGGTTCCTGGACTTAGTGTAGATGTTGCTGTCGACCAAGTGGGATAAGAAACAAAGAACAAAAACATGATTGACTAACCTATTCCAAACCTTTAGTTCGGAAACTCAATGCACAATTCACTAGATCGCTCCGGTTCTTTATATAGAAGGGAAAATTTAATTTTTTAAGTGACAAAATCCAAATAATGTCCCCCATTTAAAAGGGGAAAAAATGCTGAATTCTCTCCATCAAATCAATGCAGACAAAAATAACAACGCAATTATCTAGGTTCAATAAATAACTAAATATTTCTTGAAACCATTGATTTTTTTGTTTTCATATAATTATAAATCAAAATTTTATTATATCTTCACTAAACGACAATTTTTTTTCTTTATCATGCTAATGTGGAAAACCTATCATAGAAAGTCCTATCAGAAGGGCATATGTTCTCAGTAACCGCCATCTAAAATTCCTGTGTGTATGACGGAAATAAGCGTGATAACTCCACAGATCGGAATGTTATGTGGGTTCGGGAAGGAAAGTATGAACACCCAAATTGCTATTGCTGGGTGCTTATCTAAATAGGGGCAAAAAAATATTGTTGTGCAGAAGATTTCATATGGTGCATGCTGAGGGTTGCTGAATTTACTGTCCTTTTGTATCGGGGGAAATCTAAATAATATAAAAGTAATATATGCAAAGTAAAAGTCAAAAACTAAGTAAAAAAAATGTCAAAACTAAATATTATGTGCAAAGTAGAAGTCAAAATAGAGTAAAGAACCATCTGAAATGGTTAAAAAGAATCTGAAAAATTTCATGGTACTAAACGAATTCAATTTTTTTTTTGACATCTTTCACACATTAATAAAATCGAGCCCGCCAACGCTCAGCTTATAGCTCAGTCACAATGTGTGCCGCTGGTAAGCACTAGGGTGGAGGTTCAATCCGCTGGCAGCTTTGTAGTAGACATTGTTTCAAAAAAAGGAGACTCGATAGCGTTTGTGATGTTCAGCATCTTATCTCGTTAATCGGACAACCTGGTAGGAGTTAACCGGGTTTTCTCCCATACGATACGCAAACGTGAAGTAGTTCCTCCTAAATGTCCTCCCGGTAGGTATTGCCCTCCTCCGTCGTGGAGCCAAGTCAAACTTCTAACTTACGGGTGCTCCATCACAATAGAAGCTGCCCCCTTTTTTCCCTTTTTCCATGAGACCATACGGGTTAGAAGTCGCTGTCTATTAAGTGGGATAAGAAAAAATATATATTTGATATAGATTTGGTAAATTTCATTAATGGTAATTACTGAAAAGATAACTTTAATAACTGCATCTATTGGTGAAAAAAAGATACAAACACCTAATTAAAACAAATGAAGAAACGTCAAACAATGGCAAACACAATTGATATACCAAAACATCAAGACTTAAACGCAATAGATTTTACCCTTTCACGTTCAGTATGCGGCTGTAAATAAAATTTAATCGCAAGAAAAAAAAAGAACTTATTGCTTCTTGACCAATCAGATTCCGAGGAGGAGGAGGAGGGGGTAAAAAAAAGAATACAAAAAAAATACAAACAACAACACGAAGGGCATCCCCTATATCGCCCTCAATGGTACCAATCTCCGACACTCGACGAAATCAAACGAGAATATATATACCGATCGAATGCCATAAGCCTCCATTGCTGGCAAAGCTTCAGACGCTTTTTCCACAAACCCCCCAACCCTCCATTCCACCCCCTTCGGCATTTTTATGCCTTTATTTATTTCTCCAGATACCCAAGGACCCATTCCCGGATCTCCAGTTACGGTTACAGAGCTCTCTCTTTTCCCTCCCCGTCCACAACCCCCACTCCTTATCTGGAAGCCGTTTTGATCCATTTAACCTCGAAAGGGTCTGAGTGGTGATTGGGCAAGCGTAGGGAGGGAGTAGGGAAAAATATATATATAAAAAAAAGGGAAGAGAAAAAAAAACTACCAGGCAACGCTTAATAGCCGCAAAATGGGGATTTACGTCACTTTCGGGCTTCGGCTACACGGTTCGAATGAAAATCATACGATGGTCTTAGTGTGGGGACCTCTTAACATTCCCTGTTTGTTTCTGTATATAAAGGATGCAAGGAAGGAGCTATTACGGAGATTAACATCCATTGAGAACTCGCTGAGAAACTGTTTGTTTGGGAACTGTTCCCTCTTATACGTGCGGGAGTTTTAATTGCGAATGTTGGGATTTTAATTGCCATCGAAATTGTCTTGGCTTCAAAGTGTTCCATGTCGTTTTCGATTGGATTGAAAGTATTTAAAGGATCTGTTAATTTAGAGAATCTTTGTTTAATGGAGTAGAAGGAAGTGGAAATTGCGATACTTCTTCATGAACAATTTTTACTACTAGAAAAATACTTTAAGGCATTTAGTACCTTATTAGGGCTTAAGAATGAACCTCAGCATTTGGCTTTAAAAAAGTTCTCCTTTTGTTGATAATTAACATAATGCTCCATCAGTGCAATGCTCCAATAATTTCTATCGTAACAGAACCAATCATAACTCACATCTTACGACATTCACAGAACCCTGTGGCGGAGCATATTGCCATATTATACATTATTGCATTTAAGAATAATTAGTGATGAATAAATTTCTTCATAACTTAATATTATATATAATACAATCCTTTTATTAAGCAATCAATTAATCTGTTGTTGTTGTTTCTTATCTCATTTGGTCGACAGTAACATCTAGACCAAGTCCCTGAAACCATGTGTTCAAATGGAATGACGGAAGGAAAGGGCGAAGGTTTTGTTGTGATGGAACACCAATAGGTAGAAGTCTGACTTGGCACCGTGACGCTGAAGAAGTAGGATTATGCCTTATAGGTGGAACGACCCCGCATTTACGTATTGTATGGGAGAAAAGTCAGAAAACTCCCCCCACGTTGTCTGACTAACGAGGTAAAAGGCTGAACATAACAAATGCCATCGAGTCTCCTCTTTTTTTGTGATGGCCAGTAGAGCTCAGGCCTTTGGTACCACAAGGCTTCAGGTTCGAGTGAAAATCATACGAGAGTTTTAGTGTGGGGACCTCTTAACATTCCCTGTTTGTTGCTGTGTATAAAGGATGTAAGGAAAGAGCTATTACGGAGATTAACATCCATTGAGAACTCGTCGAGAAACTGTTTGTTTGGGAACTGTTCCCTTTTTATACGACTGGGAGTTTTAATTGCGAATGTTAGGATTTTAATTGCCATTCGAAATTGTCCTGGCTTCAAAGTGTTCGGTGTAGTTTTCGATTGGATTGAAAGTATTTAAAGGATCTGTTAATTTAGAGTTTATTTGTTTAATGGAGTAGAAGGAAGTAGAAATTGCAATACTCCTTCATGAAGAGTTAACCATTTTTTAAAATTACTTTTCTTTATTAAGAGATTTACTATCTGATTAGACCTTAAGAATGAACCACAGCATTTGGCTTTAAAAAAGTTCCCAATTTGTTGATAATTAACATAATGTTCTATCAGTGCAATGTTCCAATGATAACTCCTATCATAATAGCGCGACCTGGTGGTCAACTAGTAACTCTCTGGCCTTTGGTACCATAGGATTCATGTTCGAATGAAAACTCATACGAGAGTCTTAGTGTGGGGACCTCTTAACATTCCCTGTTTGTTTCTGTATAGAACGGATATGAGGAAAGAGCTATTACGGAGATTAACGTCCATTGAGAAACTCCGGTGAGAAACTGTTTATTTGGAAACTGTTCCACGGCTGGGAGTTTTAATTGCGAATGGTCGGATTTTAATTGCCATTCGAAATGACCAGATATTGTAGAATTGTCTTGACTTCAAAGTGTTTCGATTGGATTGAAAGCATTTAGAGGATCTGTTAATTTAGAGAATCCTTGTTTAATAGAGTAGAAGGAAGTGCAAATTGCGATACTTCTTCATGAACAGCTCACCATTTTTTAAAATTACTTTTACTACTAGAAAAATACTTTAAGACATTACGTACCTAATTAGACCTTAAGAATGAACCTCAGCATCTGGCTTTAAAAAAAGTACTCAATTTCTTGATAATTAACATAATGCTCTATCAGTGCAGTGTTCCAATAACTCCTATCATAACAGAACCAATCATAACTCACATCTTACCATATTCACAGAACCATGCGAGTGGAACATACTGCCTTATCGTACATTACTATATTTAAAAAAATAGTTAAATTAAAAGAATTCATCATCATAATTGGCTCGACAGCTCGTTGTGGGCCTTGGCCTTCTTTAAAAGATCCAGCCAGGCTGTTCTCCTCTTGGCCATGAACCTCCAGTTTTTTTTATCTTAATAACATTAAAATCAGGGGCTAAACAGTCGACCCACCTCTTTTTCGGTCTTCCCCTTGGTCGTTGTCCCAAAGGGGGTTGCATTGAAAACCTTCAAAGCAGCTCTATCACTTTTATATTCTCATGAGATGACCGGCCCATCTCATTCTGTTCAGTTTAACAAATTTTAAAATGCCAATATCTCTAAAAAGTTTGTAAAGCTCAAAATTGTATCTTCTTCGACAATTTCCATTGTCATTGATACCACCAAAAATAGTTCGTAGCCCTTTTCTTTCAAAGATTGCCAACATTTTCTCTTCTCTTGCTTTTAGTGACCATGTTTCAGATGCATATGTTAATACTGGTCTTATGAGAGTTTTATACAGAAAAATTTTAGTTCTTTTAATCAGGTGTTAAAAGAATTAATTTCAATAATTAGTTACATATAATACAATCAATTTACTAAGCAATAAATAAACCTGTTTGTTACTTCTTATCCCACTTCCATAAGGCAGCAACATCAAGACCAAGTCCAAGAACCTGGGTGGTCTCATAAAAACAGTAAAGAGAGAGCAGCTTCTGTTGTGATGGAACACCCGTAGGTAGAAGGCTCCGTGTAGCTGAAGAAGGGAGTGCCATCCGGAACTTTTAGAAGGGAAATACCTCACAATTGCGTATCGTATAGGAGAAAACCGGAAATTTCCACCCGGTAGTCCGACTCACGATGCAAGATGCTGAACACAACAAACGCCATCGATTCTCCTCGTTTTTTGAAACAGTGTGTACAAAAAAGCCGCAGCGAATTGGACCTCAGGTCTAATGCTCACCAGCGGCTCACGTGGTCACCGAGACACCACTACGAATCTGCTTCAAATTAATCAGGAAAAACAAATCAAATTCGACGAACACTTACATAAAGATTTTGAAAATAATAAATTTAACGACAGTAAAGATGTTTTGATTTTTTTTTAAATAATTAAGCAGAAAGAACGAAATTCCTTTCTAATCTCTTCCCGGAGAATGATTTATATTTCAAAGCCATTTTTATTAAAAGAAATCTGTAAAAAAAAGTTTCGTATTTATCAAGTTTTAAATCCCTAATACTAGATTATGGTAAACTCATAAATATTTAACATCTTAAAGAGATAATTTTTTTTTTCATTTTAAAAAATTAACTGTTTTTTTTTTTTTTATTTGATTACGGTATATTTGTTTTGTATGGACTTACCTTTTAATTTTTTTACTTTTAACTTAAAAATAACTTTTAAACTATAACTTTACGAAATAAAAACAAATAAAAAAAAATTAAACACATGGGAACTTTGAGTGTTACCATTCAATTACGCATGAGAATTATCAAATTATGTAATGGCTTGAATCGTAACATTTAGGCCATGAGAAATTTTGTTACATTTTAAAAACTAACAAGGGTCTTGCACAATTTTTGTCATGGCAGTTCGGAAAATTAATGAGTTTCATTTATTTTTTGTATTACTGTGTCTATGACTAATCTTCAGTATCCTGCAGTGCGGGACGGACATCCCACAAGTAATCTACTCATGGATGGAGAGAAAGGGGGCAGCTTCTGTGGTGATGGAGCACTCGTATGTGGAAGTCTGACTAGGCTCCATGACGTTGAAGAAGGATAGTGCTTTTCGGGAGGAATTTTTAGGGGCAACTACACCGCATTTGCGTATCGTAGGGTGAAAACCAGGAAAACTCCCACCAGGTAGTACTGTTCACGAGGCAAGATGCTGAAAACAACAAACGCCATCGAATCTCCTCATTTCTTGAAACAATATCTACAACAAAGTCGCCAGCTGATGGAACCTCAGTTCTAATGCTCACCAGCGGCGCACGTTGCCACTGAACCACTAGTAGGGCTTTTTGTAATGCAGTGTAACATAAAAACTAATGTTAGTTTTTTAATTTTTATATATTTTATTTTTTTGTTTTGTTTTGTTTTTCTTTTACGAAGAAATTTCATTACCTAAAATAAAATATAATTTATTAGGAGTTGACATATGACGAACTCTTTTGTTTTCATTTTGTTGGGAAATTTTCTTGTAAATTTTAATACAGTTGGATTTTTCCAGTTGGAATAATTTAAATTGTACAAGAAATTAACATAAGTGTCTCTAAAAAAATTATTGGAAGAATTATTCTTATTATAAAACATTCTTTAAAAACATAAAATTGACTGCAAAATAAAGAGTTTCTATAACAGAGTTAAAAATTAATGAGTAATTTTAAGTTTCCATTTAATGAAATGGTTATAAATCTCTTCTATTTCCAATTAAAATAAATCAACGTAACTTTTTAACCCATTCAAAAATGATCACATTAACTCACCAAGGTAAATAATTATATTTTACAGTTTGTAATATTCTTGACTTTAAGTAACTGAACAACATTAGAAATATTTGATCTAGGCAATGTAAACACACAACAGAAAAGTTTAAGAACAAATAACTTCTCGTTCTTGTTTCCAGGAGAATTTGTTTAATATTGAAACATTTTTGAAACTGAAGAAATTGAAAAACATTTTTCCCATTGAGAATGAAATTCTCGTGCTCTGTAATGTTGAAAATGTCAACCAAATTAACCACGATTTCTTTTTAAATTTTTGCAAATATTAAAATTAACTTTGCACTTTAATAAAATCTGTTACCTACCTAATTTTTTTATTATTTTTCTTAAATTATAATAATTCTGATTGATTTGATTTCCAAAGAATAAAACTAAGCTATTGAGATGTAATTGAAATTAAACGATTATTTAGTAGCCTTTAACTTGAATATAAATCGACTTACTCTTGAATAGAGTTTAAAAATGTCGCTATAATTAGCGTCTTGAAAAGCGAGTAGGCAATTTATTCCAGAATCTCCATTTGATTAGATTACAAATAGAAGTGATCTTCATATTACAGTGCAGTTCTTATAAATAAAATCATTTAAATTTTATTATATTGAACATGGTTTATTAAATTAAAGCTAATAAAATAAAATAAACTTTATTTCTTCTTTGAAACAAATTATTTTCTTCATTAAAATAAACTATAAAAATAATTCTTTCAATGTAGGTGATATATTTTTTATTTTAAAACAAAATAAAACTGCATATAAAAGACAACATTAAAAGTATTTAATTAAATATTTCAAATTGAAACAGAAAATTTATATTAATTTAAAAATAAATCCCATTCATACTTGAAATATTAATAATACGATATTTCGCTTGCGATTTTCATATTTGTGTTGCAGAAAGTTATTTTTGGCCATAGCTTTTATTTTTGAAATTGATTAAATAATTCTTTTATTCCATTTTACATTACATACAAATCAATATACTATAGAAACAATACAGTTCTTCCGGTACTTGTGCAGACTTTAGTTAATTAACTTAGATATTTATGAAAAGAAACAAAAAAAGTTAGTTAAGAAACTAATAGTAATTTAGTTACTGAAAAGTTAGTGATAGGAAAAGGCACTGAATATTTTTCTGGAAATCTTAAATGGAAATGATTTATATTTTTTTAAATTTATTATTCTAATTATAACGTAAGTCCAACATAAATGATTTCTACGCGTCCCTTCCAACAACAGACAATGTCATTCGTTAGTAATTTGACAAATGTATGTTAAAAACAACATTGAGTTTGTAGTATTTTTCCCACAGGAAGAGTTGTGGCATTTATTTCCCAAGGCAGAGGAATGTATATTCTTTGATAAGTACATAATAACCTATCACTGTATATCAAATTTGACAGCAGATAATCAGTGTTGTGGACAGTTATATTACAAGCAATTAGTGAGAATAACCTATCCCTCAAGTTTGATAGCAGATATTCAATGTCGTGTATAATGGACCTGTCTGTGCGACCTTCACAGGTCGTGATAATTACAGATGGAAGATGGACATCACCATGAGTTGATCTATCACCAATCATGATGCAACATAAGCTGAGGAAATGTCTACTCCATAGAAAAGTGAGGTAAGCTGACTAATGTCTTAACGGATCGTCTTAAAAGGAGGTTTTTGGTGAAAAAGGGAGAGAGTTCTGTGACGGTTCGACCAGAAGTGTTATTTTTCTTTTTTCTCTGACATGATTTACTTAGTAGAAGTTTCCGCCTGTTTTCAAAGTGAACCCTTTGTGGTTTCGTGTAACACGCCGTGTGATAATTAAAAACTGCTTGTCTAATTGAGATTCGACGTAGGCTCGAAAACTCAGAACTTGGAGTGTACTGCACTTGTAATTTAATTGTGCAATTGTGATCAAATTTATATTTTTACTTTTCATTTCTTTGTTTAATAATCCAGAGTTCTGTATATATAAATAAACGCTTGTAAATAAAAATTAAAATGTTCCCTTGAACCTGAAAGTGGCTCTCTTCTTGTAGCCGTTATAGGTCTAGTATATGCCGAGATGTTACAAGTTCATCAGGTTGTATGATGGACTTGCAATAATATAGAAAGACAAATACTTTTTTGATAATCTTTTTAAAAAGAACCAGTACAATCAGACTTGACTTAACTTAACCAGCTATCTTACACAACCAGTCTTATAGCATCCTTAGTCCTTTTAATCTACTAATTTTACTGGCATTCGTTACAACTTATAACGCCTTTCTCTAAAGCAAACAATTTCACTTCTATCAATACTGTAATTACAAAACCATGTTTTACCTCACATATAGATATAAATCAATGAAATAAATTACATTAATATCTGCAACCGTAGTAAATAAATAGAAAAAAATTATTTCATCAAATTTATTAAAAAAACTTAACTTCAAAGCATTGATTGATACGCAAACATAATTTCAAAAAATACACGAGTATTATTTACTTCCCTCTCTATAACAAGCGCGATCGTATTAACTTTTTGATTTCGACTTTTTAATACGAAATAGATGCATTTGATGATTTTTACATGTTCAGTATATCTGAATTTTAATCAAGAAATTTGCATTTTCTGATAGGAAATGGTTAGCTATCTTCCAGAGCGGGAACATTACAAAAAGAAAACCAGAAATTTAAATTCGTTATCTTCTTCCCCTTCAAAAAGACAAAAATTGTGAGGGAAAAAGATGGGGAAAATAATAAAAAAATAAAAAAAAATAAAAAAAAAGACGCGAAGACAGAGAACATCCTGGCAGAAAGCCAAAGACTAGGTTCTTTACCTCGTTCATTTCAAGCTAAAGTCAATATTGAAGCTCATAAGGACTTTAATGACGAGAAAAATGGGGATTTTTGGAAATTTAGCCGAAATATTTCATCCTAATATTGAGGATGGCACTTTGATATTAAGTGGCGAGAGTTCTTTACAAAGAAATAACGTTTGATCAATTTTCGTCACTGTAAGAATTTTTTTTTGTGCACAATTTTGTGTTGTCAGATTTTTCCTTGTCTTTTTCTTGCGGTGTTTATTCTTCAAATAAAGTTAGCAGAATTTGATCATTTGGCGACATTATTTATATTTTATCCTCTTTTTTTTTTTTTTTTTTTTTTTTTTTTTGTCTCTAAATGCATTTTATGTGGCAAGGTTATAATCCTGAACAATTTAAAAGGCTCCTTTTTTACATTCTTTATTATAAAGTGACATTTATTATACATTTTGTATCATACGAAACATTATAAAAGAAGTCCGCCAAAAATAAAAATTATTAAGGCGTAAAAGACACTCGAACCCTTCAAGAGAGATCACGCCAGATTTCATTTTCTCTTATTATAAAATAACTACATATTATATTTATAAAAATAGAATTTTTTTAAATTTATTTTCAATAGCTAGACAAAAAGTTACATAGAGCAAAAGCACTAAGAAGAATATAATTATCAAGAATTAAGATTGGTTTAGTTTGTCGCTCAACGGTCATCTTGTGCACACGAGGGCTAAACAGACTGGGACCTACAGTTTAAAGTGAATTCCGAATCACTAACAAACATCCTTGCCATCGCCAGGATTCAAACCTAAAACCTGTGGTAACAAAGGCTCAAGAATTAAGAACAAAAAAGAAGACCAGAGTCACTGTCTAATGAGAGAACTTGAGTCCAAATATCCTCTGAAGATCCACGAAGAGCCCCACATCGGAGCAGATGGACTCTGTCCTTCACTTCTCCAGAGTCACAAAGTGGGCAAATAGGATCGTTTGGAATGCATATGCGGTGCTTCGTTTGTGGCTCTGCGGTCATCTTGTGCACACGACAGCCAAACAGACCGGAACCTACAGTTTAACGTGGATTCCGAACCACTCACAAACGTCGGTACCATCGCCAGGATACGAATCTGAAGCCTGCGCCAGAGGCCAAAGCGCTAACTAGTTGGCCACCAGGCCGCGCCTATGCGGTGCAGATGGGCTGCAAGGCAATCGTGTCCTGTAGACAGGCGAAAGACCGTCACTGCTTTGCATCTTGATTTATCGGGAATAAGAGAAATACAGCCCTAAAAAAATTGGAGGGTAAGCCCAACTTTGAAGATTTCGCAAAAAATTAGACGTAAAAAAATACTTTAAAACCAGTTTAATCCTCCATTAAGGAATGGCTGTGTTAGGATGCTGGCACCTATCTTGTTCATTGCCCGAAAGATCACAATGGCCAGGCACCCACTGAAAAACGATTTGTTTCTTCTTTAAAACGAGAGTACTAAACAATTCTTGACATTGCAAAATCTCAGGTGTCAATGGGAATCCAATAGAGTTAATTAGATGGCTGCTTGAAAATCTGAAAAGGCTGCCCTTCCAAACTTATAATAAATAACTAATAATTGCTTTAAGGCTATACATATAGCCACTAGTTCACCGTCGAAGATACCATTGTAGCCAGCACGAACGTAAAAAGAAAAAAGATCCTAACACACCAGCCCCTGTATTTAAGTAGCAAAACTTAAATTCAAACTGAGAACCATCAGTAAAAATATGCAAACAATCAGTAGGAGAATATCTGGCCGCAACGGTTTCTAAGGCGAGACATTTAAAATTTCTATTTTTTTTTCCTAAAGATTTTGAAACTAATAATTTTCTTCGAAAAACGATAAATTACTTGATAATAGTCATTATTCACTATTGTTGATATTATTCCTTATGAATGAAAGATGACAGTTACTGTTGCATTATGGACGAATTTCAAGGAAATATATAAAATCTATAAAGACTATAAAATCTATCTGTGTATCAAAAAAAAAAAATCGGATTGTGGATTTTAATAAAATCCACAGTTCTTTTGCACACTTTTAAGCTAATTAGACTGGGTCCTACAGTTTAACGGGTATTCCGAACCACTAACAAACATCCATGTCCCCGACAGGATTCGAACTTGAAGCCTGTGGTACCAAAGGCCAGAGCGCTATCCAATTGGCCATCAGGCCGCGGATTCTAACTGAGGTCTTCTAAGATCTATAAGGTCCTTATACACTGCGTAAAAAAAGTAGAAGGACACTTGATTTTGTAATAATAACCGAAAAATATTTTATTTTTACTAAAATATTTTATTAGAAACATTTTACAAATATTTTAAAAATACAATTTTAACATCAGAATTATGATATTCAAACATAAAATATTAATGGCAACAAAAACAGTTTCTCTTTTTTGAAACTTTGTAAAAAAAGTAGAAGGACAGCATTATAATGAATGAAAAAATAGTGATTTTAATAAGGAATGTTCTTCCCATTGGCCTTTATAACTTCAAATATTCTGTTTGGAAGTGAATTTTATAGAGATTGAACTTCTAGTTTGACAAAAATTGTCCCACGAGACATTCAATGCTTCTCGAAGCTGAGTTAGTGAATCAAATTGCCTTCCATCAGCATAAACTCGACGAACTAGCATTGCCCAGATGTTTTCCACTATATGAAGGTCAGGACTTTTGGCTGGCCATGGTAAAACATCCACATTATTTGTTAGGAACCAATTTTTGACTCCAGTCACGGTGTGAATGGAAGCTTCGTCTTGCTGAAACTTCCCCTCTTCACCCCCCCAAGTCAGAGCCATAAGGAAGAAGCTCGGAATTCAGCACTTGAATGTAGTCTGTATGTTTTTGCCTACCATTTAAGAAAGCCAGACTTGTCCTTCCTCCTTATCCAACAGCCAACCAAACCATTAAACTCTCTCCTCCCATTTGTCGTGTTGAATAGTATTCGTCTTCATTCCCCAGACAATGACAGTAGTGCTGATATTCGTCTGGACCGTCTAAGTTAAATTTCTTTTCATCGGAAAATATCACAGAAGTCCATTCTGTAGTCCAGGACATGTGCTCCTTAGCCCACACTAAACGGTTATCAATGTGAGCTTGTGTCCACTTAGGATGATGTTTCAGTTTTTTTGAAAATGAATTTTTTAGATCTTTTAATATAGTTGTAAACTTCTTTGTTTCGTCACATGATTACGTCCTGCTTGATTTCTTGCCTTTGAAACACTTCCTTTGTTCTTCTTAAGCACACGAACAAGTTTTCATTCATCAAGTGGTGTTAACTTTTTCGGTCTACCAGTCTTCTTTTCTTTCCATTTTTATAAGGATTTCTGATAAAGTTTGAAACTGTATTGGGGCTCACCTGCAACAATCGAGCAAACTCTCTGACACCTTTACCATCATTTTGACATGCGGAAATTTGGCCTTTTTGAAAATCGTTCAAAGGCATTCCTTTAGGCCTTTCTGATAACGGAGAAACAGCGTAACTTTTAAACAAATTAGATTTTTTTGACCGAAAAGGATAAAACAAAGTACAAAATCACTATTTAACTAAAGAACAACTCACTAAATTAAATATATTAGCAAGTGTCCTTCTACTTTTTTTACGCACCGGAAATTATATCTACTAATTTTATTATTAATATTAGTAGTAGATGTTTAATTTTTGCCTAAAATGAAAAAAAGGGTCATTAAACTAAATCTGCATAAATATCTGGTAGTTAGGAGAAAATAAGAGAGATTAATTGGCAAAAAAACACTGTCCTTCTACTTTTTTTACGCAGTGTATAAGGACTATAAAATCTAATGATTCTTCACTGTGCTCAAGATGCTAAATAGAAAATATATTGCCAAAATTATCCAGGTAAAATTCCTTCATAAAGAAGTACGACGAAATTAGCCACAAAATGTTTTACTTATTATCAGATGACACTAAAATAGTCCTTTATTGGTTTATTTGCAAAATAAATATAAAAATATATATATAAATATATAAAATTGTATTCAAATTTAAAAATATAATACAGTTTCCTCTACCATCATATATTTTTCAATAATCCACATCGAGTGATGTGTATCTCCATCAAAAATTCCATCAAACAAAAGATTTCTTTTTTTTTTAAATTTCATAGATGGTTCTATTTCGAATTCAAAGTTAGGGATAAAAAAAGAAAAGATTCCCTAATTTTTTTTTTCTCCCCTCTCTTCACTCCGAACCATCATTGCATCGTCTGCCAAAAAAGAACGTTTCAAGTTGACCACTTTTCGCTTCAATCGATTCCAAGTCTTTTCTATCGATATACTTAACCTCTCTCTTTCCCCCTCCCTCAATCTCATCCCCCCCACACTAACTAGGCAGAACGAATAGGATGAGAAAAAGACTTTTAAACGCGGCAACCGCTTAAATTCTTTTCCGAAAGGATTTTCGCTATGGTTGCAGGTGAAATTAATCACGCAGTACCAATTTTTCCCATGACCCTTTTTCCCTTTTTTTTTTTATCCCTTTTTATTTTTGAAGTTTTTCCCTCTCGGATCGATTACGAATTTATTTTAATGTGTGTTCATAAAAGTGGCCATTATATTTAAAAGCTATAATATGTATCGACCAGTTAATTCTCACCATTGAGGTTTCGATTCGACAATAGAGGTAGAAAGAAAAATGTAATAAAGGCTTAAACACTTTACGGCGGCTTATAAGAACCGCTTAGCTTTCTTATAATGGCTTACGTTTTTATTATAAATAGTAAACTAAAATAAAAACAAAAATACTAATGATAAATAAAATAATTCCATTGACTTTTTAACTTGTTTTTTGTATGAAAAATTAGTACTTGTATATTAAAAGCTTTTATATTAATTGGATATTTTTAATCAATGCAATAATTTTTATTCTTAACTTATATCGATGATTGTCTGTTTTCAATATAAAAATTCCTTAGCCTTGAAGATTTGAAAAAAGATAAAAAGAAATCTGTGAAGTATTGTTATTATCTTTCTTTTTCCACTTGGTAGACAACATCTAGATCAAGCCCTCGCGGGACTTAATGACAGATTGTCTAGCGCTCTGGAGCTCGATGCCACAGGTTTCGGGTTCGAGTCCCAGCAGGGCCATGGCATTCTTAGTGGTTCGGAATCCACTTTAAGCCGTAGATCCCGGTCTCATATGACTAACAGATTCATGGACCCCAGTCAGACTTCTAACACACATCATTCCCAAACTGTATACGGGCAACTCAGCTCTAGGCACAGTGATGCAGTGCAGTGTAGTAGTAGATCAAGTCCTTGTATCGGTTTTCATGGAAGAAGGGAAGGGGGCAGCAGCTTCTGTTGTGATAAAACACCCGTAGGTAGAAGTCTGACTTGGCTTCGTGTCAGCGCCTTCCAGAAGGACTTTTAAGGGGAGCCACCCCACATTCGCGTGTTGTGTGGGAGAAAACATGGGAAACTCCCATTAGGTAGTCGACTAAAGAGGCAAGATGCTGAACATCACAAACGCCATCGAGGCTTCTCGTTTTTTCGAAACAGTGTCTACAACAAAGCCGCCAGAGGACTGATTGGCTTGGTTTGTCGTTTTACTGTCATTTTGTGCCCACTTTAGGCTAATTAGATCGGCACCTACAGTTTAACGTTGGAATCAAAACCACTAACAAACAATTAACCACTAACAACAATTAGTTGCCGCCATGATTAGAACGTAAAGCCTGTGGTACCCAAAGGCCTGAGCGCTAACCAATTGGCCAGTAATCATGCAGTACCAATTTTTCCCATGACCTTTTTTCCCTTATTTTTTTATCCCTTTTTGTTTTTGAAGTTTTTCCCTCTCGGATCGATTACGAATTTATTTTAATGTTTGTTCATAAAAGTGGCCATTATATTTAAAAGCTATAATAAGTATCGACCAGCTAATTCTCACCATTGAGGTTTCGATTCGACAAGAGGAGGTAGAAAGAAAAATGTAATAAAGGCTTAAACACTTTAGGGTGGCTTATAAGAACCGCTTTAGCTTTCTTATAATGGATGGCGTTTTTATTTCTTTGATTATTTATTGTAAATAGTAAACTAAAATGAAAACAAAAATACTAATGAAAAATAAAATAATTCCATAGACTTTTTAACTTATTTTTTGTAGGAAAAATTAGTACTTGTATGTAAAAAGCTTATACATTAATTGTATATTTTTAATCAATGTCATTTTTAATCTTAACAAATATCAATGATTGTCTGTTTTGAATACAAAATTATATTTGAAAAAGGTAAGAAATCTGTGAAGTATTATTTTTTTGTGGGCTTTAATGACCAATTGTCTAGCGCTCTTTCGCTCGAGGCCACCGGTTTCGGGTTCGAGTCCCGGCAATGCCATGGCATTTGAAGTGGTTCGGAATCCACTTCAAGCCGCAGGTTCCGGTCTCATAGGACTGTAAAATAGTCATGACTTCAGACAGACTTCTTCCACCCATATGATTCCCAAACTGTATAGGTGCAACTCAGCTCTAGGCAGAGTGGTGTGGTGTGGTGTGGTGTAGTAGACCAAGTCTATGAATCCGTTTTCATGGAAGGAAAGTGGGGGGTTTTGACGGAGCACCCGTAGGTTGAATTCTGACTTGGCTCCGAGTCGCTGAAGAAGACAAGGACCTACAGTTCAAAGAGGATTTCATACCACTAACAATGTCGTCTATGCCATATATGGATTCGAAACTGATTCCTGTGGTACCAAAGGCCGGACCGCTAGCTAATTGGCCATCAGGCCGCTCAAAGTCTCTTGCAGAACTCATTAATCTTCTTTTTTTTGGTGCAATGCGAAAGGTTTTTCGTTGCATACTGAATAATATTGAATTTGCTGTATCAATGGCCGTAATATCAGGTCAAGTTTTCAGCAAAATAAAATTACAAAGCTTTGCTATATTCATTGCGTATCTGTTCCGTAATTTTTTTTCGAAATATAAATTAAGTAATTTTTAACATTTATCGATGGGGTCTCAGTAATAAGGGCAGGTATCGTTTATTGCTGTCACTGTTTTCAGAAGCAAGAAGACTCGATGACAATTTAGGCAGTGCTTATAAGCATTTTGTTTATACAGTCAAAAGGCCTGGAAGGATGTTTCACGTTTCTTCCCATTCGACATGGAAATGTGAGACTGTTACAGATAAAAGTCCTGCCAGAAAGTAATGTCTCCCTCTCATCAACCGACGGTGATCTGTTCGATTTACTTACAATCAAGATAACAAAGCATCATAGAAAGTTTATTCAATTTCACCTTTAAAGGATTCTGGCACTAGTAGTCCTATATATTTGTTTCCGATCCTCGTGTGGGTCCGGGTCAGAATAGCCCCACTGTAGTCCATGCATGTCGTAAAAGGCGACTAAAATGGATACAAAGTGCCCTGGAGTATAACCGGCTGGGGTAAAGTCAAACTGCTTCTTTGGGTGTGCCATGTCTTAGTTCTGCAAGATTAAGGACAAAAAGAAGGTGCATTTTTCTTTTTTTTTACATTTTTCATGAATCGTCGAGAACTATACGGGTTCATGAACTTGGTCTAGATGATGCTGTCGACCAAATGAGACAAAAAAACCATTTGTTTCCGATTAGAATAATTTTATCACAAAGGATTTCTCTGGTGTGATTGATTCGTCACAGCTTAAAAAAAAATGACAAGGAAGTATTGTTACAAATATCAAAATCTTTTTTTTTCTTAAATAAGAAAGTGATTACTTTTTAAAACTGAAATAGAGTACATCTTAAAAAAAATGCAAAACCCTATTGTCTATAAAAAGTAAACAGAAATAATCTGGCAAGTTTAGGGATTGCAACAAACAGAAACATTCCGGATTTCGTTACATGAATTCCTATCACGAAATATCATTCCCCCTACTCCAAATTCATCAATAATAAATTTGCTACTTCAATGACAATAAAATTCCGATTATTGAAAACATAAGTGAAAACTAAAACATGCTCTGGTGAGAGATTAAACTATACGGTAGTATAACGCGATTTCATTGTAACAAGATTCGGCAATTAGATATAACCCGTAAAACGAGTCATTTCTATAACACTGCCTGCCTAATGCCGTGACAGAATTAGAAAAGTGCTATAACACAGCACTCTTACAACATGGTTAGTGGTAATTCATTAGCAGTATTTATTTCCCTTCATAATATTGAACAATAGTATAATAAAAAATATAATAAATAATAATAAGCAATTCTTTTGATTATAAATTGAAAACAAAATATATATTTGAAACTTATGGTATATAACTGTTAATTTACATAATTCCTTCTTTTTTTCATGCAAGATAGGAGAGAATAATTTTAGGAAACCACCATTTCACACAATGATACTTATATTCTCTTCCAATTATTAAGAAAATCCTATTTTGATTGTTCATATTTTTTTTTCTTTATCTGACGGAATTTTCCTTCATTTATTATTTGATATTAAGAATCTGTTCTCGAGAAAGTTTTATAGTTGTTCATTACAACAAGTAATTATTCTTACAATTAAAATAGAAAATCCATGCTCGTTTGGATCAAATTTTAAAATATATTTCCTAAACTGTCCTACCATCCAGACCGTCAATAAATTATGCTTTAAAAATAATAAAATAAAATGAATAGATAAATTAAAAAAATGAATTTTAGATAAATTTATAAATTATACATAAATAAATATTATTAACAGATACTATAGATAATATCTAATATAGATATTATCTATATTAGATAATATATATTATAGATAAATTTAAAAAATGAATCTATCCTAAAAAATATTTCTTGAAGTAAAATAATAAATTTTCAAAATTTAATGTATTTTCTACATATTTTAAATTCAAAATTTTATCTTCCAATCCTTAAAGCTATTTTTCGAGAAATTTCAAATCGTAAGAAATAGAACAGTTATTACAATCTTTTTTTTAATAAAATATGAATTAAATGAAGATTAACAGAAATTGTTAACGTTTTTATCATAGCAAAATAATTACTTTTAGAGAAAGGAAAGAACTTTTATTCATGAAAGTCAGTTAGGTTTTCTTTTTTCTTTTAGTTGGATAAAATATCAATTTGCTACCATTTTAGTTTTCCCCCATTTAATTGTACTATGAAGTTAGAAAATTACCTTGCGAATGTAAATTAAAATGTGCTTTCATATTAGGTTTATTAATAACTTTAAAACTTTAATTTTCATAATTAGCGAATATAAAAATTTAATGTATTTTTTAAAAAATACGTAATTTTCTTTTGGAAGTCTTACTGAAAAAAAAAGTGCTCATGAATACTGAAAAATAAAAATAAAATGATTTACAAAAATAGCATCTCTAAGCAGTTAAACATCAGTGCTGTTTTATAACATCGATATTATATAAAATAAACAATTAAAAATGTTCATAAAAACTGAAAACCATGATTTACAAAAATTTAAAGAGAGAATTGTTTAATTTCTTATACGATCTCAGTCTCCAAATCTCTATGTAGTTAAATATCGGTACTGTTGTATAACATCGATATTATATAAAATAAACAATTAAAAAATTACAGGGTTTTTTTTAATTAAAATAATTATAATTTTTTTATAATTTCTGATTAATACATAAAAAAAAGTCATGGTTTCAAAGAAAAAAAATTGGATCATTCAGTATTGAAGATTTAAACTTAAAAGAAACATTACCGTATGCATAATCGTTACATCTAAAGTTCAATGTTAAATTATTAGGAAAATCAACAAGCATTGAATGTTAAAATACAATTTGACTAATTTTTAATAGTTATAATGTATATTGCTTTATAGTTATTGTTTCCCAACTATGCCTATAAAAATTTCTTACTAATTTTTTTAAGTATCCCAAACTCTTTATAATCTTAAAGACAGATCATAAAAGATAATATTTTTAATATGTGATTAACAAGATTACATTAAAAGAATATCGATTACTTCTTTATATGAACTAATTCTATAAAGCAACTTAAAAAAAAGGCAATATTAACTTTTTACGAGTAAAATCATAACAATCTGGAAAGCTAACTTGGAACAAAGTGGCAACCAGCCTAATAATATCGTTATAAAATAATCGATATCGGACATCGATATAAAATAAGTAGAAAAAAAAACCAGTAATATTTTAATTAACTAAAAGAAGAATTAGTTCATGATTTCTGACTAGTACGTAAAAAAAAGTCATAGACTCAAAGAAAAAAAATGGAATATTCAGAATTAAAAATTTAAACTTAAAATGAACATTAACGAACGCATAGCCATTACATCTAAAGTTCAAGTTTAAATTATTAGAAAAATCAACAAGCATTGAATATTAAAATACAATTTGACTATTTTTTAATAGTTATTATATATATTGCTTTATAGTTATTCAATATTTCAATATTCTTTCCAAACTGTGCCTATAAAAATTTCTTACTAATTTTTAAGTATCCCACACTCTTTATAATCTTAAAGACAGATCATGAAAGGTAATATTCTCAAAACAGTTTTTAATGTGCAATTAACAAGATTACATTAAAAGAATATCAATTACTTCTTTATATGAACTAATTCTATAAAGCAACTTAAAAAAAGGGAATATTAACTTTTTACGAGCAAAATCATAATCTGGAAAGCTAACGTGGAACGAAATGGCTAGCCTAATAATATCAATATAAAATAATCGATATCGGACATCGATATAAAATAAATAATAAAAAAAAAAAAACTGTAATATTTTAATTTTGTTAACTAAAAGAAGAATTAGTTCGTAATTTCAGATTAGTACTTAAAAAAGAAGTCATAATTTCAAAGGAAAAAAATTGGTTCATTCAGAATTAAAGACGAGTTTAAAAGGAACGTTAACGAAAGCATAACAGCTACACCTAAAGTTAAATATTAAATTTTTAGAAAAATCAACAAGCATTGAATGTTAAAATACAATTTTATTTATTTTTAATAGCTATAATATACATTGCCTTATAGTTATTCAATATTCTCTCCAAACAGTGCCTATAAAAATTTCTTACTAATTTTTTTTAAGTATCCCAAACTCTTTATAGTCTTAAAGACATATCATAAAAGATAATATTTTTAATATGTGATTAACAAGATTACTTTAAAAGAATATCGATTACTTCTTTATATGAACCCATTCTATAAAGCAACTTAAAAAAAGGCAATATTAACTTTTTACGAGCAAAATCATAACAATCTGGAAAGCTAACGTGGTACAAAGTGGCTAGCAGCCCAATAAGCAAGACACAATAGCCAATAAGTTAGATCGTTTGGCTGTCAGAACTGAAATATGGCATCGAACGTTTTGGCACGTTTCACTGGTCACGCTCTTTGAGTCCAAAGAGCTGTTTCAACCCCTTCCCCTCCACTTTCAATGAAGGAAAAAAAAAAGCATGTTACCACTTAGAACCTATGAAGTTATGATAACAAATGAAGTCATACAGCGAAAAGATTTGTGGACCATGTTTTACTTTTTTTTTATTCTATTCTGTTTTTCATTCTATCGTATATGTTATTCTTTTTTTTACTTATCGTTTGGCCTCTTGAATTTTTATTCTTGCAATTAATTGTCGTTTGACATATTTGAACATTATCTGAAAATCGTTGCATCATTAATACTTTTTTCGTTCTTTTTTTTAGATTTGCATTATGAAACATTAATTCTACATTTGATATTTTTTTAATGGCCAAAAAGGGAAAAAGTTGTTCCATTATGCATAACACATCGAGAAAGTAAGTTTTTTTTTTTTTTAAATTTTGAAAGAGGATGTAAAAAGTATACATTTTATACATAGAAGCAAGTCACTGTCTTTTTAGATATAAATATACCATATATTAATGTTATTATAAGACTGTTGTTACTTTGTTTTAATTGAAATGGATCAATATTGACTAATGAATTGAAACAAAATTTTTTTCATTTGGTTAATTCTAATGATAGAAGTATGATAGAACGATAGAATATACATAGAAGCGCGTCATTTTTTATAGATATTTTGAGTTTAGAATCACGATAGTATATGGTATATTTATAAAACTCTTCCTCCATTTTCAAATGAAAAAAAAAGCATGTTACCACTTAGAACCTATGAAGTTATGATAACAAATGAAGCCATACAGCGAAAAGATTTGTGGACCATGTTTTACTTTTTTTTTTATTCTATTCTGTTTTTCATTCTATCGTATATGTTATTCTTTTTTTTTTTTTACTATCGTTTGGCCTCTTGAATTTTTATTCTTGAAATTAATTATCGTTTGACATATTTGAACATTATCTAAAAATCGTTGCATCATTAATACTTTTTTTTCTTTCTTTTATTTTTTTCTTAGATTTGCAATATGAAACATTAATTCTACATTTGATATTTTTTTTAATGGCCGAAAAGGGAAAAAGTTGATTCATTATGCATAACACATCGAGAAAGTAAGTTTTTTTTTTTTTTTTTTTTAATTTTGAAAGAGGATGTAAAAAGTATACATTTTATACATAGAAGTAAGACACTGTTTTTTTTTTTTTTTAGATATTTTGGTTCTAGAATCGCGTTAATACAGTATATGGTATATTTATAAATTGTTGTTACTTTGTTTTAATTGAAATAGATCAATATTGATATGAATAATTTTCCATTCATTATTTTCATTTGGTTAATTCTAATGATAGAATATACATAAAAGCGTGTCACTTTTTTATAGATATTTTGGTTTTAGGATCCCGATAGTATATTGTATATTTATGAAACTGCTACTCTGTTTTAATTTAAATGGATCAATATTGACATTTTTTTTTCCTTATCATTATTTTCATTTGGTTAATTCAAATGGGGTTTTTTTTTTATATTTACATTATATTGTAATAAAGTATTATAACTATAAATTGTTTTTGAAATTTACATGCTTATTTTATTTTTTATTTTAACATAAATATGCAAAATATGAATAATTATCCGATATATAATTTTTATAATCTTCTAGGAGCATTCTATATAATTATAAAAATATTTATAAGTAAATTGTAAGTATAAAAATATTTACAAATAAATTATAGAAATATTTGTAAATAAATTATAAAAATATTTGTAATCAAATATTTTCATTTTTTACTAAGTGATAATTATAAAAGTTTTATAAAAACATTGTGTTTACTTTCATATATTTTGTTTTTATTCCTAGAAACAGAAAATAGTACAAATTAGAATAGTATAAATTTTAAAAAAATAGTTAAATTTTAAAAACTTATTGTTAGGAAAGTTGGGAAGTAAAAAAAAAAATTAATGAAAATAGAAAAACTTTTTACTATAGCATAAAAGCGTAATAAATTAACATATTAATGCTAGAATGAGTTTAGATATATTTAACATTTTTCAAATAATAATTAATTAAAAGAATACAAAATTAATGATGCAAAATCGTGATTTATAAACGAAGAATAAAATAAAATAGTGAATATAACATAAAAAGTATTAAATTTTGTTTGTTTATTTATATTTATTTGAAAAAACGTAATTTATTATTTTACATTTTATACTTATATTCAATAATTTGCATGGCGCGCTTTCTATTATATTAAATAAACTATAATTTATTTTAAATGTATCCATTTTTAGAAAAAAAAAATACATAATTTTTATACAATAAAGCAAGCAGTATTCCAGTTTACAAGCTTTGTCCATATTTTAGCATTAATTCATCATAACTATCTCCATTGAATGATATTACGAGTAAACGTATTTGGTTCGATTAATTTGGAATTATAAATTGATTTTGTCGACAACCAGCATTGTTGGAGGATATTAAATTGGGATGAAGCAGACTCTTTTGATTATTGATGCGTAGTAGCAGAATCAGAATTCGAAATGGACATCATAAATGAAACATATTATATATTACATTTATGATACAATATTTGTAATTGAATGCTGATGATGTGTGTGTGTGCTCTGCCGAGTTGGAAATTTAACTACGAAGGGATTTTAACTGAATTCTGCTTCGTGATAATTATTTATTTATTGTTTAAAAAAGAATTGTTAAATATTACTTAAGAATCGCACAATTTTGTTTTTATTTTTTAAATAATTTTTTTGAAAATATTTTAATAATATTTTTAAAAATGGTTTCAAAATAGAATGTACAAATTAACTTCCGAATCTCACGAAATTGATTTAAAAACACACTAATTAAAAATTAAAATACAATTTTTTTCTCCTCATATACATGAAGTGAATAAATATTTATTTTAAAATAGGAAGGATAGTGAACTATTTAAATAGTTAAAGTTATGCACATTTTTTTGTCATTTGTAAACATATCCCTCCCTCTTATATAGATATTTTTTAGGAAAGAAAAAAAAAGGGGGGGTTTATCATTTTTTTAAATGCATAGAGAAAGATTTACTCAATCACCTAGTGTATCTGTAATAATTATGGTTACGGAATTCTTCAACTTAACACGCACAGTTTCGAATTCAAAATCTTCTGCAATAAAAATTCTTAATGGTACATTAATTCAACTTGTGACTGCTTAATACTCAGCGCAGTTAGCACTCATGAAGATCCAGGTTTTGAATTCGCTGGTGAAGTCTGTTGTAGCTACTAGTTTCAGAAACAAAGTCGTTGTCGATTATGACAACGTGCGCAAGGCACCTTGAAACGATAATCCGATTGCCTGGTAGAAGTTTACCGAGTTTTCACTCATATGATAACCAAATACAGCACAAAGACCTCTATAAATCCTTCCTCAAAATAATATATTTTTTCTCATCAAACGTCAGGCGACTGTTTATGGCATACAAATCATTAAAAGGCATACAAACGAGGCATACATACATTATGTGTACATTCATTAAAAAGGCATACATACATTATGTGGAAAACATTAAAATACATATATTATTAAATATTGTTTATGGCATACAAACGACATTAAGTGGATCATGAAGACCATCGATGATTAATAAAAAAACAGAATTACATATTGAGTGAATGGCAATGAATGCAGCTGGATGGCAAAAGGGCTTAGGTTTGAATTCTCTGGAGCATGTATAGCCATCATAATTTTAAAAACGAGGAGATTCGTTGGTAATTGTTACAGTTTGCAAAAATCCCTACAAGATAAAGGCTGCTTTACATGTGTAGTAAAGCTACCTATTTTTGCAGTCCCCTAGTTTTTTTTTCCCATTCAACACTCAAATTAGGCATGAAAAGCTTGGCATAAGTCAGAGCTCTTTCATTAGTAGTTAACAGACTACATCATACTTAAAACCAGTGAAAACCTTAATTATTAGGGTTCATTTAAATTATAATTCACGTCTAACATGTTCTATACTTTATCTAATACTTTTCTCTAAAAGTATATCTAATTGTATGTATACATTATCTTCTGTATACTAAAATCTCCCTTTTATTTGTATCTCCCCTCTATCCAATGTATATCAAGAAACCCAATTTTTAATGTCACATTATGAGCTTTATTATATTAAAACTGTTCAAGAAAGGTGATCTTCATTAATTTTTCTCAACATTGGAGGGCTTAGTAATAGTCATGAGAAATGGTCATTGTTATGGTTATGAGAAGATACTAAATGTTTGCTTCTTTTTTGCCCACAAGAAATATAATTGGGCAGCGTTTGAATGAAGGAGAGAATGCTTTTGATTTATTAATGCGAGATGGTCGTTTGGACCTCGTTTAGGGGCCTAAGCCAGGGGATACCCAACAACAACTACAACAGAAATATTTATCCACAAATCTTAATTCCTTCCGACAACGAACACCGAGAGAACAGGGCTCGAAAAACATCAATGATGAATCCTGATTATACGAGCCCAATTCACTTAAACTTATTGCATTAAAGTCGACGCGAGTTAAATTCGTTCCGGTACTTATTGTCATATACGTTCAGATATTCAGATTGCACTTGTTCGTGATTACCTTTTAATTGTCTCATTCAGAAAAGCTTACAAAGATAGTATCAAGAAAATTGATTTTTTAAGTAACTTAGCTTTTTTGGGATGCTGTGATAAATATCATAATTCTCCCAAGTGTGATAGGTAAATATTGCTGCTCATGTTTGCGTTTTGGAATCACAACGCAAATTTAAACTTGTTCTTACAAATTTTTTATTATGATAAAAATTTAAATCCGATATAAATTCATAATTACTATTCCTCGTTAAGTTTAGTTAGTAAAAATAAGTAAATTAATCACATTTTTAAAGGTTTGGCTAATGAATTTATTATATTGCTAATGTAAACTTTTTTTTTTTTCCCCTCGAGAGTTCTTGAAATTGAAAACTTTTTAACGTCATATGTGAAAATAATTTACCATTACTAGTATGTTTCTCATTTCAAATAAAGATGCTTAGTATATTGCAAATTCAAACAAATTTTTAAAGATATTATATGTATATCAAGATAATAATTATTTAATCTAGATGATTAATACTAATTACATTTAAATTATTGTATAAACAAATACTTAGTTATTTTATGAACTCAACCAGAATTATTGAAGAGTGTGATACAAGTACATTAAGCAATTATACCATGTAATATATTTGTTTTCGATTTCGAATGATTTCTTTTCTGTACTCTCGGGATTCATCAAAACCAGACACGTATTCCCACTTCCATATTACACCCTCCCCGCTGGGACGCATGCATATAGAGGGCGCTTTTTAGCCAACAACCCCCTCATGTGAATGTCGGCCCCATTTAGACCCCGAACACGTGCGCTGGCATCCAGTTCCGAATTTGCATGGAAGGAAATATGGCACCGCTAGATAGACACCTCCCTCACCCCCCACGTGGGTGCACCCCTGTCTCTCATTCGAAAACTACCCCCACTGAAACTCTCGCAAACGGTTCTTGTATTGATTGCTGAAACCCCCCTTCCCTCCATCCCCAATGCCTTTGTGTTTCTTTGAGCATGCTATGCATATTAAAAAGTATCGATTTTTACCCGATGCCAAACCTACTCGAGTAAATTCAGTGTACTGTATTTGCACAAGAACATTACTACTGGAAGGGGTGGACGAGAAGGGTTCACCTCCACCCCTCCACACCCCCACTTTTGCCGTTACGCGAGGGAGACAACGGTTTTGGAAACTTAGCGTTCCCTTATTTTTTTTTTCCAGAAAGAAAGGAGGTTAAAGGGTTAGAAGTTCCTTCCTTAGAGCTCTGCCTTGTGTGTGTGCAAAGAACGAACTTGAAAGGCAAAAGTGGAAATTTTTACAGTTGTTAAAGGGGTGTATTGGGGGGTTGGGGGGTGGTGGGGTGGTCGATTTGTATTTGTGTGCGTCGGTGAGTTTTCTTATGTGCATAAATGCATACCAGATGACCCGAAGACCCGTCGGAGATATTGACACTGGATTTTGCCAAGGTGTGTGGTGGTGGCGTAAGGGTTTTTGGGGGGTAAAAAGGGGGCATTGAAAAGTTTCCAAAGTAACGATTATTTCTTTTTCACGTGCATCGCATTAGGTGAAAGGGGGGTTGGATCATTGACTGGAAGACACCTAAAGAGAGATAGAGAAAAGGGAAGTTAAAAAAAAATAAAGAAAAAGGAAAAAGGTGGAAATGCTTAGGGATAAAATAAACCGACCTAATTTCGGTCAAGGGAGGGTTAAGGTTTAGGGAAAGGGAATGAAGAGGGGGAGAAAAAAGAACCTTTTCGATTTCGGTTCTTGTGGGAAATCGATGCAACGATTTTCTTTGACGAAGAAACTTGTTTTATGCCATCGAATAATTAGACTGGAGAGAGAGCACAAGGGGCCGCAGCTGATCGAAATGAATTCGGCTCCCATCTCGAAAGCCAAACAAAATTTCAAAAGAAAAGTTTTTATTTGGGAAGGGTTACGTATGACTCCAAGTACGTAAACAAGGTTTCCCTTTTATTCTTAATGTCTTTCCATCTGAGATGATGTTATCTTTGGATTGGAAGTAGTCGCTGATCAATCAACATCTTTAGAATTATCATCTTAATTGGTGTACATATCGAACTGAAGTATTTAAAACTAGCAAATAAAATAAAATTTTAACAAACGGACATTAGTTATATCGAAATTTAATATAATAATGAAATAAAATATTAATTGTAATTTCAAAATTTAAATTATATTAGAAATCAAATTAAATCAAATCAAATTAAGAAATCAAATATTTTAATAATCCGAAGAAGAAAAAAAGGAAGATATACTTAAATTAATATCAATAGAATGGACTAACTTCATTATCTTTGAATTGGTATGGTTTATCGCTCCACGGTTTTAACCCAAAGGCATCCAATGGAGTTTCTAATAACTGCCAGATTATTTCTAACAAGATTTACCATTTCACGAAGAAATAAAAAATTCTGTTAAATTTATTTTCAAATTAAAATCGTAAATATTTTATAATATTCCATAATAAAGTTTATTTATTATAGAATTTTATTTGTAAGGTTAAATTATTTGTATATTTTATTGTTTATTTGTAAGGTTTATAAATTAATATTTAATAAGGTAAATAATTAATTTGTGAACAAAATGAAAAAACTTGAAATTGGAAAGACTTGCTATGTTAAACTACCATGTTGCATATTTACACTAGTTGCATTAACAAACCCATCAACAGACCCTGGAAACTTTAGAAGCTTTTAGTTCTTTTGAATATTTGATACCCATATATTTCAATAAATGTTTCTGTGGCACAAATAAAACAGACCGGGATCTACCGTTTAAAGTGGATTCCAAACCACTACAAACATCCATGTCCTTGCTGGGATTCGAACAAGAAACATGTGACACCGAGCGCTAGACAATCTGCCATGAGGCCCCACTCTTTTCGTTAACTGCAGAATTTCCATTATTAACAAACCCATCAATGGAAATCACTCTGAAAACTAAGCTTTTAGTTCTTTTGATTATTTAATTCAATAAGTGATTTCCAGTAGGTACAAATCAAACTTTTCTATCCATTAATCGATATGTAATGATCTATTGATTAATGGATAAGTAATATACATTGATGCATTTACAAAAGGTTACGAAACTTACGCCAATAGATATATATTTGAAAATGTACATCAAATTTTTAATTACTTATGCAAATTTTAGCTTTTTGTTATACTGATTATTTGATCCCATGTAATTCAATGGATGATTTCCAGTGGACACAAATCAAACTTCTTTATTGATACTTGATATGTGATGCTCTATTAATTAATTGATAGGAGATATATCAATATATATCTCTTATCAATTAATTAATAGAACAAAAATCTATTAAAGATTACGAAACGTACCCACCCAATGGATATATGCTTAAAAATGTACATTTTTCTTCATTGGCATAACAGCCCATGGTAGGCTAAGGCTGTCTGCCTACAGGTAGATTTCGAGACAGGACATGTTTTCTTTTTACTAAGTAGGGTTTTCAACACTATGCCCAACGCTTCACAGTCATATTAGATCGGGACCTACGGTTTAAAGTGAATTCCGAACCACTACGAATATCAATGGCACAGCCGGGACTCGAACCCTAAATCTGCGGTACCGAGCGCTAGAGGACTAATCACTCGGTCATCAGGCCCCAAAAATCTAATTTAAAATGTTTAATTACTTATGCAAATATTTTGAGGAACAATATCTAATTCTGAAGTTAGATTTAAAAATAAAATTTAATTTTCTAAACAAATAAAAATATTAAAAAAAAAAAAAAAAAAAAAAAGAACTGAAATGCCATGGACAAAATTGTGTAAAAGAAACAAACATTTGATATAAAGTCTCTAAATTTATTAAAATTTAAAAAAAAGGTTCAAAATTTATATGCCAATGTCAAACTTGTGTTATTCACTACAATACAAAAGATGCTTTTTGTGTTTGCTTTACAAGAAAATGCGTAACTATAAAAACTGACATCCTAAGAAATGATATCTATTTCAGTAAATCTTCAGAGGATCATTTTACATGCGGCACAAAGAATGAACTCGCTCTTCATTTGAGAGGAGAGAAAATAACAAAATAACCTTATTTCTACCTTTTTTTTTTTTTTTTTTTTTTTTTTTTTTGTGAGTGCACAGTATTGAATCACCGAATTTGATGCGATAAAATAACCTGTAGAAAAACAGGACCGCGAGAAATACCGAAAAGATATAAATAGAAGTAAATGGAATCTGTGTCCTTTTCGAAAAACACTGTAAAAAAAGGAACAAAGCGGAAAAAAAGAACTAACTCTTCTCTTATTGAGTTAGACCACCCTTTGGCTCAATTCATTCCATCAAGCAAGGGATGGGAAAATAAAGAAAAAAAATGTTGCCCGTTTAGCAAGTGGACTTAGCTATCGATTAATTGATATATAATGCCCTATTGATTTATTGATAGGTGATGTATATTGATTTATCTACCAAAAATTACGAAACTTACACACCTAATGGATATATATTCGAAAATGTACATTCTTCATTGGCATAACAACCCCATGGTGTACCACTGAAGTCTGCCTACTGGCAGATTTGGAGACATTAAACGTTTTCTTTTTACATCCCTACGTATTGAGTTATATTAGGGTTTCATCCCTACGTATTGCATCCCTACGATTATATTATATTAGATCTGAAGTCTACCTACTGGCAGATTTGGAGACATTAAACGTTTTCTTTTTACTGAGTAGGGGTTTCATCCCTACGTATTGCTTTCTACGATTATATTAGATCTGAAGTCTACCTACTGGCAGATTTGGAGACATTAAACGTTTTCTTTTTACTGAGTAGGGGTTTCATCCCTACGTATTGCTTTCTACGATTATATTAGATCGAGACCTACGACTTAAAGTGAATTCCGAACCACTACAAGCATCCATTGCACCACCGGGAATCGAACACGAAACTTATGTCACAGAGCGCCAAAGCACTAGTCACATGGCCATCAGGCTCCAAAAATATACTTTAAAATGTTTAATTACTTAGAATTATTTATTCTTCCTCAAAATATTTGTTAGGTTTAAAATCCAGCTTAATTTTTGTTAAATAAAAATATAAAAACAAGAAGAAAAAACTGAAATGCTGGACACAATTTTTGGGAAAAGAAAAATTTGGTAGAAAGTCGTACATTTCATTAAAATTTTTAAAAAAGTCTTCAAAATTTATATACCTATGTCAAACTTCTGTTATTCGCTACAATACAAAAGTTGCTTTTTATGTTTACTTTACAAGAAATGCGAAAACTACAAAAACTGACATGATATCTATTTCACTAAACCTACAGAGATTATTTTACATGTGGCACAAAGAATGAACTCGCTCTTCATTTGAGAAAGGAGAAAAAGTAACAAAATAACCTTATTTTTACCATTTTCTTATGTGCACAGTATTGAATCACCGAATTTGATGCGATAAAATAACCTGTAGAAAAGCAAGACCACGAGAAATACCGAGGAATCTGTATTCTTCTCGAAAAACACTGGAAGGAAAAAAAGGGAACGAAAGAAGAAGAAAAAAAAAATGAACTCTTCTCTTATTGAGTTAGACCCCCTTTGGCTCAATTCATTCCATCAAGCAAGGGATGGGAAAATAAAGAAGGAAAATGTTGGCCGTTTAGCAAGTTGATTTCGCTAACGATTAATTCATATATAATGCCATATTGATAGGTGATGTATATTGATTTATTTACAAAAAATTACAAAAATTACACACCTAATGGATATATATTCGAAAATGTACATTTTTCATTGGCACAACAGCCCCATGGTGTACCACTGAAGTCTGCCTACTGGCAGATTTGGTTTTATTACACATTTACACATTGTTTTATTTTTACAGAGTAGGGTTGTCTCCCTATGTCTTGCTTTCTACGGTTATATTAGATCGAGACCTACGGCTTAAAGTGGATTCCGAACCACTACAAGAATCTATTACACTACCACTATTACTACTGGGAATCGAACCCGAAACTTAAGGCACAGAGCACCAAAGCGCTAGTCACTCTACCATCAGGCCCCCAAAATGCACTTTAAAATGTTTATTTGTGAAAATATTTTGAGGAACAATAAATAATTCTGAAATTTGTTAGGTTCAAAATTTATTTCTGTTAATAAATAAAAATAAGAAAAATAAGAAAATTGAAAATATAAAACGATTTTTTAACCAAAATATTTTTCAAGTCACTAATTTCATTAAAATTCAAAAAATTCAAAATTCATATACCTATGTCAAACTTCTGTTATTCACTACAATACAAAAGTTGCTTTTTGTGTTTACTTTACGAGCAAAGGCGCCACTACACAAACTGACATGCTAAGAAGTCATATCTATTTCAGTGAATATTATTTTACATGTGGCACAAAGAATGAACTCGCTGTGCAGTATTGAATCACCGAATTTGATGCGATAAAATAACCTGTAGAAAAGCAGGACCACGAGAAATACCAAAATAGAAGTAAATGGAATCTGTGTTCTTTTCGAAAAACACTGTAAAGAAAAAAAAGGAACGAAGGGGAAAAAAAAAAGAACTAACTCTTCTCTTATTGAGTTAGACCACCCTTTGGCTCAATTCATTCCATCAAGCAAGGGGTGGAAAAATAAAAGAAAAAAAAAAAGTTGGCGTTTTAGCAAGTTGACGGAAGAATCCTATTGGCTTGTGGGAAAACCCAGGGGATCGCACCAGGCCTTTTTCTAATCTAACCGATGACAATTTTATATTCTGATCAATACCCAGGGTGTGGTGGAAGAAGTCATTTGAATAAATTACGACTGCTTTTCCCGTATGCATTCGGATACTGTAGTGCTCAGTGCACTACTTTTTTTTATTTTGTTCATCGTCTTTCTGTTTCGATCTAGACTAGATAGGTTTTTTTTTCTTTCTATCAGACTTCCATTAGAGTGATAAACAGAGATGGTACAAAAAAAAGTAAAATTAAAAAAACGTTTTCATCAGACACTTTTCTTGATAATTAAACCTATAAATAATCAGTTTCCGCATAAATAATCACTAACGAGTCTGTTTTTTTTTTGCCATGTTAAATTTTTCCACTTAGTTAGAAAGTGTATCTAAATTATTGCTAAAAAATATTCACAAATTTCAACATTGAGGAGAAAAAAAAAAAATTGGAAGGTTTTTTTTTTTTTTTTTTTTTTTTTTTTTTTTAAAGATTTTTGTTCAAGAAATTGTCATCAATTTTAAAATTTCAACATGTTAAGGTAGTAAAATAATAATTTTTAAAAAATAGTATTAAAATTTTTTTTTAACTTGTTAGCCTTTTTTAAAAAAATTAAAAGAAAAAAATATTGGAAAATTATGATCGAGGAGATTTACTACGCCGCTCAAATTTTACACATGAAATACTTTCAACAGTTTATAGTAGGATTTCCTGTTATATTCAGAATCAATTTCTATTTTTTTTTTACATTTATTTATTTATTATATTATTTTAAATTCACCATAATTATTCAATATGGCAATATTGCTTCGAATTTTTATTGTACTTAATTTTTCAACTGAAAATAATTAATAATCTATTTAGAATAGGAATTCTTAATCATTTAAATTCAGGAATTCATTTGGTATTGAAAAAATGGCCCTGGACATCATGGGAATAATATTATAATATATAAATTATAGTATAAAAATAAAAAATAAGTAATGTCGATATTCACAACATGTTGAATATAACCATGCAACCGTGCACTATGAACAATATTTAAATTATATGCTAAGTAAGAAATGCAGTCGATTTTAGTAGGGATCCACCATGCCTTCCCGAAACAAACTATATAGAAAACAGGAAAGACTTCAAGGTTGATAGATCTTTCTTCAATCATAGATTGACCCTACGTTAGACCTTGGTCTTTGCACAGAGAGAGAGAGAGAGAGAGAGAGAGAGAGAAAATTAAGTGGACAATCGAGTGAAGAGTTCCAGGCAGTACGGAGGGTACAAAGTAAAAACGAACTTGCTTTTAAAATGATTTTGTAACTTAAAACGAACTTGCTTTTAAAATGATTTTGTAAATATTTGTTATATAATTTTGTATGGTGTGTTATGTGATGCAGTTGTGCAGTGCTGCCTTTGTAATTTTAAATAAATATGACAGCTAAACATCTTGTTATTATTTTAAGAGATAATCCAGTTTCAACCATGGAACAATACTGAATCAAGACCCCATCTATGTCGGGCCCTAGCTTGTACTATTTTATTTTATTATAATCTTCCGTGTTAAAATTATTTATTAATTTCTTATCAAATAAAATGTATATATTTAAAAAAAAATATATCAAACTGTTTAACATTTTAGCATCATCTACTGAACCATTTAATGTAAAAGCTTCAAACATATGAACAAACAATTGTGTCTACACTTACTGTTCATATCAGGATTTTGTATTATATATGAACATGTTTAACTGCAACTATGAACCTCTAATCAATAACTTTCCATCCTCAAATGTTAACTGTAGTTATTCGTCTTTCTATTTTAAGCTTTTTTTATTAAAATTTAAAATAATTTTCTTCGTTTAACATAAAATTCATACTTTTAATTTGATAATTTAGGAAAAGGTTAATTCAAATTAGGAAAAAGCTTAATTAAAAACAAATACAAATAAGATGATAGGCTGTTAATTACACACACTGGGTCGAATTACCAAAAAAAAAATCAAAAGTTGAATTGTTTGTAAGATAATTACGAAACCTTATTTAATAATCGTTTAAGCTGATGATAATTAATGCAATTAACAAGCTTTGTTTACACGACTATCTGTACGCAAAATTTAAACTGATTGTTTATCAAAATCAACAGGCTGAATATTTTGATTAAATCTATATAAAAAAATTTAATTGATAGAAAGGCACAGGCATTTTTCAGAAATATAACACCTTACTTTAACATCATTTTCAAGACTTGAGGTAAAACATCTTAATTTTAATAAGATATTTCTTTGATTACCAAAGATTCATTAAAAGATAAAGGACTTTTGTTCAGATTTAATATTTTTTCTTCTTCTAGAAAACCTTATCACGGTGATTAAGGTTTAATTTCGATAATAAAGATAAAGGTTGAGTGAAATCATTTTTAAATAATCAAGTTAATTGGTTTTGTAAAAGTGTAATAATTACTCGGATTTCACCGTCAATTTAATACACTTAATCTTATTACTGACAGCTGTTTATTAAACTGTTTACGCAGAAAGACTTAGATGTTTAAAGAAAAATAAATACATTTTAGTTATTACAGAAAGTTTCTACATGGTAAATTTTGTGTTTTAGCTTTTCATGTTGAAGTAATGTTTCTAAATAATCTTTATTGTTTTTAAGGCAGTGTACTATTAACTTAGATATAAAGTAGTATACCATTAATTAATTTATAGTAATACCAAGATAATTTTTCGATACTTAAATTTTGCATAAAACACTTTGAATGTAATTCTTTTGGTGTTTAATATAATTTAAATACAGCATACTTAAAGGAATTTAAAAAATAACTTAATAAAAATACTACAAATTATATTAAATTAAAACATATTAGGTAGAAGAAAAAAAATGGCTTTTAAAATGTTTCGCATATTTTGTTCCACAAAATAAATTTGAAAACATTCTCGTATCAATGGCAATATTTTTTTATTTTTAAAGGTATCATATAATTATTATAAAAAGGAATTAAAAAATAATGAATAATTTCATAGTATAAATAAGGAATATAAATATTTTTCTGATTCTTCTACTGAAATGAGTAGCTGTTACGCTATGAACGGCTATTCATTTCAGTAGCAGATTCAAAAATGGCATGTAATGGATTGGAATATATGGCATGTATTGAATGGCTGAAATGAATAGCCCTTCCAATTTAAGATAAAAAGTGAATTTAATGACTATTAAACTCATTATAATGTGAATAAACAGAAATTGAAAATAAGTCCAGGAACTTTTATCTTTTCATTAATTATAAATAAATTAAAACAAACTTGTAAAATTTGGGGTTACATTATTTAAAATACGTTTCAATATTTTCACTAGCGCAATTAAATAAAAAATTCATCATAAGATCAGAGTAAAATCGAATATGTATAGGTTTGCATATCTTTCTTCTCCATGAAGACAAAAGGTGGCCTTGAAATTCGCTTCGAAAGCATGCTACGCTTAAAAAGATTTACATGAATTGTTTCCCGAGATGTATTATTGTCAGCCTTTATAAAAAGAACCACCCCATATTTGTGCAAAGCATAAAAAAAATGGTAATTATTCAGTGTATCACATATTTATTGAGAATTTGGTTAAATAATGGGTCCACATTTATCTCAAATTATCTTAGATTTTGTTACAGCTTAACTAAGACCCTTTTTACCAACACCAAAATTCAACAATTTACCTATATTTTATAATTTTACTATTGAAATTTGAAAACCACAAAGATATTTTCTCTACAAAATAGTATCAGATACTCCAATAAAAGATATTTTCAGTACAAAATAGTATCAGATACTCCAATAAAAGATATTTTCCAAGATCAGGAATATTGTTGGTTTCTGTTACAGCAATATTACGACTCTACAATAAGTATTTATTTACAAATCAAATTTTTAAATTCTTTATCTTATACAAATTTCCCGTTGAGACTTCAATTTTGGTAACAAATTATATTTCATTTTTAATTTTATAAATTTGTATCTTAAATTTGCATTTGTATCATATTTATTAATTTAAATATGATGTTGCATCAATCTCTCTACCAGTCTCTTATAAATACCCCCAAAAGGTCAAAAACCCTTAAGGTATCCGATTTAGACATTCAAAGTAATAGTTATGAATCCATTGCAATAGATTCCAATAATAATAATGGGTACCTATTTATCTCAAATTGCCTTATTTTGTGATTTTGTTATAATCTAAACTTTTTGCCCTTACCAAAATTCAACAATTTACCCATATTTTATAATTTTACTATTGAAATTTGAAAACTACAAAGATATTGTCAGTACAAAATAGTATCAGATACTCCAATAAAAGATATTGTCAGTACAAAATCGTATCAGATACTCCAATAAAAGATATTTTCAGTACAAAATAGTATCAGATACTCCAATAAAAGATATTTTCCGAGATCAGGAATATTGTTGGTTTCTAATTGTTACAGCAATGTTACAATATAACAAATACTTATTTACAAATCAAATTTCTTAAATTCTTTATCTTATACAAATTTCCCATTGAGACTTCAATTTTGGTAACAAAGTATATCTCATTTTTAATTTTATAAATTTGTATCTTATATATTTATTAATAATTTAAGTATAATGTTACATCAATCTCTCTGCCAGTCTCTTATATATACCCCCAAAAGGTCAAAAACCTTAAGATATTCGAGACATTCAAAATAATAGTTATGAATCCATTGTAGTAGATTCCAAATAAATGTTTTTGGCACAGAAATACATTCCCATAATTTTACTGTACAAATTTGAAACTCACAAAGATTTTCCAGTACAAAATAGTTCCAGATACTCAAAATAAATGTATGGGATCAGGAATAGTTTTGATGCCAATTGTTACATCAATATTACAACTCACTTGTACGAATCAAGTTACTTATTTACAAATCAAGTTTCTTTATCTTATTCAAATTTCCCATTGAAACTTCAATTTCCGTAACAAAGTATATATCATTTTTAAAATTTCCTAAATTTGTATCTTATATATTTGTGAATAATAATTTAAGTATAATGTTGCATCAATCTCTCTACCAGTCTCTTATAAATACCCCCAAAAGGTCAAAACCCCTTAAGGTATCCGATTTAGACATTCAAAATAATAGTTATGACTCCATTGTAGTAGATTCCAAATAAATGTTTTTGGCACAGAAATGCATTTCCATAATTTTACTGTACAAATTTGAAAACTACAAAGATTTCCACTTCAAAATAGTATCACATACCCCAATAAAAGAAATTATCGGAGATTAGAAATATTTTTGATGATAATTGTTACAGCAATGTTACAATTCTATAATAAGTACTTATTTGCAAATCAAATTTCTTAAAATTCTTTATCTTATACAAATTTCCCTTGGAGACTTCAATTTTGATAACAAAGTATATCTTTTTTTTAAATTTTATAAAATGTATCATATATAGTTACTTAATCACTTAAATATATAGTTATCTTTGACTTAATCATTGAAGTATACTGTCGTTTAAATCTCTTATAAATACCACAAAAGGTCAAAAACCTTCAAGATATCCGATTTAGACTTTCAAAATAATAGTTATGAATCCATTGTAGTAGATTCCAAATAAATGTTTTTGGCACAGAAATGCATTTCTATAACTTTACTGTACAAAATTGAAAACCACAAAGATTCTCCAGTACGAAATAGTACCAGATATCCCAATAAAAGAAATTGTTGTAGCAATATTACAAAACTCTATAATAAGTATTTATTTACACACTAAGTTTCTTTATATTATTTAAATTTCATATTGAAACTTCAATTTTGGTAACAAAGTATATCTCTTTTTTAAAAATTTCTTATAAATTTGTATCTTTACATATTTATGTTTGTTTTAATAAGTGAATAATGTTTCAATCTCCTAAAAAAAAAAAAGCCCAAAGGGTCAAAAACCCTTAAGGTATCCGACTTAGACATTCAAAATAATAGTTATGAATCCATTGTAGTAGAATTCAAATAAATATTTTTGCCACACAAATGCATTTCCATAATTTTACTGTACTAGTTTGAAAATCACAAAGATTTTCCAGTACAAAATAGTACCAGATACTGAAAATAAATTTATGAGATCATTAATAGTTTTGATGCCAATTGTTACAGCAATGTTACAACTCACTTATACAAATCAAGTTACTTATTTACAAATCAAGTTTCTTAAATTCTTTATCTTATTCAAATTTCCCATTGAAACTTCAATTTTGGTAACAAAGTATATCTTTTTTTTAAAACCTTATAATTTTTATGGTATATATTTATTTTTGACTAAGTACAATGTCATTTCAATCTTTCAACTAGTCTCTTATAAATACACCCCAAAAGGTCAAAAACCTTAAGGTATCCGATTTAGACATTCAAAATAATAGTTAAAGAATCCATTGTAGTAGATTACAAATACATTTTTTTGGCACAGAAATGCATTTCCTCCCATGACGTCAGCCCTCCCACCCTCCTTCCAGTAAAGAGGGGGAAGGGAAAAAAAAGTCAAATAAAATAAATAAATAAAAAGAGGAGAGAGAGGAATCGCATAAAGGCGCAGAACCATTTGACGTGTATCGACGTCTGAAAGGCAACGTTATCCGAAGCCATTTGGAGTCATGCTGGGCCATCCCGCAGAGAGAGGAAGCCCTTGGCAAGTGACCAAAGCCACATGATGAAGCACTTGGTCTATTCGTCCGTAGATGACCTATTTATACTTCCTGCTCCTTTTGCCCCCTCCCTTCCCTCGCACATCGCATTGTCCAAACTAATGCGTCAGATATGTCAGTACTTATTATTTACAGTAAAGTCATGATTTTTTTAAGGAATATCTCTAAATTATATATTTAAAAAAAGACCTGGAATAGCTTTGAAGGGAGAAAAAGCGTAACTAGAAACTCCACAAACTTCTTCGTATATGTTTGGAAATGGCTATGAAAAATTTGTAGGTCAGAATAACCTTTTGTTGACTTCGAGTAGATTTGGTTTGTCACTTTACGGTCATTTTTTGCACGCTTTAGGCTAATTAGACCAGGACTACAGTTTAATATGGATTCAGAACCAATAAGAAACATCCCGCCACCACCAGGATTCAGAATCACTAAGAAACATCCTGCCACTGCCAGGATTCAAACCATGCAGCCTGTGGTACCAACATACAGAACGCTAGCCAATTGGCCTTCAGGCCGCATTTTGAGTTTGGCCTTCAGGCCACAATGACCAAAGCCACATGAAGCACTTGGTCTATTCGTCTGTAGATGACTTATTTATACTTCCTGCACCCTTTTCCCCTTCCCTCGCGCATCGCATTGTCCAAACTAATGCGTCAGATATGTCGGCACATATTATTTACAGTAACGGCATGCTTTTTTTAAGAAATATCCGTAAATTATATTTTAAAAAAGATCTGGAATAACTTTGTGCGAGGAAGAAGCTTAGCTAGAAACCTCACAGCTTCGCCTAGCTTGGAATGGCTACGATAAATCTGTAGGTCAGGATGGTAGGTACGAATGTCTTGGATTGACTTCGAGTAGGTTAGGTTAGGTTTGGTTTTATTTTATTTGTTGCTTTAGGTCGTTTTTGGCACCCTTTAGGCTAATTAGACCAGTAGTTAGGAGACCTACAATATAATATGGATTCAGTACCAATAAGAAACATCCTGCCACTACCAGAATTCGAACCTGAAGCCAATGATACCAAGTAGGTTTGTCGCTCTAAGGTCAATTTGTGTGCACTTTGGTTTAACGTGGATTCCAAACCACCAACAAGCATTCATCCAACCGCCAGGATTCGAACCTGAAGTCTGTGGTACTCAAGGGCAGAGCACTGGTCAATTGGTCATCAGAGCACTTGACATCGAGTAGGAGGGAAGGATTTGGTTTGGTTTGGTTTGTTGCTCTACAATAATTTTTCGCACCCTTTAGTCTAATTAGATCGGAACCTACATTTTACTGTGCATCCGAACTATTAAAATACATCCATGCCACCACCAGGATTCGAACTCTAATAGAAAGGGACGAGGATGCGAATCTTTCCCAAATGATACTCTTGGAGAGGTTGTGGGTGTTCGTTGAAAATTATGGTGTTACATCTTCAACTACATCCTTCCCTAAACTGTCAGAGGGCAATTTGTCTCCAAGCTTAATAACATGGTTTTGATGTGTGGTGGAATGGGATGCATTGAAGTGAAGGATCTCAAAACAAATGTCTGATATTTGTACGACGACAACAAGTAACAAAAAAATTTGCCCAAGAGATATTTTCAACCTCCTTTTCCAACACTATCAAGACTTAAAAAATGAGGATAATTCCTTGGTTAGATGAAATGACGAAATTCTTATGAATGAATGGTTTTAAAAGAAGAATTGCATTTTTATAGTATAATTTAAATTATTGCATTAAAATCCACAATTGAAAAAGTGAATACAAATCGATATGATCTTCAAATTGTTAATTAGTTGATCGTGATAGGAAATCTCAAATCTGAGACTCTTTTTAATCACTTTTGATTCAAATTACGTATAAGAAGTTAATCTTAGTGATATTATAAAGTTGTATGTTAGGAAAAAGTTTACAGAATACAACATCCTCTTCCAGCAATACTGACAATCGAAATACTGCTTTCCGCTATTTTCATATTCTTAACTGAACACCGTCGATACAGTATCAGTGCTGCCAAACCATAAGATTTTTACTTTTCTACTTGAGAGATTATATAGTGACTAATTTACTATTAAATTTTTGTTCTTTTTTATTAAAGTTAGTAATTAAAATTATAAAAACTAAATGTCCACATATATGGCAAAGACGTTAAAACATTCTGCCTTGTAAGTAGATTGTATTTAAAAGAATATCAAAATAAATTATTTTATTCCTAAGTTTTGCATGTCCATTTCAAAAAAGAAGATATCTTGAACAGTCACACCACTGGAAGAATAGAAATCAATCAAATGGGTGATAAAACGTTACTTTGAAATAATAGATAAAATAGATTTATCTAATTAGATTATATGCACGAGAAATATCATTCGAAAAGGTAGAATTTTTTTTAGCTTTATAAAGCATCCAACACTATGCGGAATAACCAACATTTATCTCCTAACAAGTTTAGTTTAAAATTTCAGCTTGAAGTCATTCTAGTGGAATAATTCATTTAATACTAATTTGTATTCATCCTCAACCTCCTGGAGCATGTAGTCTACAACATTAAATATTTAAAATAAATTTGTTCCCTTAACAATTTTAACCCCTGCTTTTCATGGCTAAGAGCCTTTTATATTATGTGCTTTAACCATTTTAGCTGGTATCAAACTAAGTAGAATTTCTTTTCGACCAACTTTACATGACATACGCCCAAATTAATGATATCATAATTTTTATTTCAAGTAAGAAGGTACTTAAACTGTGGACCACCAAATTCTAATGCGTACTAGTTCCTTGCTAAATACCAAAGTTTACCACCAACACGCACGTTAGCTTTCAAGAAAAAGAAATATATCTCTCTAAGATAACAAGTCTTGCACTCAGCAAGCATTCCTTGTATACAGCAAGAGAATTTGTGGACAACTGTCTTCCAGAAGTGAAGATTTTTACAGAAAGGAGTTAAGAAAGTCTTCCCTAACTAACTCGAGAAAAGTAAAAATTTTCTGCCTTTTTAAAAAAAATAAAACAGCGGGGAAAGGTAAAAATACAACTGCTCCAAGAGAATCCGGCATGTTCCTGGTTGCGTGTCGTCTTGGAAAAACCACATGAAAATAAATTAAAATTCGCCAACCAAACGGAGGGAGAGAGTTAATCAGTTTGTTACATTTAAATTACAGAAAGTGGCGTTGAGAGCCGAAAGATTTGCATATTTACGATCCGATAACGACCAGAAAAAGGAAATAGTTTTCTTTTTTAGTCTTTTTTTTATTTTTACAACTTGCGCCACGCAATGCAACATTCCACCAATAACTTCATTTCGAGTATTTTATTTTATTTTGTTTGCTTTTACTTTTTTGCTTGTGTTTTTTTCATTACCTGAATTACAATCTGTAGACGATCGACTTAGATTTATTTTATTTTTTTACTTTATCCCGTTCTATCTTTTCACTGCAATTGAAGAGACGATTCCTTAAGATTCTTCAATTTGGTTGAAATTTTTATAGATTAAGAATTTAGAAGTAATTGGCTCCTTTTCTATATTTTTCTTACCGAAGAGTTTAGTTTTTTTCACCAAAAAAAAAGTGTTTACCAAAAAGTTATTTGTATAGTATAATTTCGGAAAAGGCTGAGAATCTGGAATTTATTGAAGATCGAGAGATTTAACTATGACCACCATCAACAACTAGATGAAGAAATTATATTTATAGTATAGTTACGACTATATTTCCACTCTTAGGGAAGTTGGAAGGGGAAGGACAAGAGGTTAAAAAACATTCTGACTCGTAAATAAATTGTATTTAAAAGAATACGAAAATAAATTGTTTTATTCCTAAGTTTTGCATGTCCATTTCAAAAAAGAAAATTTCTTGAACAGTCAAACCACTGGAAAAATAAAAATCAATCAAATGTGTGATAAAAAATTACATTGAAATAAAATAAAATGGATTTATCTAATTAGATTATATGCATGAGAAATATCATTCGAAAAGGTAGAATTTTTTTTAGCTTTATAAAGCATCCAACACTATGCGGAATAACCAACATTTATCTCCTAACAAATTTAGTTTAAATTTCAGCTTGAAGTCATTCTAGTGGAATAATTCATTTAATACTAATTTGTATTCATCCTCAACCTCCTGGAGCATGTAGTCTACAACATTAAGTATTTAAAATGAATTTGTTCCCTTAACAATTTTAACCCCTGCTTTTCATGCCTGAGAGCCATTTATATGATGTACTTTTAACATTTGAACTGATATAAAAATAAGTAAAATTTCTTTTCGGCCAACTTTACTACATGACATACGCCCAAATTAATGATATCATAATTTTTATTTCAAGTAAGAAGGTACTTAAACTCTTGCCCACCAAATTCTAATGCGTACTAGTTCCTTGCTAAATACCAAAGTTTACCTCCAACACGCACGTTGGCATTCAAGAAAAAGAAATATATCTCATCTAAGATAACAAGTCCTGCACTCAGCAAGCATTCCTTGTGGACAACTGTCTTCCAGAAGTGAAGATTTTTACAGAAAGAAGTTAAGAAAGCCTTCCGTAACTAATTCGAGAATAAAAATTTTCTCCTTTTAAAAAAAATAAAACAGCGGGGAAAGGTAAAAATACAACTGCTCCAAGAGAATCCGGCATGTTCCTGGTTGCGTGTCGTCTTGGAAAAACCACATGAAAATAAATTAAAATTCGCCAACCAAACGGAGGGAGAGAGTTAATCAGTTTGTTACATTTAAATTACAAAAAGTGGCATTGAAAGCCGAAAGATTTGCATATTTACGATCCGATAACGACCAGAAAAAGGAAATAGTTTTCTTTTTTAGTCTTTTTTTTATTTTTACAACTTGCGCCACGCAATGCAACATTCCACCAATAACTTCATTTCGAGTATTTTATTTTATTTTGTTTGCTTTTACTTTTTTGCTTGTGTTTTTTTCATTACCTGAATTACAATCTGTAGACGATCGACTTAGATTTATTTTATTTTTTTACTTTATCCCGTTCTATCTTTTCACTGCAATTGAAGAGACGATTCCTTAAGATTCTTCAATTTGGTTGAAATTTTTATAGATTAAGAATTTGAAGTAATTGGCTTCTTTTCTATATTTTTCTTACCGAAAAGTTTAGCTTTTTTCACCAAAAAAAAAAAGTTGTTTACCAAAAAGTTCATTTGTATAGTATAATTTCGGAAAAAGCCAAGAATCTGGAATTTATTGAAGATCGAGCGATTTAACTATAACCACCATCGAGAACTAGATGGAGAAATTATATTTATAGTTACGACTAGAGTAAAATAATTTTAGTAATGGTATTTCCTTATCACTTCTGGATCTACTACAAATAATACTTTAAAAAAGGAATTTAGCCATTTTTTAAGTTAAAAACATTATTACGTCCCTAAATATGGACAGAAATAATTTGTTGTTCTCAGTTAATGTATATTAAGTATTATAAAACGACATGGCTTAAATGCATCAAGGGAAAATTAGAAGTATACCATGTATCTCGAGGAAATACATAATGTAACATTCGATGTTAAACCTGCAAATCTAAGGGCTAAGATTCTTCTTTTGCCTTCATTGTTGTAGTTATTGAAGGTAAAAAGAATACGATCACTACTTTATCATCCACAAGCTAATGATCTCACCGAAAAACTATACTGATCTCTGAAAGCTTCTGTAAAGGCTTACTATACATAGTTGTGATCAATAGCTGCACCAACAATAGGCAAGTTTCCGTTCAGTATTTAAAAAGGATATGCGACCTATAATAGATGAACTATAATAGTAAACTATTTAAGTAGTTAAAGTTATATACATTTTTTTAGATAGATATTTTTTAGAAAAGAAAAAAAAGGGGGGGGGGTTTATCTTTTTGCATGCGTAGGGGAAAAAAATTACCCAATCGCCTTAATAAGCATTGTGCACATGATATATTAAAGATTCATATTATGTTGATATATGAATGTTTTTATAATTGTTTGTAATGGAATGTTTTGTATATCTTTTATATATATATATATATATATATATATATAAATTTAAATATATTGATAGTAATTATTTTGTGTCTTTAGGGGTTAATCTTTTCTCAATAGATAAACTTGTGATGCATTTTCTTATTGTGAAAGAAAAAAGAATTTTTGCACTTTAAATTTTAGTATCACAATTCCTTATCTACTTTTCAGTGTGAAATCATTAACAATAACAAACAAAAAGGATTGCATCGACATTAAAAGGAAAGTTTTTTTTTATTCAATTGATTTCATAGAGAGGGTATAAAGTTCTACTTTAATTCTAATAGATTTTTTGAGTAAAAAGCAAAGACTTTTATCTTTGCTGTTTCTCTTTTTGAAGCGCATGAATAGTACAAGACGATGAAATTTTCAAAAGAGTTATCTCAAAGTACCTTGCTAAGATATAATTTTATCAAGTAGTATTTAAACATAGTTTATCAACTGGTATTACAATTGGAACGAAATCGAGTGTCAACATAAGAACATTTAGCAAAAGATAACATCCATCGGTTTTGTGAAATATTCTTAAGCTAAAAGCACGAAGCTCTTTACAATTGCTTTCCTCGTGTTCGGATGTCTTTTATGTAAGTATCTAAGAAGCTTTATGATTTATAAATTATCAAATAAGAGTTTAAAAAAGGTTTTTTGCAAAACACTGGTGTTGTTTTTATTAAAAGCGTCTTTTTCCAAGACCAATACTGACATCCAGTTATGGTAGTAAACCCATATTTATCCATCCTCAATTACGTGAATGTTTTCACCAATAACTGGCACAAAAAGACCACACCAAGATCCATGCAATGGACCTTTCAAAGTTCCATAAAGAGCAAATTAAAACATTTGACATGGACATTAATGGATGTAGATTCCAACCCTCAAATACGTTCCTGCACAAGACACTGTTACAACTATGATGTCCAGTGACACGTTCGGGAGAGACTGTACGCTTCCCGAAACTGTTACGTCACCTTTGGAGGACACAGCTGAGGCTCTTACATGACTGACTCTGCGCAGCGCACCAGAAATTAGATCATCGCCAGGAATTGCAACCTGGTCGGATTTCTGTTTTGGGTGTGGTGTTAAGAAAAACATCACACCCAAAATTTATCAGAATAGCTGAACATTCACAAATTCACGAATGCTTAATGCTCTATTCAACAGTAAACCACATATTACGTAAGGATTCTCGCTGTTTACAAAAATGGCTTGCTAATTTTGCTATTCTCGATTTAAATCGGATAGAGCCCCTTGACAGGAAATCAGTAAGTCATGTGTTGTGTCGACACAAACAATAAATATAAATTTTAACTAAGTTTTATTTACATTGTTAATTTTTTTTGTCTAAACATTCTAGATTTCTTTTAGTTTGTTAAAAACAATTGCACACTGACATTTTTTGGTCCCTGGGGAAAACAAAATTCTTCAAACGAGGAACTTTCCTTTACTCATTTCAAATATAACTTCTCCAAAATAAATTGGATAACTCATAAAACATTAAATCGATCGTACGATTCTGAACTAAGTAATAAAAAGATGAAAGTTTAATTAAACAGCTGCACAACGTGTGAGGTCTTTTTGAACCTAATTATTTAAGAACTGGCTACCTTCCATCAATCCCTTCTTGTGTTCCAACGGAAGCCAAAGTCAAAGTAAGGCATCTTTAAAGTACTAGTTTATAGCATGCCAAAGATAAAAAAACATCCCACGCAAGCAAATAATGGTCTTGTTTTCACTAAGACATCAGGCAACTTTCTACTTCAAGGGCTACAATTCCATTTATGTTGTTGTTGTTTCTTATCCCACTTGGCTGGCCAAGCCCACGAGCCCATACATACTCATGATTGAAGGGGAAGGAAGCAGCTTCTGTTGTGATGGAGCACCCGTAGGTAGAAGCCTGACTTTTGCTCCGTGACGCTCTTACAGTCATAGGAGACCATCCACTACAAACATCCATGGCACCGCCGGGATTCGAACCCGAAACCTGTGGCACCGAGCGCCAGATCGCTAGACACTCGGCCATTCAGGTCCCAAATTTGCCAACGGCACGCGGTGTTCCCAGGTGGTCACCCACCCAAGTACTGACCGCGCCCAATGATGCTTGACTTCGGTGATCTAACGAGAACCGGTATATTCAGCATGGTACGGCCGTTGGCTATTCCATTTATACATGAAAAATGGTTTGTGATGAACGGAGATCAATTTTAGGAGTCAAGATGACAATTATCCTCTCTTCAACTAATACAGTTGCAAGGAAAATAAAGGGCAAGAATAATTTTGAACGCGAGACCAATAATTATATATTCAATCCTTCTTAACCTATAAAATTGAAAGATGGAAATAGACGAGCGAAGAAGAAAAGTGATCTCCGCGGATGAAAGCGGCCATCGACAGCAGATTTCATCCTCAGGCCATCTTGCTCTCCCTCCAAGCAGCGTGATTACCTTCCAGAAATGAACGCTGCTTGGAGGGAGAGCAAGATGGCCTGAGGATGAAGAGGCCTTCCAGAAATGAACGCAGTATCTAAATAAGAAAGAACTGAATGGCATCTTCAATAGACTGACCACAAAAGAACCGCCGTATAAGTGTAACATTTGAGCTCATTGACGAACTTTGCCCTTGGGACACGTTGTCAACATATATTTTAAAAAAGAATAATATATTTAAAGAGATAAACTAATTGAATAATTAATGGATGAGAACACGACGAATGAATTGTCTTGTAAGAAGTTCATGTATGTGCATATATATTTATTTTCGTAAATATATTTGCAAAATTCTAATTTGCGATTAATTGATGTTGAATTAACTGTTTCAGGCTTATGAGCTTCGCTTTAGTGCTAAATGTTAATATTTTTTATGTGTAATCATAAATATGTCAAACTTTATTTAATCGTTATATTACTTATTTCATGTATATTATTTCTCTTTAATTCCCTAAGTTTAAGAGAATTAATTCCCAAAGTTTTCTGAAGTTAATGTGAATCTGTCTGGTCAAAAATATACGGTTGTGGCGATTTTCTGATGCAAGAGTAATTAGTTATGATGGATAACGTGATGAGTGTTTCTCATATGATGTCATCCTTTTGAAAATGTAGATTGTGTTTAATTTGATATCTTTCTGGCGGTAGAACATCACCAAACAGGAATCTAGACGTTATCAGCATCAATCAATTTATTTGCTAATTAAAGTGCTTCAGATGTGATGTCTGCTTGTCTCGATCAGAAATTAACCAGATTTTAGTTTTTTTACTGTCTTTAAATGGCTCCTTATTCCACACAAGCCGTTGAGCATCTTATAAGATTATATTTAAGAGTACTACACAAGTAGAAACTAAAACACAACTAAGAATCTGACAAATGTAGAAAATTCAGATTCTCCATTAATCCATTCAAATTTCTTTTCAACTAATTTATTTACCATTCGTTATAACATGTAGGGTTTACGTCAATAATGCAAGAAAGCAGACCACCAAGAGTAAAAGGTGGGAGAACCTCAACATACCTAAGGACATCCCTAGGAGAGTCGCAGTTGCTGGTTGGTTTGTTATCAAAGAAGTATCTTCTCCAGTCAATTGTGATAACACCAGCACCACATCCCTAGGCAACCTCCAAGAATGTCTGAGGCACAACATCGACAAATATGCCAACGAGACGCTGAACACTTTGAACATTGCGCGTTGTGTGAGAGAACTACTGAGCGTACACAATATTGGCCAAAGACTTTTTGCCAAGTTTGTGCTCGGATTGTCACAAGGCACAGTCAGCAAACTATTGTCCAAGCCTAAACCCTGGGACAAACCGACAGAAAAGGCAAAAGATTCACATCGAAAGATACATGAGTGGGCTTCTGATGACCAGTGTATCGCAATCCTGAAGTCTCTTGTGCCAAGAAGAGGTATTTTTACTGAAAATTTTTATTTGTAGTATAAATATTTTATATCAGTATACCATTTTTTCACATAACGGGAAAAATAATACCAATGGGTCATCACAACGTTGAATATCTTACAAAAATTGTTGTCTATATATGTGGAGTCACTTCTTGATATGCACCCAACAAATCTTTTTTTTTACATTTTGAATTAATACTCAAATAATAACTCAAAATAACCTATTTCAAAATTTTCATTACGGATCCCACGCTTTCAGCATATCACAATATTTATATCATTCTACAATAGTTTTATGGCATCAACAACTGATCCCCAATTGTACCAAATTTTAACTTAAATTCTTTTAACTTTAATTTTAAATTTTATTTTTATCTTATTTTTATTTATTTTTAGTATTTTTTAATTTAATTTTACCATATACTAAATTTTTGAAAATTTATCTTGCATCTTCCACTAACATTAAGCAGTCGTTAAAATTATAATTACACAGTCCAGTCACATTAATGTGACCACCACCTACTTTCGACGTCAACGTGAAGTAACCAATCACAAAAGGCGAGTGGAAGCACATTGCAGTGGAGTGTATATAAAGAATTCCACTTAATAACACATTCCACACTCCACTTAAGGCCAGAATATACAAGAGTGTATATTCTGGCTTCTGACAGGTGGTCACATTAATGTGACTGGACTGTATATATATGAATTAAGATGAGGAAGTTAAGGGGTCTATCCCCATTGGTACTCCATAATCGATACGCCAATTGCCACCTTTCGAATGACTACGGGGCACGACTACTTACAAGAGCATCTTAGCCACATCGGGGTTGCCGACTCGCCAACCTGCCCACTTTGCTCCGACTCTAACTGCACTGCAGACCATCTCCCATCTGTCAGTCAGAGCCGTAAGTGGCACTCTGATGTTTTGGGATTGTTTTTTGTGTTATGGATTAGTATCCTTCATTTAGGTGACAATTAACATGGACCAGCATGTTTATTTTAACATTCTGGATGATCAGGTAGTGCCTTTCAGTCAACGTCTTGATGTGTGTACTGTTAAGCAAGATGACATCAACAAGCTCCCAGACTGGGCACAAGTGACTTGTTTAATGAATACTCATACAGAGTGGCATGTAAAATAACTTGAAATCCATTGAAAATCTATGGGACCTGTTGGAACAGCGAAAACCAGCACTGCCGTAATTTAGGGAATTTGCGCGATCAAAGTCTCAGTGAGTGGCTTAAACTGGATTCGACGTTCCTGCAGAACTTTGTGGACATGAAGTCCAGAGGTGGTGTCACATGGGATTAACTTTATTTCTCAAAGGGGAACAATTTTTTTTTTTTTTTGGTCCGCTGAGCATAAAAAAAATGTTGAACATAAGCTGCAGTAAAATTATTTGAACGAGAATAAAGAATAAGTTTTAAAAAAGTAGGCAATATACATAGGACAGTCAGAGAAATAAGTGAAGGACCATATGAGATACAAAAAAAATGCCTTTCCTATGGATGCTACATAAAAACGACTTGAAGTCATCAGTTGCATCCTTAAAAAATTTTAATTTGCTTATCTTTTAGAAATATATAAATTGTTTGAACTAAATCGTGTCACTTAACAGAATACATTAGACCCTCTTATCACTTACTCCAACTCAATGGAATAAACAATGGAATAAACAAGCATTTATACGCATTTTCCCTCTTATTTTTTTATTATAAGTAATGTGAATTCAAAATAATTCTCATTTATTAAAAGTAAATGAACTATTTAAATGGGGCCTGCTGGCCGAATGACTAGCTCTCTGGCTCTCGGTGTCACAGGTTTTGGGTGCTAGTCCCGGCTGTGACATTATGTTTGTAGTGGTTAGGAATCCCCATTAAACAATAGGTCCCGGTCTAATATAACTGCAGAGCATTGGACGTAGGACTGACAACCCTACCCCGTAAAAATAAAACATCTCAAGTTTCGGAATCTGCCAGCAGGCAGATGGTCTTGGACCACCATAGGGCTGTTGAAATACTAAAGAAGAAGAAACAGTTAAATTACTGAACTTTATTTTATCTGCGTACAGTTTTTTCCTATTTACTATAAAAAAATATTTCACAACGAAAAATATTTTTTAAGCATAGATTACTTAAACGAGTTTCCCTGACTTATATAATATATAAGTCAGCCTGTATTCATTATATAAGTGAACTTTCATTATATAGAATATATGACTGATAGTTATAACTCTATATAATGAAGGCTAACAAATAACATCACTCACCATACATCATTACACCATACACATCTTCCAATTTTGGTTAAAAACCCTTTTTGGTATGTGATTCATATACTTTCTGACAGAACGGAAATAATATCTCAACTAAACATCTGATCTCCAAGGCGAAATTAGTGGCACCTGCGTTCATTAACCCAAACTCTTCCTGCGCGATCCATACCCAAATCCACGGAGCGAATCTTTTCCACATTGAGAAGCGTCATAACGCTTGATTACAAACACCGAAACCGCATTCCGAAATGAAGAAAGAGTCTCTCTCGCATACTTTCAACGAGCATGCACAAAACCAACTGTTGTATCGATCCATTTCGGGAGCTGTATCGATAAATAGAGCATGCATCCAATCCACCACCACCCTTGTTAAAACAAGACTTGGAGAACAGAATCACGAGAGGGAAAAAAATCCTTTGTACAAACTTTCCAATTACGAGAATGTTTAATTCCATTTTCCAGTTCATCCGCGTAGAGAAAAAGTTCTCTTCCATTCCTACACATATCAAGAACTAATCTCCAATGTTTTGGGTGCGAGTCCCAACGCTTCCAATGATGTTTGTAGTGGTCCAGAATTCACATTAAACCGTAGGCCCTGGTCTAATATGATTGTAGAGCGTTGGACGTAGAACTGACAACCTTACCAGTAAAAATAAAGCATTTCATGTTTCGGAATCTGCCAGCAGTCAGACGTTCTTGGCCCGCCATGGGGATGTTGAGATACTGAAGAACCAGTTAAATTACTGTACTTTATTTTTCTCTGTTTGCAGTTTTTTTCATATTTACTATAAACAAATAATTCACAACGAGAATTTTTTTTAAGTATAGATTACTTAAACGAGTTGGTTTTTCTCCTGACTTATATATTATTTAAGTCAGCCTATATTCATTATATAAATGAACTTTCATTATATATTCTATATAATGAAAGTTCACTTATGACTGATAGCCTTCATTATATAGACTTTTAACTAAAAAATAACATCACGCACCATACATCATGCACTATACATCATTACACCATACACATCTTCCAATTTTGGTTTAAAACCCCTTTTGGTATGTGATTCATATATACTTTCCGCCCGAACGAATGCAATTCTTTGACTAAAAATCTGATCTGCAAGCCGAAATTAGAGGCACCTGCTTTCATTAACCCAAACTCTTCCTGCGCGATCCATACCCAAATCCACGGAGCGAATTGAAAAGCGTCATAACGCTTGATTACAAACACCGAAACCGCATTCCGAAGTGAAGAAAGAGACTCTCTCGCATACTTTCAACGAGCATGCACAAAACCAACTGTTGTATCGATCCATTTCGGGAGCTGTATCGATAAATAGAGCATGCATCCAATCCACCACCACCCTTGTTAAAACAAGACTTGGAGAACAGAATCAAGAGAGAGGGGAAAAAAATCCGTCGTACCAACTTTCCAATTACGAGAATGTTTAATTCCATTTTCCAGTTCATCCGCGTAGAGAGAAATTTTTCTCTTCCTTCCTTCCATACACATATCAAGAACTAATCTCCAATGTGAAGCAATCAATATTTCTAGAGAGGGGGGGGAGTAAAGATAGGGGACCCCCCTTCAGAAAAAAAAAAGGTCCTTTCTAGTTGCAGTGTTATTGATTATTTTGCCCCCAATGCTTTAATTATTCAGGCAGAAGTCCAAGTCTTTGTACATCTAGAAATCCACGCGGACCTCAAACCAATAGCAAATCAAATCGTGTTGCCACCCGATCGATAACAAATTGCTCACGCGAAAGCTACGATGACGTCACCTGCTCTTTGATGATTTATAATTGGCCAAAATCTGGCACTGGATTCTCTCTCGCTCTCTCGGCATCGTCTGCTAAAAGTTCTATTTCCTAATTAGGATAGTCGTTAGCTTTGTGTTTATCGAATTCGATAAAAGGTATTAAACACTTTGTTTGATACGGATTTCGACTGATTTTGAAACAAATGCCTATTCCATTTACCATCTTTTTTTTATTTATTCAAAGGAATGTCGAAACATTAACTTCTCAAAAACGTTTCTTTTTTTTCATTATTGAAATTAATGCATTTTATATCGAACTGAAAACGAGAAAAAAAATAAAGGCTCTTATTTGAATTTGAAGTTTTGTAATTGACTATTCAACTTTTTTTAGCAACGTTATTATTTTTTTTTATGTTCTTTCTTATTTAATTGCTTTTTTTCACAGAATGATTTTATTTTTTCTCCGGGACGTTTAATTCTTTATTTTTTTTCTGAAGATTCATTTTTTTATATTTATTTTGAGCTTTAATAATTTTTTGATGATATTTATCTTTATGATTTAAAATGTTTTGCAAAACTCACGTGGCCAAATGATTGAAACAGTGTTTATATATAATTTATTTTAACATTGTACGTTAATAAATTCAATAAATATCACTAAGAATGTCATTTAAAACTCATTGATTAGAAATAAATTTCACAATTGAAATTGTGTTCCTTTGTTGTTGTTGAATGTTGTTTCAACTTGAAATTGTGTGAAATTCCTTTTCTGAATACACAGATATTTATGATTTTGAGCTTAACCCCGTGAACACGCGAAACTGTCAACTTATAGGTTGTCCCAAAATTCACGAAAGAATCTTGCAAATTTTATTGCAAATCTAGCGTGAATTTTTGGACATCCTTTAAAATTGAAGAATTATTCGAGCGGATTAAAATTTGATTTGGTTTATCGCGTTACGGTCATTTTGTGCACAGTTTTGGCTAAATAGACAGGGACCTACAGTTTAACGTGGATTCTAAATCATTAAGAAACATTCCTGCCACCTCCAGGATTAGAACTTGAAGCCTGTGGGATTTGAACCAGAGTGCTAAAAATTGGCCATCAGGCCTCGATTGAAATTAAACTTGACCTACAGTTTAACGTGGATTCCGAACCACTAAGAAACATGCAGACCATCAGGCTACGATTGAAACTAGGACTTGGTGTCATCACAACTTGAAACCAATAGCTCGACAGGCACCCTATTCCCTCTACTGCAAACTCAAAGAAAGAAAGAAAGACTATCTGAAACTACTAAAGACTTTCCGACTTATTGACTTATGGTGCCCATTCCACCCGATTTTTCAATCCAACTTGCTTATCCGATATTCGAATTGAGTTCCGTTATACCAAAGGGCCAACTACTAGACACTGTACCCTATGCAGAAAGTGTCCGAATTGGTGAATAAAATGGGCAATGTCTAAAATTGAATTTACGTGAGGGTTTTGGTTTGGTTTGTCATTTTACGTCATTTTGTGCACACTTTAGGCTAATTAGACCGGGACCTACAGCTTAACGTGGATTCCGAAACATTAAAAAATATTCATGTCTCCGCCAGGATTTGAAACTGAAGCATGGGGTACCAAATGCCAGAGAACTAGCCAATTGAAAATCTGGTGGCTTACATAAAAGATTTGGCTTGGTTTGCTGCTCTACGGTTATCTTGTGCACACGAGGGCTAATTAGACCGGGGCCTACAGTTTAACGGGAATTCCGAACTACTCACAAACATTCATGCCACAGCCAGAACCTGAAGTACCAAAGGACAAAGCACTAGCCGATTGGCCATCAAGCCCCCTTACATAAGGGGAGAAAACCCTTTGGAAATAATGAAAGATGCTAGAAAAACCCATTTAGTTCAGGAATTCTTACTCTTTTTTTTTCGCCTAGTAAAATGAAATCCTTCCAAGATGTTTTTAAATGAGCAAAATAAGATAAACTCTATAATATTAAAAAATTTAACAAAAAGGAACGTTATACAATTATATTACGAATACATGTACTTTATTGTAGGCACATTAAATAATAAATTACATTATGAAATAGAGGACAGTTAAAATTTTATTAAAAAATCTGTTATTTCATTTGATAAAGTCAAACTAATTCTACTATGAATTATTACATACAATCATTAGCATTATCGGAAATTCTAGATTTACTAAAAGGCATTGAAAATAAAAAATAAATTCTCATCCAAACTCACTAATTTCCTGAACTAGTCCGCAGTCCCATGAGTAAGAATCCATGATTGTTTTTGTTTCGGAGAAAGAAAAGTGCAGGAATCAGGAAAACTTATCAATACTTTTCCGTTTGAAATGCTTCTGTTGGCGCCAAATGCATAAATGCCGCCAAATAAGAGTGAGAAAAGATCTTTGACGCGTTCCACAGTAAAAACTTGACATGCTTGCACATATTTTGCCTTGGGCTCCACTTTTAAAAAATATTAAATTATTTTTAAACTAAATGTGAAAAGTAAACTTATTTTTTTCGATCTGTTGACTGATAAAAGAATAATAATTAATACAGGGACGAGATTCTTTTGTGAATCCATACAACAGCTAAATATTTTAAGTCCGAAAAATAAATGACTCAAAGATGCTCCAAGAGCTAATGAAATAAGTGTTTAATATAAAATAGTAGATTTGATTTTAGTTGGAATTTTACCTCAATGCTTAGAAAAAGCGATTTACATGCACTGACAATTAATAATTTATTAATTTTATTGGGTTTTTTACTATATATTTGAAGTACAATTTCTAAATTTTTAACTTGAAGCACTCGAAATGACTTGAAGTAACAAAAGAAAATGATCATATGTATATCAAACAAGCGAAAAAAATACACTCAATGGAATATGAAATGAATGCAGATCATACAAGAATTATAATGAAGCATTAATTCATGTAATTTGCATTTCTTGACAATTTTGATAAAAATAATCTCCGCAATATTAACATTCAAACAATTTTTGCTATACAGAAAGAAAAGCCAGAAAAGCATCTAGCCTAACATCCCTACTCAGATGAATTATGTTAACAATATTGCAACAATCCAAAATTTTAAATAACTATTTAAATGACAAGTTGCAAATCATTAAATTCCAAATTGTTCCACCATAATATGGTGAGGGAATTTAATTTATTTTATAAATGTCCGACACTTAACTATTGAATCCACACAGAATAGGTTGTCCAATATTTAAAACTAAATAATACATTAAAAATGTTGAGGTTGTGAAACATCGGCCAAATTTACTTTAGGTAATTCACCTCTAGTTCAGTACATACACCTAACATATGTTCCCATAATTTAAAAATGAAAATAATAAATGAAAACTCCTTGAGTCTCCAGTTCCGTTCCTCCTCCTCGTAAGCTTTCATTGTTTCATGACACAAGGGATAGTTTTGGCAAAGCTGCGCAAACCAATATTTAATATATAGTTAAAGGCAATGTAAATAAAATTCTGAATAAAATCAGTTAAATATTTCTTATACATTCGTATCAGCGTAGGGAAGTGACGAGTTTTGGCTTTTCCTGGGCGCAAAGTGTAAGAGAAAGTTGAATTCGAGCGCCGCAAGTAATCCAACAATGGAAGCACGATGACCAGAAAGCGACTCTTTTCTTATGTCCCTTGCAGCTTTAATTACCCAGGATTCATATCTACTAGCCTATTAATAAATCCAGAGATTTAGATGTACCGCACGTCTACCAGAAGGCGAGCCCAAAGTGTCATGAGTTTTGTATGGATATCTCAACTTTGTCTGGACTCCATCGCTAATTCATTTTTTTTACTGGGACACGGGTCGCCACACATGGTAAACACGTGGTCAAAAAACTAGCAGTGTCAAAATCAAATGCATTACAAAAAATAAACAATATATAGCAACAGAACCAACAAATTAGGGGAAGAGACATCAAACCAGTACTTAATACACATAAAGATAACAAATCGCAAAAAAAATGTTATGAAAGTGATGAAGTCTGTAGTCAATGAAAAAGAAAATAGGACAAAAGTATGAAGGTAAAAATCACCAGAGTCCCACTGACAGTGACACTTGTACACATTTAAAGGAGATGTGCTCCTGAAGGTTCTCCTTGACTTTTAAACCAATAGAATTTTGATGACCATCCCTGACGAATACATGCAAGTTTTCGGTTGATTTTTATGGTTACAAACAGAGTACCCTCAGTTCAAACACTCAGCACTCCCACCAGGTTACTTTGACCCAATGCATAGAAAAAAATGAAAAATTAGGGTAGGAAAATAATCTAAATGTTTAGTCGCCATTCATTTTTGTTATGAACGAAATACAACTTGATAATCAGCTGATACAAATGAAGATATTTTGGATGCGGGACACTTTGAATACCATATAGTGGCGAAGGACAACATGAAAGATATGTAACAGATTCAATCTTATCCTACTACATTTTGCCATCGCGATTGCGATTAAACGCACCAAAGAAATATGTTCGGTTTCGTCTTCTCCTCGTCGCGTCCACCAAAATGTCATTCCGACCTACAGATTTAATATACTCCATACCAACAGAAACACAAATGCTTTTGGTTTGTCTTCCCTTGTCGAGTTTCACTTGGTCATTCTTCTCGAGAAAATTAGTAATATCAGCCAAACAGGGGGATGCGGTTCCCAAGTATACTAAGTCACCCTGCGTTCACTGCGTCGCTGACTTCAGTGATTGAACAACAATCAGTTATCATATAGCAGATAGTGAAAAAATGGCGAGCAATGGTTAATTGCCATTAATTAAAAATTAATAATGAATTAAATAGTTTTCATCACTTTATTCATTGTTTTTTTTTTCTCATTGAGGTGATTATAATTATACATGTTGGCCCATGCAAAATTATAACTCACTTTATATATAATTAATGTCATTGCAAAAACACAGCATTGGTTCCTAAAACGGTGAAAAGTGATAATTCACCAGATGATTTAAACACTCACACAGAGACAGGACACTTAAGGTTAAATTATCTCATTTGCTTTTCACAGCGGAGAAAGAAATGTCATTCCAATTTGGCACTTTGAATGTCAATGAAGGATTATCGCAACATCGAGTCTACTGTTTTTTAAAAACAATGACTACAACGTGTGCCACCAGTGAAACTCGAGTCTGTCCTTTTGCACGCATGCTAGATCCCACTAAAACTAGGTCATAATCAAAGCATATATAAACTGTTATTTAATGATGAAATAAATTCTTTTAAATAGAGGTAATTTTAAAACTGAACAATAGGCTTTGACCATTTATTGAGTGTTGAAATAAAATTAACAATTATTAATAAATGGCTGTCTTTTATATTGTGAGAAAAATATCTTTATTATATTGTTCTGTATATTTACTTTTAAATATTTGATCACAGGTCTGCTTTTTTCTCCCTTTCTTTTATAAATCTTTATTGCCAAAGAATGAAACACTTTATTACACTTGAGATACTTTCAACTAAATTTAATTCAATGCGATTCAAGATCAGAGATTTCCATTTCATTTTATTTGCCATTTCACTGAGCAAGTAAATAGTTTTATTTCGGACAAAGAGATATTTACTCACCCCGGCAAATATTTCTTTTAAATCTTCAAGATATTTTTTGGATAATAAATATCAAACCTTACAGAACAATTCTTAGAAAAATATTTGGGACAATTAATCTTAAAACAAATGTTCGCGATTTTAATATGCTGGATAGTAAAATTGCGGTTTCCTTTTTATTTAAAAAATATTAATCTTCTCATATAGGTGAATATTTTGTGTTTCATTTTTCATTGGTGATCGATAATCATGTTTCGAAGAATAATTTTGTTTTTAAAAGATTGTTATTAATGATTTTCATATTTAAAAAATGGGAAATTTGAGGAAAAAATAAAGTTTTTATATATTAGCCTGAAATTTCACTACGTAAATCCACGCACGCATCAGGAAAAAAAACCCTTGTTACACTAGAATTTTATATTAAAAAAATATTTAGCACATCTTGTAACGTAACAAGAACATGTAAAAGCTTTTGTGTTAATTACATGCTTCAAAGTTCGAAAAAAACTACTCAGTCTAATGCAATTACTTATAAGAATGTTAATGAACAAAAAATTTAATCTATATATAACATGCAGCTCAATAATAATGTGCGTCGTTATCGATAAAATTCGAATTTGTTGGTGGAATCCATTGCTGTCTCTATTTTCAGAAACATGAAGACTCGATGGCAATTGTGACAAGGTATGGCTACACTGTCTAGCATCAATATCAATGTTGTCAGTCGAAGAGATGATGTTATTTTATGGCACAAGGGCTAGTTTTGGGCATGCTACGTTAAATAAGTATCTATATTGTATATATATTCAATTAAAATTCTTGTTTAAAAGAATAATGTAAGTGTAAGTAATAAAATAAGTGTTAACATACATGGATCTAAAAAATGAACATAAAATGCAGTACAGGTAAAATATACGAGAATATTGTCCATATCAGTGAAATATAAAAGTTTAGATCCCTCCTTTTGCTCAGGTTCTTCTATTTCTCCGACTACATCATAGCAGTTTGGCCTTTGGTACCACAGGCTTCAGGTTCGAATCCTGGTGGTGGCATGGATGTTAATTACTCGACATGGCATGGCGGTTTGCTAGTTAACTACGTTAAACTGTAGTTCCCGGTCTAATTAGCCCAAAGTGCGCACAAAATGACTGTAGAGAGATAAACCAAACTAACTACATCATCAACCTCTGCAATATTATCTATATTAAACTAATCTTTCGAGGAGAAGCAGTGGTCTGCTGATGCTATCCGGAGATAGTTTTCTAGCTTTTTCTCCTATACGACACGAAAATGGTGGGCAGTTACTCTTAAAACTCTTGATAAAGACAACATCCTCCCCTCATCACCTGTCAATGGGCTATTTGTGGTTTACATATGAAGTCCGCAATGTTTAACAAAAAAATTCATATTTTAAGCTATCAATACCCGAATAGAGGTTGAGTTATATAAACGAAAAAAAAAAAAAAAAAACATTCAGTAAAACTCAATGACATTTTTATATTAATTCATTATTTCTAATTAGTGTATTGATGTAACGCAGTGTAACAAGAGGTAAAATTTTGAGTTTTTTTCTTTCTAATCGATAAATTATATTTTAAATATCTGTTGGTGCCAATTTAGGAATAATGCATCTTCGGATGCAGACGATCCAGAGAGCCGAAAATGTGGTTTCGAGTAATTAACAAATAGCATAAAAAAGGACGTACGCTATTTAAAAAAATAAGAAACCATCTTAACAATTATTGAACTATATTTTGTGAATCTGGTGATATTCAGTTAGAAGAATATTTTTTTTAACAAAATCTAGGTAAATTCTCTTTCTTCCCATGGATAAATGGAAATAACATCAGTTCTCATTTTGTGTTAAAAAATTTTATACATCTAAAATTAAAAAAATTTTAACGTTTCATTTAAATGTTATTATCTTAAGAATAATGCAATATGTGAAACATTTTATAATTCCCAAATTTCTCATACTATCAATTATTAAAATCTTACAAAATTTTGCGAAACAATATAATCAATTTAAGATTCGAATCTCTAATAACACTTAATCTCCCACGAAATCTCTTCCCGGGCATTATCCTTTTCATTGTTTTAAATTCACCCATCCGCAAACCTGTATCCATTACAGAAATATTGCTGCAGGATATCTTCAATTCCGGTGTCTCATCTGCATAATTGATTGGCAACCGGGCTCTGCTCACTATTAATTACCAGTACTTTGAGTCGAGTTTGCATATGGAAGCAATTCGATTTGATGTCACAGTTTTGATGCGCCAGGCCACGAAAACACCAACCACTCCCCCATCTTACGAATCATTACCGGACCTAATAGAAGTTTTGTCTTTTTAAACCAATTCCGGAAATTCCCGATAGGTTACGGTCACAAATACAATCGCTTATATGCAGCAATTAAAATTTTCCACCGTGACCGCGGGATTCTCAACCTCACCTCATTACGCCATTGTCTGAAATGGCGGGAATTTTTGATGACTGCCGTTTCCTCTTCTTCCGCGCCTTTTGCATTTCGAAGAGGATTGCCTGTGGTATTGGTAATTGTTTACTGTCACGCCTTTTCGCCTGTCGAAACACTTGATAGGTGAAGATAAACATTCTACAACCCCCTCCCCCATTCTATTTTATTCTTTTATTTTTCCCGCTATCGAATGCCACCAAGCAACGAATAAATGAGAGCGGCTTCTTGACACCTAGAAATCTGACAAACGCCGAGAGTAAAAATTTCCCGTGCGATTGTGGAAAGTGTGGCGGATCGATTTTGTTGAAGAACTTAAGTTATTTAATATTGTTCAATTTGGTTTTCGTTTTTGAATATCTTAGAGAACGATCGATTGTTAATTAGATTTTTTGTTTTGTTTTTCTATAAACAATTTTGAGGATTTTTTTTTTTTTATTAATGAAAATTTATTTTTCGAATTCGATTTTCACATTTCACAAAATGGAGGAACTTAAAAGTTAATTCTGTATTTTTTTATGGTATATTTGTTTTATGGTAATGAGCATAGTAAGTGGTATACGATTTTTTTTTTATGATTTATATTAAAAATAGCTTATACTAATAAAGTTAATAATTCAAAAAATTGCAACAGAATATTTTTACTGTAAATTCCATTAACTAGAATATAATTTATATTTTATAATTGAAATTTTGATGCTATATAGAATTAATAATTCTATTCTAAATGGCGAAGATTAAAAAGATAAATGCTTAAATTTTACAGATTCTTTGACATATTCTTAATTCTTAATTTCAATAATGTTCTATCAAATAACATAATGTATCTTAAGCAGTGAGATAAATATATAATAAATATATCTTAAGCAGTGAGATAAATATATAATAAATATATCTTAAGCAGTGAAATAAATATATAATAAATATATCTTAAGCAGTGAAATAAATATATAATAATATATCTTAAGCAGTGAAATAAATATATAATAAATATATCTTAAGCAGTGAAAGTATCTAGTTGTTTAAGTTAAATAAATTATCAAGCAATTACTCTTAAAACATTTGCAACAAATATATTTGTTTATTAGTATTATTATTATTACTACTACTAATGGATTTTAAAGATATAATTAATATTAAAATGATGAAAATCTATCGTTTTGATGTCGTCGTCGCCCTGGAGAGTGCAAGAAAATCAAATGTCGTGGTGCTCCCGAGTAACATTGGCTATGTTGATTGTCAGTTCAGAATATAAATCCTTTTTCGACGGATGGCCAGACAATGGCAGCTGGGCAGTCTAAGACAGGATGAGGGGTAAGCTGCCGATCAGGGTAGTTGCCATATTTTTGGCATTTTTTAATGGCATCAGAAGAAATTTTCATATTTTTGTAGTGCTTCATCCTTAATCTTGTGAGAGTAACAGCCATTTTTTTGTCGACATTCAGTTATGTTATTTGGTTTTAATGGTTTTTTGGGGTTTTATTTTAGTTTCTAAGTTTTAATCTTAGAAGCAATTATAAGTTTAGTTTTTGACAAGGTTATTGCATCTGCAAATAAAGTAGGAATGGCAATCTGATCCAGACTTCTGGCATTCTTCGCCAAAGAACTGTAGACGATTATAAGAGTTTTTAACCATTGATTTTATTCAGCCTACTATTTGTACAACTATCATCTGTATATAATACTCGTGCAAATAGTAGGTCGAACTGATGTACTGTATCAACTATACACAGTGTACAACTATTTTTATGGTCTTGCTTCATCTTACAGGTTCTGTTGATGCCTTTGTTCTCATCAATAGAACATCCAAGATGAAAATTTAATAGAATTATATATGGTCCATATGATGACGGAATAATATATTTTTTCTGACAATCCTCCATCGACCCTGGATTCTGAACTGCAATCAATCAAAATCAACCCTTACAATGTTATACCGACCATTGGAAGTCTATTTTGGTCACTTTATTAACCATTAGACTAGTGATTGAATAATGCTCAATCACTATTCTATTACTTTATATAATATTACTTCGTTGATAAATATGATACTATTTATATCTATGATCATATATACATCAACAAACAACTTATTATTGGTGTAATCGATTGGAGTTCAGAATCAAGGATCGATTGTGGGCTGATAGAAAAATATATTATACCATAATCATATGGACCATATATAATTCTATTAAATGATCATCTTGAATGTCAAAACAATCATGAGAACAATTATATCAATAGAACTTTTAAGATGAAACAGTATGATATCAATATATAAATATGATCAGTATATAAATATGATCACTATACGAATGAATGATTATATAAATTTATAAATATGATCGTTAATCACATTTTTCAGAGTAACGTTATAACGCAATGTAAAATATGAGCAATGATCAGTGGTGAATTAATAATTCCTTGTTCTATTGTGGAAGGATTCAATAATAAAAAAACCCAGCAGATTTCTTTAAAATTTACAGCTAGAATAATTTTAATTTAAAAAAACTAAACATTTATTTAGTTGTGTATTAATAGTTTCCCTGAAGGGTAAATGAAACTTCAACTATGAAACAGACAAGAGATCAACCATCATCCAATTACAACTATCTTCGAAACTTTGTTTCCAACAATGAAAGAAATATTCGAAATAATCTTTCACGAAATCAGGTATATAGCCCCCGGAGACATTTTGGTCTGTTTTGAAATCAAGCGGAGTGAATCACTGCATTACTTATTTATTTATGCATACATAAAATCATATACGGGTTCTGAACTGGCTCAATTTATTCCCCTTCATATAGCGCATCCCCCGTATTGATTACGAGAAATACTCGAACATTACTCAGTTAGAGATGCATGAAATCATTGCACAGCCATACATGCACACAAATAAAAAAAAGCACAGAAAGAGAAGCAGCAAATCGCACGGAATAGCGGCAAATAATATAATAAAAAAAAAGAAGATCATGGCAAAAAACAATTCAAAAGAATATGAGATGGAATCTAGGAGATCAGAGAATAGATAAAAAAATATTAAGCTGCACCACACCACACCGCGAACCCTTTTATGTCACTGCTGTTTTTGCTGTTCCACCCCCATCACCCCCCTTAAGAAAAAAAATGGTAGGAAATAAAAAAAATGTCTATCTACCCGGGTCTACACACACAAACAGACTACAGGAAAGATAGTATGCGTGTGTGTGTGTGTGAGGCTGCTCCGCTAGCTAATCAATAGCTTGAGCAATCGATATTGCCAATCGATATAAGGGAAGCCCGAACCGTTGGCGTTATCGATACTTCATTAAGATTCCTGTCGTTGCCAAATGTTAGGGAACCAGTAAAAAATGACGCCGAATCCAAAGGCTCTTTAATCTAAAATATAAACAGGCAGCACTGGAAGAAGGGGAAAGAAATGCTTCTGCGTAGGCATTAACGGATGCCATTTTTTTCCCGCGCTTTTTTTGTTTTTGTTTTTGTAGTTTTGTTCCTTTTTTCGAACCCTTTCTGTTGTTTTTCGCAGTCGTCGGTGCGGTTGCAAACAGTCAAGATATCGAAGATTGCTTTTTTGGAAAGGCACAAAAATCTGAATGGATGAATGAATGAGTGAGTGATAGACAAAGAGGTTCCTTTAAGCCAAAAGCAATGCGAACCGAAGAAATTTCGTTGCACAGCCATTATCGAATTGGAAAAAATATTTTTCAGTTTTTCGTTTTTCTTCCTCCCATGTAAAAATCCAAGGAGAGCGGTGGCAAAAAGCAATGTATATAAGGCCAAAGAAGAAGAAACATATTGATATGAATTCCCCCTTTCAGTTTAAATGAGATGAATAGCATTGGCCTTTGCCACAAAGCTAAGGCAAAAAGGAGAAATTTTTTGTTTTGTTTGTGGTTTTGCGATTAATCTAATTCAGAAGATAATCGCAATAAGAATAAAAAGAAGAAAAAAATGGAATCTGAATTTGTTTTTCCCTGTAACGAGCATGTTTTCTTCGTAATATTATTTATCGTTTTATTTGGAAATCGCAGGAAAGCGATTTTATATATGCAAGCGTTTTCTATTAGTCTTAACAGTTCTCGAGAACAGTTATTTATTGTTGCGAAAGAGTATTTCTGATTGTACAAAAGGCAAATAAAAACAGCTTAACAGAAATGATTCAACGAGCGAAAAATTACTTGCAATAAAATATTAATGATTAATGTTTTTCTATAAAAGTGGAAAATTTTAACAGAAATATAATCATATAATGTATTGCATTAAACTATATTTGAAAGAATTGGATTTTGATTGATGTTTTTAAAGAAATTCAGCTTTTCGGAATTGAAAAATATTTCGGTAAATTAAAAACAATGTTATTCGTTAAACAATGACGAAAATAGTATTGTCACATTACTATTTATTAAATTATAAGATATTTGTTAATGACGAAAATCGTATTGTCACATTACTGCTTATTAAATTATAAAATGTTTGTTAAACAATGACGAAAATCGCATTGTCATACTACTTACTAAATTATAAAATATTTGTTAAATAAAGACAAAAATCGCATTGTCATACTACTTACTAAATTATAAAATATTTGTTAAATAAAGACGAAAATCGCATTGTCATACTACTTACTAAATTATAAAATATTTGTTAAACAATGACGAAAATCGTATTGTCCCATTACTATTTATTAAATTATAAAATATTTGTAAAACATTTGACGAAAATCGTATTGTCACATTTCTATTTATTAAATTATAAAATATTTGTAAAACCTTGATGAAAATCATAATGTCCCATTACTACTTATTAAATTATAAAATATTTGTTAAACAATAACGAACATCGTATTGTATCTTTTTTTGTAAGATATTCTGCTTTGATTTTCAACAGAATATTTTAAAAAGAACTAGTTATTATTGTCAATATAAACTAGTTCCTAATATTATTACCAACTTGTACTAGAAAAGTGATTGCTTAAAAAAACAGTCCATGCTAATATTATTTTAAATATAGATTATATAGTTTGTACTGTTTAAAAGGAACTAGTTTATATTGTGTATTCTCCATTAAATAACATTAAAAAATATTTTAATTATTATAAGCAAATAATATTAATATTTTTAATTTAATGATAATCTATTTTCACCTTGATAAAAATTATTTTAGAATTTTAATAGGCAACTCATGCAGAATTTGGTTTAATTTATAAAGCACATAGCAAAGACAATCTTGTTAGTGAAATTGCATCATTTTGTCCCATGAGTTAATAAAAAACATGTTGGAATTGGGAAAAATATCAACTCGCTTTCCCATCCATACATGAGATACATTTAAACCTTAAATCATTTCAGTCTACGAATACTGTAAATATAGTTACTTTGCATCTCGAGTTTAGGCGAGGTGAAAACTGATTTCAGTAACGGTTTCAAAATTGATTGTGATTTAGTTCCGACCAATTCATTAGATTAAGTACATATTTACTGGAATCTTTTGAATTCAAAAAAAAGAAACAGGAAGGATATATAAGGAAAGTTAGATGCATACCTATTTGTTATAAAATACGGTTTAGTGAATAAGGATTAACTAGAAGATAATAATGACGATGAGAATATGAAAAGGACAAAACTGATACAAAAATTATCCTTTTTCCCAATAACATTGTTAAAATTTTAAATTAACTTTCACGTTAGAAATAAATCTTAAAAGAATATAATGGGAATTATATTTGACGTTTCGTAAATTGTAGAAGGAAAAATATTTTCTGAAAAATAAAAAAGAAATCTAGTATGATTACGAATTTAATATGATTTATTTTTAGACATAAAATAATTCAGGAAACAGGAAAATATTTTAAAGGAATTCTAATGTCTGGAATATGAATGATGTCTCCAAATATAATATATTATATATTTATATCTATATATAATTTTTATTGCTGCTGTTAAAATTTCTAAGTATCCCCCTCCCCTTGGATTTGATATCCAATTTAAACACTAAAAATATATATAAAAACTCAATCAGACATAAGAAAAGAAACCGAAATAAACAAACAGATATTACAAAGTATTTTTCTTCTTGTGAAAAAAGTTAAATTCTAAAATAATCGAAGAACTAAAGCTGCAATAAAGCAAAGCAAAGAAGCAAACCCAATGGTTAAGGAGAAAAAATATTTATCCTCAAAAATCTTAAGTAAATCCTTCAAAATCTTAAGTTATCCTCATAAATCTTAAGTATCAAAAAATAATAAAACATCTCATTTGTTTTGTAAATAATTTAGACATTGTGAGGAATTGTGAATATTTTCAGGAACAAATTTCATCTGACATCGCTTCGAATCTGTCGTGGACGTTGAAAAGTCTGTTTTAAATCGGAAAGTTTAAAATTCTATTAATTTATATTTTTAAAGAGAAAACTTTCATAAAAATGATTGAAGAATGCGGATTCAAATACAATATACACATTTCAAAAACAGCAAAAAACATTAAAAGAAAATTTATACCGAAAAAAAAAGTTTAAAAATTCTTAATTAAACAAGAACAAACTGGCCAACACTAAATATCTCCATGAACACATCTCATTTTAATCAATTCTGTACCACTGTTAAAAATCTATTGGAAATATAAAACGAAATGACCGACACTATAGTTATTGGACATACAATTCAACAGTTTGTTCTCTTAAAGATTGAAAATAAAATGATTAAACGATCACTCTAACGAAAATCTAAACCTCCATTTGATTTCCAACAACCACTGTACAGCAATCTACATACAGCCTAAGCCATTGTTATTTCCTACACAATCCTTTATTTCTTCCGAATCCGAAATTAAAATAAAGTGACGCTACATACACTATCATGGCGTCATATATAATGATGGGGATGGCATTATTAAAAATCTATTAGTAATATAAAATGAAATGACCATCACTATAGTTACTGGACACAAAATTCAACAGTTTGCTCTCATAACGATTGGAAATAAAATGATTAAACGATCACTCCAACGAAAATTTAAACCTCCATTTGATTTCCAACAACCACCGTACAGCAGTCTACATACAGCCTAAGCCATTGTTATTCCGCAACAATCCTTTGTTTCTACCAAATCCGAAACATCTGAAGGAAGAAAAAAGAGTGACGCTACATATTCCATCATGGCGTCATATGTAATGAGGGGGAGGGCATTATCAAAAATTTTCAAATTATCAAAAATCAAAAGCACAATAGTTAATGGACACAAAATTCAACAGTTTGTTCTCTTAACGATTGGAAACAAAATGATTAAATGATCACTCCAACGAAAATTTAAACCTCCATTTGATTTCCAACAACCACCGTACAGCAGTCTACATACAGCCTAAGCCATTGTTATTCCGCAAAATCCTTTGTTTCTACCAAATCCGAAACAAAGGAAGCACAACCCCATCATGTCATAATGGACATTATCAAAAATTTTCAAATTATCAAAAATCAAAAGCACAATAGTTAATGGACACAAAATTCAACAGTTTGTTCTCTTAACGATTGGAAACAAAATGATTAAATGATCACTCCAACGAAAATTTAAACCTCCATTTGATTCCCAGCAACCACTGTACAACAGTCTAAACCATTGTTATTCCCTACACAATCCTTTGTTTCTACCAAATCCGAAACATCTGAAGAAGAAAAAAAAAGTGACGCTACATACCCCCATCATGGCGTCATATGTAATGAGGGGGACGAACGGATGCAATTTCTAGCTGAGTGCACGGGTGCATTTTGATATAATCCCAACAGCAAATCCCTTTACGCAGGAAGGGCAGATGGCAGAACGGGGTAGTTAGAAAAAAAACCCGGAATGAGAGGGGTGAAAACACGATGGGTCTAATGAGTGACTAAGAACTAAGACAGCTACTAATGCAGCCATGCACTACTGAATCAGCAATTGATTGCCATTCCCTCCCTGCCTATTATCGATTTTTAAAGAGTGAATGGATGCACTGGAACCCTCTTTGACAGGATTTCGTCGCTACAATGTCAAAAGGAATACAGGGGGCAAACATTCAATATTTATGGACCTCCCGGTAATTTTGGGTAATAGATGCCCCGGGTTGTATGTCTTCAAAGGAGCCGGGATGGTTTGGGAACTTGATCTTGTTAATGATGATGATTACACCGGGCAGTTTGGGCCCTTAATAGGTGTTTCAGGTTTCATTAGGAATAAAAGGAAAAATATAGTAGATGGAGAGCCGTCTCGCCAACTGATGAACAAGTGATGAGATCTTCCTTTTGTTACAGTGTAAGTCTTTGGATAGGCTTATATATAAAAAATATTGCCTTCCGTGTAGAAATTGAGTGATTTCGTTTTGCCAGAAGGGATCAAATCCAGAATATATCAAAAGGGAAATTAATGGCAAGAACCTAATAAATTCTACATTTTTAATTTTTATTTCTCAATTCAGTAATATGTGTTATCTCAGCATAACACGCACACAATGCAAATATAATTGTTAAAAAAAACTGGGTATAGTAATTGTTATAAGCAATAAAAATACTGCTACCAACCTACATCACATATATTTCATAACATTTTATTGGTCTTAATATATAAACTAGGCAATTCTCTGAATATTATTAAAGTTGGTGATTTTACCCTCTTCCAAATGCTATACAATATATTAGCATTGATTATTGCAATAATTCATATGATTTACCAAGAGTGCTATAATTGTCTCATTTTATTATGCTATGGGGCAATTATGGTAAAAGTTTTTATTCTCTTGTTAAAAGATAAAGATTGTGAATTTCTAGAACTCTTAAATTATTTTTCTGTTTATTATTATTGTCTTACCTTATCTTTTAATTTATTTCTTCTTGTAGTAGGAAAAAAATAACAATCTTTCGTATTTCCCAACGTGTTTATTCGTAGCTTTCTTAATGTACACAAAACAATTAAAAACAACTTTAAAGGGCAAAAAATGAGGCTTTTCCATATTTACTCCATAGGCAATGCAATGTAAATACAATAGAAGCTACAAAGCTTTACCATAATTCTCTCAAGAGTAAGGGTAAATTTGGTAGTTAGGGTGTTCAAAAATAAAATACTAAACTCCCGTTAAAAGAGTTAGATTTTTCTTCTTATTTCATCCGAATAATAAGGAAGTAAAATATAATTGCTATGACATTTGAGATAATTATTATTTTGGAATCTAAGCAGCTCAAGTTACGATGTACGTTTGCTGCTAGAATTGCTCAACGTCTCTCCACAATTCATAAAAGGATTAATTTTTATCTAAGATTTTCTCAAAAATTTTCAGTTGAATAAATAAAATAAGAAATTTTATGGGTTAAAATATAAATATAGAAGCAAAGATTATGGCCGGATTTATAGTAGTAAAAATTTACCCTTTCTATAAAAGAATTTACAAACAAGCCTTTTAGAAATAAACACAATCATAACAGAAATATCTCTGCAAATAACAGACAACAGGAATCTCTGCATTATAAATATGTAAAATATTCATATAGACATAAATTGTTTTTGCTAATACCCATTACGAAAATTATGAGCTACTCATAATTTCATGTAAAAATTAATAATTCATCTCGTTATAAACCATCATAACTATATTAAATATTCAAACCCTCAAATGTGCACCAGCTTTTAGATTCAAACTACTAATGTTCTATAAAGAATTTCGGGTTATGTTTGGGGATATATAACACGATCATGAATATGTAAATACTAATGTTTCATAAAGAATTTCTGGTGATTTATAATACGATCATGAATGTGTAAATACTAATGTGTCAAAGAATTTCTGGTGATTTATAACACGATCATGAATATGTAAATACTAATGTTTCATAAAGAATTTCTGGTGATTTATAACACGATCATGAATATGTAAATATCACAAAACTTAAAATCTTGAAACATAATCAAACGCATTCTGTTTTTATACAAAAATGTTCGAGTTTATAAATATTCATTCATTCATTTATACTCCTAATAAATATAACAAGTATTTAGAGGTAATTTAGATAACAGAGAAAACAAGTGAGGAAAAAGAAATAATATAAAATTAAATAAATCTTTAAATTTGCCTTTCATTTTAAGTTTAATTTCTAAATTCTTATTATTCGAAGATATTCTTAAACAATTTTTATCATTATTTTACAATTTTTCCCCATCGGTTACAATTTCATACAGCACAAAAACGAATTTTTTCTCATTTTAAACTCAAGACTGTGTTACTAACTATTTTATTTTCAAATAAAACACTTTAAAATAGAGAAACGCATTATGTCATAAAAGATTCCTATAAATTCAGCCAACCAATGCAACAAGAAAAATTTTTAAACATTTTTAAAATGATTACAATTAAATAAACAATAAAATCTGAAATTAAGAAATTTATCAATATCAATGATTTTAAATTTTTTTTTTTGCTTTCCAAAACATTTTTAAACCATTGAAATCTGAAAGATTGATAAAAAATAATCAAGATTATCGCTCAGGTACTTAAATGAGGAATAATTATTGCTTAAAATTTCTATTTCTCATTTAAATATCTAGAGCGATATTAAAATGACTTCATGATTCTCTGTTATAAATTAATTCACTGAGGGCTTAACAAATGCATTCTAATACCTCAAATATATTGCATTAAGTTTTATTGAATTTATGTATACATACAGCGAGGGTAGAAAATATTCATACAGTGCCGATTTGTAATATAAAACACATTATTTAATAAAGGGCAGATTTAAAATTATTTATTATGCACATTTTGAAAATTATTTCAACTTAAAATATTACAATAATTTTAAAAATATTTTTAAAATTTACATTTAAAAAACCCGGGACGAATTGAATTTGAAGGCGTATAATGTATTCACATACGTGAAATATGCGAATTTATTATTCGTGATTTGCCAAGACTATAAAAATGAAAGAGTGCAAATTACTTTAGATGACTTCAAAAAAAAAAAATCAATCTTCACTTGAAGTATTACATTTCGAAATGAGTAGGAAACTCAAATATTTCTATTTTCAGAAAAAAAAAGCGATCTTTAAAACTTCATAAAAGACTCAAAATATTAAATCAAATATCTTTGATTGGAAGACCTAATTCTATCATACTGCCAATAATTGGAAGATTTAGTTCTTCTTCGATGCTACTTAAGCAAGAAGCGAATGACCATCACTCTTTAGTTCTTATAATCGTAGATTCATTATTTGTTAATTAAAAAAATGTTCGAGAATTAATACTCCTAAAATTGCAGAATAACTACAAAATGCTAGAGTACGAATATAGTACAATATCAAAGCAAGCAGAAAGGCTGATTTCCATAGCAAGTTGCTAGAAGAAAATATTTCATGACAAAGAAGAATCGTGTACAACATTTAACTTTTGTAAAAAAAAAAAAATCTTGAACTTAAGTCCATCGTTTTTGGATGTGATGCAGAAAGAAAAACAAATGCAGGAATGCTTCCAATGAATCTTTTCCCAACAACATGGAAGTTCTGATAAGTTTGGGATTGTATGACTGATTATGGTCTAGGAAGTTTAGCCATTATCAATGGAATCGTTGAATCTTAATAAATACATCGATATATTAAATAATAAATTAGAATCTAGTGCTTTAAAAGTGGGACTCCTTCATGTTTACATTTTTATAAGATAATGATCCGAAACATACTACACCAAATACTAGGTTTTAGGGGGTTTTATAGCACACCAACATTTCTCCAATTTCATACTAGTGCACAGTCGCTAGACATCAACCAATCCATTGAACATTTGTGAGACATTTTAGATAGTTTTCTTATCTACGAAAAAAGAAGCTTCAAAGTATAAATCTTAGCCTAATATTAATCTAATCTAATCTAATATTCATACTATGTATAAGATTCATACATATAATCTAATAGGCATACACATAATAAGATATTCTTCTACACAATTTTACTTTCTATGAATCGTAATCTAAGATTCATTTCTAGCAAGGCTGCATAGAAATTGCTCTTCAAGAAGAATGGAATTCTATTTCAGATTCAGTTATTTCAAAAACGGTCGAATCCATACCATGAAGACTAATTAAACTGTTATAAAAGTCAAAAAATATTCAACCAAGTATTAATTTGAAATTATTTGTAACAAAATTTATAAATTATTGGGACTATATACGAGTATTTTTTACACTATTATATAGGTAATTTGTTTTTTGAATTACTATTAATAAAACAAACATATAAACCGCAATTTTTAAAATATTTGTAATAATTCATTGATGCAAATAAGGAAAAATTGTTACAACGTAATTGATTAGCTGTTCTTTGAAGCTTTTTTTTTTTTAAAGTACAAACTTCTCTAACTTTGAAGTTTGCTATAGACTCCTTAAATATTATCTAATTTTATGATATACAAAATGAAAATAGGGTTACTTCTAATCCATATCGTAATGAAATTTTACACAAAAAGACAGCAATAAATGAAATAATTAGACTGTAAAACGCCGATAACAAAAAAAAATATTCATAAAAACTTTTAAAAAATCACACCCTTTCATTTATAAATATTGAAATTATTATGTAATTATAAAATTACTATAATATTATTTAGGAGGGGGGACGTTCCCCAAATACATTTCTTTCTCTGCTAACTTATGGAAAGTTTTAAATAAAAATACTTGAAAAACAGTACTAATTTGTATATTGAAAGAAATTCATTAAAGATTTATAGATTGTATCTATTCAATACAATCTTACAAATAAAAATCTTAATTTCGTCTGACTAAAGGCATTTCATTGGTACAAAAATTTAGTAATAACTTGCATAACATAACAAATAAAATAGTTTTATTTTAGTATCGTAAACCGATATACAAATGTAAAATAAAATAAAATTGCTTAATTTTTTTTGCCAGTTGGGCAGAATTACACTCGATTCAAAATAAAATTGGCTATAATATATGTTTATATCATAAAAGGCAAAAGATTATAAAGTCATCTGTATTTCCTTATGATTTTAATGCCAAATTTAATATACAAACTTAAATTATTTTATAAGTTGTTTTGTCTTGCACAAGTCTTAATTTTTTTTCTCCAAGAACTTTCGTTATAAGAACCAGTTTTTTCAATAATATAAAATTTGATGTGTAAAATGTTTTCTTTAAACTATATATCTTATATTATAAACTTAATAATTATATTAAATTGATTTAGAAATCAATTTAGTTGATCAAGTAAAATTTCATTGCATTTACGTCAAACGCAAAGTAAATATTTAAAAACATTTTTAAAATTAATTTTTATCAAAATTACAAATAAATTTACTTACGTGAGACTTGAGCTCTAATTACACAGATCTTTGCAGTTTCCATCATCTGCTATGCAATTAAAACTGCATTTGAATGATTTAATTAGAATACAGTTCTGAATATTAAAAAAAAGTCCACGATAATTGCTGCAATTCGTACGACGAAACACAATCTGCAGTTTATTAGGTTACAAGGCACGCTTTTATGCTGAAGCTTATAATGAAATTTGAGGCATTAATTATTGCATTGCTATGTAACATTTCATATTGTTTGCAAAGGTTCCATCCAACCAATTTATCAAATTATATACTATAGATTGATAAAAAGAGATATTCAGTGAAATATTTCTAATAGAAATGAAGTTCTTATGTAAATAAATAAAAAAGGCGATTCCATAATAATGGAGGATCACAGTTAGCGTTCTTCTAGGTTCATGATTATTTTGAGCTACAGTTTTTGGTAGCTTTTTGTTTCTATACATTGTCAGTCAACAAGAGGAGATTCCAATAGAAAAAAAAGTCTTTTCTTAAATTAAAACTCATATACGATATTTGAAATACTCGTATTTACATTCATTCGCATTATTTTCAGGTCTTGAATCATGAGGCAACCACTTTCCAAAAACTGCTTGTCATGGTTAGTTCGTATGGATAGATTTAATGGTTGACCTAAGATAGTTGACTAAGTTGATAAATTTAATGGTTTATTTTTCCGCTCCGATTCTTGCTATTCAAATTGTTTAATGTAACTAATTGATTTAATTTAATATTATTTGAATCTATCACTGCACTGAAAATTTTGCTAAACAGAGAATGCAAATGCAAATCTTATCTACTCGTAAGCTAGAGCATGCGCATTAAGACTTGGCGAGAAAATAAAAAAAATACACAAAGTAGCGCCAACTAAGCAGATAAAAACTCAAATTTAATTTTAACTCTATATCGGAAACATGCATCCATATATCATAAATTATTGCATATGCGTATAGTATATTTATTACATTTTATACATACTATACTATGTGATTATGAATCTTCATTGCTAAAATGCGCGATTTCTCTACAATGTATCAAGTTACTATTTTTTTAATTAAAAATTAGGTCTATAAAAAATACAAAACACAATCCATAAGATCACATATTTCCTTTTTCTAGACATAATACATTTAAATATAATTAATATGTAAATTGTAGAAAACACAAATCAACTTTATCTTATTTTACAGTACGCATTCAATTTATTCAATAATTTTTAATGCACAGTTAATATTTTAAAGGCATATTTAGAATTAAAGTATAAGTCCTTTCTAATGTTGGACAGACAGGGATTGTTTTATGATAGATAATTACAACAGTAAATTGGATCATTCTAGTTCAAAAGAAATGAGAATACTGATTCTAGTATTGGAATTTTTATTGATGAAATATTATATGTATTAATAAATGTGATACTTAATTTTAAAATTGCATGAAATATTCTAAAAATTCTTTTTATTTACGAGTAATATTTTATAATATTTAATATTCCACCGCAGTTTCTTTCAAATTTTTATATTATGTTCGTTTCTGTTTATTAGAATATAAAATCTGCGTGCCGTTGGCAAATTTGGGACCTGAATGGCCGAGTGTCTAGCGCTCTGGTGCTCGGTGCTACAGGTTTCGGGTTCGAATCCCGGCGGTGCCATGGATGTTTGTAGTGGTTCGGAATCCACTTTAAGCCGTAGGTCCCGGTCTCCTATGACTGTAAGAGCGTCACGGAGCAAAAGTCAGGCTTCTACCTACGGGTGCTCCATCACAACAGAAGCTGCTTCCTTCCCCTTCAATCATGAGTCCATATAGACTTGTGGGCTTGGCCAGCCAAGTGGGATAAGAAACAACAACAACAGAATATAAAATAAATTTAATTGTAGGAAATTTAATTCAAAAATTTTTAAAAATTACAAACTTAATTACAAAAATTTATACAATTTTTTGACGCATTCAATTAAGCAATGTTTGTTTTCTGTAAATATGTGAAAGTTAATTTAATATTTTAATTAATAACTCAATGTGATTACATCCACGGGGCAGATGTAATCATCTGATTTATCCTTCATCTGATTCATCTGACCATTAATCTGATATTAGATGTAATCATCTGACTAATCCTTTTAATTTTGGCACTTTTATTGATGTCAAATTATATTTATTTATTAATAAATCTATAATTTAGTTTATAATTTAATAAATTTTATAATTTAATTTTCAATAAATTATAAATTTTTTGTCATGAATTTTATAAAAAAATACGCGTAAAATATTCATCTTTGTTTTTGTTTAAGCAAAATCAGTTATATACAATTTGGAGAGTTTAGAATTTTCTTAAATGAAATTAAAAGATAATTCAACAATTTTTTCAGAATTTCCTGAAGTTACTGATTATTCATAACTTAGACATTGAGTGGGTCAAGCAAATATGAATAAAAATTATGCAAAATATTTATTTTTGATATATTAATTCGCCACGAAACTAAGTAGACGATATAAATGACGGATCAAACTAATTGATCGAAAATTATCAAAAATAGTGTAGTTTATTTAAATTTTTGACACTGATTTTGTAAAAAAAGCATTTCCGTGTGACAAGAATTGAATGAATATTAATAAAAAAAGCATGCCAAGAGGTTTTTTCAATTTTATTAATGTTATTATTGAATATTAATGGTGGTCCTATTAATGTTGACCTAATGTAACAACCAAAAAAAACTGCTTCTTTTATAATCAAATACAAATTTGCACATAGCCAATTTTAAGCACCAATCAGATAAAACATTGATTTAAACTTAAGCTTTTTCTGAAAGCCTGGTCCACAAAAATCTACTTACGAATATCCGATAGGAAGTCATTAAGATTGACAAAACGACGCGATTGAAAAGATATCCATATTCCTTCCTAAATTAAATTTTCCATCAAGTCTGTGAAACCGATGCAAAAATAACGAAAACTTAACTGAAGCCACCCACGTTACACGAATCAAAGAACCATTTTTTTTTTTTTTTTTACCAACCCAGAAAGGGTACATCAAAAACGGAAACTTAATAAAGAACAGAGAAGAATTTCGATTAAGGGGTCTTCATCATCAAGAGTTCGAAAGCATCGGCATTTTGTTCAGAAAGGGGGAGGAGGGAAGAAAAGGGTAATCCAACTCCGTCATCAAGATACAAAAATACAGACATGATGTTGACGGCGTAGGCCAGAGAAACGGATGTGTCAAAAATCAATAACTGAAATGTCATCCCTAGAACTTTATCTCTAAGTCCGTAGATCAGCGAAATCGATCTGGGGCCCTTTATTTATTGTGGGAAATGTGTCTCGATGAAATAGTAATCGGGTTTTGTGGCAGAGATAGTGTCGGTTTGGATCAGCGATCTGTGTTGGCTTCCATGATGATCACGATGGTTGTGGGTGAATTAGGAATGTGGCATTCAGATTTTTTTGTTTGCTTAATTTACGTTATGATTGGGTATGGTTGTTGTTAGAATGATGCTGGTGTTAAACAGCAAATTGTTGGATTAAGTTTGCGGAAAGAGTGATTTAATAATCTGAGTTGGCTTCAATGATGATAATGATAATTGTAATTAAAATTATAGTATTTTTTTATTTAATGTTCAATATGATTGGGTATGGTGGTTGTTAGAATAATGTTACTATGAAACAGCAAATTGTTGGATCAAGTTTGCGGAAAGAGTGATTTAATAATCTGAGTTGGCTTCAATGATGGTTAATTGTTGTTGAAATTATGATTTTTTGTTTGATTTTCATTATGATTGGGTATTGTTGTTAGAATAATGTTTCTATTAAATAGTAGATTTTTGGATTAAGTTTGCTGAAAGAATGATTCAATAATCTGATTATTTCAATGATTATCATAATAGTTACAGTTGAAATTATGGTATTATTTTTGTTTAATTTTCATTATGATTGGGTACGGTTGTTGTTAGAATAATGTTTCTATGAAACATCAAGTTGTTGGATCAAATGTGCGGAAAGAGTGATTCAGCAATCTGTGTTAGCTTCGATGATGATCAGGAGGGTTGTGAGTTAATTAGGAATACGGTATTCAAATTTTTTTATTTGTTTACTTTTCATTGTGATTGGTTGTTGCTAGGATAATGCTTCTAAGAAACAGCAAATTGTTGGGTCAAATTTACGGAAAGAGGGATTCAATAATCTAAGTTGGCTTCAATGATTATCATGATAGTTGCAGTTGAAATTATGGTATTCTTTTTTGTTTAATTTTCATTTTGATTGGGTATCATTGTTGTTAGAATAATGTTTCTATGGCACACCAAATTGTTTGATCAAATGTGTGGAAAAAGTGATTCAATATCTTAATTGGCTTCAATGATGATCCTGATAGTTCTAGATGAAATTATGGTATTTTTTGTTTAATTTTCATTATGATTATGTATGATTGTTAGAATAATGTTTCTATGAAGCGGCAAATAGTTGGATCAAATGCAAAAAAGAAGTGAGTGATTCGCAATCTGTGATAGCTTCAATGTATAGCTGTAGTTGAAATTATGTTGTTGTTTTTTGTTTCATTTTCTTCATGATTGAGTATTGGTTGTTGTTAGTATAATATTTTTATGAAGCAGCAAATTGTTGAATCAATTTAATCAAGGAAGCATTTGTTGATTCAGTAATCCCAGCTTCCTTGAATAATGATCATGGTTGTAATTAGGATTATGATATTCAATTTTTAAAAAATAATTGATATGAAAATAGAAGTTGTCATGAATATTATTTTCCCACGAGAGAGTAATTTCTCAATTTAGTTATAATCAGTGTTCTTTTAAAGATGGTTATGTTTGAAATTAAAACAATGATGTTAATTTTTATTGTTTCAATTTGAGGTAAGAATTGTTTAAGGCCAAAACTGCCATATTTGGCCATCCATTATGTTTGTTTCATTGCTCATTTTTTGGTTTCATTTTGGATGTGTCAGCCATGTAGGAAAAACATTATTGTTTATATTACACTTTCCCTCAATGCAGTCACTTCTTTTGGAAATGAGGGAATTGTATGGTTATTTTACATGGAACGCATGTTTAAAGAATCTCGCTTCAGACTGCCTGTTGGGAGTTTTCCGGGTTTCTCTCATATGGCACGCAAATGTGAAATGATTCATTCCAGAAGTCAATGCCCACTCCTCATCGGCAGTAGGTGGACGGTTCGGGAAATTCAATAGGTGGAATACGGAACCTATAGTTATTCAATAAAAGTATTTCGTGTCGACGAAACAAGGAGACTATTTGTAGGTATTTTAACATAGCCTTTGTGAAGTTTGAAGAAAAAAATAATCGTGCAGTTTGAAATTTAATTGAACTTGAAATAAGAATTAATATAGCATTTATTTTAATTTTGTACAGTTATGAATTTTAAAAATACGGTTAATAATAAATATAAATTTATTAGTTTCAATAAAACTATATAAAAGTTTCATATATAAATGAAATTGTAGTACATTCAATAAGAAATGTAAACAGTAATCTATTTTTAAAAATTTTTTTATTGGATATGATAAAAAATATTACAAACTATCAGATATAACCTGGCACCATTAACTTCAATAAATACATTTTATGTTTTACTTTGTTTTAAAAAATATTGAATGTTATTAAATTATAATAGAAAAAAAATCTTTTAAAATGTTCAAAATCTTTAACAGTTTCGTTACAATCAATAACTTCATTATCTTCATGCAATTAGATTCAATCACTTCTGCAAACTATTCAATCTAAAGCAGAAAAATAAATAAATAAATAAAAATTAAAAGAAACAATAATAATGCAAATCATGAAAAATTAAATAAAAGTTTAAATGATCTATAATAATTTAAAATGTGAAAAAAAAATAATTAAAAATTAAAAGAAACAATAATAATGTAAAATGTGAAAAATAATAAATACAAATTTTAAAGAAAGCAATAAGAATCCAAACTATGAGAAATAAATAAATATATTAATAAAAAATATATAAATAAATAAATAAAAATCAAGCATTAAATAAACGAGCAAAATATTATAATCGGTTCTTAATAACCCAAGTCAATCGGAAAAGCCGCCATCTCGGATTATAGAAATTTTGAACGAAGCGAACCCTTTTTTTAATTTTTTTTTTTAATCTCCAATTGAATAATATAAAAATATAGAAATCAAATCAACATCCACAAATAAGGAAGGCATATTAAAATAAAAGATGCATTTAAATGGCACCACATTTGATTTAAAACTATAATAGATTAATTTTATTTTACAAATACTATTTTCTTTCAGAACAATTTTTTTACTGAAATCAAAAATGTGTATTGTAAAAACTATGGTCTATAATGCTTTCTTCATGTTTTACTTAGATTTTATTAAGGAATTCAAATATAAATTTAGTAATTCGAATTGAAATCGGATGAAATACACAGGAATGTTATGATATCGGATTTGAATAAGAACTATAATCATCTAATCCATTGCCGAAGTGGCCTGATAGCCAAGTGATTAGTGCTCTGGTATTTGGTACCACAGGCTTCGGGTTGGAATCCTGGAGGTGGCAGGGATGATTTTCAGTGCTGCAGAATCCCCTTTAAACAGTAGATTGCAATCTGTTGTGTTGTTGCGACTAATTCTCAGCGTCTAGCAGAGCCGGATGGATACATTATAAGTAGTCTACTCACGAATGTAGAGAAAAGGGGCAGCTTCTGTTGTGAGGGAGCACCCGTAGGTAGAAGTCTAACTTGGCTCCGAGTCGCTGAAGAAGAAGGGCAGGGCCTTTCGGGAAGTCCTTTAATAAGGAACTTCAACGCATTTGTGTATCGTATGGAAGAAAACCAGGACAATTCCCATAAGGAAGTCGGACTAACGAAGCAAGATACTGAACATCCCAAACGCCATCGAGTACCCACGTTTTTGAAATAGTGTCTACAACAATGTCACCCTAATGTTCACCAGCGGCGCATGTTACTACTGAGCCACGAGTTGAGTAGGTCACGGTCTAATTAACTCTAGCGTGAAAAAAAAATGATATTAGAATGACAAACCAAATCGCCGAATCCTTTCAGATCATCATATATTGCAGCGCTGCAATTATAGCTGCAATGCTTATGGCCAAAGATGTCTTCACTTTTATTCATTTTGAAATAATTATTCAAACTAAATGTGTATGGTCATAAACAATAAATAACAATCAGCTTTTCGCTAATATTTTGACTACTGAAGGATATCGAAGTAAAATGTTAGTCAAAACAACAGGAAATCGCAATAGAATAACAGTTGACAGTCACTCAAGAAAATATTGGGTGATAATACAAGTTCACAAGTCTTTATCACAATATATAATTTAAACATGCACATGAAACAAAAAAAAGAAGTATATCCCATTTTGATAAATACAAATCATGTTAATTCAAATCATATTCGTATATTGATAGAATTCTGATTACAATTTAAAGTAAAAAAAAAAATCAAATTAGAAAATCTGCCCAAAAAAGTATTGGGACACTGTCCAATAAATTAAAAAAATATGAACCCGATAATTAATATCTTGTTGGGCCATCCTTGCCCTTTATGACCACTCGCTGTCGATTTGGCACGGATTTGTTCAGTTTTGAGCAAAATGATCCGTTGATTTTAGCCCACTCTTCGATCAGATGTTTTCTTAACTCTTGTTTGTTGGAAATATTGTATCCATTGTTGTTATCTTTTTGCTGTAAATAATCGCACAATGTTCAGTGGGATTAAGGTCTGAACTCTGGACAGGAGTCTTAATCATACCAGGACAATGGTAGAGGACCCATAATTTCCAAATATCAGAGCATGTTTTAAGTCGCTATCCTGGTGAACTTTAAACTGTCTCGGGATTCCCAAGTTTATCTCATTTTGTTTTAAATTTCCCTTTAGAATATCAAAGTAGACATAATTATTCATTGTACTATCTAAAAAGTGTAACTTCCTGACACCAGTGATTGTCATGCAACCCCTCACAAATTGATTTTCACCTTCATATTTTAATGCAGGAAGCAAATTTGTGATATGCAATGCTGCATTTGGTTTGCGCAAGAACCAACAAAAAACACTAATTTAAAAGAGAAAAAAGTTGCAGTTCCTTAATTAATCCTCTATATTTTCCTTTCTAAAATTTTGTACCTTCTAAAGTATTCCGCAATTATGTAAAGGCAGACTCGTTTTATTCTAAAATTTTCCACTTTTATCTTCATGAAAAAATTCACAATTAAAAAAAATGCTTGACAACAAAGGAAAAAAAAAGTGAAGTTTGAAGAATTTCAATCGTTGAAGATTTTCCGTAATCCACTAGACGAAACTTAAAAACTAAATATATATAAAAAAAAAAACCATAAGGATGTTATAAAATAAAATATTGAGAAAATAAAAAAAAAATAGAGCAGTGGCTGAACATTTCAACACGAACATCAACTCTAAATTAAAATTTAATATACTAATGCTTATTAGTGATAGACAAATTAATTATAAGTAATCATTAAGTAATAATAATTAGATTAATTAACATAAATTTGAATCTCGAGGTAGTTTTTGTAGTGCAACTTTTTGATCAGTACAGCCAAAATAACAGCAGAATATTATAAAGAAAATGAAAACATCTAGCGAACTTGCAGTTGCGTGGATTTTCTAAATCGTGCATTACTGTACAAAAACACTAATTAAAAATGTATGTAATATCACTCATTAAATTCTTTATTTGTTTTAGATTACTTAATTATTATTTATAATATATATATATATATATATATATATATATATATATATATATATATATATTATATATATATATACATATATATATATATAAAGAACGCACCATCATTGGCGGAGAAAAAAATGCAAATATTTATGCAAAATATGCAACAACAGGGTGTAAAGCAAGTTGTATAGGAAATCCATACACCCAAAATTCCAAAAAAATAAAAAGAAATTAATTATAATATCCTTACGACTACGAGACAGTTTTATTAAGGAATACGTAAGTACTTAAATCATGTTATCATTATCAAAATCTTTTCTTACTTACATTATATTTCGTGTATTTACTAGTCAAAATGATGGCTATTAGGTTAATTTATCGTTATACTTTGTTAAGATTCTATTAATAAAGAATGTAAGATACATAAATATCAAGAATAATTAAAGTTATTTTTGAATAAACCATAATAATCGGATCTTTAAGTCATTTTCCTCATAAAATACGGAATTTTTTAATTATATTCCACGTAATTCATCTGAGTTATTTTTATTAACATCATATACATTGCTCAAAACAATTAAGGAATATTATGATTTTGACATAAATTAAGAATGAGGGAATGTTTTGGTGACTGATATATTATATGATGCATGGATATCGTAAGATATGAGAAAAGAAGAAGAAGCAACGAACAAGGAATAATTCAATTTGATGATATTTGTAGGTAAAAAAAAAAACCGCACAATTCTTTCATGTTGTACAAACAAACAAAAAAATGTGATTTCTCGGATACAAATGAGTTTCAATAAGGGGTATGGTTTCCCATGACCAAACGCAACATTGTACACCTACTAAGCATGGCGTCAACGACGTTATCAGTGAGGGACTAGGGTATTCTTTCTCACACCTGTAGTTTTCCAACTGCTGAATTGTTTCAGGGGGTGATAAGCGGTTAGCAACCCTTCTCCCTAGAATGTCCCAAGCATGTTCTATTGGGTTCATGCCTGGTGAATATGCTGATCAATCCATAGGAAGGATTCCTTCGTCGAAAAGGAAAATGTCCACTAGCTGAGCACGGTGTGGGTTAGCGTTATTATCCATGAGGATGAATCCATCCCTGATTGCTGCAGTAAAAGCTACCATGATGGGTCTAAAGATCTCATCCCTAGACTAAATTTTCCAGAGTTCGAAAACATCTACTTTCTTATTTTCTTTAATTACCTTCATTGAACAGCAAAAACTGATTTGAAAGTATGTTTGCATACAAAAACATTATTTTTTTCTATACATCCTTTTCATCATCAATAGGTTTGGTTTGGTTTGGTTTGTCGCTCTGCTGCCTTTGTGCACACTTTAGGCTAATTAAACCGGGACCTACAGTTATCTACCGGGAACTACTACGCCACACCACATCACTGTGCCTAGAGCTGAGTTGCCCCTCTACAGTTTGGGAATGATGTGGGTGAGAAGTCTGATTGGGCTCTGTGAAGCTCTACGATCATATGAGACTGGGACCTACGGCTTAAAGTGGATTCCGAACCACTACAAACATCCATGGCATCGCCGGGATTCGAACTCGAAACCTGTGGTACGATTCCGAACCACTGACAAACAGCTATGCCACCGCCAGGATTCGAACCTGAAGCCTGTGATACCAAAGGCCAGAGCTCTAGCCAATTATTATGATTATTTATTTATCTACGCATCATAAAAAAAGAGATTTTATACCAAATATGATCGAAAACTTTAGTGACCATGCTGAGAATGGACGTCATATCTATAGGCTGAAAAGTCTGCTATCTGATTTTACTTAGACTTTTTTTTTCGCCCACGATATATTAATTTAATTAATTTTACTAAACGCTCAATAATTAGGAACACAAAAAAATTCGAAAAAAACATTATGACTTTTTATATTTTGAGCCTCCTTGACTTAATATTAAATTTTAATTATTGTTCTGGAATTTTTTTAATTCTCTTTTCTCCAATAGCATCAAGCTCATTGCAATGTCTTTAATCATTTAAATTTTTCTTTAATTATTTTTAATCATTTATTTCAAATAACCCAATTTTCGTTTCATCTAACTCGGTGACCAAGAGGGAAAAAAATACAGTAGACCAGAACAGTACATAATTCCTCGTCGTATGGAAACAAATTACTTAACACGGTGGGAAGGGTAGGATGAATTCCTAATCAAATACATCAAGGAACATATTGCGTCATTAAAATTTTAAAATTTTGTGTAGTATTAATTTAAAATTTATACTAGACTTTATTTCTTAAAATTATTATTTCTACAGTAATATACACTGTGTGAAAAAAGTAGAAGGACAGTCATTTTTTTAGTACAATATGCTTTTGTTTTACTGCTTTTGACCTGATTTTTATAGAGAGTTGTTTTGTTAGAGTTTTAATTTACGTTAAGTGAAAGTTAAATGAGATTTTTTTACTTATCGCTATTTTAACTTAGGAATGCAATACTTAATAACTTTGGGTGTGTGAAAAAAGTAGAAGGACACGTCCAAAAAATCTATTTAGAAGCTGTTGGAAAGTTTATAGGTAAGTGTTTTTTTTCTCTTTTAATTCCTTTTTAACAAGAATAAAATATTTAGCTAGAAATTCATAGTTTTTGTTGGTTTTAGGATGCCCAGAGGAATACCCTTAAGTAAATCTCAGAAGGGCCAAATAGTTGCCTATAAAAATGAAGGCAAAGGTGTAAGAGAGATTGCACGGCAGCTACGAATCAGTCCTAATAAGAATAATCCTTCATAAGAAACCCTGAAAGTGACAGAAGAAAAAAGAAGACAGGAATACCAAAAAAACTCACCCAACGTGATCAACGAAAAATCATTCGTGAACTCAAAAAGACTGGTGGAAGTGTCGGCAAGGCGCAATTTTAATCAGGAATTACACATGTAACCAAAAGAACTGTCTATAACTACATAAAACGCTAAAAAAAGTTCGTCTTCAAAAAACGGATGCACCATCCGAAGTGGAATGAAGGACACATGAAGAACCGACTGCAGTGGGCTAAAGACCACATGTCCTGGAGCTCAGAATGGATCTCAGTTATATTTTCCGATGAAAAAAAAACTCAATTTGGATGGTCCAGATGGTTATCAGTACTATTGGCACTGTCTTGGTATTGAAGAAGAAACTTATTCTACTCGACAGATGGGAGGAGGTGGTTTAATGGTATGGTTAGCAGTTGGCTATGGAGGCAGGACAAGTTTAGTCTTAATAAATGGTAGACAGAACCATACAGACTGCATCCAGACTCTAAACTCAAATCTTCTCCCGTATGGAACTGAGTTAGGAGGAGATGACTGGATTTTTCAGCAAGATGGAGCATCAATTCACACTGCAAATGGTGTTAAAGATTTGTTTGCAGCAAACAATGTTCGACTTTTACATTGGCTGCCAAAAGTCCTGATCTCAACATTGTAGAGAACATATGGGCAATGATTGTACGTCGTGTTTACGAGGGTGGAAAGCAGTTTGAATCTGTAGCTGAGCTGCAGAAAACATTAAACTTTGTATGGGACAATTTTTGCCAAACAAAAATTCAATCTTTATACAGTTCGATGCCAAATAGAATCTTCGTAGTAATTCGAGCCAACGGGAAAAGAATTCCATATTAATTTATATAATACACCTCTTTTTTAGAAGTGTCCTTCTACTTTTTTCACTGATCATCAGATCGTCAAAACAAATTTTTTTTATTAAGTATACGTTTTTTTTAATTGTGTACTTTTTTGTTTTGTCTAGATACAAGTATCTGCATGTAAAAACGTTGTGAATAAATTAATTGTTTAAAAAATGCGTCATTATTAATTTATCAAAAATAATCTAATGTCCTTCTACTTTTTTCACGCAGTGTATACTTCAGACAGTAATATATATTCTTCTACAGTAATATATATTCTTTTATCACAACTTTTATTGTAGGAAAATCTTTATAAAAAAGTGAGAATGATATATTGGATGTTGTACAAATATATCTATAACATTTATTTTTTGGAAAAACAAAATTAATTTAAAAATTCTGCTAATCTTCCACAAAACATTTATATATATTGGAGATCATAATTTATTTATAAATTTTTCAATTGACTGCAAATGCCAAATGTTTGCTATTTTTTGATTCTCAGCTTTCACGTATTTATCTTATCAATTCAAAATAACTATAATAATAAAAGAAAAAGTAAAAAAAAAAAAAAAACTACGCTCTGGAAAACAATACCCATAATTTTATGCGTAAAAAACCCATAAAAAACACATTTATCAAAAGTAATCGGCTGGGTCGATATACAGGTTACTTATAAAATATAGAATTTATTGTAAGAACAAAACGCAAAACAGCAATCTTAAAAAATAAAAAAAGAACTATAGAATTCCGAAAGATTTTGTTTTCTTGCAAAAATCTCATTTTCACTTTGAAATATACTTTTCTTTAATTTCACCATTTTACGATCTTTGAAAACAATTTTACATTATAGTATTTAAATATATAATTATTAGCTGGAAGAAATGTAAAGAAAAATCACAGATTTCAGTGAAAATGTCCAAAATGGAAAGTGGTCAAGGTTACAAAAAATCCCACACCCGTAAAAAATACCCATATAATTTATGGGTTACAAAATGAATTCGATTTTTTCTTCTAAAGTATTAATAAATTTAAACATTTTAAAATAAAGTCATCCTTTGAGCTATTATAATACTTCCAATTCTGTTCCGTTGTTGTGACTAATCCTCAGTGTCCTGCAGTGCATTACGGACATCACACGAGTAGTCTACTCATAGAAGGAGGGTAAGGGGGCAGCTTCTGTTGTGATGGAACACCCGTAGGTAGAAATCTGATTTGGCTCCTCGTCGCAGAAGAAGGAGGGCAGTGCCTTCCTGTAGGACTTTTTAGAGGAACTACTCCTTATTTGCGTATCGTGTGGAAGAAAACCCGGATAAACTCCCACCAGGTAATTCCACTGACGAGGCAAGTTTTTGAACATCACAAACGCCATCGAGTATCCTCGTTTTTGAAACAGTGTCTACAACAATGCTGACAGTGGACTGAATCTCCACCCTAATGCTCACCAGTGGCGCACATTGTCACTGAGCCCCGAGTCGAGCATTTCCAATTCTAAATAACAATACGATCGTGTCTAATGAGAAGAATGAAAGGAAAAGCTTAATCGCAAAGGAAAGATATTTGAATTACTTTAAATTGACAAGGCACATAAGTACTTCTTACTTAAAAGAAGCTAAATATTTATATTTTTCCAATCTTAAATTTCAATAGGAATTTGGTATGACTGAACGTACATTAATAATTCGAACTTTTAGAAAAAAATAATAGCCTTTTTGGTTCTTAAGTGTTTCATTTTTCCCCCCTCTTCCACAACACGCTTGTTGTTTATAATTTCCATAGATTATGAAAAAAAAAATCTTTGCTTTGTGACTTTTTTTTTCTTCTCTATTCTGTATTTCGTGCAGCGATTTACATAATAGTATATTTTATTTAATTTTTGTAATAACTGTTAAGAACATATTATTTAAAGACAAACATAAATTCACAAAAAAGAACTTGAAATTTTAATGATTAATCGCATTAATACACATTCTGTTTTCTAAGATTTCAAGGAAGGTAAAGTTTTAAAGAGGTCTAATGATAACACCGATTTGTCCATGAAGAAAAGTAGCTTTTCAAATATATCCACTTCTATATAAAGGAAATAGTAATATAATTAAGTAAATTATAAATAGAATGAATAAATAATAACTCCCTAGTCATCACTACTAGGGTTCAATGGAATTTTAGCACTAGCTCCATTCCCTGTAACACATAGTTAAATAAAAATCAAGCCTAGTATTCTTTTAATTATTTTCATTAAATGTTTTATTTAGAACTCACTCAAAGATCCTAAAATTCTAACGGCATCAAATAAATTAAGATGGCCCAACTTGTTGCTCAGTAATATCGTGCGCAGCTAGCATGCAGCAGGGATCAGGTTCAAATATGTTGGTGGCGTTTGTTGCAATCACTACTTTAAGAAAATAGGAGTTTCGATAGCGATTATGACTGCGCGTCGATACAAGTCTTTAAAAAGCGTTGCGCGTCTGGTGGAAGTTTTCCTAGGTTTTCCTAAATCTAACACCATTTTGACCCCCCCGTTTATGAATTATTTGTGATATACACAGTGGAACATGAGATCTACTGAAAAGAACATATAGGGAAAAGTAACAAAAATAAATAAATAGTTATGTCGTCGACGATATGCATACGAGTTTTTATAAAGCAAACAAGTAATATAAAAAAATAAAAAAAATTAAAGTCAATTCCTACTTTTTTTCACTATATTGCAGAAAGTCCTTAATAAATAAAGTTGACATTTTTCTCTTACATCTGCCGCCATCTATTGGCAGATACATGCAACTTAAATCTAAAAAACATTTTAATTAATTAATTAAATTTAATTACTGAATTAATATTTGAAAAACTGTATTAACATCCAGTGTCATCCACTACAAGTTAAAAAAATGTATTTGAACTTGAGTGGATTAATAAAAAGTTTTATTAACGACAATCAATTTGAACAAGATATATATAGGGAACTACATATAATACTTATTTTTATCACAAATCAAACCAATGAATATTAACAATGCCATGATAAATAAAAGCTGAACTGTCTCATTTCCATGTTTTTATTTCTTTATTCCGCTAATGTCATTAACAAATTTTAAGTATTCAATAGACTTTGAGACATTTTCATTCGATTGATAAAATCACTTGCCGCGTTTGAAGAATCTCATTATTTCTTTCGTTCCCAAATGATTCACCGGATTTGAAACCTATTCGGATTTTTCTTCTTGTAAAACCAGAAAGAAAAAACAATGGAACTTAATGTGATTTTTCTGCTGCGATGACCTTTTGTTTTTCTCCTTATTAAGGCATTTCGTGATCTTATTTTCTTTCAATGTGTCGGCGAATGCTTTTATCTTCCTTAATAAGAAATGAAAGTACGTAAAAAGTATCGACACAGATTTAGTTTTATTAATAAAAAGTAACAAATTTTGTAGAAGTGTTAAATTTTAAAATAATATGTTGATAAAAAAACAAAAAGTTTTTAAATTGTCTTATAAAAAAAAGAGCATGCAGAAGTCTAATTTTTAACAAGTCTAATTTTTTTTAGTTTCAGACCCCCGGAAAGCTTTTTTGAAACCAGTCGTGCCGTTTAACAATTCCCATGTCTACGCTGGGTATGGATACGTTAATCGTACATTAAATCCATACGCAAACCCAGACGAAAGGAAGGATGCAGATATAAATATGGCATAAAATTATAGTATACTTGTCTGAAGATTGAATGCTGACGCTCGAGTGCCAGTCTTTTAAGAACGTTTGCTCATCTTGAGAGTGTGAACAAGAATTAGTGGATTAGACTTTATTTTTGCTCTTATTCATGATATTATTTTCTTTCAATGTGTCGGCAAATACTTTTATCTTCCTTAATAAGATGTGAAAGTACGTAAGAGTATCGGATATTAATTTTATTTTATTAATAACAAGCAACAAAATTTTTAAATAAATTTTAAAATAGTGCGTTGATAAAAAAAACAAGAAAAAGTTTTGAAATTATCTGATAAAAAACAGATCTAATTGCTAATGTGTGTAATTTTGTTATCAAGGAGAGCTTTTTTGAAACAGGACGTGCCATTCAACAGCTCCCATGTTTACGCTGGGTATGGGTACGTTAAATCCATACGCATAAAAGACTAAACATAGATATTAGAGAGTTTTTGCATACCGTACGTTAGTTACCGTAGGACGTCCGTTAGCTTTTTCTCCCTAGCGCGCATGCTCAGTTTCCTATGAGCATGCGCGCTAGGGAGAAAAAGCTAACGGACGTCCTACGGTAACTAACGTACGGTGTGCAAAAACTCTCTATTGAAAGGAAGGATTAAATAATAAAAAAAATAAAATTCTCTTAAATCCTATCCTTGTTTGAAGATTGAATGCTGAACGCTCGAGTGCCAGTCCTCGGAGAACTTTTGCTCACCATGAGAGCGTGGGCAAGCATGAATAGGTTACAGTCCAGAATTACATATGAATAAAAACTCATTTGGCTAGAAAGTTATATAATCATCAAATTCTAAACTTCTACAATTATTTCTAATAAAGCATAAAACTGATAAAATAACTGTAACTGTAGAAATTGTTTTCATCTTTTAAAATAAATTTAATTAATCTCAATCTTGATATTAATATAATATTAATAATAATAATATTAAAATTTACAATAATATTAATATTAATATGCTAATATTAACATATTAGCTTTAGAATCCTGTATTAATTTTAAAAAAAGTGAATCCATGCACTGATTTGTGTCGATTACAGCAAAACTTAAAACAAATAATTAGAAATTATTGATTAAGCAATTATTAATATACATATTATTTGATAATTGATTAAGTAATTAAGAACTTACAGTACTTACATAATAGTATAATATCGCCTTTTCTATACGTCATTCACAAATCTTAGCAGCAAATTATTAAAACTTATTAAAACACAATTTTTTTATTTTTTATTAAATATTTTAACTAATAAATTTTAATTTTTAGTTTTTTTATAATTTTTAAACTTTCAAACAAAAATTTTAGTTATTTTTGTCATTTATGTCATTATTTTATGTGATTTGCAGTTTAACAAAAAAATGTAATTATGTAATAAATATTATGTTATCATTTATGTATTCACTTATAAATATTATGTTAGAAAATATCTTGAATTCTTTGCATCTTTATTTTGCTTCTAAGCATAGCTAAATTAAAATATGATTTAGTAAAAAAAATCATTTTAAGAGAATAATGTTTTCTTTTTAAAGATGAACTAGAACAGGTTAGGTAGATTTATGCAGATATAATTAATGAACTTATTTTAGTTCATTAAATTATGGACTGGAATAAACATTTTTTAATAATATAAATTGAATAAAATTTTAGGTAATTTTTTTTTTTTACTTTTTACTTATCCCCCAAGCATTGTAATTCATATCATTACTCAAAGATTACAATTACTGAGTTTTTAGCTACAGAGGTTTCTCATTCATTTTGTTCCTTTTAATTCATTCAAATTGTACAATAGTTATTAACTTTAAATTTATTTAAGTTCCTTTTATCTTATAGAATAAAAATCAACAGATATAATTAACTTTCGGGATTTAAATATTTATGGAATTAATAAATATAATGTAATCCAAAAACGAGATCCTAGTTTAGCCTTCATTGATTTAACCTTAAAATTAAACTATGCGAATTATTCATTAATATAAATAACAAATAAAAATGTTTCAAACCTAAAATTTACTTATAGAATTATGAATAAATTATTTTAGATTTAATAAATTATTTTCTGCTTTTCCACGAAATTAATATCATAAATTGTGTTCATAGATATTTATTTCTAGTAGTTTTCGTTCAGTTGTGAATGAATATCAAAAAAAATCTATTAATGGAAAGAGTAAGATTAACCACATGTTATACAAAATTATAGACTGCAAATGTAAATATATATATATATGAGAAACGTGAGTGACAAATAGCTCAATTGAGAAACAAATAGCTCAGAAAACCAGCAAAGAAAAAAAAAAAACCTAAGAAATTAATCATTATACCTTGAAGAGATCAATACGAAATAAAAAAAAACGTATTCTTTTATAAGCCACTTTGATTCTGCTCGATAGATGACTGGATACAAGTCAAAATAATTCTAGCGAAGTATCCCAATAAAATGAATGAAATCAAAACTTTTTCCTTTTATAAGTGATAATGAATAAAACTGTATATATATATATTACGGGTGGTTATCAAAATAATGGAAACACTTGTGAATAAAAGTAAGAATGCGCTTCATAAGCATTAAAATGCAATCTCAGCTACCAGTTTTTTTAATATAAAAAGTGCATGCAATGATAGTTTGAGGTAGCTTTAGCGAAGTTGTTGTATACGTCTTGGATTGTTTCCAAAGGCGTAAAATGTCAGACTTCACAAACATTCACAGAGGCCAAATTGTAGAGGCCCGTCTAGCTGCAGCAATTGTGACCGAAATATCCCAGCGGTTTGGCGTTTCTAGAAGTATGGTGTCTAAAGTCATATCACTGTACACATAACGTGGCGAGACAAGTTCGGTAAAATAATAGACGGAAGGAGAAATTAAGTAAAAGAGACTGATGGATATTGAAACGGATTGTAATATCTAAAAAGAAAACAACTGCAGCCAAAGTGACCGCAGAGCTCAATCAGCATCTAGATTCTCAAATGTCAATAATTACAATTAGGAGGCACCTTCAAAAACAGGACATTTATGGCAGAGTGGCAATTCCCAAACCGCTTAGCACATCTGTTAACGCCAGACGTCGTCTACAGTGATACAGACAACCGCAAAACCTGGTCGATTGATAAGTCAGAAGAATCATATTTCACACTTTTCCTCAAAACAGGGGTGGACTTTGGAGCACACCTGCACAAGCGTATGATCGTGATTGTCTCCTGTCAAGCATGGAGGTGGATCTATCATGATATGAGCAGCCCTGACATGGTTTTCTTCTGGCCCAAATGTAGCCCTGAAAGGAAGGATTACTGGAGAGAAGTATTCAGAAATTTTAGCTGACCAGATTCCTCCTATGATGCTAACTTTAATCTGCAGAACCGGCAGAAGATAAAATTTTCCAGGATGATAATGCTCTTATTCATGCAGTGGAACCTGTCCAATCATGGTTTGATGAATACGAGGATGAAGTGAAACATCTACCTTGGCTAGCACAATCCCCCGATCTCAATATCATCGAATGGTTATGGTCTATTCTAGAGTGACCCATCAGGAATCAATATCCTCCACCGGCACCTCTCACGGAACGTTTATAATATCTCCACGTGAAGATTGGTTCAATGTTTCTCTAAACATTATTCAGCACTTGTATGATTTGATTCCCAGGAATATCCAAGTTGTATTACATGCCAAAGACGGTCTTATGCTATATTAGTAAAGAATTCCTTATTACTCTAGGGTGTTTCCCTTATTTTGATAATTACCATATATATATATATATATATATATATAAATGTATGTGTGTGCGAGCGCGCGCGTGTGTGTGTATTTGTGCATTTCTGATTTAGAGCATGTAAGATAAGAAAATTCAATTTTAAAAAGCAGTTAGTTTACCCAAATTTAAACGAAACCTATAATATAGAGGATTATTAATAAAAAATATATATTTGTTATTAATTTTTAATTATAGACTTAATTCTATTTTCTTTGTTCAACTGGGAAATGACAGTTAAGCATTGTTGAGTATGGTTTTCAAAATATGTGCAGAGGATAAATATAGAAAGCGAAACATTTTCTACTGATAAATATTAAATCTTCTTAAATACATGAAAAACAAAATATCAGTAACAAAATAAATTACATAACAGAAATAAATTGTGCATCAAAATTACTTAGAATTACTCTAGTGTTGATAATAAATTCTAGATTTAAAATCTAAAAACATAAAAAAATTTTCATTATCTTTCACAACAATGTAATAATGAGTAATGTCTATGAGTTTTCTTTTCTTTTCTAAACTGGATACTATGAAATAACTAAACATTTTTTAATTATATTTTTCCATTCCTTATTTATTATATTTTATTCCTTATCTTCTTATCCTAATTCCTTTCACAGCGAAGTAATAATGTATCTCTGAATTTTCTTTTAATTGGATATTTTGAAACAACTGAATATTTGTTAGTTATCTTTTTCCTTTCCTTATTTATTATATTTTATTCCTTAAATTCTTATCCTAATTCCTTTCACAGCAAAGTACTAATGCATCCCTGAATTTTCTTTTAATTGTATGCTGTTAGAAAACTACATATTTCTTTGCAGTCCTTATTTATTATTCTTTAATGTGTTCCTGCTTATCTTTGATTCTTACTCATTTCTTAACAACACATTAATACTTCTTGTGGGTTTTCCTTTTTCAAGTGGATAATATCCTATAACTAAATTTTTTTAATCTACAGAGACTTTACTGATCAAGCATCAGATAAAAAAGAAAATCTCAAAAACAAACATCTAGTATTCTGTATGACGGATGACATTAAAAAAGAAATTAAACATTTGCAAACAGTTATTGTTATATTTCGATAAAAAATATTTATTTTCAATTATGATTAACAGTTTTCTTAATACTTTGAGTCAAAAAAAAATGTATTTATTTATTAATGAAATAAAATAAATTGAATAAACCATCAATACTACTGTGATATTCGATGAAGAAGATCAAAAACGTTCCACTCTTTTAAAAAAACGGAATTTTTCCTTGCTTGGACGGAAGGGGAGAGGGGGTGGGGCCTATGATAAAAAGTTTGAGTACCATTAAATAATGATAGACTAACAACTTTGACAACGTGTTTCCCCTTTGTCAAGCTTGTTGAGTAGATTTTTATTTTCCTCATAACAGAAATATGGACCAGTTTCCTTTAAGGAGTTCTACTCTCTCTCTCATTTTTGTGGATGTGGAATAGCAGGTTTGCATCCTTATTCATTGAATGTATTGCAATTCTACTGAATTCTGTAGTGGATGACATAAAAATGTGCATGGCAAAAGTAAAAAAAAATACTTTGCCTTTTTTAGCTTTGATAAAAATACTTTATTGACGCAACCTTTTTTTTTAATAATAATAATAATAAAAACCGTCTAAGTTGGAAATTTTTATTTTACTTTTTTGCATTTTTAAATACAAAATTTCAAATTGATAATAGCAATCAAGAAATGCCAAACGTTTATCATAACTCATAATTGTAATGGCTCATAACAATTTTTCCATTCAATATAACTAAGTTGGATTGTCTTTTAGACAAAACTCCGTAAGGATTACAGAAAAATTTAGCATCTTTTTTGCACAGTACATTAAAAAGAGCTTCTTTCGTCTGTCTCTTACATTATTCTGTTTTTATCAATTAAAATTTATATTTCAACACTATTTATTTTTATTGTATTGAATGGAGAAAACTTTCAAAATTTAACAAGACACAATTCAAATTTATACTTTATATAACAATAAATTAAATCCTCTTATATATGAGAGTTATTCACAAAAAAGAAACAAAAATTTACAAAAACAGTTTTTTTAATAATATAAATTAATTACTATAATTAATATTAATTATTAATATAATTTAAAATTATCTATTATATAAAGGTATAACCTAATGTAATATAAGATTATATGTAATAATATAATCTAATGTAATATAAATGATGTAACTTATTTTTATTATTAAATACAAAACAGTTTATTTAATAATAAAAATAGGTTTCTGAAATAGTATAATATTTTAAAATAGTCATAAGTAAATTTTTTAAAATTTCATTTAAAAGCAATTTTAATGCTTAACTATAAGGCTCATTATTTTATTATTTATACATTTAAAATAAATGAAATCTCTTAAAAAACTGAATTTTGACAAAATCAAATCAGAAAGATTATAATGCGAAATAATAAACAGTTATTAGTGCTTGCTGTCAAGTTTAGTGTTAATTTACGTCTTACAAATACTGTAATATTGAAAAATTAATGATAGTTAGAATAATATAAACGAAATCTCTTAAATTTTATAATTTTTTTAAATTAAAATTGTGGACAAGACAACTCAACTATTCACTACATTTTGTAAAATCAAATCGAGAAAATTATAATGAGAAATATTAAACAATTATTAGTGTTTGCTTTCAGGTTTAGTGTTAATTTATTTTTTACAAATAGTGTAATGTTGAATAATGATAGTTAGAATAACATAAATAAAATCTCTAAAAGATTTTACAGTTTTTAAAAATTAAAATTGAGAACAAGACAACTTAATTGTTCATTACATTTTTAAAAAATCAAATCAGAAGATTATACACTGAAGTGACAAAAGTCATGGGATAGCAATATGCAAATTTTCAGATGGCAGTAGCATCGCGTAGAACAGGTATAAATGCGCAGTGCTTTCGCAGAGCTTTCATTTCTATTCAAGTTATTCATGTGAAGAGGTTTTGACGTGATGATGACCGCACGACGGGAATTAACAGACTTTGAACGCGGAATGTTAGTTGGAGCTAGACGCATGGGTCATGCCATTTCGGAAATCGTTAGGGAATTCAACATTCCCAGATCCACTGTGTCAAGAGTGTGCCGAGAGTATGAAATTTCAGGCATAACATCCCACCATGGACAGCGCAGTGGTCGACCGCCTGCACTTAACGACGGAGAGCGGCGATGTCTGCAAAGAGTCGCAAATTCTAACAGACAAGCAACACTGCGTCAAATAACCGCAGAAATCAATGTGGGACGTACAAGGGACTTGTCTGTTAGAACTGTGCGGAGAAATTTGGCTTTCTTGGACTATTCCAGCAGAACACCGACTCGAGTGCCTTTACTGACAGAACGACATCGCTTGCAGCGACTCTCGTGGGTACGTGAGCATACCGGTTGGTCCCTAGATGAATGGAAAACCGTGGCCTGGTCCGATGAGTCACGATTTCAGTTGGTAAGAGCTGATGGTAGGGTTCGAGTGTGGCGCAGACCCCAACTGTCCATGGACCCAAACTGTCAGCAAGGCACTGTTCAAGCTGGTAGTGGCTCCGTAATGGTGTGGGCTGTTTTTTCATGGCATGGACTTGGTCCTCTGGTGCGACTCAACCGAAAATTGACTGGAAATGCTTATGTTCAGCTACTTGGAGATCACTTGCAGCCATTCATGGACTTCATGTACCCAACCAACGATGGGATTTTTAATGGATGACAATGCGCCATGTCACCGGGCCACAACTGTTCGCGATTGGTTTGAAGAACATTCTGGACAATTCCAACGAATGATCTGACCACCTAGATCGCCCGACATGAATTCCATCGAGCATTTATGGGACATCATCGAGAGGTCTGTTCGTGCCCAAAATCCTGCACCATCAATGCTTTCACAATTATGGACGTCTATCGAGACAGCAGGGCTCAATATTCCTGCAGAAGACTTTCAACGACTTGTTGAGTCCATGCCACTTCGAGTTGCTGCACTTCGCCGGGCGAAAGGAGGGCCGACATGATATTAAGAGGTATCCCAAGACTTTTGTCACTTCAGTGTAATTCAAAATATTAAACAGTTATTAGTGTTCGCTGTCCAGTTTAGTGTTAATTTATTTTTTACAAATAGAGTAATGTTGAAAAAAATGATAGTTTGAATAATTTAAATGAAAAATGAAATAAACTATATCTATTTAAAAATGTTACATCTTTTAAAAATTAAAATTGAGTACAAAATAGAAATTTAACAGAATTTATATTAAAGAATCATCCTTTTTTCCACAACTTTAAGAATTCACACCGATGTATTATATTCGTTATAGAAACGATTAACATTCAGATAATCAATAATAAATGATATTTTATCTAAAAATGATTAAAGAAGAATTAGCACCAGAAGTTCTGAATAACTGTCGCTATGATAAATTTAATGTTTACGTATTTTTTAAAAGAAACAAATCAATTTAGAACAGTAAGAATATATTTTTTAAAAGACTATCTGGAATTATGACTGCCTAAATACAAACAACTAAATCACATGCAAAACAAATGCATGCTAGGAGGTATTGGCAAAACATGATTTTTGCTTTCTCTATCAATTAGCTACATTTATTTAATAACAACAATAATAATAATAATAATAATAATAAAACGAAGTAATTTTAAGATTAATGGACTACTAATTTTATTAAACTATAAAGTAAACAATTAATCACTTAAGAGAAATATTTAATTATATATATATATATATATATATATATATGCATCATATTTAGTTTGTAATAATAAATTATACAAATATTTAATTTAGGTAAAATATGTGAATTTTTAAAATTTCATTGAAGGCTTATACAGCCATGTTTGTAAATAGTCAGTAATGTTTGTGAATAGTCATATTTGTAAATAATCGGTAAATAGTTGTTCCTAGTCAATTTTCATGTTTATAAATTGTTGCATTATGATTACTCAAATTGACTTATATTATAATCTGATAATGACACATTATGGGTAAATTTATACAGATATATTCATTTATTCCTTACTGTATTACCGCAAAAAGTTAAACATTTTAATTTTAATATTTTTAGAGCTAACTCAACACTAAAATTGACAAATATACAATGAAAGAAAACTATATAAATATGTGAAAAGAATTAATTTAATATTTGATGCATAAAACAAATTATATACAAATAATCATCAATAAATATACCAAAGAATTTTCCACTGTCTTCATGATGGTTTAAATCTGACATGCTCAGATTTTGGTTTTAATATTCTCGTCAATTAAATTAAAATTTAACTTATTAGGCATACATTAAAATAAAATTTAATAATTATTCATTTAAAACATGTACAATTAACATTAATTAAGAACACAACTAAGGGGAAAACGGCCTTATATTTCACTAATAGCATGTAACTGCTTCTTAAATTTGGTAAAGTAAATACATCTTTTGACATTGTTAAAATACTGATGAAAAATACTCCCACCCAATCATATTAGAGTAATTCTTTTTATATAATAAATCAGATCTTTTATAATAGTTAATCTTTTAATGTTTAATTATAGTAATTCTTTTCTTTATCCTATAACTCTTTTATTTTGAATAGGGATTGAATCTTGATCAGAAAGTTCAAATTATTTTGCGATGCAATTTCTATTATGGTAATATTGATTTCTTAATCGAATTTTCACACATTTCAATGATTCCTCCATATTGAAGCTATGTAGTATATTGAGATATTTCCTTCATATTTCACATATTTTAATGATTCCTTTCTATTGAAGTTATAGAATTGTTAATAAATTTTGTTAACCATCGATTATATCGTCATAATTTGAGTACCACAGAATGACTATTTCCAATGTAAAAAATGCAAAATCAATAGAAATAGAAATATTTATTGATTTTGTATCTATTCGTCTGGTAATTTATGAGACACTCAATACATTAATTTAATTTATACATTAAAATATAAGATTTATGATTTTTTTATATAACGGATTTTAAGGAACAACTTTCTTTTGAAGTTTTACAAATAACCTAAAAATTTATTACTTAATTAATTAATTTTATTAAGAGAAATTACGGAAAAAAATAATTATTATTATTATTATTTAAATTTAATTTCATTATTATTATTATTTATTTATTTATTTATTCTTTGCAGAATTAAAAAATGCTTCAGAAATAAAATGTCTTGTTGAGAATCTCTTACTGATATGCGCTTCCTAGCAAGCTAACTATCTCAACACAGAAACCACTTTTACAGAGCTCTTCATAGGTTTTCCTCGTTGAGAAATGTAATGTAATTTCATTATATAAGAGAGAAGTTTGCTAAACATATTCATAAATTGCACATTTATAATTTATATGCAGAATAGATTTTATATATATATATAGTTTTCACATAATAAATTGCTTTAATTATTATCGGATGGATTCTGATTTTCATATTTCTACAATTTTTGCAATATGGTTAATTATAACGGATTATCAAAATATGTGTATGTTTGAGGATTTAATATACTTAACTTAAAAAATTTGTTATTTAAAATTCAAAAAATTATAAAAATATCCATAAATACATTTTTATTTTTTTTTGTTAATTTTTTTTCAATGAAAATTGATTTCACTTAAAGTTTTATCTTTAGTGATAATTTTTCTGTATGTAGAAAATTCAACATTTTTATATTAATGAATGTTTAACATATTAAGGAATTTTTTTTTATTTATTTATTTGTTCGAATTTAAATTTATGGATACTACTTTGATTTTATATACTTAAACAATTCTATGTTCTTACAGGTAGGGCTGACATCCCAAAAATGATGGAATATTTTTAATAACATAACATTATAGGTGGAAATTTTATTACTTTTATATATTAAAAATTATCCTAAAACACTTAATTTATATATATATATACATATAACTTGCTAAATCAACAAAAATTTTATTATTTTCAATTATTCAATCATTCATCAAAACAGTACAAAATTATTATATTTATATAAAATACAAAAATGTGTTAGATGTGTGATTAGTTTGTTACAATTTTATTTGTAATGTAGAAAACCAAATTTTACATGTATACACAAAAGTTTACCTTCATTACAGACTCTCATTGCCATTAAGGTTTTTCTAAAATATGTTAATTATCTAAAAAATCACCATTTAAGTTCAAGTATAGACGTTAAAAATGAAATCAAATTTTTAATTTCAGACCATTTCAGTTAACCATTCTTAAATTTTTTGAAATTTGCTTATAAATAAATAACTATATATATATATATATATATATATATATATATGTATAATGTTATTGTATAAATGTTAATATACATATATGAAACGTTGATCAAATACATAAGCTTTCGCTTATATATATAATCTTATTGTATGTTAATATTCATATATAAAACGCTGATCAAATACATAAGATTATTTTCCCTTTTAATAATTATTATTTCGAGATAAAAATTTCTAAACATGAAAAATGTAATCTTAAAAAAAGAAAATATTTCTTATTTCCATTAGTTATCGCATTTGTCCCATATTAATGTTATTTTTGATCTATAAAGTATCAAATTGGTTAAATGATTATAGTATTTATTACATTTTTACACATTTCTGAGCAGATAATAATAACTTTAGAATTAATAAAAGCATGCAGTATAAATTGAAATATTAATCTGTAATTGACTTATTTTTTAAATTTTATTTAACATTCAAATAACATGTTTTTAACAAAATTATGCTAAATTTCTTTCATTTTCGATTTAGTAAATAAGCATCACTTCTCATGAAATATAATGAATAAAATTTCATTTACACTTGATCAATATCAATCCACCACATGTAACAAAATAAATCGGCCTCAGCTCTAATTTTTTTCTTTGTCCTTAAATGACAGCACGGTCATGCCATTTGTTTACGAGCAACACATTTTCCAAAAATAAAATAAAATAATTTTTAAAAATTTCATTTACAGCCATAATTCGTTACCAATAAATTTATTCCCCGCTAAACTTAATGAATGAAATAATAAGCAATATTTAACAACTCAAAATCGATTCATTCATACTAATAGCAAAGTTGTTTGTTTACACTACTTAGTTGTTGTTTATTTACATTACATATTAACTGATTTTTATTATTTATTATTATTATTATTAATTTATTATTTTTTTTGTATTGCAATACTTTGCAACATAGCGTTACTGCTGTGTGATATATCACTCAAGTTGCTTATACTACTTAGTGCTTGTTTATTTACATATTTATTTATTTACTTCGCAACAAAGCTATACAGCTGAGCGATATACATTAAATTATAAATCTTATACTTTCCTATATTTCATTAAAATTAGAAATAGCAATGCGAGAATCCGCAAGGTAGATAGATAATAAATAAGAAAACTCCATCTAATAAATAAGAAAACTTCATTTTTAAGTAAATGCATATTCATCACAACTGTTTGTAAACAATGGATTTAAGGAAAATAAAGCAAAAAATATTTCAATTAAATTTTATTCAGCGCATTCCTATTTTGATCATTAATATAAGATATTTTGTTCTATATTTAAATAATAAATTTTGTCACTATTAATTTTATTTTACCTTTGTGTAAAATATTCAACTTAAATTTGATGTCTGTACAAATGTTTCTTTATGTAATAATTTCCGCATACCATGCATATTGTTTTAAGATAAATTTTTCCATGTATTTGTGCTTTTTCAAGATAAAACTATACAATTTATTTCTATTAAGTTCTTAATAATTCATTAACAATAATTTTAAAATAAAACACCAAATATCCCAAGGAGAGAGAAATTAAATGCCGAATTAAAAAACAAATAATTTGGTTTGAATTTTACAAAATGCACTTTTACTTATATATTTGATAATTCCTTGTGTTACAAGTGAAATATTTTATTCATAAATTTAATTAATGAAATGATTTGTAACAATCATTTCCATGTATACTAATTCCAGAATATTTGTTTACATTATTTATTTGCAACATATTTCTAATATTGCTATGTGATAAATGATTGATAAATTTATACAAAGGAGAAATTACATAATTTATACTTTCTTATATTGCACTAAAAAGAATTTTAAATAAAAACGCCAAAAGTATTTACAGAAAAAAATATTGTATGCGGAAGAAAAAAGAAGCAGCTTTATTTGAATATTATCAAATGCACATATAAAAAAAATAAAATATTGTTCATGTAAATAAATATAAATAAAATATTTTATCCTTAAAATAAATTTGTAAATGCAATATTTGATCAAAAATCAATGCATTCACACTTATTACAAGAATGTTTGTTTATGTTATCTTTTAGGCATACCGTGTATATTATATTGCTGAGTAACTAGCTATTGATGGATTTTTAGGAAAAGATGAAACTATACAATTCAGGTATCCTTAATTACTAATACTTTCGATAACGTTTATTAAAAATATAGACGGCAAAAGTGCGCAGGGAGGAGAGATTAGATGCGGCAGCCTTCCCATCGGAACTCGGCATGAAACCAGCTGAGTTCCGGCGCATCATCCCAATATTTTAAACAGCCTTCGATGCGCGAGTTTTAAACTACAGTGCACATGGGAATCGGTCGTGAGCGTGTATTCGAACGCGCTGCAAAAGACGAGCATGCACCCACAGACGAGCGAGTCCGTGAGTCTTCGTGAATCCATCGATGACAATAAAAAAAAAAGAGCATCAAAGAAAAATCCGCTCTTTTGCTCTTGGTGCTCTACTGGATGATTGAGAGAATCATTGATGTATCCTGATAACCTATCAATATTTTTTTCTTCACGCGTCTCTATTTTCTGGCGAGAAGGTGCTATTTTAAGGGCCGTGAGGGATCTTTGGACATTCATGGATCGAATAATGGCTTTTATTGGATAAAAATAGGCCTACCTGTATCTGTGGTAAGTCGAAGTTTTTCCAGTACTGTACCAAAGACTGAACGTTCGCAGCCATCTTTGCCCAAGACGAATGACAACTAATTTGACCACGTGACCCAGCATCCTCTCGTAACCTCGACATCAGATCGCCCTGGCGTAAGCAACGAAAACAACAGATGGAACAGCGGACGATGTGATAAAAATTTCATAATTCTCTCATTATGAGCTGATGTTTATCATATTTTGTTGACTTATTTTAATTATGGATTAAACATTGTGTAAATAAGTGGGTATTCCAGGTAACTTTTAAATTGTCATTGTAATTCTTTTCGTTGTCGATCAGGTTTTGTGTTGTAAATCGTTAGTTTGTTTACAAAAATTTATTTCAGATACTAATTTAAATTTAAAATTTTTACTATTTTTTTTATATTTTAATCATTTAAAAGATTTTCAGGTCTATTTGTTAATTAATCGTTCATATATCAGGATAAATTTATAGTATATCATTTAAATTGTATTTATTTATATATGAAAATGAATATGCTTTTAAATGACATTGTTACATAAATTTAGTTTATTGCTGCAAATTTTAAAATATTTTTCCTTCTAATTTATTCCATTACTTTTTTATTAAATATTGAATTAGAATTGTGTATTTCCACAAAATTTCTCAAATGTGACTTCTATTTGTAAACAAGCATAATAAATGCTAATGTGCTAATTGTAAAAGTATTTTATATTTAGAATAAATTAGTAGTTATATATATTTAAAAACTTTATTATATGTTAAAGTAAAATAATTTAGTTTCATTTATTATTATTCAGAATAAAACTAATTTGTTATGCTTTTAAATAGTGTATTTATTTATACATGAACAAATAAAATTTAAATTATATTGATTGTTTTTTTGTGTAATATTTTATGAAACATTTAGAGAAAAATAATTCAACTTAATTACAAAATAGAATTAAAGTGTTTTCTCTTAGCACATTGCAATATATTTTAATTTTAACTGTTTAGTTGTATATTATTATGACACTATTTAGTTGTATAAATTGTTTTGATAGGCATTATTGTGAACAAATTTTGTTTTTGTTAGAATGAAACTCATTAATTTCTCTGTTTGTCAAGTGAGAAAATAATTTTGTTGAATTATACTACAATTTTTGTAAAGAAATCTAACATAAATTAACACACAAATCATGATATTGAATTGCTTTCTTAATAAGCAATGAAATGTAACTATTCCGTATATAATTCATTTTTGGAGAATCATTTAAACTAAAGGATAGTTTCTTTTTATGTATAAAGTACTATTTGTTAATAAGAAGTAGTGAAATAAGAAAATATAACCAATCAAGTAATTTAGGAGAGCATTGTATCTCAAACGATAGATTAAAAATAGTAAGCAATAACTGATAAAGAAAGATTTAAATATTTAGGTGAAATGTAAAGATGATAATTTTTATGCTTCACATGTACAAAAAAGTTATAATTTTGCACATTAAAATAGTAATTCTATTGTAATAAAATAATTAAATAAAAACTTTAAAAAGTCACTAATTTTTAATTTTTTTATTGAAATTTTTTTTTTGATTTAACTAATTGATCTAAACTTTTTATTGCACTTAAAACAATTAAACAGCTTTAATGAATTATAAGGAGTAAATTTTTCATGTTTGAACATGTAAAAAATTAACAATTCTCATATTAAATCTTTAACTATTTGTTTCATTTTTTTAAATAATGCATTGATATTACAATCTTTGGATAATAGACATAACAATTAAAGTCAATTTTATATACATAATTAATTTCATTGACAATTTTATACAGAAAATTTGATGTTGTTCCTATATTATAATACTTTAAAACCTATGATGCAAGTTTTTTCATAGCTTGTCAGCTTATTATGGGTTTGCATATTAATTCGTTCCTTCATGTTTGTTGTGAAAATCAATCTTAAAAATCAGAAAGTGCTTCTTTGTTAACAATTTATAATATACAAAATTTAACCATCATTGTTTTTGTAATATCGGATGAAAAATAATTTTTTTAAGATTATTAGCAAAACTCAAATAAATGTGATTTTTTTTTCACTTATATATTCATCCTTAGTTGCTTGTATATCCCAAATTATTTTCTGTAAGCTTATGTACATTTACTAGACATAATTTATTTCCATCATTAAAAGTGACCCTACCAATAAACAAACATTAATATATAATTACCTTTATTGCATTTAGTATTTTATTTTTTAGTATGTTGGAAAATATTAATAAAACAGAAATACTTTTTTTTTTCTCTCGTCATAGATAGTATCTTAATAATTTTGAACATAAACAAATATTAGTTTGTTAGTTGTTTAGGTACAATTTATGTATATTTTATTATATGGTTGAAATTTAATCCAATAAATTATTTCATTTTAGTTGTTGTTGTGTGATGTCATTTATATTATTATTCACTTTCACTATGATAATAGAGGATAGATATATTATCCTTTTGTACCACTTTCAATTTTTTTTATTTCATAGCACAATTAATTCTTTTGAATTTCTGCAACATACTTATCTGATGGTGATAGAAAAGGAATACTTTCTATGATTGATTTACTATTACAAACAAAACAATTTATTATAATTTATAATAAAATATGTTTAAAATTCCATAAAAACACTTAAATTTATGTTAATAGGATTAAGCTTTTAATGTTAAAACTGTGCTTGACATTTTTTTAAAAAAAAATTTTCTCTGTAAAATCTAATCTTGAATAAATATCAGCAATTTGTGTTGTTTTTTATTATATACTATATATGTTTATTCATCAGGTTAATAATATGCAATAATTTTTTTTAAAGGAGTTTAATAAATCTAAGCAATCTGTATAAATAAAGAAATTTTAATTTTGATATTCATGTTCATTTTGGTTTGGATGTCTTTTGAAAATAGTTGTTTACCTTTTAAAATTTTTATATCATAATTAGGATACTTTTATATCATACTTAGGATCCTCTTAGATCATACTAATTTGGAATCACTGCTTTAAATATTAGTATAATGTTTTGAATCATGTTTATAAGGTTAAGATTATCTTCTGAATCATCAAACATTTACAACATATAAATATATACATTCACATCATAGCATATTGAGAGTTCAAAGTTGTTAAATTACATGTAGATGATATTAACATTTTTTTATTTTGTATGAAGTGTCAAAAACCATTCATATTTTATGTAGAAAGGTGTTAGCAAGTATATTATAAATACTGCTTAATGTTTTCAATACTATGATTCATAACTGAAATATCAAATGTGCAGTAGATTCAGTATTGTCGAAGATATACCATGAATGAGTCAAAATTGGTGTAAACTTTTGTACATATGAGAACCTTCACAATAACTTAATTCGCTCATTTTAGCAACATACAAATTTTATTGTTTTAGTACATGCAAGCTGCAATGTTAAGGTGGTATTAGTATGGTAAAAACAAGGACTGAACTGTAATTTATTCTTCAAAGTCAGCTAATTTTCTAACCAATAAATGTTATTATCCTATGTTATATTCATTTGATATTAATACTCTTTTCAATGTATTGTATGTAATTTTATAGTAATTACTTAATCTCAATAAAATTTATTTGGTAACTTATCAGCTGTTAGATTTTTATTATGGTAAATAGAATGTGATTCTTATGTGGAAAGTGATCAAAAATTCTTTTTTCTGAATGTTATATATTTTGGCTAAATATGGAATAAACTTTAAAAAATGATGAATCAATTTAAAAAATACAAGGATAACAGGTCATAGAAAATATAAATAAAATGTAGTTTTTTTAAATTATTTTTTAGTAATATTTATAAAATTAGAAGACAATAACTAGAAAAGGAAATTAGATCTTCAGGAAAATCAAAATCAGTGTTATTTATTAGGGACATTTAAAAAGTATTAATAAAATTTTTATGTTTATTTTTCATATATGTATTTTATTTTATTTTTGTGATTGTGGATTTGTTCACTTTAAAAATAAGTCCCTTCACTATTTCCTTCTTAACTAGTAACTATTAAGTTCCTAACTAAATAATTGTAAATAATAAATTTTTATATGAAATTTTATGAAAAAAAAAATGCATTTCCTATCTTTATGAACTAAGTACTGCTAATCATTTTATGATGATAATGTATTTTAAAATAAACTAATTATTACATTTAATAAACATTAACTTTATAGAAGATTAAAGAAATACTCATCTGGTGAATGAAGTCATGAAGAATTTCACCAGATTTTTTTTATTATAAAAAATAATGTCTAAATAATACAAATGAATAAACTCTTTTATCAAATAATGAATTTGATTTTTGTATTTATTTCATAGAAATAGTAGATTATGTATTTGAAACCATTATTTTTTCACAACATATATAGAAAATCCTTTACAACTGTCTAAAATAAATTTTATAGATTTCAAATCACAGATCATCTTTAGCCTCAATTTAACCTAATATAATGACTTTCATGTTAACAACACTAAATAAACATTCCTAAAAAAAATTAAATCAATTTATTTGTAAGAAATATAGAATTTATGTTTAAAACATGTAAAAGCAATCTACTGTTTTGTTTTGATGTTACAAATCTTTTGGAACTTGTGAAAATGGCTAAAATTATCTAAACAAATTATACAAAAAATTAAAAGACTTCTTACTGATTAATAATTCAGAGGAGTGAGCATAAAGTTAATATTTGCTCAAACATTCACTTAAGAAAGAAAGAGAAAGAAAATACCTTTTTATTGAACAAGTAAATGATTATATTTTGGCAGTCGAGGAACTATCACAACTGAGCACCTGGATTAGGTTTAAAAGGTGAAATATTCCCATTCTAGGACTTCATGACTTCCATTCCATTTAGATTTCGTCTTCTTAATCTGACTATTGTTTTGTACACGAATTCACACATAGTATAAACATATGTCACTATAATTTGCAATTGGGCTAAAGAAAGCTCAGTGTTCCAAGTTTCTGCAAATCATCAATGTCACCATTTGACGATTTGGCAGAAATTATAAAACCATGTCAGAACACAGCTTCAAATAGGCAGAGGTCGACAGAGTGCACAGCATCTGATTCGACATTATTAGCAATCAAAAGAATGACTGCAAGAAACGTTAATAAGAGATTCACAAAACATATCCGAGTTCATGGTATGTCACTCTACGATCATCTTGTGCACACAAGGGCTAAACAACCGGGACCTATAATTTAAAGTGGATTCTGAACCACTCACAAACATGTCAACGCCAGGATTGGAACCTGAAACACCTAAGGCCAGACCACCCGAGTTCATGGAGATCATTGCACCAACTGTACCACACATATGTATATTATACATGTGCATGTGTACCTCTTGCAGTGGTCCTGTGCTCGTTCAATCTGGAATCGCTCTAGTGAGAATTGCTTCAACCATGTGCCCCGATGACCAAAGAATACGTATTTGGAAAGATTCTAGTCAACGGTGGGATGCTAACTCGACTGTCACCCGATAACCGGGAAATAAAATCAAGGATGCCATTTGATTTGATGGCTGGACTTCTGTTATTGTCAACCGTGATCCTTACAGCATGGTGATATGCCGTACGTCATTAATTTACACCCCGTTGAAGCCTTCATAGCACCTTGAACTTACATTTTAACTGGTTCACACGCCAGTAATTTCTACTGATTGTCCACTTGCTTGTCAAACATTTCTCCGATTAGCAGAATCGCCATATATCCTGCTAATAGAGTACGCTTGGATCTCACGAAAGGCGCTTTTGACCATATTAATTTTATTTTAAATTCCCTTTAAATTGACCAATTTTTTTTCTACTTTAAAATGAAATATTTGCCCTTGGATTAAAAAAAAATTAACTTTATTACGATACTTGATTTGTTATTACTGAATATAATTAAGTTATAAAGAGCTGAAGAAGATAATATATATTTTTATATCACTTTAAATACTTTGGGATTAAAATTATTCTCTCTGTCCTTTTTTTGTACTCTTTAATGGTGCTGAAATTTTATTATTCGGAAAATATTACCTTTTTTTTTTTTAATCTCTTGGTTAATCCTACATTCCATTGCTGTACAATTAATTTCAAATTACTGTTTAAAATTTCGAAAGAAAAAAAAAAGTGTCAAGATTAAACCGTCATATTAAATATTACATTTAATTCATGCTTTGTTAAAAATTATAATTTGAAAATATTTAAACTTTATTTTTAGTGGATAATTTAGTGATAAAGATTATGCTCTCTCTTAAAGATTATGCTGATAAGTATTTTTTACTTGTGTGTAAAGGCAAAATTACTAAATAAAGGTTATAATTTTGCTATAATTAAATCAAGCTTTATTGGTATATAAAGATGACACTTGAACTTCATATGTCTTCTGTTTCCTTCCTTTTGTTGAACGTGTATTACTGATGATTATTCCCCATTTTTGTTTATAATTTGAATTTGAAGAGCATTTAAGTCTACATCAGCTTCAGATAACAATTTCAGGGTTAAAATGTAGATAAAAAAAGAATGTGAGTGTAAATTAAAATAATTTTACAATTTTAAATTTACATATCGTTTTTGAATTCAAACCAATAAGATTTATTCTATAGTATTTCACTCTTATAAAATTAAGAATTTATAGTGTTTAGTTTAAACATTAAAATTTTTCTTTGATAGCTTAAAACTTTTTCTACTCAATGTATGATGTTGTATCATGTTTTCGCAATGTCCTATTACACGTCTGCTTATAAACCGGCCAACTTAACCTACTTTCGGTTTACTCATCAAGTATAGAGCTATGTATATGCATTTGTTGTAAAGTGTGCTCGAAAGGCCAAGTAATGAAATCAGCAGAACATGAACGGAGTGTTGTCGGTTGTTTAGCTAATCAGAGAGAGGAGGCGTCAAAACAAATAATGGAAAATGCTTAGGGTAGCAATTTGCAAAGCGTGGGAAACGAATAAACCGAACGAAGTCCATTGAAACCAATGTGAAGTCAATCATTGAAAAAAAAAAAACGGAACAAAAAAAAGCTGCTGTCAGATGAAAAATGAGAAAGGCTGCAGGGTGGGTGTAACAACTGAATTTGAAAACCGCAGATTTAGAGAGGGTGAAAAAAAAGATGTTATTGCACACACACTCATACGCACACATTGTATATATATATGGGTGGGGGTAATGACTGTGTGACTAGCGCTCGGTGCCACGTGTTTCGGATTCGAATGCCGGCGATGCCATGTATGCTTGCAGTGGTTCGGAATCCACTTTAAACCTTAGGTCCCATTCTAATATGACTGTAGAACATTGTACGTAAGATTGACAACCCTACCCAGTAAAAAGAAAACATCTATTTCGGATTCTACCAGTATAAAGACGACCATGGTCCAACATGGACTGTAGTGCCAGGGAATTAGTTATATATATATTGGGTGGCTACAGAAACTGAAAAAAAATTTCCTGACTAAACTTATAACATTTCCTTGACTTACGGCTACTAATTATATTAGTTTCCTGTCTTATCTCCCTACTCAGAATCACTGTAGGTGCACAATATACGTTGTTAAAAACACTTTTACTGGTTATATCATCATCATTGGTGCAATAGCCCAGTGTGGGCCAAGGCCGTCTACCTACTGGTAGATTTCGAGACGAGAGATGTTTTTCTTTTTACGGGGTAGGTTTGTCAGCTCTACGCTCAACAGTCATACAAGACCGAAACCTACGGCTTAAAGTGAATTCCGAACCGCTACAAACATCCATGGCACCGCCAGGACTCGAACCCGAAACTTGTGGTACCTTTCATATTATATAACCAGCGGGCCTGAATGGCCCGCTGCTTTATTTTTTTATTTTTTTTTGCTTATATTTTTATGCAATTTAATTTAAAAAAAATAGAACGAACATCCTAAAAAACCTATTAAAACAGTATATTACAGTAAACCTCCGAATTATTACAAGATAAACCACTCTCTTACTAAAGTAAATGCAGATCAATTATTTCATTTAAACTACGAATATTTTTAAGAGGGATTTTAACTTTTTTTGAAAAAAGGATTTATTTAATTTATTTTATCAATTGTCTTTTTCTTTTTTAAGACACTCGCGAAACATCACGAAAAAGCGAACGACAATTCTCGCCGAATGTGTTTTTTAAAGGAGACACGTACTATTGAATTTTCTTTTTTCCAATCTACGTACAAGTATAAAGGAAGCCCAACTGAAGAGCAGAATTAGTAATTAAACACAAATTAAAGTATGTCAAGTATTCTTTTAATTCAAATTAAATACACACAAAATATACATACAAATAATAATTCATTAGACTTAATTTTCATTATTTAAATACATAAATAACAAATACCAATCAATTCAGATATTAAAGGACTGTGAAATTAGGTTAATGGAATAATCTAAGCTTAATACACAATAAATAATTACTAATAAAACATCATAATCCTTACTTTTCTAAATCAGCTGAAGCAAATAGCACAAGAATAAGAACACAATTAAAAGACACACGCTAGTGAAAGGCAAATTTAAATATGAGATCATAAACAGGACAACTCGTCAGAATAAAAATCGGATGTAAGGATGCCGTAAAATGAGTGATGATCCAAGTCACCAAATATATTTGGTTACAAAATCGCTTATAACACATGCTTGGTGCGAAATGCTCTGGTAGGCAATTTTCCCTGATTTTTAAAAAATTTTACGAATTTTCCTGACTTTTCAAAAGTACATGCCTTTTTTTCCATGTTATGATTTTCTTGACTTTCTGGTTCTGTCGCCATATTGTGTGTATATATATATATATAAATTCATTTTTCGATGTGTGACTATTTCATCGGGAAGTGAATAAAATTAACTTCATTGACAAGTACAGAATTTCAGAATAGGTCCATGGATCCACAATTCAGAAAAAAACATATTCAAGAGCTACATTTAAGGTATTTCGCATCATTTATCTATTTTCTCAAATCATATAAAAGGACTTTCCATGCCTGCAAATTTATGCATATTCTCGGAGAAGAAGAACGGCTTTCATTTCCATTTGTTTGTCTAGTTTTCGAAGCCGCTCTTATTCAATTTATATATATCTTAAAAATCTATAATATTATTTAAAAAAAGATCTATAATTTATATCCAGCTGTTTATTGCAAGGACTATTAATCAGATAGCTAACGAATTTGTTGAATACCTTTACTGAGATAGTGAAAAATAAATTTGGATTAAAATCATTAGTTAAGGAAATCATTGCCGGAAGGAATCGCATCATTAGTAAATAAGTTAAACAACGTTTAATATGATGGAACTATCGCCCATTCAATTTGAAATATAGAAATATAAAACTACTAAATTTAATGTTGAGTTCATTTAATAAAGTTTTTCTTAAAATTTTTACCAGTATGTCATTGTGTCAATAGATCTTTGAGATTAACTTCAACTCAAAAATCGGGGTTTCGAAATAACAGTACGTGAAGTGGCAAATGGCTGAAAATGCTTTTGAACATCTTTTTACGCAATTGGCCTTCTATGCTTGAGCATCGTCGTGCATAAATATATGTATATGCATATTTGACATATATTTTAGATTGATAGACATATTTGAAAGGATAGACATAGAAAATTCATACCTTTCGAAGAAATCGATCCTTAACTAATAGTAAAGTATATTTATTCACCCGAAACCCTTGCTGGAGAAATTATTCATTCAGGTCTTACGGGCACATCAATGTGTCAGAAGTTCATGTGTTATGGTACTTTTAAGCACATGACGAATTAGATTTAAAAGTATTCAAAAGCCATTTTTAGACTTAAGAAGCAGCCTTCCTTTCTAAATTGTTTATTTAAAATCACCATAATTAAATCATATAATTTTTGTCTTTCCGGTTGTCCCAAAGACTTGATGTAACGTGATGGTTTATTTGGCACTGTGTTCAACATAATACACAAAAGAAAAATAATATTAGTTTTTATATTTTAACTAAGGATTGCTAATAAGTTGCACACATATAAATCTATCTATAAACTATGCATCTAATAAAACTATCAATCAGTCAACAATGGTAAACAACACCATGTTTGGAACTATACAAATCTGTGTTCGTTGTTGTATAACATTGTATGTGAATTGATTATGGATGCTATGTTTGCCATTTTCCTTTATTTTCTTACTTCATTTGTTCCAAAAATCTTGGACTTTTGATTTATCCGTCATATTAACCAAGAATTTGGAAACAGGTACACTTCGCAATTTTATAGTATGAAGATAAAAATTATTTATTAATAAGAAATAGAAAAAAATATGTATTGGAAATTAAATAAATTATAATATTTAAAAAATATTTATTGGTAAAAAATGTTGACTTCCAATAGAAAAAAAATTAATATTACTATTTTTCTTTCTTTTATAATGAAATTACTTATATATGAATGAATTAAATTAATACTAATGTATATTACCTAAAATTAAAAATATTCGTTACTTTTTTTGTTTATTTTTACACAATGAGTATTTTGAAAATAAAAATAATTACTCAATGTAAATACAAAAAAAAAATTTAGGAAATTATTATAAAAACTTTATAATGCCAATACTAAATTTATCTATTACCTAAACGTAATCTTTTTTCATTTATTCAATACCAATTGACTAGCGTTCTGATCTTTTTTACTACAGGCTTCAGATTCGAATCCTGGCGGTGGCACGGATGTTTATTGATTGTTCAGAATCCACGTTAAACTGTAGGTCCCGATCTAATTAGCCTAGAGTGCAAAAAATGACTTTAGAGCGAAAAACATCACATCAATCATCATTCAATGTAACACAGAGTAATTGTTCTTTTTGATAACAAAAGAAAAATATAATAATGATATTATATTTATTTCTGCACGTTTTTTAATAAGATTGATTGTAACTTTCTTAATTATTTTTAAAAAGATGTTTAAAAATTTCTACTTTTCGTTTTGTTCAGAAATCGATGGTAGCTTTTAATCGATTAAAGTTTCAAAAATAACTGATAAAAGTGACTTTAAAAAAATACCCATAAAAGTATTAGTTTTTCGTAGTATGTATAGTTAATCGAAAATTTTTGTTATTTCCATTAAAACCTATGGATAATTTGTAGTAATTAGCATTCTTCTAGGACGCATATTATCTAAGTATAATGTAAAAAATAGATTAAACATATTTCTTAAAGTACATTATCTATCATACCATTCGCATGCTAGTCGAAAAATAATTTAGAAGATAACGTATTCTGCCATATCAGTAACCACCAGGGCCGGATTTAGATGAAATGAGGCTCTAGGCTATTCCACTTATGAGGGCCTTTCACTTCCCATTTTTAAATTTGTAAATTACATGAGAGATAATAAAATACATAATTACTGTGATATATATCAATATGTTAAATGAAACATGTTGTGTTGGGTACTAATCTTTATAAAAAATGTGGCACGGATAATAAATAAAAAAAAGTCAGAACACTTTGGACATTTATTCTCAGCACCCTATATAGTACTTGTAACAATAGCTAATCAAACATAACGCACAACATTTACAAAGAAACAAAATTCAAATAATAAAAAACTAAATCAAGTAATCTAATCAAATAATAAAAATAAAGTATACAATAAAAATTATCCTACTTTCTATTCTAATTAATTGTAGGACCCTCTTGATCTTGAGGCCCTAGGCTGAAGCCTAGTTAGCCTATAGGAAAATCCGACCCTGGTAACCACACAGTACCTTATTTCGCTCAAGAATATTCCAAGCATTATTACTCTACAAATCACAAAAATTATGGCACGTAACATATTGGACGCGCATTCCAAAGGTCACAGTCACGATTGGTTAACCTCTTCGGACCCTTTCCAACAAGCTGTGGAAACTAATATGGAACCGACCCGACCTCTCGTTTCTGGTAACGACAGCTATTCATCGACAAGTAAAACAGTCCAAACGATGCTGCCATTTGGGAAGTCGTAATATTCCATTAGGTCCTCGTCCAATGGGCTGCTCGATCTGACCCTCTAGAACATTTGCATTCGAGAACTTCGGAATTAAGAGTGCCAAATGTCGCGTGCCGCCCCAATTTGTGGACCGGATGACCGCAGGGATGATATTTCTCGTGGACTTTACTTAATTTGGCACCCTTTAGGCGAAATGATCCCATTTGGGTCGAATTTTAAATCTTGGCGGGAATTAAAAGATTATACTAAAGAGAAGAATACCAAGACGTCTTTTGAGAAGATGAATGTATTTTCTCAAATTTTAGTAGTATGTATTTTGTATTTTATGTAAGAATGTATTTTCTTCAATTTTGTTTGTCTGCAATTTTAGTTCGAGCAAAATTAATAATACATGATGGAAAAACAATATATCATATTACTATGAAGTTTTAATAAATAACCCTTTAGCGTAATGTATATATGTATGAAAATATAACAATTTCAGATTATTAATTAAAAAAGGATGAAACTACAAAGATAAGTAACAAAAAAAAAAAAAACGTTTTTTTTTTATCATGTTAATCTAATAACTCGAATAAATAATCATTTGGCGTTAGATTAGAATGATAATTGATAATTGTTACCACAGGTAATATTTTAAATCTTAAATTTGTTTCAAGAGGTTGTTTTTTTAATATTTAGAAAATTAAATTCTTAAATTTTCAGACGATGAGTTATTTGTTATAAAAAATTTTTTAATAAAGCAAAATAAGAGAATAAGACCCATTTTTGGAAAAAAAAAAAAAATTGGATCGATATTTGATAATTTTTAGTAAGTATTTAATATCATTTACGTCGAGGTTCGAATAAATTAGATAAGAACATTGTGATCACATAATCTGTATATGTATTACTGTATCCAAAAAGTAAGACCAGTTTTCAATTTAAAATTCCCGGGACTTATGGAATTTCATTTTTTTTTTTCTTAGGTTGCTGGCACTGTGCTTGACATCTGTGTGAAATTTGACGTCAAAATATTCATTAGTGTTTCAGTTACGCTTGGCTTTATGAGACGCTAAAATTGATTCCTGCGATTTTTGAATTGTCTGAATGAATTGAGAAAAGAACTTGCATTAAATTTTGTTTGCAGAAGGCATTCGGGGAGTATTCTTATATCGGAAAGAAATGGTATAAACAGTTCAAAGAAGGCAAAGAACGCGTTGAAGACGAAGAGCCCTCTGGACGATCATCAACCTCAACCGACGAAGCTCATGTCCAAAAAATTTAAAGATTTCGTGCTTGCAAACCGTCGCTTTACAATTAGAGACCTTGTTGATGATGTTGGAATTGCAAAAGGATCGGTCTATTCCATTTTGGGCCTCAAACGCGTCAAATCTCGATTGGTACCGAAAACACTGAATGCGCCAGCTCACACTGCACTGATTCTTCGTGACCTTTTCGCCAAAAATGAAACCCATATCGTTCCACAACCATCGTATTCACACCATGCGACTTCTGGCTATTCCCTAAACTCAAAAGACCACTCCAGGAACACCGTTTTGAGTCGATTGAAGAGATTCAACGTGAATCGCCGCGCGTTTTTAAGACCATCCCTGCCGATGACTTAGCATGCATTGAGGATTGGAAAAAAAGTTGGCATAAGTGCATTGTGTCCGGAGGGGATTATTTTGAAGGCGATGAAATAAATTTGGAAGAATAAATAAAGAGTTTCTGAAAAAAAATTCTTACTTTTTGGGCACAGTAGTACTACCTAAGACAATTATCAGAAGGCAATTACTTTTTTAGTTGTAAATTTTTTTAATATTTACAATTCTTTATTTGGCTTTAAATATACAGCATTATAATCACGAGACTCAAACGTATTAATTTTCTGTTTCAATATGAATATTTATTCACTTGAATTTTGTGAATGTAAAGCACAATTTTAATTTCATCCATCCAAAGAATTTTTTTTACATTCTAAACATTTGATTTATATGCTTCTGATAATTGATTTAAAAATTCTTGGATGAAATCTTATTAGTTTAATATGCTATTCTAACTTTAAAGGAGTTATTATTCCTTGCAAGTTATCTCGTTTTTATAACATCATTTTAAACAAATTAAAATGATACTCAGTGACAAGTTATCACTGATATTTTTAAAACTTTTATCATTTAAAAAATATTTTATTAATAATTTTTTTTTAAATTTACGATATTTAAAATTGTTCCTGAAATATATAATGAAAAAATAAGAATCCTGTATATATAATGAAAAAATAAAAATTTATTTGAAATTAAAAAATGTTTATATATAAATATATATATATATTTAAAAAATAACTAATAAATCATTTTATATATGTATAGCTTAGTTGGTAATTTCCAAATTTTAAAAATCTGTAAGGTTGTGACGCCATTATTAGGGAAAATTGAATATTAAAAGGGAGAAGGGATATACAGAAATTAGAATGTAGTAAGGAAAAACACATCTTGGAAAAGTAAGCATTCATTAATTAACATTGTTACAAAAAATATTACCAGAAGCTAATTGGCGGAATATTATAGCTAAACATTAAACCAGAACTTATCCTTAAAATGGCTTTTTAGCATACTTTAGGGAATTTTTCTCCGAAGAAAGGGTGAAAAAATATCGAATAACTTTTGGGGAAAATCGGTGGAATTGGCTAATAAGACGCTGGTAGTCTAGGGAAAAAAATGCAACTCGATTTTTCGATATTTTTTGTGAATCAATTTTAAAAGAGCATTTTCTAGATATAAATGTTACCCAATTAAATAAAATAGTATTGATAAGCAGTTGGAGTTAATTTACATTCCAAACCTAAATCTTTTCTTATTATGCATTTAAAATTTCATTAAATACCATAAAAATTGTATTTTGGATTTGAGGGATTGCATTTTTAGTGAAAAGAACATAATAAATTCATATTAAAAAATCCCGGAAATGTTACAAAACTTATTCTGAAACGCATTGATATAATTATAATTGCCAATATAAAATTGTAAATTACCGATATAATTAATTATAATAAAATTGTAAAAATTATAATTACCGATATACAGAAATATTTGTTTTCAAATTGAGGATTTAAAAATATATCCTTTAACTAATATGAATTATTGCATATGTTTTTACATGTTGAATTACAACATGATAACGCATGTACATAAGGTGTTGAGCCATTTTTGTAACGATTTTAATTATCTCTATGGATATTTAAATAAGTAAAAAAACTGAATGGCATCAGTTCGAAATAAGGTTTAATCATCGTCTGCATCATAAAACTTATTCTTTGCATTAATATATCCCTAATAAATAAACTGTACATGGAATGTTATATTTTTGCTCTTTACGAGGAGAAATAATTTTATTCGATTATTAAAAAAAATTTGTGACAAGCATGATTTTAATATTCCTAATGCTTAAAATAAGTGACATAGTATTTAAAAAAAGTACGTCAAAAATTATATTTGACTCGGAAAAATGGCTAAAAATAACATACCTAACAAATGCACATGCTACTCTTATTATATCTGCTATTCAGTTTTAAAAGACAAAGAACTATCGCAAAATCTTTATACAACTCTATAAAAATTGAAAACAAATTTATAAAATTTGATTTCAAGCTATACAAAAAAAATTAATAATAATTAATAAATAAATAAAAAAATGAAAATATGTCAAAACAGGCTTCTCAGCATAAGATTATAAGAAAATTGTTGTAGTATAAAAATTAATTATTTATTGTTCATTGGCACAACAGCCCCATGGTTGGCCAAGGCCGTCTGCCTACTATATGGGCAATATCTAGACAGGAGATGTTATCAGGTTAGGGTAGTCAGCTCTACGCCCAACGCTCTACAGTCATGCTAAGCCGAGACCTACGATTTAAAGTGGATTCCGAAGCCCTACAAGCACCTCCGGGATTCGAACCCGAAACCTGTGGCACCGAACGCTAGTCACTCTGCCATCAGGCCCTATAAAAATTATTTGGCATATGAAAAATGGAAGTACGTAAATACAATTGATGCGTTTATCTGATTACAGTAGAAAAAGAGGGGCCTGATGGCCGAGTGATCAGCGCTCGATGCCACAGGTTTCGAGTTCGAATCCCAGCGGTACTATGGATTTTTGTAGTTGTTAGGAATCCACTTTAAACCTTAGGTCCCGGTCTAATATGATTGTTGGGCGTAGAGCTGATAAACCTACACGTAAAAAAAAAATATGTTTTGTCTTGAAATCTGCCAGTAAACAGACGACCTTAGCCCAGCATGGGGCTGTTGCGCCAATGACGAAGAATAGAAAAGATCGATTAACTACCAAAAAAGTCGTGAAATATTGTTCAGAGAAAACAAAAATTTTGCTAAAAGTTTTATGATTATTAACGGATTCTCTTACAGCGGAACTCTAACGGAATAAGGAAAGAAAAAATATCAAAATTAACTCGAATTACTATCAAAAATATTTTGTAACACTATTTTAGAGGAGCACATTCCATCACTTCACATAAGCAATCTTCACTGTGTTAAGTTTCATCAGGATAAGGCCACCCAGTTATACCTCCAAATCTACTCTATATTTGGAAAAAAATTGAATCCGTAATTGAGGCTAATATCCATCTATCCCCCCTTCCCTATGTGTCTGCTATGGGCTACCATGCATTTGGCCTTTTAAAACCTCATTATAAGCGGCATCCCAAAACATTGGATGGATTCTGAAAAATTGTGGTAGAGATGGGAAACAAAATCAACCTTGATATTTTAAGAAAAGCTTTTTTTTTATCTTGGAAATCAAATCGTTACAAAAATATGTGACCCCCCCTCTGCAATGGTATAAATTGGCTTTATTTAGCCAATTCATATTATTTAAAGGAATTTTTCCTATTCTCAAATACCTATATTCTGCAGGTATTCTTTCTTAATAAAATTTACCAAAATTAAAAAATGTTTTATTTTCTTCAACAGTGTAACATTTTCTAGTATTTTTTTTTTCGTATATAATTTTATATAAAAAATATTGATAACAAGCACTGATTACGATTAGATCAGCACAGATAACAAGCACTAATTAAAGAAAAAATTTGCCTTATGGGGAAACCTTTCCCAAAATTGCGATTTTGAAAAACAAATTCTCCCCCCACTCCATAAAAAGAGGCCTTAGACGCTGTTATGATTACGAGGGTAAGGTGAAAAGTTCTCAGCTTGACAATGAAAGACTGCGATTTTCAGTTAAAAGATATTTTATTTTTCTACATATTCTCCCTTGACTTCAACTCATTTCGTCCAACGTTTCTCCAACACCAGTATTCCTTCCCGGAAAGGAGAGCTTCGAAGGTTGTGAAAATATTCATCTACGGCCCTCTCAACTTCTTCAATGCCTGCGAAGCGCTTCCCAGAAACAAATTTCTTCAAATTTTGGAACAAATGAAAGTCTGAGGTGCCAAATCAGGAGAATAGGGGGGGATGGCCGAGCAAATCGTACCAAAATCCCGCAGTTTTCTCATCGCCAACGCACCCTTGTGCACAGGTGCGTTGTCCTGGCGAAAGATGTTTTTCTTCTTTAATCCAGGCCTCTTCTCACGAATTTTGGCATCCAGCTGGTCAAGACGGTTGGAGTAATATTCGCCTGTAATTGTTTTGCCTTTTTCAAGGTAATCAATTAGCAGGATCCCTTTTTTTCAAAACACGCTGGACATGATCTTTTCGGCAGATGCGATCGACTTCGCTTTCTTTGGCGCTGAACCACCGGCTTCCACCCACTGCTTAGACTGCTGTTTTATTTCTGGCGTGTAATTGTGGGCCCATGTCTTATTCATGGTGACAAATCACCGCACAAAATCGCATCGGATCCCTATTGAATTGGTCCAAAGATTGCTGTGAAAATCATTTGCGCATTTGCTTTTGATCGGTATTCAGCAAATGCGGCACCCATCTTGCGCAGAGCTTTCGCATCCGTAATTCTTCTTGCAAGATGTTTCGCACCCTTTCTTTCGATATCTCCACAGCGTCAGCTATCTCACTCACCTGCACTCGCCTATCCTGCAACACGATATCATGCACTTTTTCGATGGTTTCCGGTGTGGTTTTTGTCGTCCTTCAAGTAGGTTATCTTTGAGGGATGTGCGACCACGTTTAAATTCAGCTGCCCACTTTTTACTTGACATGGAAGGAGCAGAGTCCCCCTAAACTTTTGCCAACTTCAGATAAATTTCCTTAGGGGTTAATCCATCCAAAACGAAGCATTTTATGACAGCACGATATTCAAATTTATCCATCTAATGCAAAAATTCGTGTAAACAAACTAATTGAAAGAACAAGTAGAAACTTGTCAAACGAACTAATGACACGTGCACCCAGGCAGGAAACATAAATTTTTGTTGATTAGAGCGCCATCTCTGTGTCAAGCCGAGAACGTTTCACCTTACATGCTTTTAGAATCCATATTTTTCCCCTGTGTAAAAATTTATATGTATTTATTTGATAAAGTTTGTTAATTTGTTGGTGATTTAAATACACTCGTCAAAATATACATTTTAAAACCTTTCATACTTCTGATCGACATATTTATTTTCATAATTCTGATCGACTACTTATAATCAAGAATATTCCATGTTATAATTTTTTTTTTTTTTTATCAACACTGAAGAATTAACTTCTGACGCATGATATAATTTATACTGAGCAAGAGAAATAAATTACCCCAGAGTTCAAATGGTGATTATTGGAGCCGATTCAAAATCGCTTTTGATACCAAAAATCGCTTAAAAATTAGGGGAGTAATTTGATTAAAATACAAACATTGTCTTAATTTTTTTTTCCGTTGAATACATTTGATTTCACTATAATGCAATTCAATATTACGCAGTATTGGGATTCCCTGAAATTTTGAGAATTGATTTACCAAATATTTTTACCCTTCTATTAAACACTATTACGAATTTATAAAAATAGAACCTAAAGCTTTACTTTTGATTGATGCTCCAAGCCATCTATAGCATTTCTCCAATTCAACAATATGTGTTCCAGTAGAAGTGGTTTTTATGCTGTCAAATACAGTTCGTAGTATGCAGGTTGGGCAACCAGATTGTAACTGGATGTGGCTGGATTGCGATACTTGAGGCACAGGTTGGAGAACTCACAGCTTTATTGACACACGCACAAACAGCATACACATACAATATTAACACATTTAGAAACAGAAAATTATAGTTTCGTAGAAGGACTTCACTTCTAAGCCGAAAACCCGAAGCTCGGCTACGCCCTGGGTGAGCGAAATATATTGAGCTCCGGGTGAGAGTCTGTAGGCCAACTACTGTGCCGGGATGAACTAAATATATTTTCTCTCGGGATGAGAGACTATAAACTAAGCGTTTCTCAGGGGGAGCGTAGTACTACCTCTCGGGTGAGAGTCTCGAGGCTTGTTGACCATTTCTCCTGAACACCACAGGGGGCACTATTGCCAGTGTGTAGGAGGAAGCATGGTTACAAGTTTCATTAATCCAACAATAGATCAAGCCGTAACATCAAACGTATTATCCACGGCGTACATTGCGACGGCTGAATGAAAAAAAAAAGTAAATAAAAAACGATGGAGAATATAAACAATCCATTAGAGATTTTTGGAAAAACTTCATTATCATGGATGCTGTAGACAATATCAATCTTTCCTGGAATGACATGACCGAGAAATGTTTGAAAGAATGCATGACGTGAGGTAAGCTAGGATATTGACACAAGAGAATTCATTGTTGATGAGAACGAAATTGTCAAGCTAGAAACAGAGTTGGATAATAAATATAAATACACTGGATATTGAAAAATTATTGCAAGTTACAACTAGCGAAAGCTTTTCCAACAACGATCTTAAAGAACTAGTAGAACAACAAGTACAAAATTAACGTTTCTGAAGATGAGGTGATGTTTGGTTTGGTTTGTCACTCTGCGGTCAATTTTTTTTTTTTTTTTTTTTTTTTTTGCACACTCTGGTCTAATTAGATAAAACCTACATTTAAAAGTGGATTCCGAACCACTAATAAAAATCCATGCCACCGCCAGGCATTCGAACCGTAAGCCTTTGGTACCAAAGGAAGATGAGGAACATTTAATGGACTTTTTTTTTAAAGTTTATCCATTATAAGGGAAATAATGGATCTGTTTATGCAAGATAATTTAAAATTTGATACAAGATGAAAGACAAGAAGAAATATTATACGATGTTTTGCTATTAACTACTTCTTGAACGAAACATAAAAAACGTTGATGACTTATTCACAAAAGCAATAAACACCAAATGAGGAAGAATCTTATCACAAATACAATTTCATTAGTAGTATTTTTTATTTTCATGAATAATAATCGATATTAGCAATACATAAGTGTATAATTAATGTAATAAAAAGTATTTAACAATATTAAAAAATTTTAAAAAAAAAAAATGATTTTTCTTACTTTCTTTTATGTTTCCATTATTTACGTGTTAAGATGACCTCTTTTCATTGCTGTTTCGTTTAGAGTGAGAACATACTGGCGAGCCCACTTGCTAAGTTCGTTACTGTACAAATCTTTTAAAAATGCTTAATTCCAATTGACTTTAATTTTGAATGTACACTTTAATTCATTAATCTTTTAAAAATATTTTGGCTAACAGCCTGAAAATAAAAGGTTCTTTTCGCTTAATAGATCGCCATTTTGTACAGAACAAATACTGAAGATGAAAATGTCAACCATTTTAACTTTTTATGATTGTAAGATAATGTGCGATTGGTTTATTTTATTGGTGACAACGCTAAAATAAGTTAAACAAACAGTTACAGATATTGGAAGAACGTTCATCAACACTGCATCCAAGACATATAGATTGTTAGATGGCATGGTGGGAGTTATCTTCCATACAACACGCAAATGCGAAAGGAGTATTAACCCTTAAAACCCTTCAGATGGCACTATCAGTGGACTGTTCGTAATATATATCAGACCACCAATATTTCATTCCCCTTTCTAACTGGTTACTAATTACAAAGCCCTATGTAGGTTTGGTTTGTCGCTCTACAGTAATTTTTTTGCACACTTTAGGCTAATTAGACCGCATCTATAATTTAGCGTGGCTTTTGAACCACTAACAAACATTCATGACACCGCCAGGATTCGAACCTGAAGCCTATGGTAGCAAAGGCCAGGGCGCTAACCAAATGGCCATCAGGCTGCAATAGGCCTTATGTAGAAGGGGCGAGGCGAGAAGAAAAAGAAAGACAGCTAATATCTGAAAAACAACTGGTGTCAAATAAAATCCAATATATTTATAAATTGTCTCAAATATATTGTAATCCTCTATTTTTCTAAAGCCTTATTTATTAATTTTGTACCTAACATTTTAACAACCTAAGATAAAAATTTAATAAAATCAAAATCAACACTGGAATCCTTTTACGAATTTCCATCTATCATGAGTGAACAAACCTTGCTGAACGAATGCACATGGGAACATACTAACGTTCAATAACCCAAGAAATTTATGAAGCACTTGGTCAGAATACTACAAGAAGGGAAATATCACATTTTAGTGTTTATTTGGCGATTTTTTTTATTGCTTGTGGTTTTCGTCAAGTCCTCACCTAAACAAACAAAATGGCAGCTGTGATTTTAGTGACTCCATTAGAGAGACTTGGCGCAATATGTACCTTAAAGTGCAGAATCCATATAAGACCTGTCAAATTAATATAAAATTTAAGAAGCACTACCAGATTCAGACAGAGAAGTCCGTTAAGAGATGGTTAAATTAACTTTTATAAACCTAAACTAATCCTAACACTATTTTGAGGATATTGATACAATCTGTTTATATCAAATGAAAGCCAGACAATTCAAAATGAATTACAGAGCACGTGACTTGCTACATGTAACAATTAACCAATATCACAGCATATTTTATGTCTGTTTTAAAACACAAATAAAATCATGTTAAAATCGGTGTTTATTCATTGAATTCCTTCTATTAGCTCACACTCTCTCTATAAATATTTTGTTCAAATTTTCAATCGTTCATAAAATACTTTTTATTCATCCACTCAAGTTCAAATACATTTTTTTTTAACTTGTAGTGGATGACACTGAATGTTGATACAGTTTTTTCAAATATTAATTCAGTAATTAAATTAAAATTATTTATTTTAGTTTTTTTTTAGACATGCGTGGTATGTATCTACCAATAGATGGCGCCCGATAAACTTAAAAAAATGAATGAAAATTATTTATAAAGGACTTTTGCAATAGAGTGAAAAAAAAAGTAGGAATTGACTTTAAAATTTTTTTTTATTACTTGTTTTAAATAAAAGTTTTCGAAATGAAAGTTTCTTGTGTTGAGGGGAGAAGATTAATCTGTTTTAAATAATAGCACATACTCTGATTTATTTTTTATTTTACAGCTTCGTTTTTTTGGAGATGCCACAGACCTGTAACAAAACAACATGTTCACAAATAATAAAAAAAAAACCTTCCTCTTTAATAAAAAAAGTTCAATCACTTTTAAATTGGTGTTCCCTCATATAATTGTGAAGAAATAAAAATAGATAAATTTTGTTGAAATAGCAGTATAAAGTGTGAAAATAATTTTTCAAAACAAATTATGCCCTCTCCAAAAGAATTATCAATAAATCCAAAAAAATTACAAAATAAATCATAAAATATAATTGTGTACATACTCATTAAGAATTTCTCTACCATAGAAAAAGTCTTTAAAATTAAACTGCAATTAGAGTATTTAGAACTACAGCAACTTATTTTCAACCAACAAATTCAGAGGAAAAAAAATGAAAAACAAAATTGATAGAAGATATATTTATTGATGAAAAATTAAATATTCTTGTTACATACATTAGTACATAATTTTAAAGTATGTTACATAATCATACAAAGAACTTTGAAAGGCTTGGCACAAAGATTTTTTTTTAATGCAATAGCAACAATAAATAAAAAAAATCTTAATCAACCAAAAACTAACTTTTCAGGATATTTGTGGGAATGGGAGAAGAAGCAAATGCTAACACAGGTATATTGTAGCTAAAAAAATTATACACTTAATTAAAAAAAATTTGAAAAATATATTTTCTAAAAAAATTAAAATTAGCATACATTCAATGAACTTAAAAAAAAATAATAGCATATCTATACTACTAAAAATTCTTCAACTGGACTAGATATCACCCTAAATTAAATTATAACTATCATAGAATGAAACATTTAAACCTGCTATTAGTATTTGATTCAGGACAACTTACTAAAACAAAAAAAAATGCATTTGCCACAACCATACTAAAAAAGGAACAACTTCGATAGCTTTAGTTTACAAATTTATTCACGGAGAAACGGATTTTAATATTTAACTTTCCAATTGAAAAATTCACACTAGACTAAAACAGTTGGAAATATTTACAGTTATATGGGCTTGGATTTCATACAAAAATAATATATTTACAAAATTTACAACTGCATTTAGAGTTCCTAACGCAATTTCCCAGCGAAAAAAACCTACATAGAAAAATAACACCAAAAGGGAGCATACATCCAATTGAAATTTCGATTTCTTTTATTTTCCATACATCAATAGTACTTGTAGATGCAGTGAAACATTTTTCTATTGCTATATATATATATTTTTTTGTTTATTAAAAGCTATACTAACCCTTCTCCTCCTTTGTGTCATGTATTAACAGTTGAAAGAATGTTAAGTCATTGAGCTTAATGAAGTAAATCATTGGGCTTTAATACACAATAATATATGTGTTTATAAATAATTGCTTCTTTATATATTGAAGCTTTATACATTGACACCTTTCTTTTTTTCGAAATGCTATTTGTGCAGTTGTTAAATATTCAATATATCTTTTATCATATACAAATTCTTCTCCCACAAATTATGTACAAAGCTAGACTAGTAACATACTTTTAAGATTAAAAATGAGGTACATAAAAAAATATCAACACTAAAATAATTATAAACATTACTGTAAAAACAAAAAGCAGCATTTCCAAAATGTAATCGCTCATATTTATTTATTGACATCAGATATTAAAAACCAATGAAACTAAATTATTTTTAATGAAAAATAATTCCATATTCTCAATTGAATTACTGTAATATCCTGCCTAGAATGAGAGCAGGAATGATGGTGAGTAAGTAACATTTAAATTTTCAGAAATACACGTTAGATTCTTCGAAACTGCATGAGAAACATATTGGAACTCCATCTTTTCTTTACATTTGGAGATTTTATTAAATTCCTAGAAATTTTTAGTAGTTTAGAATGATTGTCAGTAATAGAAAACAGCCAAGTGAGGAATATTATTTTAAGTCGAATTTACATCAAATTTGTATCAACAGATACGCACATTGTAATTTATAATATCAAGTAATGCAGCATTTTTTTTTACTTTAGAAAGAATCTAAAACTTAATGCCAACAACAAAAAAAAAGTCCCAAAATGTATTACAGATCAGATTTGAGCTGATCTTTTTGAAATTACCACTTTAATTTGAATTTTTAAAAACTTTTATCTTTTATTTACTAGCATTAATTAAGCAGCCAATTAGAACTCTAAGCATATTTATGAATTAAGATGAGGAGGGTTAAGGGGTATTTCCCCCTGTTGGTACTCCGTAAACGGTACGCCAGTTGCCAGTTTTGAAATAAAAACAAGCATTGAAAATGCAAAAAAACTTTATAACAAAAAGTTTATACATACCAATATTAAAAATATCCATTTAATTTTCTTTCAGTAAAGACATAACAGAATAATAATTCTTTTTGATTGGTTTTGTTTATCGCTCTACGGTCATCTTGTGCACACTTTAGGCTAAACAGACCAGGACCTACAGTTTAAAGTGGATTCCGAACCACTCGCAAACATCCATGCCACCGCCAAGATTCGAACCCGAAGCCTGGGATACCAAATGCCAGAGCGCTAGCCACTTGGTCGCCAGGACGCTAATTCTTTTTGATAATCATGGAAAAATATAATGCTGACAATCTATTTATTTATGCACATTAGTGAATAAAATTGTTCATTATTTAAAAACAAATTCATTTTTTTTCCTACTTTTTATGAAAATTGGTATTATTTTTCTTGAAATCGATGTAAAGTTCTAATTATACAAAAATAATAGATTTGGATTTTTTTTTAATTCCCCTATAGAAGTGGGCTTTTTTTTTTTTTTAAATTTCTGTAGAATATTAAGTTTTTTTATATGAAGTTGAGTCTTTGCTGAACTTTTAAATTTACATAACTTCATAACAAAAAGCTTATACATACCAATATATCAGAGGTAGAAAAATAAATATTTTTGAAAAGATAAGTTTCTTCAATGGGCAACATGAAAATTTTGGGATCAGTAGTCAACAGTTAGGAACACAAATCACAGCAAAGTAAAACTAGCAACCACAATTTTCAACAGTGGGGAAAAGGAAAACGAAAGAATAAAACTATCTGCAGAACATACAACCAACGTTCCACTTGTCTTCTTTAAAATATGGCAAAGTTTTATTGTACATCAAAATTCATATCTTGCACTAACATAGTTTTTTTCAAATTTCAAAAGCACTTCTGATACAGCTGATGACAAATTACCACATTACATCTTTAAAAAATAATGGTGGTGGGGGGAGCATGCAAGAACTATGGTAAAAACAAAAAAAAAAATATTTATCCTACATAATTCGTGAAAATAAAAACAAGTGAAGGTAAGATAAATTGAAAATTATAATTTCAAATCAACTTTGCTAATTGTTGCATTTTATTTCTAAAAAAAAAAAAAAAAAAATCATTAATTATATGCGAGGTATAATTATTTTATATTGCCGTATTTTCATCCACTTGGCACATTGTGTTTTACTTCCTTCTACAAATGCAAACCACCATTCATCATCCATAGTTTCCCTTTCTGTATGTTTTACAAAAAAATACACTTTATTTATCATTGATTGATGTGTTTCACAATGTTTGTTAAAAATCATTTTTAGCAGAGATTTTTTTAAATTAGTCTTCAGTTTATATTCTGCGGCTTATAATCTCAAAAAAAATCTAATTTGTTTTAAAAATTGTTTATGTATAGTTTGCATATAATAGGCAAGAAATTACAATATTTCAATTGCTTAATGAAATTTACTTTGGAAGGTAGGACATCAATAAATGTTGCGGTCATTTTACAACCAATATTAGATGATAATGTAAACCAATAATCAATATCTGCTTTGCGATAATGTATTACTTTGTAAACATTTTAAAATTAATCTTCTAATCTTTAAAAATGAAATATTATCAATCATTTCAGAATACAGTAAATTTTAGATTTATTTTAATAAAATGTAAAAAGGTAATAGATCTAAAAAAAATGTCAGTTAAGAAAGGAAATGCTACTTCAGAATACAGCTGGCAAACCAAAATTCCCTATCTTAATACTAAACAAATAAGTGACAATCTTGAATATTTTATTTAGGCTAATTTACATAAAAAGACAATCACAAATTTATACAAAATCTAAAAATTTTAAGGCATATCATGGTATTTTTCTTTAAGTAAATTATCAGCATTCATGACAACAATATTATTTTAAAGAAAGAAAAAAAATAATGCAACCATCTTTTAAAAATTCACATTGAACATGAATAATCTTACCATACCATACACTTTTCATCATCTGAAACATTTATTTATATACTTTAAAAACATGTCATTTCGCAAATCATCAATTGCTTTAAATATTCCAATAATATAAACACATATATACAATTTATGTAGTATATTCAAATAATACTGTTGATTTAATATATAAAAAAAACATAACAATGGCTTATTATTTTATGTTATATTGTAACTTGACACTAGTCTGACAAAAAATAAATTTAACAAATTACAAAGTTAACAATTTAGAATATATTACATAATTTAGAAATTATATAAAACATAATACTTTTACTTGGAAATTACAATATGTAAAACAAATCTTGCATAACAACTTTCATCTTGTTATGTACATATTATTGGATATTCAACAGCAATAAATTAATTATAAGCTATACAAAACTAGTGCAATTGCACATTTACATATAGTAAATGGGAAATAAAAATACATTAAAAATGCACGATCAACTAAAAAAATAAATAACATCAACATCACACAATTGCATAGGAGTTTTAAATACAACATCCTTAACAAATAGTCTACTTGTTGTACAAATGGAAATTAAAATATATATACAAATGACTTAGGCTGTGTTTATAGAGCACCATGTATTAAAAAAAAGTAAACAATGAAAATGCCATTATGGCACTTAACAAAAATGATTTTAATAAAAAGTTTCCTTAAAACTAAAATACCTTTATTAAATAATTATACATATAAAAAATTGTTACATGACTCAAGTAACTTATCTTAAAATCTTATAATTATTAAGATAAAGGTTTTAAATTTAAAAAAAAAAATCTCGTAAAGAGATTTTGGCTTGCAGAAATTTTAATTAATATTTCCATAATATCATAGATGACACAATATTTTCTGCTTCTAAAGAAGCAATCACCACGACTGAAAAAACTAATGTGAAAAATAATATTTCTTACAAAACTTTTACAATAAAGAATTTTTATAGTTAATTAAGAAAGAATAATAAGACAATATCTGCCAATAGAATAACATTGAGGAAAAATTAGTAGAGGAAAGGAAAGATTAAACATTGCTATAAAGTGCAGTAGATTTATTAAACTTTTTAAAGTTTTATAGCATTCTAAAATCAGCTACAATAGGACTTTATTTTCCCTTCAAAAAGAATATAACTAGAGCCATAAGAACTTCAGAAGCCTTAAGCCTTTAGAACTATAAGCCATAAAGTATATAAAACAGAATGCAGCTAAAATTTTACAAAATGAAAAACAATATATTAATAGTCCATGGTGCTATCAAGAAATTACAGCCATTTCAGTCACAATAAATGTATCTGGTATTACTATTTTATTAAAAAAGCAAAATCAATCAATAAATCAGATTAGCAAAATATTATATGACAAATTTTACTTATGAAAACTGAGATTCCAAAGTATATGAGCAAATTAATTTCAATTCCATTTTTATCTTTACTTCAATAAGGTGAATGAAAAAAAGCATATCAAATGAAAATGAATAAATATAGATATGACAATCACAGTTTACCCCAAAACCACAACAACATAACAAAAAAGAAAAAAATTCAAACTAAGAATATTAAAATAATTACTAATTTTAAAATTATACTAAATTTATTTAAAATTGATTCCAATTTTAAACAAAAGCCAAAATTATTTTCTAACGTTACAAAATAAAAATTGAAAAGGGGAGTAAAGTAAAAAATTAAAGTCACACTACAAGAAATGCATACTGAGGAAAAAAAAAAAAAAAAAAATAATAAAAAAATATTCTTAGTAACAAAGCACAAGTAATTTACAATTTTATATGTAATTTACAGCAAAATATCTTGTTAGTTCTTCACAAATTCATTTAACTACCCAGAATTGCAGAACATCTGCACATGTTTATTACATAAACATATACTAGCATACATTTAAACTTTTCGAAAAAAAAAAGTTTTACTTTTAACAAATATAAGTCAATATAATACAAAAATTATAACTATAGAATTATTTGCTATTATTTCAACAACTAATCACATAAAAAGGAATATAATTTTTGCTGTTATACATAACACACTTAGAAAAGTTCTTGTTTATGGAAACATTAGTGGAAATCCCTTGATCTTTCCAAATATACATTTTGACATTCAAGCAAAGAAGTATTTGAGTAATATAAGAGGACAATTGAATATGTATATATAGAAGGGATATGACAGACACCCTTGATATATTTTTTCACAGTTCTGAAAAAAATATACAGAAATTATTTTTTTGCAATCAAACAAATATATAAAATTTACTCAAAATAAAGCAGTATTTTATTTTATTTAACCCCTTTGTAGAAAATAGAATTATTTGACAATCAGCCACGGGGTTAAAGCTGTCTGTCATCCAAGTTTTAACTACCGATATAATTCAGCATTCCTGGTAGTAAGTCGGTTACTTGTCTATCATGTAATGAAAATCTATATTGAAACATACTAGGTTTTGTAAGAAATTTGATTTATGGTTTATTATATATCTAAAATGGCATTTATGAGACACAATTTACAACTGAGACATTATTTCTACGCATTTGGAACTTGGTGCAAGCAAAATGTTTAAGTAACTTGAATAGAAATTTGCACCCAGTTAAAATGTTTTTAATATTACACAAAAAATTATTAAGTGCTATGTTAACAATTATCAATATTCAATACCTAATTGCTCAATAAAGAAAGCTCATCAGGTTAAAATATGATTTTAAGATGAAATTGATATTAAAGACATATTTTCATTGAAAATTGTAATTCATACTGAATTGATTAATTCAGTATATATATCTGAATATTACTCACCATTAGAGTTTATTCATATTTCCAATATATGATGGATATTGTGATAGAGAAACCCCAGTGCTACCCCATTAAAATGATATGCAGTTTTAAAGTACAGTGAATGTGTGCTATTTAAATATAACTTCAAATCTCTCATCTTTAAATTGTCAATAATTAAAATAAATTCAGAAAAGTTGTAAGGAAATAGAAAATGATCAATACTGAAAATATTCTTAATCATAAGATTTTGTAAAAGATAGTTATTTTAAGATAAATACATTTCTCGACAGTAAAATAACTATAAGGATATATATTTTTCCAAGATACATATAAACAAGAATCACGACTTTATTTTGCCTAATATAGGGTACATATTAAAATGTGATACATTTTATTATTTCAAAATTTTATTTAATAAATATACAAAATATTCTATAATATAAGGTATTAGTGTAAAATATACTTAAAACTTATATTGAAACAAGTCCATATTTTTATCCTATTTTTTTAAGCAATGCTCATTTTCCAATGCTTAGCATGTTATTGCACAAATTTTAAACAAAACAAAGTATCTGAAGAGATAACTACTGAATATTTGAATAATATATATAATTGAAGATGTTTTTATTTTCCATAACAATTTTATGTCTCTCAAAATATAGGGATTTTTTAACTTCATTAAATTTACTTTATTGCTGCATTAAAATTAAAATTAAAAAAAAAAAATGTTAGCATATCAATAAAAATTTATTATAATTCATATACAATATATACATTTATTTTTAAATAAATACATGTATGTGTATAACATATACACAAAAAGTGTTCAAAAAAGAAACTGAACTCTTGCTATAACATCTTTATTCCTAATTGTTTACCCACTTTAAACATTGTATTGGCAATATACCATTCCCAAATGGTTCTTCAATTTTTGGAAAGCCACTTTGAATGCACCTTCTGGGATGGTATGCAGGTCTCTTGTATTGTTACAAATCTTCTCAGTGGTTTGAAAACAAAGTCCTATGTCCTATGGTTTTACGTTTAAATAGAGAATAGCCTGCAGGGGCTACGTCAGGAGAATAAGGCAGATGGGGCACAATGGTAGTGTGATGTTTTATTAGATAGATTCATACAAGGGTGCGAAAATCAGCAGGTGCATTGCCATAATGCAACATCCAAGTCTAGTTCTCACACAGTTCAGGCCTCTTCCAATTTACAACATCTCTCAAACATGTTAAAAGTCTCCAACTTCATTATTTATCCTCCAACAATGTAGTATAAATTCCTAATGGATAATGCCTTTCCAGTCAAAAACACAACCAACAACAACTCATGCATACTTTTCTTGGATGAAGAGACCCTTTCTACATCTACTACAATGGCTACACATTCATTTAAATATCATAGCCATAAACCCATTTTATCATCTGTTACAATGTTCTTAAGGAAGTTTTCATTGTCATTAGGAGTGGCAAGCAGTTCCTAGTTGATTTTAACATGGTTCTGTTTTTGATCGTCAATCAACAAATGCTGTACAAATTTTGCACTCATATGACGCATCTCAAGTTTCTCACTCAAAATTTGAGGCATGGTCCTGAGCTGATACCCACTTCTTGAATAATTAAACAATGAAACTAACAACAGCAGCAATGTGTGTGACAAATAACAGTCCTTCCTGTATATTTGACTAAGAAATTGAAAAGTCCCTGTAAAATTTTGCCAAGTTTGTAGCAAAATTTCCCACAACACACATATTGTTTTTAAAGCTCTTTCATTGTTACTTTGAACACAACTCATGTGATCGACATCTTATACACAAGCTCACTCTAGCAGCTGTAGCTCGCCAACTAACGATTAGATTAAAATGAGGCAAATGGTAGTATTTGTTGCCTTTACAAAAAACGCGAAACCTGCCTTTACAATCGTCAGTAGCTGCAACACGCTTCATCTGCCAGTTGGTATACTACTTCAAAAGTTTGGTTTCTTTTGAACACAACTCATATATATATATATATATATATATAATAATAATTTAAAAAAATCTTACCTTATTTTACTAAAAACTTTATTGTTCCTAAGATCAGCAAGATCACGTCTGAAAATGAAATAAGTTACTTTAAAATAAAATTACTACAATGCATTTAATTAAAATGCATACATAATTAAAAAAGTAACAGGAAAAAGAATGTAAAAAATAAATCTGCTTTCGGAGTAAAATATTTAATTAAATATTATTACTTTTTTCAGAAATGTATTGATAATGTTTTTCTTTAGAGCAATTATTAGGTGTTTGAATAATTTTACATTTCTTCAAACATCCATAATCCTATAAAGCAGTATAAAAATTAATGAATATTTTTTACACTTGCGTACCTTCTTTGTATTATACATAGAAACCTTAGCTTCAAGGATGTTCAAATATAAAAAAAAATTTAAATACTTATATTTGATAGATACTTGTACTTTTTTTTTTTTTTGACACACATGTACTTTTCAAGTTCTTATATAAACTTATCTATTGTTAGACAAATACTCTAGTTTCCCCCCCCAAAAAAAAAAAAAAAAAAAAAAAAAAATTTTTTTTGAAGCATTTTTAATTGATACAAAAGGTAATAAAAAACCCAAAAGTTCTTCATGTGTACAAATCATTATATGACTATCAAATATTGCTTTTGATTAAGAAAATGAATATAAAAGTGAGTTAGCTGGCATTAAAATTTAATTCAAAATAAGTGAAGAACTTCATAAATATTATTATTATGACTCTTAATCATTCAATACTCATCATCATTGGAGCAACAGCCCAGTGTGGCCAAGGCCGTCTACCTACTGGTAGATTTCGAGACGGGAGATGCTTTTCTTTTTATGGGGTAGGCTTGTCAGCTCTACGCCCAACAGTCATAGAAAACCGGGACCTATGGCTTAAAGTGGATTCCGAACCACTACAAACATCCATGGCCAAGCCGGGATACGAACCCGAAACCTGCCGCCAGTGCTCTAGCCACTCGGCCTTAATCATTTAATAATATTAAATTAATATAAGATCCGTTTTCTGTTCGACTGCAAGACAACAATTTATTTGAATAGAAATTACTGCCTATATCCTTATGATAATAATTCTTTAAATCCTTAATTGTTAATATATACTTAATAAATAATTTCTTTAATGCTTGGTGTTTTAAAAACTTTTTTTACAACATTAAAAAAAAAAAAAAAAAAAAAAAAAAAAAAAAAAAAAAAAAAAAATCTTGTTAACCATACCATATTTCCATCAAAGGGTGAATCAGAACTCCTTTTTAAATTAAGTACCTTTAAACCTTGATTATTACGAACAGGTATTGCTGGAGATCTTGGTAAATGAGAGACATTAGTATAAGTAGGCATTTGCTCCTCAAACTGCATAGGTGATGCATCAGGGGTTTCAAAACTGAACCTTGGAGAAGCTCTTCTTGGGCTGCAAAGGGGAAAAAAAAAAAAAAAAAAATTGAAACTTTTTTAAAATGACAACATAACAAGAATACACTAAGCAGATTAATATTCATTTTTACTAGATAGAAGCTTATAAATGATTTGTAAAAATTTAAAATAGAAATATTTTACATAAATAAGAATAATATTAAAGAAGAGTACATATCCTAGAATAAATGATTATGAATAACACTGAAATTTTTTCTCCATCAAAATGGAACATAAAAGATACTTAAAAAAAATTCATATATTTAATATGTAGTTAGCAGATAAAGGAATATGGCCGATAAAAAGAAGATTTATGTTATACAAAAAGTTTCCAATTAATATATACATTAGTCAAACATACCTAAATGGACCTCTAGAATTATATCCACATTTACCAGGAGATAAAGTGTTATTTCTTATTAAATCATCTAGAGGGCATGGAGCTACATATGTGAAACCCTAAAAATGAATAAATGAATTAATTTGAAATTCATGAATAGCCAATAAACAGCGATATCACACACAAAACTTATAAAAAAATTGTAGACATTTGCTAAACAGTTATAGTAATATAAATCTAAGCAAAAATTGAGATATATTATGGCATTTAGCAAACGTGACAAATACGCAGCAATTAATATATTGTTTGCACGTCACCAATAGATTTAAAAATTAAAAAACAACAATTAAAATCCCACAAGCCTGATTTCCATTAACGCTAATATATTTCAATGAGAAGTACCACCAGACGAAAGGAATTTTCCTAGAATAAAGTCAGAGAATGAATAGAGGAATACAGAGAATACAGGAGAGAGGTATGTTAAAGAAAGAGACAGTTATAATTTGATTTTTAAGGCAGGAAAAAAAATCTGCTCTAGGTTTTAAAAATTATTTATCCCCAAAGAGAGAAAGTGTTTTTCTTTCTAAAAAACAGTACAATTTATAAAAATACTTATATAAATTATTACGTTCATAGATCACATTAACAAAAAATACTACTAAATCACTTCACTTCCACTTTTTTTAGAATCCTTAATATATATTTTGTATCCCTTTATATTTATATTCATTAAAGAAAAATATATAACAGTAAGAAAAAATATTTCTAATTACTATAATAAAAGTTACAAACAGATGTAGAATAACTGTTTTGAAGATTTTCTGATCTATAGATAATTTATGTTATCAAGAAGAGAGAAAGAGAAAAAAACCTGTTTTGTCTTTTAATTTTTCTATTTATTATAATTATGAAATGCCTTTCTTTAAAAAAATGTAACCCATGATAGCATAGATATGTAATCAGACATGGTTGATTCTTATTAAGTTTATTATATTTTTATAAAATTTCTCCTTGCATATTTAAAAAATATATGTTTTGTAATTTTATCCAAAGTGGCTTTACTCAGGAACATATTTTGAAGTTATAAAAAATAATGACCCAGAATTACTAGCCATTGCTAGATTCAATAATAATAAAAAGGTTTACTTATAAACCATGCAAAAACAGAAAATAAATTTATATCAAATAAAAACAGAATATCATGCCTGATTGTAAAATAATGTGTGACTGAATTGTCAAAACTGTTATGTCCAAAACTTATGCACTATCAATTTTATTAAAAGGATTTTTAAACTTCAAAGTACTAAAACAAGTATAGAACATATGGAAACTTAATGTCACCCAAATAATTATGACGTATTGCACTAAATTTAATATTGTGGTTAAATAAGTAAAATAAACAATTTTAAATATAATAAAACAATGGTTGCTTATACACACACACACACACACACACACAGAAGCAATATTATTTAACTGAAATGTTACTGATTCATTCTAATTGGAATGGTAAGAAAATGAATATTAAACTATAATAATTTAATCAGAATTAATATTAGAATACATAAATCTTTTTAAAGCAGAATAAAGGAATAAAACAAATATAGATTTTATTTATAATATAATATTTTTAGTCTTACATAATAAAATTTTATGTCTGGTTATTTTCTATACAAATATATGTTACCGTTAAAGATTGAAAGCTGGCCAAGTTATCTACAAATTAATTTTTCAACATTTTACTTTGATAATGTGAAAAATAATACATTTAAAACTGTTAAAGTACTAATCACTTAATTGATTATACCAAACTATTTTGTACATGATTTGATTTTTTTTAGATACTGAAAAATAAATTTTTTAGATACTGATAAATCTCAATAATTGTCAGTATATTTTATTTGCAATCTACTGACTATTATATGAAATTACTTATAACTGTGAAATAATATGTTTTTTAATTAGTAGTATTACTAAATTGTTTGTCTAAATATTGATTTAAGAATACAAAAACATTGATGTTATCTGAACAAAGAATATTATTTTCATAGTTCCTATAGAAGGTTATTTTAAGATTATCTAGATAATATGTAAATCATCTAAATAATTTGAGAAATTAAATAATTTTCTATATTTTAACAGACTGGCAATAACTTTCAGATTTTAACAATCTGAAGATTACCCAACACATATTTGAATAGACACATAAACAAACAGAATAATAATAATTATATATAATATATGAATGCATGACTTTTAAGCATTGCTAACTGATTATATTATTCATTAAATTATTTGATTAAATTTGTATATTATGGAAAAATCACACAATGAGGGGGAAAAAAAAAACACATCAGTTATTAACTTTTTAAATCAAGAACACTATTTTCATAATTAAATCAAGCAATTTTAGCATCTTATTAAAAATGCAATATAAAAGGAATAATGAAAAACTCACATGAAATTGATTACTACTGCTACTGACAATGGAATCATCAGGACTGTCATATGGAGCTATGCTAGTAAACTTGGTGTCAAACTGTGATACATCATCTTCACTAGTCTACAAAATAAGTATAAATTCTTTAAGATATGAGATTCTAATATATTTAATTAAAAAGGAAACAAATATAACAATAAATATAGTACACATCTAAACATTTCTTAAATTATACAAATATATATTCATATTCTATTTCCCATATTAATAATTTGAGATTAAACTGTAATACATCCAATTTTTTTCTATAAAATCACTAAAACCATTTAAAATTTCAGACAATTTTATAGTGTTATTAGATTTTAATAACATGCCTAATCAATCATTATTTTAAATTAAATTCATAAAATTATCCAGCACTGTTCAAGAATACTCAGATTTTCATTAATGTTTATTTTGCAAATAGTAAATCAGACATTTCATTTCTTTTTTTATATATTAATGGAGCAGAAAGTACAGACTATTTTTTATATTATATTCTGCTGAATAACCAACAAAAATTTTAAGTTTTCACATCATAAAATTTTAAGTTTAATACACATTTTTTCTAAATTTGCCAGAAGAAGAGTTGGCAAACCAATAAAGTTTGAGAATTTTTCATTATCTTTTATAAACTGAACATACTTTTAATTGCTTAAAAAAAACTTTTATAGTACACAAGGATAATTTACATTACAGCAGCACTTAGATAAAATTAAAAAAAAAAAAAAAAAAAAAAAAATGGATTCACAATAGCTGACCATAATGCAATGCTTACAATGTTATACTATAATCTTATATTAGCAAAGAAATATTGTTTAAATAACAAAATAGTTAAAAAAAAAAAAAAAAAAAAAAAAAAAAAAAAAAACCCATTTACCAGTGGTGGCACAAATGGAGGTTCAACTCTTTTAGCCAACAAGTCATCCCAGTTTACATGTCGGAAGAATGAATGTTTTTTAATAGGCAAAGCATCATCAGGTCCACTTCCTAGTCGCTGATTGACAGGTCTTCTCAACAACTGAAACAATTTAAAAATATAGCATATAATAAATTATTTTAAACACCTAACAGGCTACATTTTTTTTAATATCAAAATTCTTCAAATTTTACAAGCATTGGAAATAAATATTAATATTAAGAGTAATAGAAACCTGTTTTATTAATTCAAATATTACTATTTGCATGAAGGAAACATAGTTGTAAAATTAATTCTTCAAGGAAAAGTTTCATATATCATACTAATATGAGGTTTAAGCACTTTTTTAGAAATACATAAATTATTTATCATTAAACATAATATATATTTGTATTTAAATGACTGTTTGGTCATTCTTTTACTGCATATTTGACATGAATTAGTTTTTACTATTTATTTCATATTGGGCTAAATTAACTAAAATCTTTTTCTTTTTTTTTCTATATGCTTATACATGTAAATTATATATATATATATATAAACAAGACAGCCAAAATATAACCTTCCATGTTTATAAGCTTCTGCAGCTAAAACAAACGAATGGTATGAAACCAAATTTCATATATAGAACAGCGGAAGGCAAAGGGTGATAAAATTAGTGCCAAAAGTCACGAAAAGAGAAATTTTAATGCTGCTGCTAAGTACAAAGAAATAATTTTGTATAATCTAGGTAGATTTCCCATTGTCTCATACACTCGATATGCAACTTTTGGCTGTAGGGAATCTTTAAAGCATTTGGCAATAGTGCTGACATTATAAAATGTTCTTTGAAAGAGACCATAAGATGGGCTGTTACAAACAGTCAAAGTGATAGTTTAAGAACAGTAGTAAAGAACATTAAACACTTGATGCAATATCTGTGGCACAGGGAAGGTCAACATATCAAAAATATCCCCCCCACATCAAACTGTAGCGCTATCCACCATAAGAACTCCAGCAGCCCAATAAAATTTAGCCTTGGTAAAGTTGTCAGAGTCATAAAATCAAGTGCAGTGCATGTTGTCAAATATCTATGGCTTTATTTGACGAGCACAGAGGACATACATGTGGACTTGAATATGGTCCAGGGGACACTTATGTTGACAAATAAAAGATTACTTTATTTCACACTGTATGCCATCATTTACATATGTGCATTTTTTTTATTAATTGAATATTAATAAAATTCTGCATAATTCATTTTTTGTATATTCATAGTAATAATTTTTTTTTTTTTTTTTTTTTAATTTTAATGTTGTTCTGATGATTTTATGTTATGTGCATTGCTGTTTTAAAAAATGAAATTCATTTATTTCAATTACAGCAAATTACTACTCTTCTTAATTTGAATACATAATAAATAAACAATACATATAATATAAAAAGTTACAAGTCCTTATAATAATGTTTTGACTTTCCCCTCAATAGATCTTTTCCTTGAAAGACTATTATAAGCAGGTCTCTATTTGCCTTCTTTTTCTCACAGTTGTTTTTAATATACTGGGTTTATTTTATTAATTCAATTAACATGTTTTGTTAACTCATATAAATAATTCTTTATGTGATCGAACTATAAACAAATTTTTTCAGTATTTTTCTGAAATAAACATAAAAAAACTGTCGAAATATCACTTATTCATGGACAATTTTGCATCATTAACCCATGCTATTAATCAGTAAATATACCAAAATCTCTCCAATCAGTAACTTTCATAAGCTTTCCACAGTCTGTACATGAAATTAAGTTTTCATTAGCTTTAGGTGAACATGGCTCCAAACAAGGAGTATTTTACGACCAACATTTATATACATACAAATCTATCATTTTCTCAATACTGTAATCAAAACATAAAAATTTCGAAATTAAACAATATTTTAGCATATTATGAATAATTATAAAACTTACTTTGCGCAAGAGATCTTTTGCCTCGTGTGACATAAAATGAGGATATGATAGCTTGTGTTTCAATATCTAAAATTAATAATAGAGAATTATTCTCCATAAAAGAAAGTCCTAATTGATTAAAAGTATTAAAGTTAACAATTAATAAGAATTATTATTTTTACTTACTTTTTCAATAGTTTTCTTTCTATTATCTGCTTGGAAAGGAGGCTAAAATGAATACAAAAAACCAACATTATGAAAGTATACAAATTTATATAAGCGTTGATATTTAATCAATGTTTACATTTAAAGCGAATCAGTCTATTTCAGACTTTGTGCGGGGAGGTAGCTCTTTCAAATAATAGCAATAAAAAAATAAAAAAATCATTTTTCAGTCAATTAAGTTTTCTTTATTTAACAGATGCTATTGCCAAATTTGAAAACCAACCACTGCTCATATTCATAATTTTATAATATTTATTTCATCTTAGTCTAAAAAACGTGTTTAAAAAGTACTCAATATAACCTTTATCTCATTTTTCTAAGGTAAAACAAGTTATTTTAAGTTGGTATGTTTATTTTTTAATCTTTACAATAATTTTAAGTTAGAAAAGCTCTAATTCAATACATACACTGCCAGTCAGCATATCATACATCAATGCACCCAAACTCCACCAATCAACGGCTTTACCATGGCCACTTTGAGTTAATATTTCTGGAGCCCTGGAGTAAAAGAAACAGTTTTGGTAGACAGAATTTCACTGTTATCTTTAATAAGATGATTTCAGATAAAGCCGTGGATCATTCTAAAAATTCAATATAAGCATCTCTAAACTAAATTTGATGTTAATGTTTTTTTATTTGACTTCACAATTGCTCCCTCTGATAATGCAATATTTCTCACCTGCTTGTTTTCAGAGTGCATAGATTAATCTTGCCAATTTTTATTCTTAAATATTTAGTTCATTTATTTTTCCATATTTTTAATCCATCAATTTGATCATTTTCAAGTAGATATTTCAGTACTTTTATTTCAAGGAGGTGCAAATAATAATTAGCCAAATATATTTGCACAATATATAAATATGATATACACTTTAAATTCTTAAATTTATTTTCATTGTATTATCATTTTGGAGCTAATGCTCCTGAATGAAATTTTTATTCAATAACATTTATTTCAATAACCCAAATATATTGATTTTTATACAGGCTAAATTTTTTTGATGTCTTAAAATTTCATTTGAAATACCTTCTATGTATTTCTGTGATATAAATTCTTTCCAACAGGAAATGTACAGTAGATTAACAATTTCTATAATGTTTCACTACATTCAATAGTTAGTACATATGCAACTTTTTCTAGAAAAACTATAAAACAATACTGATAATTTCCTTTAAAATAGGGGACTTTTTATTATCTTGGTAGGAAAAAAAAGCTTCTTTTGATACAAGAATGCCTCAAATTATTATTGACGAAAAATTTGAAAAGACAAAACTATTATACCCGTTTTCAAATTATTTAATGAAGAAATATTAGCACCATTAATCCTATAAATTGAAAGGGTTGAGAAGTTAAATTTTTATTCTTGTCAATATTCTATATTGTCACATCCATCTCAAAGAAAAGTACCAATATTTCTTATAATAGATGATTATTATTATTATTATTATTATTAAGGTTCAATAAATATGCTTACATGTATTCAATTGTGCCACAAAATGTGTGTGTGATGCAGCCATCTAGAATAGCTTCTTTACACAAACCAAAATCAGTTAGTTTTACATGACCTAAAGGAACCAAATAAATTCTTTTTAGTAATATATAACAACTGATCATTTCTATAACACAGATTTCAAATTAAATTCCCTATATAGAAGAAAAAATATAATCTGTATAGAGAGAACATAATTCTGTGTATGTAAATGGATTTAAATTAACTTAACAGTATAAATTAATTTACATTATTAGACTACTATTAAAGTGTCTTATGCAGAATTGCGAATTTAACACAAAGAAAGCAGCAAAAATTGATATATACTGAGGGGAGATGTATTTAATACAATAAAAAAAAATCCCTTGAATGTGTTTATGGTCGCTTTTGTATTACTTTATCAAAACTTACAGAACTTTTACTTTCATTTTAAGGTGTTATTAATGATCCAAGCATAATTTACACACATACTTGGATAAAATATAAAAATTATAAATAAATTTTTAAGATGCTTAACAATATTCTCCTCTAAATCATTCAAGATTTTCATAACTATTAAAAAAAATTTTTTTTTCCAGATGACTTCAAATACCTTGAAGAATTACAAAAAGTTCACAGAAAAATTTAATCTTTTAATAGAGAAAAATTACATAAATTTAAAACAAAATAATAATAAATACATTTAAATTAATTTTTTAACAATGTCTAATTCACAAAAGATTAAAAAAACTTTCACAATTAATACAATTTTAATAAAAATACTAACCAGTAGCATCTAACAAGATGTTTTCTGGCTTCAAATCTCTATAAATAATTCCTTCTTGGTGCAAATACTGCATAGCTAAAACTATTTCACCTAAGTAAAAGCTAAAAAAATAATAACATATAATATCTTTTAAATAAAAAATTACTTACAAGAACCAAAAAACCTTGAATACATAATTAAATTATTAGCACTTGCTTTAATTAAAAAATGCATTGTCACTTAAAAACATGTTCATAAAATGCATTAAATTTTCTATTTTTAAAATAAGAATTAATTTTTTTACTGATATAGCAATAAATTAATTTAGAAATTAGGGTTCGTTATTTCTTCCAATATGGGAGCCTTTACTACAAATAAATACTTTTATCAAAAATGCAAGATAACAGACACATATATTTAATTAGTATTCACTTAGTGACAAAAGGCTACTTAAACCTTAAACATATTTTGATTGATATGGCACATGCAAATCTTAAACATCAAAATTCATGTTTCTTCTTCTAAATAATTTAGATTATTGTGCAATATCATGAAGAATACACTGAATCATTATACCAAGTGCATGGAATTTACAATTTATGTTAAAAATTTGAAATGGAAGTTCAGATGAAAAGTTAGCAAAGTAAAACAGAAGAAACGTCATACATTAACTATTAATATATGAAAAAGTTATTTCTATTTATTTGTTAATAAAAAAAATTAGCCTTATCAAATATATATTTCGATGATGTTGGTAAATTTGATTATGCCATACTATTTATCTAGAGTATAGGAAATTCTCTTAAAATTTGCCTTTTTTTTTTTTAATTCAAGAAGATGCCTATCTTTATCATCTTCAACAACAATCTTAATTATAAGCTCATTTATAAATAATTCCATCAGCTGGAGGAAGGAAGGAATATTTTTGTAATTGAATTGCATTTAATTATCAGTATAAAGAATTTTACGAATGTTTGATATCAAACGAATAGTAAAAGGGAAAGTAAACTATTTTATACGAGTTACAATATAGAAAATTTCAACATACTAATCTTTTTTTATTAGAATGATATAAACTAAATTGTAATTAAAATATGATAATACACAATTGATAAATATAATAATATTTTTCAACTAAATTTTAATCATATTTTCTGGATTTTATAGCAATTACAGCTAAAGAATTTAAAGCTGCAGTACCAAAAATTTCCTTAATAATTTCCCAAATGTTTATCAATTAAAATGGGTTAAAGGGGAAGTGAGAAACAAAAAGTTATATTACGAGTTTATTATCAGGATCTAAAATTTAAATAATATTTTTCATCATATAATTTTTAAGTCGGTACCTACCTAGCAGTATCTTCCAGTAGCATTACTTCCCTCTCAAGGAACATAAATAATTCGCCACCAGCTAGATATTCTAGAATTAAATATAGTTTTTTTCCAGTTTGAAAGGCATAATGAAGGTCAACAACAAATGGATGCTGTAAATAAATACAAAATCTTAGTTTTTACTCTTCATAATACCACATAAAAATTTAGTAAAACATTAACTTTTTAATGTTTGATTTTTAGAATCTTCCTATCATAAAATAAAGTGTTTATAATTTAAAAAATCCATAAGAAATATTATGAAGAAAAATATTTACTTTGATATTTCCCAAAATGTTACGTTCAGCTTTTGTGTGTGCAGTATCTTTTTTATTCTTTACAATTGCTTCCTAAAAAGGAAATAATTATCATAGATTAACATATACATTTATATATAATAACCCATTCCTTACTATATGTAATTATATTACATTAATTTTACACAGGACATTTTCTGACAAATTTATTTTTAATAACAAATCCCTTTGTTTTAAAGTTTAACAAATGTTTTTAAGCTTCTAAATATTTTCATTATACAGTACAATATTTTAATTCTGTTGCTGATTGATCATTGTCAAATATTTCATATGGCTTATAATCTACCAAAAATAAAAAAAAATTTATGAAATGGCATGTAAAACCATCTACAATAAAATTTATATCCATACAAAATTTCAGAACATTAATAAATCTTATTTGTCAAACTACTTTTATAATTTTAATTATTAAATAAATAACAAGAATTAAATTAAGCATTGTTACATTCAGAATCAGATTAGACTGGTAACTAGAGATGATTGTAAGTACCACAGAAATTTTCAGAACTACATGTTTGATTTTCTGAATTGCATCAGAAACCAATTAGATCCCTCTCCTCTTTCCAGCAAACTGCAGTATAAATCTTGAATTTAACATATATTTGGATTCCATTTTACATTAATACATATTTTTATTTACTTTTTTTGAAAAGACATACACTATGTGGAAGAAAGTGACGGGACACGACACTATAACGGCATAAACCCATATTTATTAAAATTAATAGGAGGTAAGGCCTCCTTTGGCTGCGATCACAGCTGCAACCCTTCTGGGCATGCTTTCCACTAAATTAGCCATACTGGCAAGAGGAATTTCCTTCCAAATTTTTAACAGGAGGTTCCATAGTTCAGGCTTGCTTTTGGGGAGTGGGGTGCAGGCCCTCAACCGACGGTCCAATTCGTCCCAGAGATGTTCAATTGGGTTAAGATCAGGGCTCTGCGCCGGCCACTCCATGCGTTTAACGTTGTTGTTCACATACCAATCAAGAGTCCTCCTTGCAACATGGCATGTTGCATTGTCGTCTTGATACCAGCAATCACCCATACTGTTTGTTGCCCACAAGGTAGGAAGGACATGATTGTCGAGAATATCACAGTATCTATCGGCATTCATCGCACCATCAACCTTCACCAGTGGGGCCAGACCTATACCAGGAGAAACAGGCCCATACCATCAATCTTCCTCCACCAAACTTTACAGTTGGGACTACAAACTTGGGCAAAAGGCGTTCTCCTGGTAAACGCTATATCCAAACACATCCATCGGAACGGAAAAGGGTAAATCATGACTCGTCACTCCAAAGGCCGCGTTTCCAGTCATCCAGAGTCCAAGTACGGTGGTCTTTGGCCCATCGAAGGCACGCTTTCTTGTTGATTTTCGTAATCAAAGGCTTATGGGCCGCCGAACATCCACTGTAACCTAACTTATGGGCCTCGATACGATGAGTCTTGGTCGAAACGGCCACACCTATGGCTTGTCTAAACTCCTTATCGATGTTATCCATGGATGTTTGACGGTTACTTCGAATCTCCCTGCCGAGCACCAGCCGGTCTCTGCTGGTCGTCCACTTGGGGTTTGTTCTGACAGTGTCCCTCAGTCTTGTAGCGACCCATAACACGTGCTACAGTTGCTTTTGAGCAGTTACGGAGACGGGGCATCTCCCTAATTGACACCTTGGCAAGATGCAATCCAACCAACACACCTTTCTCGAACTCAGACAACTCTTCCCGTGGCGACATCTTGATAAAAAACAACTCTAGTCGACTCCACAGAGTATTTATAGGATATGGCTGACACATGATACCTATTATTGCGTATGTGTCAGCTGTATTGTCGACTTTTCGAGGGGTGTCCAGTCACTTTCTTCCAGATAGTGTATTTCAGAATGTGTAAAATGAAAGTTTTGGAATAGTGTGTAAAATGTTTGGCATTACCAGAGTACAATTGTTTAAAAAATGTTTATACAAACTTTGATGATTAAAAAAAAAAAAAAAAAAAAAAAGATTAAACTTTAAATATGAAAAATTAAAATCATGAAATTAGTATTAAAATGCAGCTCACAAACTGTGTATTCTTCATTTTTTAGTTTATCTTGTCTAAAGAAACTAATTTATATATAATGTTTACAATATTTGTCGGGGGAAAAAAAAATTCAGCAAATAAGCATTATCCACTCTTTCATAAATACTTTAAGAATAACTGTAAAAGTAAAAATTCTACTGTTACATAATAAAATAAGGGTACTTACGTATTAACGGTACTTTGGCGACAGACTTGGCGGTTTTTAAGTGCCGCCAATCTTTATTATTTGGAATAAAAATATTTTGAAAGCGTTTTGATTTTAAATGAAGTGTTTCATATATATTTTATTATTTGGAACAAAAATTTTAAGTGTAGATTGGCGCCAAATCTGTGCTCTTTATTGGCGCAACTGTCGCCAAGGTACCGTTAATACGTAGTACCAAAATAAGTTTAAATGATTAATAAGTGGTTAAATTATAGCCATACTAATTATTATTTTAGTTATAACATTAATGATGACAACCACACTCTTGTTGCTGGAAAACTTTATATTTTCTCCTGCTATGAAAGATTTTTTTTTATAATCTTTCAAAATATTATGCAATTCAAAAAGTTCTCTGAACAAACTAATCTAAATATGTTGCAAATATTACCTTCTTTAAAACTTTCATAGCATAAAGCTTTCCCTTGTCTTTTCCGGTCATCTTTCGTACTTGGTACACCTGTAAATTGTGAAAGGAAATAACTGAAATTATTCTTAGATTCTTAATAAATACAATCATATTAGTTTAATACATAATTTTAGCACATTTGAATTTACAGTCTAAACTTGAAGTTTCTTCCATTCTCTATTAAAGAATGAAATTATAAATGTCAAAAGCGGCTATTCCGTCAATTTATAGAAAATTAATATCTTGTACATGAATTTCACACAGAATAAAGCTCCGAGACATTCAGAATAAATATAATTTAAAAACAAAATTGGTAACTGAAATGAATTGCTTACAAGACCTTTCTGTGTATTTTTGCCCTTTTTTATATGAAAAATGCAAATTTTGTATGTAAAATCTAAGTATTTCTCTAAACAATAAGAAATACGGCCAACAGTTAAAAACGGCTTTATAATCTAATGGTACTTTCTCAAGAAAAAAAAAAACATTTTTTTTTAAATAAGACATATTTTAAAATTCCAATATACAAATGAAATACTAAACAAAATCGATTACAAAGCATGAACTTGGAATTAAATTCTGCATTAGTACTTTTAAGTATTTATAATACTTTTTACTATATTTACATTATTATATTACTTTTTTTTTTTAATACTTTATATAATACTTTTTATATATTTTATTTATATATACTTTTAAGTTTTTTTTTTTTTTTTACTAATTATTATTATTAAATTATCTATTACAATAAATGGAATACACTATACAAAATAAATACAATTGGGAGAAAATCTTACCTTTCCATATCCACCTTTCCCTAGAGTTTTGAGAAATAGAAAATCATCACGTCCAGTTTTCCCACAACCAACATCATACTCAATGTATGTATCAAAGGATTCTTCCACTCTGTAAGAAAATTAATTAAAAAATAATTTTAATACTAAAAAATCTATAAATTATATGATATAAAATAAACATGTACATAATTTAAATTTCAAAAACAAGCCAGGTATTTATCTCTGTTGTTTTTCAATCAACACACATATAAACATGAATTTTAATAAATATAAATTGTCAGGATGTTTTTTTTTTTTACTTTTAATAAAACTGCTATAATCACAGTTGAAGATTTAAAGGTAATTCTTTAAAATGAATCATTTTAAATAAATGAAAACTTCAACTTTATAAACATCAATAACTTTCACACTCATGAATTAAAAATAATTAAGATTTGATGAAAAAGAAAAAAACTAACAATTAGCTTACTTTCAATTTCATTAGTTTTTTTTTTAATTTTTTTTATAGCAGTAAACTCATTTAATAAATGAACGATTGTATCAACTGAAGTTAGTAAACTTAACAAGTGACGAAACTAGTTTTAATTCTCCCACACCCAAAAAAGTAACTTTCACAATTTCGAAAATCTATAAAATTACTTCATAATTTTGTTCAAAAAAAAAAAAAAAAAAAAAATGAATTGGAACCAAGCACATTTTGTGATACCCAAATGAACAAGAAAAAAAAAATTAGAAAATGAAGTTCCTCGTAATGAATTGTAGAAAAAAGAGAGACTTTAATAAAATTAATAAATCAAGTTAATAAAATATTCTTTACACACTATTACAATTTCAGTTCCATAAAATGGAAGTACCTATATTGTTTACATAAATTATAAAAATTAATATAAAATATTTAAAAACCATTTATTTATATTTAAAAATTTCATAATGCAACTACATATATTATGTTAAAAGCATTTATTATTATTTTAAAACAGTGAATAGCAATTTATAATTGAGACAAATGGAAAATTTTGTAAAATACTTACTCTACCAAATTTGATGTAGGTATGTCATTATAAATCCTCTACAAAAGAAAAAATAATTATTACAATTAAGATAATATAAATGAACTTGAAAACATATTATAACAATGTGTTCACAAAGATAAGTGCAACTAGAGGAGCAAAACAAGCATAGCTTTTCAGGAAATTTCACAAAGGGAATATTCACATTTTAAAAATTTATTTGATTTTCCAAACAAAAATACTTATTTGATTGCATAATTATTTAGACAGATATATACATTTCTTTGTAAATACACAAAATACAAATGATATATAGAAAGTGTTTATAAGTAAGAATATATGCAATTTAATTATTTAAGAAGATTTTGATAAAAATTTTCTGCCAAATTCTTATCTACTTTTAAAAATACATTTCATAAATCTTGACTACATTTTACTTTTATTAATTATAATCATACAATATTTCACAGTGCATGCATTTTAAAAGGGATTAGATTATGAAGGAGATTACCACTTATTATTTATACCTATCAAGTTCTAATTTCATAGACATGAAATACAACTATTCTACTGTTTTTCTTATTTGATTTCACACTGTTTATACTTGTTTGTAAGTGTTTTGAAGCCACAAACATAAAAAATTATTATAAATTAAAGATAATCGAAAGTGAAAAGATTATATGTATTTAAAGGTCATGGTAAATACAAAAGAAATGACATTTTTATATCAATCGGCAATCAATTTTTAAAGGCAGGAAAGCAATTTTAGGTGATAATTTTTAATAACTGATTTTTACAAATTAAATATCTTAAATGAAATCACTTTAACTGATAATTCCCTTACAAGTGTGTTTCCAAAACCTTTTAATTATTTTGAATTGATACTCTACATCGTATCTTAATTGCATTTAAAAAAATGTTATTTATGCCAGTGAAGAACTCACGAATAAATTTTCTACCTAAATTTTTTAATAATAATAATACTAATTTTACAGGACATTTTTTTTTTGACAAAAAATAAAATACTAATAAAAGTTATCTGTAATGCATTACCATCAATATTAATAGTAAACTTGCATTAATATATTTTCTAATTTAGAGGTGTGGTTGTTTTTTTCATTTAGTAAGAAAGCCACGATTCATTACATAAAAATTCGACATCAAATTCCGTTTAGCATATAAATGGACCAAAGTTGAACCTTTTACCCAAGGGGACCCTAAGTTAGTCCAAGGCTTAGAGTTACCATTTATTACACAGCTTTAGCGTTTCTTGCCAAGTTTTGTATATATCCCATCCCCCTCACCCTTTCTTCACTGGTGGACTCAACTTCGGTATACCCCCAACTGGTGACCTTTACAGCTGAACTATCCCAACCAAAAATTAATTTTAAAGTTGTTCACATAAGAGAAATTAAAAAAATGTTGCGATTTCTCAAAATTATAAACAAATTCGACATAAGGCTACTAAATTTAAAAATAATAATAATAATAATTATATAAACTTAGAAGATATTGATAAAATAGATATAAATATTACATAAATTTAAAAAAAAGTATTTTAATGATAATCTTTATTCCAGCGTATTTTAAATCTTTTCGGGGGAAAAAAAAATTAAAAAATTAAATTGAAAAAAAAAAAAAAAAAAAATTTCATTCCTAAACAGCGAAGCTATCAAAACGCACTGAGAAGAAAGTGTTTAAAACAAAACAAAACTATACGGAATTTTTAAAATGCCAAACACATAGCGCGGAAAACCAGAATTCATGTTCCACATTTTCACTTCGACCTAAATTTTAACTAGAGCAAGGTCGACGACTTTCTCCAAATTCATAAAACATTATTGAATTATTATAAATCGTAAATAAAATGAAAAGAGTCAAATTTCTATAATATTTCTTATATTCCAAAATACAGCTGCTAAAAATAACACATTTACGTAACAATCAGAAAACGAAAATCAAGAATGCCATAACACGCGGAAATGGAACCAGCACAATATGAAGTACAATTTCAATCGTATTTTGAAATCATAGGTCCAAAATTCTGATTTATTACATAGAAATTAAAGTATTTAAACATTTAAATTCGTTTTCATGGAACAAAATGAAAGTAAATATTTTCTTTTTAGGCTTACTTGCATCTGTCCATCTATTTCCAAATCTTCAATATCATTGTCGTCGGATTCATCGTCATATGACTTAGATTCGGGTAATTCCAAGTCAAACACATCAGCCATTTCAAATATCTAAACAAAGAATCGTACTGAAGTGTTAAAATCGTAAAAGTTTCCAAATAAATTATTATTAAACAACAATTTTGAAAATATATTAGAATCGATCGAGAATACGAAAACAAGTCCACAAAGCAAATGTAGTTGAGTTGTTTAGTCCTGTTATGTCAATAACTAAATTTTCAAATACGTTACTGATTTATTGCTCACGTGATAGATACGTCAAACAAAGATAAAAGCAAATCATAGATAGATTCTAAACATCAAATTGCAATCCAAAATTTTTTATTGTATTTCATTCTGCTAATTTATATCTTTTAGAAAATTCTTTAATGAAAGTAATTATCTAGCAAGATAACAATTTTTTTAGTGATATTTAAATGCAATGTTATTGGTTTTGATTTATAACTTATGCAGTCAGTCCTGCAGAAAGTTAAGCAGGCGTTTATTTTTTTTAAAGTGTAATTAGTATAAATTTAATGATTTAAACTGTACAAAAATAAAAAAAAATTCGTAAAAATTGAAACCAAAGCACAGCTTATAAATTATAAAGAAAACTTTTTTTTAAAAATTCAGGAAGTCATGGGTCTACTATAAAAGTACAGAAATTGAAAGAAAGGGTAAAAAAAGGTCACAGTACTCTGCTTTCCCATCATCATAGTTTGTCGTGTTATCCTACAACAAACTATGAAGATGATAAAGTATTAATATGCATATTTTGTTGCAAATTGATACACAGATAAAAGCTATTTTACTACATTTATATTAAAATGATTTTTAGAATTTATTTAGACTGATAGGACTTTTCTGTCACCTGATAATGAATGGTAATTAGATGTTTCAAAAGTTATAAAAGTGTTTTTTAACAAGCAACTATTCTTTGACTTCACATTTTTTTTTTTTTTCCCCAAATAAGATGAACAATTAAATGAAAAAAGAACTATCTCTAATATTACAAAGGAGATTAAGATATAAATAAGGAATGTGCCAAGAAAATGCACAACTCTGTGTATTACAATATGAGATATAAAATGATGGTAATAATAATTGACAGTGTTATTATTATTATATTTTAATGTAATGTAAAGGCACTTTCTTGATTGCAATATTCAAAGTATTTGTAAATTACTTTGAAAAAGTATGTAAAATAATTTTCCTTTCCTAAATCTCTTGGTAGCAAATTGTGCGCAGGAATGAGTTTACTAAAAGTTCTTTTTGGAGAAAAATTAGCATTATTTTCAAAATTCATAATGAATTCACGGTATTAAAATCATTTTCTAATGCTATTTTAAAGTATGTGTTTAATTATATAGTGTGTGTTAACTAACTTTATTAACTTGATTAAAACATAGAATAATTGTTGATATCCTGATTAGGATATTAATTACAGCAACAACCTTTCAATTTTCAAGAAAATTGTATTTGAAAAATTCTTATCTTTTTATATAGTTAAACGTCTTTATAGAAACAATGGCTGAATAGTGTAGTGAGTAAAAGAGTGATTTAGTACGTGAAAACTACAAAATTAATTATCATCCTGCTTCTTTTTCTCTTTTATTAAATCACCCAAATTGAAAATAAAATAAAAATAGAACATTACATAATTTTATTTATTTTCTTTTTCAACTTGATTGTTATTATAGTGGGAAAAAGTATGTGTTTTAAACATACAAATTATATTCTTTCATATATTCTTCCAATTTTTGAAAAAATATTTGTGACTGCAGGAAGAAGAATGCTTTACAGAGCAGAAAATTTCATTCAAAATAGGAATGGAATAACAATCCTCCATAACACAAGATTCAAATCAGAAAAAAACAGATTTTTTTCAGAATACTCTAAATATATCATTTATGACTAATCACTCTAAATATTTGATTAAGAATTCAAAACTCAAAATAGGAAAAATTGTACGAAATAAATTGATTTATTTAACACTGATTTTATATATATATTAGGGCAGTAGTTCTCAAATAGTAGAAAACGACTCTCATAATTGGCAAGATCCAATTCCTATTGAAAATTTAAAGATCTGGAAAGCATTCTTTTTGAACACGGTCCTACATTTATCAACAATTAAAAAATAATAATTGCTGTCTTTTTATAACTGAAAATATCTATGCCGGAAACAGCATTGAATATTCGTTACATTATGAAGTAATGAAAAAAAGTCAAATTATGTAAAAAGTTTGTAGAAATTTTCATTGCGAGTTTCTCAAGGATTTTCCAAATTTAAAGCTTTATAAATTTTCACAATGCTATACTTATTTGACAATAGCATTTTTGCGTTGATTTCTATGAGAGCAAAAAGAGAAAGTATAGCAGTTTAGTTAAAAGAGTTTAAAGTATAGCAGATTAATATAAACATATTTAACATTGTATTAAAGGCTTGGGTATATTTTGATTAAAAGGAATAATCGAGAACTTCCCAGATATATCTTCTGTGGATGTTCTTGGAACAAAGAGCAATTTAAAATAGGAAGACTGTTAGGAGATAAAAATATTGGTCGAGTTTCCTGTATACTGTTTTTGTATTACCAGGATATTGTTTCATGTTAAAGGTTATAATAATGTAATAATATAAAATTCATAATAATATTTCGATATAAAAATATTTCATGATAGTTATCCTGCATTTGCATCCTAAACGTAATGGATAAATAAATTTACTACCATTTCGGGTGCAACATGAATGCCAACAATTATGTCTTGTTGCATTTTACAGTGTGAAATATAAATTGGCAAAATTGAAACTGTAATTACAGATAATAAATTACGATTAAAAATAGCAGTAACTCGTTACTATGAAGTAAAATATGACACATATAAAATTCAATACAGCAAAATATTATTAAAATTTGTTTACTTTAAATTGAATAAGTTGGCTTAAATTAAGCATAATTCGAGAAAATCATTATTAATAATAAACTGTCATTCCTGTAATAAAACTTAGGGGCAACGTATGGAAAAGTCATATTGTTTCATATAAGAATATTGAAATTTCGAAAATTATTCTGATGTTGTTATTAGAATGAGAAATTTGCTTGGCCGTAATATAAAATTTGTAATTCTAAAATAATTTTTTTTATTGTTATATCGGGATTGAAACTGCCTAGAAGAAAACGCAATTAGTTTCTGAAATAGAGGATCTGGATTTGAAACTTGATGGGCAATATACAGTCCATATAGAGCTCGTATTTATCAAACTGGTCTGTTGGTTAATTCTTTCAACATTAAAATGAAAATTAAAATTAGTCAAAATATCCTGGAACAAATCAGCCTGTTTAATGAACTTGTGGTGTAATATACAATTTATTGTAAGGCTGTTTTTAATGACTAAGACGATTGAAGAATTTTACAAATTTTTTAATAATATTAGAAAAAATATTAAAATGAATTAATTTGCATATCTGATAGAGATAGAAAGTGTTTCAAAAGAGTATTTATTTTTGTTTCACTACAGCATTCCACGGTAATGTTGGTGTTTGACGAATTTATTTGTAAATATTGATCCAGATAATATAAATTCCAATTAATTGAACTAATCATAAATCGCCTGTTAAGTTTGTGGTTAGTCTTTAAGAAAAGACTCGTATATAATTGAACTTGTTATTAAAATTTATTTTCAAATGACATCTTTCAGTGAAAAATGTATATTGCATTATAAATGAAATTTTGAAATACACAGGGGAAAAAAAAAAAAAAAAAAAAAAAAAAAACTCACAGCCAAACACCAAAAAATACACCTGCTTTTTTTAGATATTGAAAAAAAAAGGCGGAAGTAGTTGAATTATTTCTACTCGTATTATTTTAGCTTTATATATTTAAATAAATCTGACACTTAGAATTATTTGTGAACGGTCCAAAATGTTTATCAAACTAAATTTGTTAAAAATAAAAGAGAGCTTGGAACATAATGAGAACCTATTGCCGTCTAATAGATTAATTATAAAATCAGAATATTTTATTTACTTCTTGGTAGCAAAATATTTTTTAAGTAGGATGAATTTTTTTGAAAGTAAAAAAAAACATAAGCAATATTTTTTCACTCTGCATTCAACAATTAGGGTTTATTTAAAATGTATTAAAATTTTCTCATTAATATGTACTAGTTCGAACTTTAAGACTTAAAAGATTAAATTATAAAAATGAACAATTAAATCTATTAATAAAATTGTTTCATTAAAGATTGTCAATAGAACTGAAAATAAAACATTTTAACAAGCAAATTCTCAATTTTTTTCATTTAATAATATTTAATAATATATAATTATAATATAATTATATATTGTTATATACATTATTATTATATAATTTTTTTAATATATTTCGTTTAATATTCTTTTTTTACTCTAATTTATAATTCTAAGAAATATTCAATTATTTACCTAGTTTTTATTAAATAAGGAAATATGTAACAGTATTTAAATAAAATGATATAGCTTCACAAATTTTTATGTAAGAAGTAATAATTTACTGAAAGTGTCGTTACTTTTATCATCACACAATAATTATAAAAATTCCCAATAATTCACCTAAAGAATTTAGAATACACAGCAACATTTTTTTTATTTTTTTAATTCGATGTAAAAATTTTAATTTCAGAACTATTTTATGACCAAAAAAGAATTTAATGTATCTAAAAGCAGGAAAACCACAGAAATTCTTTTTTAAATAGACAAATAGTAGATAGGCTTTATTTCTCAGATATTGCCGAGTCTGATGTTCCTATTTAATGAGAGTTGCTTTTTATATGTTGGGAAAAAAAAAGGTAGGTGTTATGTAAGCATATAGAATAAAGTGCCGCATCTGCTTTTAACAATTATGTAACATCAACATACAACAATAGCTGTCTACTTTATTCTTTATTGATAAGATTGATCGTTAACCTATAAAAAATGTTTAGCACCATGAACTAATTTCACAGTTAACAATATTTCTATGAAGAAATCTTATAAAGAATGGATTTACACAAAAATACTTTCTAAATAGAGAAATAGTTTGGGCTTTATTTCTCTGATGATATTGCCGAGTCTGATGTTCCTATTTAATGATGATTGTGCTTTATAGATTAGAAGGAGGAGGGAAAACACACACACACACACATACACACACACAGGTGATATGTAAATGTATAGAATAAAGTGCTGCATCTGCGCTTAACTGTTATATAACATCAATATACAACGGCAGCTGTCTACGTTATTCTTTATCGATAAGACTGATCAATAACTTATAAAATGTTTAGCATTAAATTTCCCATTTAACAATATTTCTGTGAAGGAATCTTGTAAAGAATGGACTTACACTAAAATTTTATTTCTATTAGAAACGACCCACCTTGCATTCCTACCACAAACTATAACCTTGAACTCAAGGTTAACAGATCTTTCTTTCAAGGACGAATTGACCCCTACTTTAGACTTTGGTTTTACACATTTTTCCATGTCCACCCGGGGCCAGCGAGACACGCTCTTCTTGCGCGATGTATGAACAATCTCGCCGGCCCCGGTCCACCCCACCCACCCCGTTCGACCTTGGAGAGAGGAGGAAAAAGGGGGAGGATGGTGGACAGTGGAACCCTTACAGAAACACGTTTTTAAGATGATTTTGTAAATATTTGTTATATAATTTTGTTTTGCGTGCTATGCGTTGTTGTTGTGCTGTGTTGTCTTTGCAATTTTAATAAGTGTGGCATCTGAACATCGAGTTTTTATTTTGAGAAATAATTTAACTTGTATCCATGAACAACACTGAACCAAGACCATACGCATGCTACATGAGGCCCTAACTTTTAATCTATTATTTAAATTTATTTAACGAATATCAAGTTAAAATCTGTATATTTAATTCAATATAAACTTTTATAATAATAAAAAAAAATTTGGTTCCAAGAAAAATTAGGATAAATTACATTTTATTACTTTAATATTTGCCAAATTTTCAGAAAATGTTCGATTGTATTTTAGAGCGACGTTTTTAGTAAATACAAGGAAATAACAATTAAATAAAATATTATAATTTATTTCTACGTTTTTTTTAATTGGCACGTCTGTGTTATGATAATAGGATAGGAGCTGCATGGTGGATAGGGCGCTTGATTTCCAAACTGAGGATGTTCGTTTGACACCTAGCAATCGCAGCCGAATCGCGTCTGTTCAAAACTTCCTACATCTACGGAGGTGCTGGGATGGGTATGATGAATTTGTAGGCTGCAAAGTCCTTTCATTTGGCACTAGGAAAAAGTAAGTAGGTTGTGAACCTGTATGTGGGGCATCTGGGAGAGCTATTTACAAATTTCGGTAGTAAAATGGGATCCACCTAAGCAGTGCTGGATTTGCAACAACAAGAATGTTGTATTTCAATAAAAAAAAAAAAAAAAAATCATTCGTTAAATTTCAGACGCAAACTTTATTTAAAAATAATTTATTATCTGTCAGATTTACTATAACTAACTAATCAAAATTCTTTATTCGAAAATAAACGTGTAACAAAGATATTATTCGGTATAAATATCATTATCCTAGAATCGTAGTACAGTAATTTTCTCTTCAGTTCTGCGCGTTCGGGACCACGGCCATGCTGGATTATCGAGCGATAGCTTAGGACACTTTTGATAAAATAGTAAAGATAAGACATGTACATATTTAATGCGTTTAAGCACATTCTGAGCCTGTATAAACGATATAAATATCCGACAAAGTATTTAATCATTCTAGCAAATAAAAAATCAAAATTCATGCGTTGAACATTAATTTATTCAAGTAATTATTAAAAAAACCCAACAGAAAAGATAAATTAATACTGTCTAATTATAGTTAAGTTGCGACAAGCTAGTCCATGGCAAGAAAAAATACACAGGCCTGCCTTACTGTTTAAATGTTTAAAAATATATATGATATCACATTACTTCCGCGATTCGGATTTCTTCTTCAAACATCATTATGAATTATGTAAAAATTTATGATTTCTGCGAATTTAGGAGTTGCGCGCTGTACTGAAACGAAAATTGACAGTTACAATAAGTTCTGAGTGAGAATGCGGGCAGCCGCTGTGTCGCGACTTGGGAGGTCAAGGTCAAACAAACAGCTGATTCCACACCGAAAAGTTTGAAAACGAACCGCTTGATCGTTGCCGGATTTCAGAAAGAGCAGAATCGTCCCATGTCGGATTAGAGAGTACTTAGTGATCCTCAAAGGATGCGCCGAAGATTTCCGGTATTCCAGAGAAATATGTGTCCAGATACAAAAATAAATATAGTTACTCTTTTTCTTGCCAGTTTTCCCGTTCAAAGATAGCTTTCATTATAAACAACTGGCCTTACTGATTGATTTTTTTTTCTTCTTTTATTCACACAAAAAGAGGCCAAACAGCGATAAAGGACCAAGTAATGTTTCCGAGAAACAAGGAGGGTAACTTCTATGGTTGGTTACTAGAAGCGTTAATGTCTATGTGATTTTCAGTGCTAAAAGAAAAAAAAAAAAAATCATTGCAGCTTATGAGATTCCGCCGTTTGTATGTAGTACTCTGTGGAGTTGATAATCTAACATTAACTAAAGAAGAACTGTTTGTTTTATTTACAGATCGTGGATTGACGATTAAACATAAGGATTTGTTATTTGAAACTTTTTGGATTCCTTTAAAAGAAGAATGCGTGTCATTATCTAAAAAAAGTATACACCAGTACACAGTAATTGTAGTACAAAATTTTACTACAATTTTCAACGTCATATTTATGTGAATTGAGATTTTCTACCTCATCACATTTAAGTGAAAAAACAGAGAAAATCTTCAGTGTATTGATGAGAAAATGAGAGCTTGCCTTTCAAATATATGTCCAAACATTGAAGAAATTGCTAGGACATTTCAAGCTCTTGTTTCTCATAAACAGATAAATTAAGGAGAGTTTTATTTTATTTTTTTCTGTAATATTCGACTTAATTATTATAATATATTTCTCAGAAATTTTTATATAGTGAACCTATATTATTTATATGAATTTAATAAATGAGCCCCGATTTCACAAAGTGTTCAGAACCACTGGTTTAATGTAATGTTTTTTTAGGAGATAAAATTTCTTATTTTAAAAAAAGATTTTATTAACACGGAGTTAAAAAAAAAAGTGGAGCGTATGAAAGTGTAAATATTGTGATGTGTACTGGTGTAAAAGTGTGTGATGTGTACTGGTGTAAAAGTGTGGTATATGTACTGGTGTAAAAGTGTGTGATGTGTACTGGTGTAAAAGTGTGATATATGTACTGGTGTGTTGGTGTAGATATGGGTCACACGTCGGGAGCCAGATTGTAGTGTGCAGTTTGGACAATCAGATTGTAAATGAGTGTAGTTAGATAAGATGAGACACAGTTTGAGAGTGTGTCACAAACTTGTGACACTTTAACACAGTGTCACAAACTTGAGACATTGGTTTGAGAGCTCACATCTTTATTGACACACGCACTATCACCACTAACATAAAATGAGAGACATAAATATTTATCTCATACAAAGCCAGGTAAGTATAGATTCGTGGAAAGATTCTACTTCTAAGCCGAAAACCCGAAACTCGGCTCCGCGTAGGGTGTGCGAAATATACTTAATCTCCGGATGAGAAATGTAGGCCAACTGACGATTTCTCCTGAACGCCACAGAGGGTGCTCTTGTTAGTAGGTAGGAGAAAGTACGGTTTCAGATGTAATTAAAAAATTTATCTTCGATATGTAAATCAATAAATGAAAAATGTTTCGTCTCCTTTAATGTGGAAAATCGATTAGCTATCACAAGACATAAATATATATGCTCGAGATATTTTTAATACTTAAACAATTTACAGATTACAAAAAAATTCAAAAAATATTTCCTCATATGTTGTACATTTTGAAATAGACTATAAATATATAATATAATTCCTTTTTCATCATCAAAATTTTTCTGAAACTTTTACTGTAGTATATTTTCATTGTAATATTTATTATAAAGGAAAACATCGATAATGTGTTACCTCCAATTTTTCTAGTCTAAATATACTGTGAACAGTTTTTAGTCAAATTACAATGAATTTGATTAACAGTGCCTTTTCCAGGACCTGACTGGCCGAGTGGCTAGCGCTCTGGCGCTTGGTACCACAGGTTTCAGGTTCGACTCCCGGCTGGGCCATGGATGCTCGTAGTTGTTCGGAATCCCCTTTAAATCATAGGTCCCGGTCTAATAGGATCGTAGAGCGTTGCGGAGGTATTGTTACTCCGCGTCCGTAGCTTATCTTCAAGCTACACGCACCTCCTAGGCAGTGCTAAGTGATTAACGTCGGTGCAGCACTTGCCTTAAGCCATCGAAGACAATTGTCTAAGCATTTGCCAGCTGCATAAGAACAACAACAAAAAATAATAATTTCGGAAACTTTTATTATTGTACATTTTCATTGTAATTTTTTTATAAAGAAAAACATTGATAATGAGTTACATCCAATTTTTCTATTCTAAATATATTGCGAATAGCTTTTAATCAAATTACAATCAATTCGATTAAATAAATAACCCACAGGCATTGCTTTTTCTATTTTAGGTACATAAATAACTGTGATAGATCAAAAAATCAGTTTGTTGACATTTATTGAGCGTGATTGCTCAGACACTTCAGAGACATCTTTGACTTCGAATGTTGACCTCGTTCATCAGTTTCTCGAAACTTCTGATTGAAACGAAACTTCCCAATGCGTCACGAGACGCGCAAAAGGAAACGAGTGTTGCTGCTTCAGATATAATCTACTATGTAGAGTGATTGCACTTTCTTGGAAATCTTTCCACTCAAGTTGAAGTAATGCAACAGTTATGTAAACAATTACAGTTGTGGAAAGCGAAACTCTTCTCGTTGGAAAATATGGCTGACTTTCAAATTTATGTGGTGTGTTAAATGGCATGATGTGTGTTTTTACAATTTTACCAAATAATTCAATTGTTATTAAATTGTATCTTTTCCGTTTTGTCACTAAGATGAATTTTTGCACTGAAATGAGTCATTGACATCCTTCTCAGAATGATATTTTAAATGTGTGAAAAAAAATCAAAGTAACTTATTTTTATTAAAATATACATTAATAATGTACATATAATACAATAAATTTAATATATATAATACATATGTAATATGGGCCTGAATGGCCGAATGACTAGCGCTCGGTGCACCAGGTTTCGGGTTCGAGTCCCGGCGGTGTCATGGATGTTTGTAGTGATTCGGAATCGATTTTAAACCGTAGGTCCCGGTCTATTATGGCTGTAGAGCGTTGGACGTAGTGCTGACAACCCTCTCAAAATATACCATACTACCCTAAACCGTAAAAAGAAAACAACTCCTGTCTCTAAATCTGCCTGTAGGCAGAGGGCCTTGGCCCACCATGAGGCTGTTGCGCCACTGATGAGGACACATGTAATACAATATGTAATATAATGCAATGCATACAATATTAATGTTGATTAATTATTTTTTTATTTATTACATATATATATATATGTATGTATGTATGTATATAAGGGAATGCATATGTGGACCAGTATATCTTGAGAATATAAAAATAATAGCTTTGTAGTTTAGTCTCTTTTTTCTGAATTTATTGTTTTCTTCCAAAAGTTGCGAAAGAATTTTTATGAAATATTTTTTATTAATTAAATAAAAACCTTACTGTTTTATTGCCATCATACTTTCTCATCAGATGATGGCTTAAACTTTAAAAATTCTTCTTAGTTACTTCAATAACTAAATTACTGTCACACAAAAGGTACAAAATCTACAATATTAGTTTTCAATTTATTTTACAAACTTCTTCATTAACACAACAGCCCCATGGTGGGCCAAGCCCGTTTGACTACTGGCATATTCCGAAACAAGAGATGTTATCTTTTTACGGAGTCAGGTTGTCAGCCCTACGCCCTACAGTCATATTAGATCGGCATCTTCGTTTTAAAGTGGATTCTGAACTACTACAATTATCCATGGCACCGAGCGCCAGTCACTCGACCATCAGGCCTCATTTTACGAACTATTACTATATTTACCTTTAAGAATATAATTCTTAAAGGTAAATATCAACAGATTAAATGCAGAAAAATAAATATTGGGGATTCTTTTATAAGAAGGAATGCACGAATCATATAATTTTTATTGTTGAAGGTGAGAGTTACTTAAAATCTCAAATCTTTAATGTTGCACAGATATATTTTCTTGATAAAATTTATCCAAACTGAAAAAGGTAATCTGTCAAAGCCGGTTCATATCTGCTAGTCATAGATAAACTAATGCTACTGTAGTTTATTGCACGCTATTGCATGACGAATACTAGATTAAAGTGAAAGTCAGTGAGAAGAATGATAAAATTTATTTTCACGGAACCCATGAAAAAGCTCAGGACCCAAGTTAAATACATAATGTGAAAGTTACATTTGTATTTTACAAACAGATTATGAGAACTAAGCATTGAATACCTAAAAATTAAACCTGTTATTCAAAACTAATTACGATATAAACAACGATGGACAAATGTTGCTCAGAAGAACAGTGTATTCAGTTTACTAAGAAAACTTCAATTAATATTTGATAAAATGTTTAAAATAGATTTGAAGATCTAAGTAGTTTAAAATATACAATTGAGGCTTTTTTTTTTTTTTTTTTTTTTTCCTACTATGGGGTTGTTACGTCAATGAAGAAGAAGTTTAAAATACATACATTAGCTTGATTATTTAAAAAAAAAATGTTATAAATCTAATGATTTAAAACATGTTTTTTTAAAGAAATTATAAAGTATAGAAAATATAGGAAGTTTAAGATGATATGAAGTATTTAAGAATTAAAACGATAAAAGACACTTATTTCAATATTCGATTAAATTATTTTTAAGTATAGAAATAAAAAATATAATAGTTTCAAAAGTAAGCCATTAAGAAATTCAGCTGTGGTTTGGAGCTAAATGAATAATATTATCTCACACATTGAAAGCTTGCAGGTTATATATTTCAACAACATTAAATAAAATAAAAATAAACAATGAAACAAAAACAAACAATTCTATCGTTGACATGTACTTGAAGAAAGAGAAAATCTGAAAACAAAAATAGATTACAGATGACATTTTTAAGTAGTATATAAATAAATAAAACATAAACATCTGGATTCATATTTCTCCTGTAATGTTCTTATCTTATCAACTAGAAGATATTTCTTTCTTCTTTTCCTGATAAGTGTTCTTAGAAATGCTATTGAAAGATACTTCTGCTGCATTCATTTCTTTATCTAGAAAATGGTACCTTGCCCAAGATATTTATAATAATGTATTGTTTTTAAATTACATCCGTAAAAATGAGCATTTATTCTTTTCTTACGTTTGCTTTTAAATTTTTTTTGCTCTATTTTAAATATTTTATTAAGAACAATGAATTATTTTTAAAAAATAATTTTTCAATTCCCATTATTTATTGTATTTAAGATTAATGCCATTTCATATTGATTTTTTACTTATTATTACGTATAAATATTCTACTTATAAATTATTATATATTGTATATTTTTATATATATATATATATATATATATTTTATATATATATATATATATATTTTATATATATATATATATATATATATATACAGAGAGAGAGAGAGAGAGAGAGAGAGAGAGAACGAAAGAGAGAAATATATTATTCTTATTGATATATTATTATTACATATAAATATTTTTTACATATAGATTTCTTTAATCCAACAGAGCAGTTTACAGCGAATTTACAGTATGATTTTTTTTTTTATATTTAGTTTGTATATTTATTTTTCACTTTTTTTTTTTTTTTTTTTTTTTTGAGATATTGTGAAATAAAATCGAATTACTTCATCGAGTGTTTATTAAAACTGCTATGAAAATAATCTGTTCGGCTGATTCTAGAAAAAAAAAAGTACTATCATTTCGAAGTCTTACTTTTTAAAATAATATTAAGATTTACAAACTCAAATCCCAAATCAATTCTGATTTTATCTCTGACTCAAGGCCGAAAGCTTTAAATAGCTTGTCTATTTCCTGGCGTCCATTTTTGTCTGACCTTGTGAAGTACATTGAAATATTTGGTTCTTTTTGTGTGATTTTGTTATGTCTGTATTTATATGAAGTAAAATTTTCTGTGTTTATTTCTTGCTAATTCAATTTTCAATACTCCATGTACATTTAGTTGATGTTATTAACTTTTCTGTATTTTTTTAATTTTTAAATTATATTTTGTAAGATCTGTAGAAAATTTTACGGCGAGGTGATTATTTTGAGGTTCATGATAATAAACACCGCTGCAGTGTTTATTGCAGTCAATGTTATCAGGAACACGGAGACTCAATGGCGAATGAGATAACTTATGTAAATTGTCTAACATTCATAGTCAGACTGCCGTTTGAGAGTTTTTCACCCCTCATACGTTAGGACAGTAGACAAGGGACAGTAGACAGTAGACAACCCTTAAAAATTTTCCTCCCTTCAGAATGCAATATCCTCACATGTACTTTTCGTGTGATACATAAGTAAAACATAATTGTCACCCATGTTCAACAAAAATTAAAATAAATACATTTTGTTGCATTTTTATAAGACATTTATATTTTTTTATTATACAACATTTTTATAATGTATAAATTAATACATTTTGTTATTATTAAATAATTGTGTCAAAATTTCTTAATTTTTTGCTTAACTTATGCTCTCTGTTTTATTCAATATTTTTTTAAAACTAAACTCAATGGATTTTCAATTACAATTCTCATTTCCTTGATTTTTATAATTTAACCTTTACTAATATTTGATTATGTAGGTTAAATTAAAAAATCAAGAAAATGTATTATGCATCAATAATCAAGCATCTAATTTCAAAATACTGATGAAGAGGTTTAGTACTTCTTTTTCTTTCTTATCCCATTTGGTAGACAGCGACATCTGTAGACCAAATCCAAGAATTCGTGTGGTCTCATGGAAGGAGGGAAAGGAAGGGACAACATCTGTTGAGTTGGAGCATCCATAGGTAGAAACCTGACTTGGTTCCGTGACGCTGAAAGTGCCCACCGGCTCAATATTTAGGGGAAACAGCAGAGTAGTACTCTGCATTTGCGTATCGTATGGGAGAAAACCTGGAAAAACTCATACCGGGTAGTCCGACTAACGCGGCAAGATACTGAACATCACAAACATCATCGAGTGTCCTCGTTTTTTGAAACGAGGACGGCCTACAACAAAGCCGCCTACGGATTGAATTTCAGCCCTATTGCACACCAGCGGCACAAGTTGCCACTGAGCCACGGGTTGATCTTAATAGTTCTTAGTACCACATAGGTAATTCGCAAATGGTAGTAGTCAAATCAATTTCGCTTGCTGGGTTTCAAAATAATCAACCCGTTCATCAATTTCATTTATTTCCTGTTACTTTAATTGTACTTAGCTAGCTATCAAGTCAGCCACAGAAAATTGGACGATAACAACAAGAATAAATGTATAAAATAAAGTAATTTTAAATTCTTAAACAGTATTTAAATTTCTCTTCATAACAAAATTTTATATTTTTAGGAAAATTTTAAAAGAGGCAATATAATTATCTAAAAAAGTCACACATTCTTTCAGAACTTGCATATGCCCATTACTAATATTTAAAAAAAAAGTTATATTTCAAAACATAAAAAAATTGTAGGAGTATAACAATCATAACTTCCAAAATACTGAATAATTATGAGGCATAACCATAGTTTAATTGTTCAGAAAAGGTGTGTCGAACATACGGTATGTGAACCACGAGTATTTAGAGCACTGAAATGCGTTCCTGTACACTTATTAAATAATATTCAATCTTCATAAAAGTTTTTCTACTAATTTTTTTCAAAGACGTACAAACAACAATGTATGAATTCACAATTATTAAACTAAATTATGTTCATCATTCACTTCTAATAACTATCTCAACTACAGTATAACATATGATCCAAATGAGTATTTTATATAAATTAATATGCATTAATTAAATATCTTAATAAAAATAAATAAAATAATAAAAATTATATGCACAATTAAGATAAAAATTAACATGCATTAATTTCTAAAATATAATTTATTTTTATAATATTATCTGCTTATTTAGGTGCGGATTTTTAATTTATTTTTAATTTTTTAAGACACAAAAAACCCCAATTATAATTTGATTAAACAACAAACAACATCCTTGTATAAAGTTTTTAGAATAAATTGTCAATTGTTGATTATATATTAATTAAGATTATATATAAATTTTTTTTAACGAAATATATACTATATATTAAGACAAGATATAAGTTTTTTTAAAGGATTAAAAACTTATTTCTTTATTGTGAAGCAGTAAACAAATTGTGCAAAAAAATTGTTAATATTTCATTAAAATAATTAATTACGATATAATATCTAAAAATCAGGTAGTTTTTATCTAACTGAAATATCTTTAGTATTGATTGAATAAAAAAAGTAATAAAAAATGTAGGAATTTGTAGAAAAATAAATTGTTTAACGAACAAAAAATCACCTGCATCGCTTTAAGTCATTTTATTACAATATTTTAGCAACATTTACAAAAATAAAATAAAAGGAAACGAACATAAAATTGAAAATCAAGAAATTTATTAATTTTCTTTTTTTGTTTTTCACATTTCTCAAACTCATGTTTTAATGGGATACATCAATGTATATCCGGTAGCTGTTTCATGGCTGTAAACATTATGCAACAGTATTATCATTTTTTTTATCTTCTTTTACTGTTTCGATACTACGTCACCGATGTAAAAGATTATTTGCTGAAACAAGTTTGAAGGAGATAAGATATAAACTTAACAGAAAATGATACTTTGGACTTCAGTTTCTAAACAATCATCTTTGTTTTTGAATATTCAGGGAAAAAAAATAATAATTACATCATTTTTATGGAATTCAATTTCAAAATAATTTTGTTCATTAAGTTTATAAATCGAATTTATTTCTGATTTTTTTTTTTTCGTTTTTTTTTTTTTTTTTTTTTTTTTAGATTTTTTTAAAGTTACAATGAAAATTAAAGGATAAATTCACGAAAAGTCTAAAAGTCATTAGGAAACATTAAGAAAACGGAAAGAAAGGGGTTATGAAAAAGGAAAATAAGGTAAAAGTATACAGAAGGAAAATAATTTAGTTAATTATTATTTTTAAGGTAAAATGAATATTCATTTCAAGGAAAAGTCAATATTATTTTCAATGTCAGGTAATAAAATGCAAAATATGTCAAATTTACAGACTGGTCTTAACAATCAAGTACAGGTAGATTAGAGTGTCTAAATTATCATTTTTGAGGTTAAGTTAACATTATTTTCAATTCCTTCTATTAACTCACACTCTCCCAATATATATCTTGTTCAAATTTTCAATCGTTAATAAAATACTTTTTATTCATCCACTCAAGTTCAAATACCTTTTTTTTGAACTTGTAGTGGATGACACTTGATGTTAATACAGTTTTTTCAAATATTAATTCATTCATTAAATTCAATTAATTAATTTTAGTTTTTTTTTAGATTTAAGTTGCATATATCTACCAATAGATGGCTCCCAGATAAACTTAAAAAAATGAATGAAATTTATTGATAAAGGACTTTTTGCATTATAGTGAAAAAAAAGTAGAAATTGACTTTAAAAAAACTTTATATTACTTGTTTTCAAGGTAAGATTATAAAACGCAAGATAAAAAATGGCCAGTGTCCAAGTTTGTCGATTGGTCTTAACAACAAGTACAGATAGGTTAAAGTGTCTAAATTATTATTTTTAAGGTTAATTTAATATTATTTTCAAGATAAGGTTATAAAATGCAACATATGAATGACCATTAGTCAAGTTTGCCGACTGGTCTTAACAACCAAGTACAGGCAGGCTAGCGTGTCTAAATTATTATTTTTAAGGTAAAGCCAATATTATTTTCAAGGTTGAAGTCAATATTATTTTTAAGGTAAGGTTATAAAATGCATGGTAAAAATGACCAGTGGTCAAGTTTACCAACTAGTCTTAACAACCAAGTGCAGGCAACATCGTGTCGCGTATTATCAGTGAGCACAGCTTACATTAGTACGAATATGTGCGTGATATGACTTGTTGAGGATACGATACTATAAATAAGTATATATATCCTTTAACGTCCAAATGATGATAGTCAAAGTATAAAATACACACAACTTTCATTTACCTATTATGTAGAAATTGTATTTATTTAAGAACTTCAACAGTCATACATGACATAAAATATCATCAGACATTCGACCTTAGCATCAATCATAGTTAATTTCAGTTAATGAACATAAACGACTTCCGCTAAGACTGAAATCTCTCTTTCAATGCTATTATTGCCTTTATTTCCTAGAAAATACTTTCATCCTGCCGCTATACTCTTACTTTACTTTCGATGGAGTGATAGCTGGAATTATTCTTTTTTATTCGCGTTTTTATTTGATGCTTACATTCATTTCTAATAATTAGCGTCAAGGTTATAGGAATGATGGCACACCTTACTAATGGGATATCATTAAATCCAGTTAAAATGTTTTTTTGAATTGTATGACAATTAGTTACTAGATTTTAATAAATAATTTTATAATTTCAAGTTTCAAGATGTCTTATTTACAATATCTTTATTTATTGTGTTTTAAGACTTAGATATCTGGATATATAAAAAAAACCTGTTTGTGAGCTTAAAAAAGATAGCCGGCCTCATGGTCAATTGGCAAGCGCTCTAGCCTTTGATACTATAGACTCCAGGTTCGGATACTAGCGGTATCATGGTGGTTAGTGATTCGGAATCCACGTTAAAACTGTAGGTCCTGGTCTAATTAGACCAAAGTGCGTACAAAATGATTGCGTAGAGCATAGTGCGTAGAGAGACAAACCTAAGCTAAAGAAGGTAGATGAACAAAAAAGGTACTGAGTAACTTTTTTCAAGAAAGGAGATTGGGGGTAAGTTTGGTAACCAATATTATGGGACTGATGGCCGAATATCTAGTGCTCGGTATCACAAACTATGAATTCAATTACCGGCGGTGTCATGGATTTTTTTTGGGGTTCGAAATCTACGTTAAAACTGTAGGTTCCTGTCTAACATGACTGTAGGGCGTAGGGCTGAAAACCCTACAACGTAAAAAAAATAATATCGCATGTTTCGGAATGTACCTGTAACCAGAAGGCCTTAGTAAGAAGAAGAATGGCTGCGTAAGAAGAAGAACCAATATTAAACTTGTTTAATTTCTTAACCGCAAATATTATCTTTCAAGTATTAAAGGCCGTTTTAGAATTTACCACGTTAATGCCGCATGTAATTCGTTTTTAGTAGTGGTTAAAAAAAACACTCAATTTCTTCTTGTTAGACACAAAAAAATCCGGAAAATAATGTAACTGAAAAAGCTCAAAAATGATAAATGAAACAGAATTAAAAAAGAAGAAAGACATGAGTAACTGTGCACCGATGTTCACTTCATTCTTTTTCAAATACAAAGACGCCAGCTTAAGAAAAAAAGAAAGAAGAATGCCTTAATTTTGATTGATTTTTGACACTCGTGTCTTAAACCAGCTCTTCTTGTCTAAATAAATAAACGTTTTGGATTCTTTATTTAATCTACTTCTCAAATATGTGTAAGAGTTTATTGATAATTCAACCTAACACTCAAGGGTTACTCGTTGGAACATAAGATTATCTTTTAAAATAAATGATGAACTTTGATTTTTTATATTTGGATCTTCGCTGTTATTTTAAAACTTTCATTTTTCTTCTGTCCTATGACATCACGCTTATTGAAATATCTTTAAGAGTTATAGCCAATCCGAATTCCCAATTTTTGTTGCATTAGGCTTAATGACCGACATCCAGTGCAACGAAAGGAGGAGGAGAGGAAGAATTGTTGTCCAAAAATCCAGAAAAACCAATAAAAAATAACCTTCAATTTGAAAATTAATTTTTACTACAATAATTTTTATTTATTTTTATAAGAACTGTGATTTTTCACCTTATTATATCCAAAACTATTTGTCAGAAAGGCCTTTGAATAGCGTGTTGTGTTTTCAAACAAAGGGCATTTGATTCTAAATTTGACGAGACGGCAAACCGAAAGCTCCGGTATGTATGCTGAGGATAACTACAATACATTTGAAAGCCGGAATGTTCTTCCACTGAGCTGGAGGAGAAAAAGCGAATTACCAGATCCTAAATACTCTTGGGAGTGTTCGCTACGAATTGCAGTTGTGAAATATTGGAGCATGATAGCAACTTCACTTGATTCTGCTTTGTAACTGCCAATAGTTCAAAGGTCAGCACTCAGTTAGGTAGGATGGTCTTTTTAATACGCTTTTATTAGCTTCACCTGTATGTTTGTATGTTTGTTGTATGTATGTTTGTATGTATGTAACTGACTTTTTCCCTTGGAGATCTGTTTCTCCTCATATATACTAATAGCGCTGCAAAGAAACATTTACAGGCATCTTTCAGAAAGAAAACAGTTGATTCTTTTTAATTAGTTTCAGCTGTATGTTTGTTTGTTTGCTTGTAACTGACTCTTTGGGCTCGATTTTGCCCTACTTTAAGCGATCAGATCCGTGGGACAGTGGCACAACGGACTATTCGCATTTAGCCTTTGTTTTACTCACAATTACATTATTGTAAGAACTATAGTTCAACTCCTCCCTACCGGGACCTCATTTAAATATTAGTTTAAAAACACTAAAAAACATGCTTTTAGAGTTAATCAAACTAAAAAGTAAAAAATAAATGAATAGTTTAAAAAAACAAAAACAAAAAAAAACACGCTTTTAGAGTTAATCTAAAAAGTAAAAAATAAATGAATAAAAAATAATTTAGAGTTAATCTATCTAAAAAATAATTGTTAACATAAGAATAAAATGACTGACGAGAAAATGAATGTCACTGTTCCAAAAGCGTGGGGTGCTTTGTATGACATTTTTACACTAACCCTGCATTTCGGAATGAACTAGTGAAAAATTATAACGATTGATATCGAGCACCCCATGCTTTTAGAACAGTGACATTCATTTTCTCGTCAGTCATTTTATTCTTATGTTAACAATTATTTTTTACTATTTAGATAGATTAACTCTAAAAGCGTGTTTTTTTAGTTTTTTTAAAACTATTCCTTTATTTCTAAGAAACTAGATAGCACTAAGTAAAACTAGATAGCTATATCGTCGATAAATAACTCTGAGATAGCTGGATTTCAGATATAAGGGGTGAGCAATATAGGGTTTTTTTCATTTAAATAGCGGTATTGTAGCCAATCAGAGAATTTAATTTATTCCACAAGTAAGCGATGGAATTTTCCAAATAAAGTTAATTTTTCTCTTTCAAACAGAATTACAGCATATTTATTTTTTTTAAACACTTATTGTCAGAAAATTTATTGAATTGGTGTTATTCGTTCCAAATTACGGTGGTAAAGTGTGGGTGAAATATAAAAAATTTTCCGTGTTGTACATTGGATAACGCTAAATCTGCTGCAACTATATTTTTCTAGTTTTGTATAATCTGAAATTAAAATGTTCAGCAAGTTAAAACATCAGCACGTCTAAAATTGTTAAATATCTGCTTTTTTTTTTACTTAATATTTTGAAAATAATTTGATTTTTTTGCAAACATTTTCTTATTTTATTACCTTATTGATTTATACTTCTAACTGATGAGTATATTTTTTGTATTAAGAAATAGTTTATTTATTTCCGAGGAATTTTATTTGTTAATGTTAGTCTGGTCAGTTATTAGAGAGTTTTTGCATACCGTATTTTTATCGTCCGATATTTTTTTCTCCCCAGCGCGCATGCTCATAGGAAATTGCGCATGCGTATCTGTAATAATGTTTCCTATGAGCATGCGCGCTAGGGAGAAAAAATATCGGACAATAAAAATACGGTATACAAAAATTCAATGCAAAAATACGGCATGCAAATTTTTTTCTGCCTATTAGAGAGTTTTTGCATAACGTTTTTTTATCGTCCTATATTTTTCTTTCTAGCGCGCATGCTCATAAGAAACATTTTACCTATTGCGCATGCTTATCTGTAATAATTCATTACTGAGCTATTTCTATGAGCATGTGCGCTAGAAAGAAAAAAATATCGGACGATAAAAATACGGTATGCAAAAACTCTCTATTTTCCGAATAAGTGTTCTAAAACTAATTCGATGACAGCGACCTTCGTCTTTTTCATCATTCCACAAAAAAATTGCATAACAGTTATTGAAACGCATTATTGTTTACTTTTAGGATCTGCGCTCACTGCGTGTACGCCAGACTCAACTTGCTATGCAAACAGTTTGGAGGAAAACGTGAGTGTGACGTTGTGAGTGGAGAGGGAAAAATGTCGAAAAGGAGTGCTGTTAGCTTAGCTGGACATTCTCTCACAAAGGTTGATTTTCCTAGTATGATATTGGAAATAAACTTTTCAAGAAAAAGCGATTAATATCTGGAAATGATATAGGAGTGTTCACTTAAATATTTACTTTAAACCAGATGGAATTTTTTTGTGCTATCTATAGAGTAATATTGCTATTTCGCAATACGATTCTAAATATTTAGTTGATAGTACTAATATTTAGACGATAGTACCACTATAGATTACTAGCAGACCACAAATCTATTTTTTATTTGACCGTAAAAATTTATGTTATCGTAACTAATTTTCAGTGTCCGGAAACGAGGGACGGACACCCTTTGAGAGTAAACTCATGTGTGGAGGGAAAGGGGATGGAGCCCCTAGGTAGAAGTTTGACTTGGCTCCGAGTCGCTGAAGAAGGAGGACAGTGCCTTCCAAGAGGACTTTTAGCAGGAACTCCCCCACATTTGCGTAACGTATGGGGGGAAAACCCAAAAACTCCCACTAGGTAGTCTGATTAACAAGGTAAGCCATCTGAACGTCACAAACACTATCGAATCTCCTCGTTTTTGAAAGCGGTCTGATGGCCAATTGACTAGCGCTCTGGTCATTGGTGTCACACATTTAAAGTTCGAATCTTGACTGTGGCATGGTTGTTTGTTATTGGTTCGGATTCCACGTTAAGCTGTAGGTTCCGATCTGATTAGCTTAAAGGGTGCACAAAATAACCGTAGAGCGATAAAACTAAACAAAAACCTCGTTTTTGAAACAGTCTACAACAAGGACGACGGCGGATTAAACCTCAGCCCTAAAGCTCAGCAGTGGCTCATCACTGTGCCAAGAGTCGGGTGTAAAAATTTATTATTTATTTTAACATAGCTATCCTTTATTAATATTACGCTATAAGGCTACATTTGATTGACTCATGATCCAATGGTAACCTGATAAACTAGCTTACAGGAAGGCTCGGTTTCAAAGTTTATTAAATGCTGGAGGCGTTCGTTGTCGCCCCTGCTATCAGCAATGAGAAGACTTGATGGCGATTGTGACAATTGATATAAAACATCGATAGTCAGACTATCTGGTAGGACTTTTCAGATTTTTTCTCTCATGCAACACACAAATGAATGGCAGTTACCCATAATTAGGATGATAATGTCCTCGCTTCATTACCTGGTGGTAGAAAGTTCGTGGCATACGTAATTTAAACATGAGACTAACTGATGCTAAAAAAATACTAAATTTAGTTATTTATTTAGTATTGTAACCATGCTACTTTCTCATACTGGCAAGAGCGCTTCTATGGCGTTCGGGAGAAATGGTCAGTCGGCCTCGAGATTTTCACCCGGAAAGGAAGTATATTTTGTGGACCCTGCGCCTTGCCGAGTTTCGGGTTTTCCGCTGAGAAGTGGAGTCCATCCATCTATAATTATTGATCTATAATTATCAATCTTTAAATGTGTTAAATATTGTATGTCTCTAGTTGTATGTGTATGGTGTTTGGTGTCCATATTTTCAAAAATGTGGAGATTCTATGCAGGTTGTGGGTGCGCCGACACACTTCAGATAAATAGCCAGGCATCTTGGTGAGTGTTTTCTAGATTTTCTCCCATACGACACGCAAATGTATCCCATAGAAATTTTCCAAGATATTAATAACCCGTTCTCTATCCATCGAGGGACTGTATGTAAAATATTATATATATATTTTTTTCTTTCTAATGCAGCTGGCAAACACTTTGGATGCCTTAATGCAAGCGCTGCACAGATGTTACTCACTTTGCATTACCCAGGGGGCGCGTGTAACTTGAAGATAAGCCACGGACGCGGAGTAACAATGCCCCCGCAACGCTCTACGATCCTATTAGACCGGGACCTACGGTTTAAAGTGGATTCCGAACCACTACAAACATCCATAGCATCGCCGGGACTCGAACCCGAAACCTGTGGTACCGAGCTCCAGAGCGCTAGCTACTCGGCCATTCAGGCACTGTAAAATATTATATAAATATATAAATATTCTGAAATTTATGTGAAATTTATAAAATTCCTCATTCAAAATATTAAAAAAAAGCAACTTTTTTTTAATGCAGAAAAATAGTTTGAAGTTTTTTTTGAAACAGATTGTACCAATTTAACAGAATTATTCGAGGAAATACTATCATAAATGAGTCGTAAAATATTTAATTATGATTCATTCTTTGTCTTAGTCAGAGAATCGGAATGTTGCTATGGTGAAATTCCAATGATATAAAAATAAAATTTTGAAATATATTTGAAAATATCAAGTAACTCAAAAAGATTAGATGAGTTTTTTTAAAAAATAATATATATTTGATGAATCAGTTTCGAAAAACGTCAGCTGTTTTTACTATCTTTTCTCTTTAATTCCATCTTTAGTTTCATTGCGAATCATTTTGCGAATTCGTAGTAATTGCAAGAGATAAAAAAAATGACGAAATTCATGTGATTTAATTGATAAAGCTTTGTTATCAAAATTATCGATGAATTATAAGACAAAACAAAACAAAAGAAACGTGCGTAATATTTCCAAAAACGTATATCTTTGATTCTGCAACAAAATGATTATCATTATCTCAGATGTCATCTGATATTTGCAGTTTAAAATTTTTACAAATCATTTTTATCTTTAAAAAAAATCAAGTATAATTTTAGTGTCGGGAAACAATTTTTTTTTCTTTTGGTTTCAGTTAATCTAATTGTCATGACTTTTGTTGTTTCAATTAAGTGTTGAAATTGAAATTTGATAATTTAAAATAAAATTAATTTTTTTCCTAAGGAATTACATAACACAATAAAATTAAATTTTAATGTTTCCAAAAATGTATGACTTTGATTGTGCAACAAAAATAATTATCGCTATCTCAGATATCATCTGATATTTTAATTTTAATTATTCTATTCTATATTTAAAAAAAAAAAAATTGTGTAACATATTTTAAGTATGTCTTGAAAAAAATTATTTTGGTTTCTATTATTCTAACTATCATGATTTTTGCTGTTTTAAATAAATGTTTTTAAATTAAAATTTGATAATTAAAAAAATGATTTTTTTTTCTAAAGAATTATGTAAGAGAATAAAATTGAAGAGGAAGTTTATTATGTAAACTTTTTCTTCCTTGTCATTAAGGCAAAATTAAATTTTAGAAGAAGTAAAATTGCTTTGCAAACAGAGGTAAAAAAAAAAAGAGAAAGATTTCTATAAATTACTTTAAAATATAATATTTTATTTCAAATGCAGTTGCGGTTACCTTATCAAAATTTTGATTGCGCATTTTTAACCTGCGGACAATTTTTCTAATTGACGTGAAAAAATTAAATTTCTAATTCTACTGTTTCGGCGTAGCAACTGTTTCGTATAAGCGTAGTCATGTAATGCTTTCTGTGTTAACTTTCAGAACTAATTTTGCCCTGTTTGCATATTAGACACAGGCCTGAAAATGTTTCACGAGATAGTTCAAGCCAGACACTAAATTGTCATAAACACCGCCTAATCTATCCATTTTTCAAAGAAACTTCCATACTAAAGAGAACTTTGACGCATCACCCGCTAATCTGTTAACAAATTTAGTGCGCAAAATACTACTTCAGTGTCTGCAGCAAACATCCTTAGAATGTTGTAGAGGAGGAGAAATTCTTTCCGGGAAAATTTCCAGAATTAACTTATTCTGCAGATTTTATCCAGTACTGGATAAAATCTGGAGAATTCCCATCAGAAATTTAAAGATGGTCTCGCACAAGTTTTATGGTAATAACACCAAGTCAATCTGTATTTTTAAAGTAGTTATTATAGCATATTCCACTAGTAAAAATTAAGCTCTTGTTCACTTTCATGCTAACAAAGCTATTGCTTAGCCACAGTGAGACAAATAATAAACATAAAATACTATTTATATGCCATTTTCTTATTAATAACCATTCTAAAAGGGCTGCTAAAATAAGTTATTGTAAATATTTTCTCCTTTGGGTAATATGGGTAACAAACCTCTTGGTTGTGGACACTGTATCTTATCAAAACCCATAGGAACCCATTCTCGTGGGATGTCTGTCCCACATTGCAGGACATTGATGATTAGACACATAGCATGTAATTTGTAAAGATTTAATTAATTTATATAAAGAAAAATATGATGATGACTGAAATATATATTAGTTTTATATATTAAAGGTTACCATTAAGTTTTTATCTATTATTCTTTGGAAAAGAATTATTTTATATTTATTTATAGCTAGTAGATATGAATTATAATTGTCGAATTTAATGTAAATGATATAAAACAGTTTTATTAATATTTAGATATTTTTTGGTGAAAAATTGAAATAAAATAAATACAATTTGAATATGATGAAAATATGCCATCACACACATAATTTTCAGGTAGCATCAAGCTATGATACTATTCTTTTTTACGTAAGATTTGCCCTAAAGGCAATTTTAAATTTTGTGCTTCATAATCGCATCATTGCATAATTATGTAACATTTCAGTAAGGAAATATTAATTGATGTAAAATAAAACTTTCATGAATAAAAATAATTATAATTAAAACTAAATAAATAAATAATCAAGTAGTGAACAAATAAAACAGTTTTCAAAAGAGACCTGAAATAAAGTAAAACGCACCTACTTACATATTTATAATTGCTATATTCTACAAAATCTTTTTTAATAAAGCAAAATATTTATTTTAACATAATTGATGAAAACGGTATTTATTTAATATTTGATGTTATGCCGCTGTCAAATGTTAGACTCTTTAAAATAAAATCATTCGCCTTTAGAACGACATATATGTAACAGATTCAGCGTTACACAGGGTACGTATGGAAAGGCTTGCTACACTGCACTTGCCCAGCATTCCTCTTTGAGTTCAACGAAAGACTTTCTGTCTCACAGATTTTTCCCACACTCCTCCTGTAAGGACATGTTTTTGAATTGCGATTACATGCTGGGTTCGAACCACGTTTTCATATGAGTTTTCAATGTACTGTCTACCGCCTCGCTACAACCACATTTTAATCGAAAATAAATGACAAATTTTCTTCATGTTCTTTAATAATACATTGGTGTTTCATTGAAAATAAACACTGAAAATTAATGCAAACAAAAACTGTTTTACAATATATAAATACAAAATACCAAGCAATAACTTAAGTGTAATTCATGAATGGTGGAAAATTAAAGATTAGCAAGTCTGTTGTTGTTTCTTAGCCCACGTGATAGACGATAACATCTAGACTAAGTACATGAACCCACTTAAACAGATGAGTCATGATAAAGATTAAAAAAATGTAGTTCTGTTTGTCCTTGACCTTGCTGCACAAAAAAACAGGACACCCAAAGGGAGAAGTCAATAGCAAATCTCACATGACGTCATTTACATTCATTTTCATTTTGTTATCATTAGTGTTTACGTTTGTCAGCAAAAGAAATTCAGACAGATTAAGAAAATTAGAAATTAATTATGAATTTCATTTTTACGACAGGAAAACAGTAATTATGATATGTTATGACAAATCACATATGTTAATCACAGTACGCGTGATTTTTTTATATCAATTATTTTTTTTTCCTCTATACATTAAATATGAATAAAATATTTATTGCATGTTAATTAAAAAAATTATTTTGTGTTGTTAGTACTATAATAATTCTAAATCTAAATAATTCTAAAAGGGGTTTTGTTTTTACATCATCTATATCCTTTAGAACTAAATTAATTAAAACGAATTACCTTTTAAATCAGCTTATTGAATATATTTGAAGTAAAATATTTATAAAAAATTGTACAGATATTTAATTAATGTTTTGATTCTTATTATGTAAAAAAGAAGGTAAATTAATTTTTTTATTATTCTATTTTTTTTTTCTGCTTGCAATTATTGAATCCAATTCTCATATTTCTGTAGAAAGTCTTTAAATGTTCTAAAAATTTTTTAAAAAGAAATTTCATTTTATTAAAAAAAATTTCATTTATTTTTTATTACAGTAAGAAAAGTCTTTTAAAAGAATTTTTAAAAAGCAGTAATAACAAAGATTAACCTTGGCAATTCTTTTTATCTATTTTGAAAATTGTTCATTAAATTAGAAATAGAGTCCTATTTTATAAATTTAATATTGTTAATTTAAATCTCTTTAAAATGAATGTACGACCATTAAAAAATTGGTTCTATTTAAAGCAAAGGTTTATACAAGAACTATTTTGTGAATGCACATTTAATAATAAAATCCAAATTTAATTTTTTTTTAAAAATTCACTTTTACAAAATGATTTTTCTATAAATGAAATGGTAATTAATACTAATTTTTGTACACATAGTAAAATTATTAAATTTAAGATACATTCACATTAACATGAAAATTTTATTAAGTGTTGCATGCAAAACTTATTATTCATCTTAAATTCCTAATCTTAAATTGAATTCAAATGTGACGGAAGTAAATTTCCTTTTCAATAAATAACCTATAGATGGCGCAAGCTTATTCAATTGATACAAATTGTGAGGGAATTCGAAAAAATTTAATATGTAAATAAAGAATACAAACAAAACTTTATAGAAATGATATTTCTATTACTATGGATATGTTTAAATATTTTATAAAATTTAAATTTATTTATTTAAAAATTGATGCTGGCAAATTAAAACATTTTTGTTAGACAGAAAATTAATTCACCTAATATTTAAGGTAAAACAAATATTTTCTTTAATTTAATTTAATGAAAAAATATTTTTGTTAAAATCAGTTGAATTATTATTATATTATTAATGAATTTTAGAAAGAGTTTAGATTCTACACGAAATTTTTTTTTAAATTTGCAAGAAGTATTTATATTTTTTCATGTTAATTAATAAGATTACTATTTCCACATATAGATGGCACCACGATAAGAAAAGTATCTCAACAAAAATAGCCAAACCTAGAATGTTTTTTTTTATTATTTTTTTCCTCATTGTAAATTTTTATAACAGCTAAATATAATGTTAAAGTAAATGAATGGATATGGATTTTAATTTTATTTTTGAACACTGCTTAAGATCTTTTTAACAGGAAATAGACTTAGAAGTTCAACTCATTTTTTAATTTTAATCATTTTTACAAATTGCCAATGAAATTATTTAACTGCTGATAATTATTATTACACGCTATTTTTGGTCATTATTTTGATAAATTAATGAAATTATATTTTTGGTAGAAAATATTTTAATTCGTATATCTGTATATTTGTAAGTAATATATATTACGATTCTCAAGAGTAACGGCAAATATATTTAAATGTTTTTACTAATTTGTGATGAAATCGGAAATAACATTTCGATTTGAATGTATGGTATTTTAAGATTGAGACACATCACAAATAAAGTGTGCAACAGCTTATTTCATTAAAATAGGATTATGTACTACTGGCCGTTAAAATTACTATACCAAGAAGGCGACATGCTACAGACGTGAAATTTAAACGACAAGAAGAATGTGTTGTGATGCGCAAATGATTAGCTTTTCAGCGCATTCAGATGAAACAGGTGCCGGTAGCGACAACTACAATGTGCTTAAATGAGGAAATTGTTTGAGCCAGTTTCTCATACACAAATTGCATTTCAACGTTGTTGCCTGGTGAAAGATTGTTGGGATGCCTTGTATAAGAAGCAGAAATGCGTACCAGCACGTTTGTGACTTTGATAAAGGTCGAATTGTAGAGTACCGGGATAGCGCAGTATTATTGCTCGCGTCTGTCGAGATCCTATGACTTTTAGCAGAATATGGAATCGATGGGTTCAGGAAGGTAATAAGGAACGCCGTGCTGGATCTGAACGACCTCTATCACTGGCAGCCGAGAAGATAGGTATGTTACCCGCATGGCCTTAATGGATCGTGCAGCCACGTCACGAGCCCTGAGTCAAGAATTGGGGTCGTTCGCAAGACAACAGGAACAGTTTGACGACGTTTGCAGTAGCATGGACTCTCAGCTCGGGGACCATGGCTGCAACTACCTTGACTCTGCATCACAGACAGGAGCATCTTCCATGGTGTGACGTCATTTTTTCATATGAATCCAGGTTCTGTTTACAATATCAAGATGGTCGCATCCGTGTTTGCCGGCATTGTGGTGAACGAACATTGGCAGCTTGCATTCCTCATCGTCATACTGACCCATCACCTGGCGTGAAGGTATGGGGTGCTATTGGATACACGTCTCGGTCATCTCTTGTTCGCATTGACGCACTTTGAACAGTGCACGTTACATTTCTGGTGAGTTATGACCCGTGGCTCTACCCTTTATTTGAGCCCCGAACCCTACGTTTCAGCAGGATAATGCACGGCCGCATGTTGCCGGTATTGTACTGACCTTCCTTGATACGGAAAATATTCGGCTGTTGCCCTGGCCTGCACGTTCACCAGATTTCTCGCCAATAGAAAACGTCTGCTTCATGGTTCTCAAGCAACTGGCTCGTCATCATACGCCAATCATTACGGTTGATGAGCTGTGGCATCGTGTTGGTATCTGTAACATGGGTATCTGGCATGGGTATGACATGGGTATCTGTAGCTGTACATGCCATCTAATCTCTGTTTGACTCAATGCCCAGGCTTATAAGTGCTGTTATTACTGCCAGAGGTGGTTGTTCTGAGTACTGATTTCTCTGGTTCTATGCCCGCAAATCACTTGTTATTTTCAGTAAATAAGTATTTCTTCCTGGTGTAGCAATTTTAATGACCAGTAGTGTAGTAGTAGTGTTTTAAAGTGGATTTCATACCACTACAAACCTCCATGGCGCCGCCGGGAATCGAGTCAGAAGCCAATTGCACCAAGAGCTAGTCACTTGGACATTAGACCCCTCCTTGGACCACATCAGCTCAATAAAATAGCAATTTCATTATAAAAGTAGGCAACAAGCTTCGTGTACCTGTGGACCTACGAATAAAAGCGTATATATCATCCTATCGAAAAAGAGTTTACGGAAAATAATTCATTCATTAAGCGTTTCGGAAAATGTTCGGCTGTTGCCCATGCCTGCACGTTCACCAGATCTCTCGTCAATAGAAAACGTCTGATCCATGGTTGCCGAGCGACTGGCTCGTCACCATACGCTGATCACTAAGGTTGATGAGCTGTGGCATCGTGTTGAAGCTGCATGGGCATCTGTACCTGTACATGCCATCCAATCTCTGTTTGACTCAATACCCAGGCATATAAGTGCTGTCATTACTGCCAGAGATGGTTGTTCTGAGTACTGATTTCTCAGGATCTATGCACCCAAATTTCTTGAAAATTTAATCACTTGTTATTTCCAGTATAGTATATTTGTGCAACAAATGTCATTTTTTGTTATCTGCATTTCTTCCTGGTGTAGCAATTTTTATGGCTAGTAACGTATCCTTTAATTAGTTTTTTACAAGGGCTACGAAACACTTAATCAGAGTAAGTGATGGACACTCCATAACCAACACACTCTTCTTATTGTAGATTAACACGAAGATCCTTGGCCGCGTAGTGGCCACTAGCTCCTTCACTGTAAAATGTTAAAACATAGCGGTGGTCACATGCCCTTTGAATTAATAAGAAAAATAGATAATTAAATGCCCTTTTTTTAAAAAAAGATTTATTTATTTAATAAAATTAAAAAATGAAAAATAACAAAAATTTCAAAATTGAAGATGTTCATGAAATCAGTTGCATGTAAAAAAAAAAAAAATAATAATAATAATAAGAGAAGCGAACTTTTTTCATCCAGGCAGTTGTAAGGAATTAATTTAAAATATTTAGAACAGCGCGAGGTCTTTTGCTATGTTTGCGGGAAGAAATATCATAATCGTAATTTTGTAGGATATTTAAAACGGGGTTATTGATGTTTCGCATATCATTATAGAATTTAGTAGTAATTTTGTGAACCAACACACTTTACCGAAACCAAAACTAAAAAGAACATGTGCGTTGCCAAATGCTCTTGCATAAATTCTGACAAATCGTCAGAGAGAGAGAGAAAGCGCATGAAGGTAACTGTGAAGATTTAATGCTCACTACACATTATCCACACAGTGAAGAAAACCAAACGATACAACAATATAGGAATATGAAATTTACTGCAATTATGTAAAACAAAAATTGTGGTGTGCTGCGGGGTATAGGGCAAGGTATGAAAGAAAATGTAGAAAAACAATTATAAAAAATATATTATGTTATTAATTATTATTATATTAGTTATTATATTTGCTATTTGTTATTATATTATTGTTATTGTGTTATTATATTATTGTTATTGTGTTATTATATAATATATATGTTATTACTATGTTGAAAAAACACAGTAATAACATTTTAAAGTTACTAAATCTTCAAAGAGAGCGTAGTAAATAGAGAGCCCATAAACGCTGCTGCGAAGATTTAGTGATCTCTACAAATCTTATGCAATATTTTATTTATGTCAACACTGTTTATGCTGCGCCTTTTCCCCATGTGATATAAACATATGGATAGATTTCCTCTTTTCTTTTTTCCCCACCTTACCCCGCACCTAGGGCCAGTGGATATGTAGTGACAATGGAACATGTAGGGCTCATTTATACAACAAACATCCCACCGACGAATGTTGAAGGTAGGATAGAGATCTCAAAATGGATTTTTAGGGGTAACTGCCTTACATTTGCAAGTCGTACAGGATAAAAAAACCCAAACAGGACCCGAAAAACTTCCACCAGGCAGGCTGTTTATTGATGCGAGATGCTTTTACAAGCATGGTCATAATTATCATCAAGTCTTCTCTTTTCTGAAAGCAGTGAATACAAAAATGCCGCCAGGAATTGTCGCTCACGTTGCTACTGAGCCACCAGTCGGATGATAGATTTCCTCTGAAAATCTTCTTGGAAAGCGTCGCCTTTCTCTACCAAGATATGAAATAAAGTCAATTTACTTTTATGCTTCAAGAACTTGTTAACTTAAATTTATTTTTGTACGAACAGAAGTTGATTAATTTCTCCTGCCAGCCATAGTTTAATTCAGATAAGCACGAATGGCTCTCATAATAAACAATTAAAATCAATCATTAGTTAAAAAAAGAGGACTTTATCTTGACGCATGAAAACCGTCCATTACCGTTGATTACTTTAATGCACGTGATCTAAGAAAGTTTGTCTTGTGCTATAAAAATGTCTTTCAAGTGAGTGTTAAGATACGCACGCATACAAACTATTAATTACGCGTTTTTGTATTTGATTCGATTTTTGAAGTAAACTTGCGCGAACGTATTTAGTTCGATTTGAGTATCGACTTTTATGGTTATTATCGTTTTAATTATCATTGTTTTTTAATATTCCCGTTTGAAAACATACGTGTGCATTTTTACGTGTTGTCTAGAAACAAGCATATCTATTTCAGTTAAAGCAATTAAAATATGTTTTTGGCAAATATTTATCATGGAGATAAAATGACAAGGAGATCATGCATCTATGGTACCAAGTTATTGACAAATGATTTGGTTTTCCATTCTGAAATGAGATATTAAACGCTGAACAAAAAAAAAAAAAAAAAAAATAATATTTTCATAGTTTCATAAAAAAATAAATGTTTTTTAATAATATTTAAGTATTTAATTTTTTATGTATCTAAAGTCGAATCTTATTTCTGGTTTTAATATAACATTAAAATCTGAAAATATTTGAAACAGAACAACCAGTTGTATATTTAAGTAAAATGAACGAATGATGTGGCCTTCTAATCTGCTATGATATATTAAATGTTGAAAAAATTCAGTATTTAATAGTTTCATGAAAAGTTAAATATTATTTTATAAAATTTAAGTATTTAATTTTTTATGTAACTAAAGTCGAATTATGTGTTTCTATTATAACATTAAAATCTGAAAATCTTTTAAAAAAACCCAAATAGTTGTATGTTTAAATAAAATGGGTGAACGTTGTGGAAAGATCGTGGACTATGCATCCTTGCTGTAAGGGTTTTTTTGAATATTTTTTTTCTTTCTAATGCAGCTGGCAAACACTTAGACAGCTTGGTCTTGGATGCCTTAAGGCAAGCGCTGCACAGACGTACTCACTTTGCATTACCCAGGGGGCGCGTGTCACTTGAAGATACGGACGCGGAGTAACAATGCCCCGCAACGCTCTACGATCCTATTAGGACCGGGACCTACTGTTTAAAGTGGATTCCGAACCACTACAAACATCCATGGCACCGCCGGCACTCGAACCCGAAACCTGTGGTACCGAGCGCGAGAGCGCTAGCCAATCGGCCATTCAGGCCCGTTTTGAAGACTAAAATAAGTATTTAAATGAAAAATGACTATTAGAGACAATACTATACATCACATGGAAATAAATAGCCCAGATTATTTTTTAACTGTCTTAATCTGATGAAACACGTACAATTATTATGATCAAATATTTGAAAGTTTCTATAACAGAAACTAGACAATAATATCTTAAATTATTAAGTGTTGAAAATATAACATATTGTTATTTAGACTTTCGTTAATTTTGTAATTACCTAAGGAGTACGATCTTAATTATTAAGAAAATTGCTTAATTATTACAAAAATTACTTATTTTATTATTATGAATCTTGATTATTACGAATCGAGAAATTAGTAAAGGAAATAAATCTTAACCTACGCATATTATGTTAATATTTATAATTGCCTTTCTGTGTAATCCCAGTCGTAAATATTTATTGCATGTTATATTATTGAAATGCATAAAAATATCTTGTTATTTTACAATAAAGTCTCTAGCGTGTATACTTTAAAATTTATTATTGTTATTATTATTATTATCATCATTTTCTTTCTACGCATCATAAAGTATCATTGACACAATGAGTTTGTCTGCTATGCTAGCTGTTCGAAGATGTAGCTGGTACAAAAAAAAAAAGAGGTTTTTAGAGTTATAAATAAACTAAAGAAAACATTGGGAAATCAAATGTGTAAGTCAAAAATGCTATTTCAAAGTCTCTTAAAAAACACCAATATTAAAGAAAATTTACAGAGACATACAGACTTACGATCAATGAACATAATGTGTAGGTTAAAAAGAACAGTGAATTTATATCCAAAATAAAAATAAATAAAATAATACATTATCCATTATTTTTGTTTGTGGAAACTTAAATATTCTCTTTCGTAGACATTACAATAAAGACGATTCAGGAGTAATTAGCATTAAATGAAAAGATAAAAATTTCCTGGATGTTCCACTAGAGATCAAAAGAGAATCATTAACCTTTAGGTGGCTACAAAAATAAAAAGAAGGGATTTCGTTTTTAAATGGATCAAGCTTGAAATATAATGATTTCGGCTTTAAGTACTAATAAACACTTTTGATTATTGTATTTTTGTATAATTTTTATATGTTTATTTCATTTAAAACAATGGTTAGATATTTTTTTGAAGCACCCACAATTGCAGCTAAGAGTAATCACTGTCACTAATTCCAAGAGTCTTCACTGTAATTTCAATTGAATCTATGAATATTTTATTGTATATCTAAGAAAGTGGAATAAGTTGGACTGGTATTTTCTGCAATACTTTGATGCATACTTACATTATCTTGGTATTTGAAACAAATATCGATGTAGTCTTAGCTCAACTTACAAACGAAGTATCAAGGGTATTCAATAAAAGAATTTATCTTGTGTTTACATGAAATAAAATACAGATATTTGTTTCTCAGAAGTTTTCTTTTGATTCTTTTTATTCTTGTTTCGTTTTTTGTTTCAATAGGAAGTTGAATCCTATCGTCTATTTTTTTAAATATAATAATCTGGAAGGTTTTCGTTTTTTTTTTTTTATTTATTTTTTTGAGGTAACAAATGTTGGCACGGAGGAATTTCTTTAGATGCATTTTGTTGTTTTTGTATTATTTTGATATTTTATAAAAGTGTTTCCTCCATTTCACTCACATATGATTTGCCATTGCGGTGGGTCTTTTTTTCCTTTTGGTCTTAAGTCTTTGTTTATATATTTTGACCTTTTAATACGGAAAAAAAAAAAAAAATAAAAACTGGACTTTGGTACGAATAGTGGCGGTGGCACGTTTGTTTATGGTTCAGAATCCATGCTAAACTGTAGGTCCCAGTCTAATTAGCCTACAGTGAGAGAAAAAAATGATCGTAAAGCGACAAACCAAACTAAATCTCAACAATTGCTACTTCACGAAAAGAACATAAAATTATTCACTTATCATTATGTTGTAAATTTTCAATATTTTTTGCAT